>CAMGYJ010000006.1:76274679-76874679 GCA_946122785.1 Linum tenue
CGATTCCGGTGCGCATACTATACGATTTTAAAAGAGTAGGAAAATTGCACCCCACTTTTTGCTCGTTGTCAGTTCATCTCTCGTCCTCCCCAGATCAACCAAAAGTTCAAAAGGTGGGATCGAGGATCAAGAGAGCAAAAACCTAATCGAGACTCTTCAAAAAGGTCACTCAAAAAGGCTACCCCCTTCTCTCTCGTAGATCGTACCCCGATGGTGATTGAAGAGGAAAACGAGACTATAATAATGGCGAACCAGGTTGCCAAGGTCAGAAGAACCAAGATCAGCTAGTCTCTCACACTCTCTCTCTCCTAGCTTTTAGTCTTTAGATACAGAGCCAAACAGCCTTGGGAAAAGAGACTCGAGCCACCAGCCCCGCCGCGATCTCCGTTTTCCCTCGATCGGATTCCCGCCTAGTGAAGAAGCTAGCAGCCACACTCGTTGACTCCTGTGCCCCTTTTTCCCTTTCTTTCTCCTTGGGTTTAAATTCCATGGCGGCCACCAGAAACAGCAGCAGCGTCAACCAAACCCCGGACAACAACGACGGCCGGCGAATGGAGAGAAAGAGGGTCGCACCACCGTCCGATCAAATGCTGCAGCAGCAGAACCACCGTCGTTATCATCGCAGGACAGACGATGATGGCAGCAGGCAACAGCAGGTCATGAATACGATCGCCATTAATAATACCGCATTTACACCCCACCCGTTTCATCTCAACCACTCCACCACAACTCCCACTCCACCACCAACATTTACTCCTGCAACCGCCGCCGCTGCTTCCTTCGCCAACTTGTTGACCGCAATGACCACCACCTCCACGTCAGCTCCAGCACCGCCTCCAACTCAAATCACCAATCCCAACAACAACAACAACAACTTTGCCGCACCACCGTCGGCGGCGGCGGCGGTGTGCGGCTTCTCCGGCCTCCCTCTGTTCCCTCCGGATCAGAGGCAAGTTCCGGTGATCACGAGTAATATTCCTGCAACAGTTGGATCGAGTCCCGTTCTGATGGACGATGACGAATCCTCCGCCGCGGCGGCGGCATGGATCGATGGGATCATCAGAGACCTCATCCACAGCTCAGCAAACGTCTCAATCCCCCAGCTGATTCAAAATGTAAGGGAAATCATTTACCCTTGCAACCCTAATCTCGCCGCCTTGCTCGAGTACCGGCTCCGCAGCCTGCTCGACCCGGGCCCAAGCCCAATCCCAATCCCGGCTCGCGGAGAGCCCGCCCTCCTACTTCCTTCCACCAGGCCGCCTCCTCCTCCTCCGCCGCAGCCGCCGCAGCAACGAATCTACCACAATAACAGCTCCGCCTCCGCCGCGGCGGTGGCCTCTGCAAAATTCAACGTTGTCACTTCCTCATCGGGATCCGAAATTCAAAATCAAGATGACGATAGATCTGGATCTGGTTCCGTTCCGGAACCGGAAGCGGTGACGGCGGCGGCGGAACAGGAGAAGCGGATGCGGCGGAGGAGCGACGAGAAGGCGGAGAAGGAGCAGCGGAAGAGGGACGAGGAAGGGCTGCACCTCCTGACGCTGCTCCTCCAGTGCGCCGAGGCGATCTCGGCGGACAACCTGGAGGAGGCGAGCAGGATGCTGCTCGAGATCTCGGAGCTCTCCACCCCGTACGGGACCTCGGCGCAGCGCGTGGCGGCGTACTTCTCGGAGGCGATGTCGGCGAGGCTGGTGAGCTGCTGCCTCGGGATGTACGCCGCCGCGCTGCCGCCCGGATCGGCCCCGCCGAGCCACTCCGCGAGGATGGGGACGGCGTTCCAGGTGTTCAACGGGATCAGCCCCTTCGTGAAATTCTCCCACTTCACCGCCAACCAGGCGATTCAGGAGGCGTTTGACGGGGAGGACAGGGTGCACATCATAGATCTGGATATTATGCAAGGGTTGCAGTGGCCCGGCCTGTTTCACATTCTGGCTTCGCGGCCCGGTGGGCCGCCGAAGTACGTCCGGCTCACTGGGCTTGGGACCTCGTTGGATTCGCTTCAGGCGACGGGGAGCCGGCTGTCGGATTTCGCACGGAAGCTCGGTCTTTGTTTTGAGTTCTTTCCGGTTGCGGATAAGGTCGGGAATGTGAGCCCGGAGAAGCTGAACGTGAGTAGGAGGGAGGCGGTCGCCGTTCACTGGTTGCAGCACTCGCTCTACGACGTCACTGGCTCGGACCCCAATACGCTCTTGCTCTTGCAGAGGTAATTAACTATCTTGATTCTGCCATTACATATTTCATTCATATTGTTGCCGTTCATGGCGTAGCTAGAGTTGAAGTTTAATGATGTTCCAATTATGAGAGAATTCTTGTATTCAATGAAAAAAAAAATGTTCACTTCAATATATCCAAATTAAATAGTCACGCGGGCCGGCGTAACACCGGTTGTACCTGGTTCAACCGATACCGGTCATAAAACCGGGGTGACATCACCGGTATGACCGGCATGATCGATATACGAATTTATAAGTAAAATGACCTTGTTTTAGTGAATTTAATTGATAAAAGTTATTAAATTATTATTTTATGAGTATAAAAGTTAAATATTGAAGTTATTTGTAGAATTCAAGTATAAATGTTTAGGTATTGACGATAAATGTCATGTATAAATATGAGTATTTATAATTTTATTTGTAATATTGACCGGCATGAACCGGCACAAACCGGTATGTGCCACCGGTCGAACCATTCCACTTGCTAAACCGGCACACTGGCATAAACCGGTTTGACAACCTTGATAGGTACTCATCAATCGTACAGTGAAACTAATTTTTTCTGCTCGTGTATGTTGATTATCGACATATCGTGTTAGTATACCACATAAATTTATATATTCTTTATTTTTTTTAATTTGTGTTGTATGATCAATGTGATTGATTGGTATTCCCCGTAGGTTGGCGCCGAAAGTGGTGACGGTGGTGGAACAAGACCTGAGCCACGCGGGCTCGTTCCTCGGCCGGTTCGTGGAAGCGATCCACTACTACTCCGCCCTATTCGACTCGCTCGGAGCGAGCTACGGTGAAGAGAGCGAGGAGAGGCACATGGTGGAGCAGCAGCTGCTGTCCAAGGAGATACGCAACGTTCTGGCCGTGGGAGGGCCGTCCCGCCGCGAAGCGGCCGCCGCCGTGGACGACGATCACGCGGCGGCGGTGGTGAAATTCCACAGCAGCTGGAGGGAGAAGCTGCAGGAGTCAGGTTTCACGGGCGTGTCTCTTGCAGGGAATGCAGCAACGCAAGCTACGTTGCTGCTTGGGATGTTCCCTTCGGATGGTTACACTTTGGTGGAGGACGGCGGCGCGCTGAAGCTTGGTTGGAAGGATCTTTGTTTGCTTACTGCTTCGGCATGGAAACCCCGGCCGCAGATGCCGCCGAGTTCGGCGTCTTCGTCGCCGGCGGCGGCCGGTTACCTTCACCTTCATCCTCATTCCTTGCTTACTGCGTAGATATAGCTACCTGTTCTTCCATCTTGTTGTTAACCATTTATGTATTTGTCATGCTACGTATTTTTCGGTGCACCATTTCTATGAGAAGTTAAATTCATATTAGTTTGATGGCCTACGCTTTGCATTGGGTAAAACCTTTCACGTGAATTAGATTGTCACATTATTAGCCTTTCACATTATTAGTAATTCTAGATGTTAACTATTACATGCATAAGATGAAGAAAACAAAGAAGATAAACCATGCATAGTTCTTTCTTGCATGCTCCTAAAAACTGATAGCAAACCAGAAAAATCGGTTCATGCAATATATATTTTTTTTTTGCCCTGGAAGTCTTGTGATCTAGAGTCTAGCCACATTATTAGTGTGGCAAAAACGTTCCTTTTTTTTTTGTTTCTAATCCAGAGTTAAATACGGGCTATTGAATTAAAACGCAACAAAAATTAAACATCATACAAAATTACAAATATATCGAATGACGAATTAGACGATTCAAAAAAATTATCGCTCCCAATATTCCGAGGGAGAAATACGAGACTCTACGTCTATATCGGAAGAGGATTTTAGATGCAAGGTGAAAAACTTTCCCTCTGCCCCAAGTATTTTACGATCATGCATTAATTTCTTATAAAATATTTCCATAAGCAATAACTCTCTATAGATGAACTCCTTATTATTACTTTTATATGTCCCTAAATATGTGGATCATAAATTATTTAGTTTAAATGTCCAAATTCATGAGTAAAAAGCCAAATGGAATTTAGGACAAAGAGATGAAAAATGAAAAGGCATTTGCCTACTTCATTTGCCATCGCTTCCAGTCACCTCTCGTCCATGTTTTTTTGGGCAGAAATTTCCTCTAAACTTCTGCAATGAACATACAAATGAGGCCCTTAGAAAGTGAAGATAGTGGACCCTGAGATTGGGCCAGGGGAAGAGAATGAATTGGGTCATTTGCTGACATGTGAAAAACGCTCTCCTCCTCCCTTTGGATCGCTTGAAACAAGCCCAGTATGGGAAGGGTTTTATCCAGAAGGCTGCCCCCATTAGAAGACATAGGGAAAGGCTCTCTCCCCCAATAAAAAAAATTAATGGTAGAAACATAAAATATTTATAAATAAAATATTTATTTTTTGTCCAAATTTTTGGTCGCCGGAATATGCTAACTGTCGCCAGAATCCTCCCATCATTGTCGAAATATGCTCAACGTCGCCGGAATCCAATCACCATGGTCGGAATATGCTTACCGACTTCGGAATCTAGTCATCGAGGCCGGAATATACTTATCGGTTCGTCGGAGTTTGGTCAACGATCTTTGATGACCGATTAACGGTCAACGATCACAGGGTATAGTGGTCTCCATTGTGAGATTTATGGTTTGCTTTCTCATGTTTTTTGTATGCCTTTTGTGGTATGATTTATCGTGTTTGTGGTATGCACTAAGAAGTTTATGGTGTGCTTTCGAAAAAAAATTGTAGTTTACTTTGTGGAGTTTCTGGTATATTTTCATAGATTTGTGGTCTACATTACGAGGCTTCGGGTTTGTGAGTTTTGCTTTGCCGTGTTTGTGGTTTGAATTAAGAAGTTTCTAGTGTGTTATGAAATATTTTGTGGTATGCATTGTGGGGTTTGTGGTATGTTTTAGGGGATTCGTGGTTTACATTAGGAGTTTTTGGTATGCTTTTTTTTTGTTTGCTTTACCATGTTTGTTGTCTGCATTAAGAGATTTTTTGGTGTGTTTATGAGATATTTGTGGTATGCTTTGTGGGGTTTATGATATATTTAGGCAATTTGTGGCATGCATTAGGAGGTTTATAGTATTTTTTTGTGGTTTGCTTGACTGTGTTTGTGGTCTTCATTAGAAAATTTCTGGTATGTTTTGTGTGGTTTATAGTCTACTTGAGGAATTTGTTATATGAATTAAGTAAATTTTCAGATTAGAAAGAAATTTGAATGCAATGTCCTAAAGATTAAGATCGCATCTCCTTGAAGTTATCCTTATCACCTCGGTGATTGTTTTTTTGCATGCTTGGACTTCTTGATTTTCTTCCCCCATGGCTTCGCATTCTTTTTGTCATTCTCATCATCTTCCATTTCAACATCTGCATACAAAACCACTAGGGGATCCGCATGGAAAGTTCTGATGTAATCCATTCGAAAGGGAGAAAGAAACGGGTGTTGTGGCCATATTTAGTCCCAAAACGAACAAAGCACCGTCAAGCAAAGCTGACTGACTCCAGTCTTTTTGATTATGTAACAAACAAGAGAGATAGAGACACTCGCGAGAGCTCATTTATGTGCTTCTATCAAAGGCAATCTCTCCCTCTACTTCTACCTTACTCGGTCCTGTCCCAGTTCAACAACCAACGTCTTCCAAATTCCATTCCCTCCTCTTCCATTGCCGCTGTATCAAGAAAAGATAGATCAAAATTCCATAATGGATTCGCCATCACCACCCAAGAATCAACAAATAGTCCACCTCGTCTTGATCCCATTCATGGCGCAGGGCCACATGATCCCCATTGTCGACATCACCAAGCCTCCTAGCATCCCGCCCCAGCGTGCACGTTAGGATTGTCACCATGTTGATCAATGTCGACAAAGCAGTCAACGAAACACACCTCCGAATCACCATAATCAACCTCTGCGTCCCCGGCTCTGAAGTAGGGATCCCGAACACTTTCAACGATGATTAAGTCCACTAAGCACCGATTTGGACGGATTTATCCCGGGTCAATTTTTGGCAGATTGCAAAGGGGAACCATCACAGATTTTGGGCGATTTTTCCGAAATGCCATTTTCTTTCGATTCAGGAGGCTACAAATCACGGAATCAGGCCGAGGCTATTCGATCTCCACCGATAATAAAGTCTATGGATCCTATTCTTCACGGATGATAAGTCTATTAAGCACCGATTTGGTCCAATTTATTTTTGTATGGCATTTTTTGTAATTTTGTGGTCGTCGAAAGGCCATTTTCTTTGGATTTTGAAGGCTACAAATCACGGATTCGGCCCGAGGCTATTAAGTCCACTAAGCACCGATTTGGACGGACTTATTCCAGGTCCATTTTGGCAGATTGCAAAGGGGTACCATCATAGATTTTGGCCGATTTTTCCGAAATGCCATTTCCTTTCGATTCAGGAGGCTACAGATGACGGAATCAGGCCGAGGCTATTATCCACCGATAATAAAGTCTATGGATCATATTCTCCACGGATGATAAGTCTATTAAGCACCGATTCGGTCCAATTTATTTTTGTATGGCATTTTCGTAATTTTGTGGTCGTCGAAAGGCCATTTTCTTTGGATTTTGAAGGCTACAAATCACGGATTCGGCCCGAGGCTATCCTTCAACGATGATTAAGTCCATTAAGCACCGATTTGGACGGATTTTTCCGGGTCAATTTTTTGGGCGATTTTTCCGAAATGTCATTTACTTTCGATTATGGAGGCTACAGATCACAGAATCAGGTCGAGGCTATTCTCCACCAATAATGAAGTCTATTGATCCTATTCTCCACGGATGATAAGTTCATTAAGCACCGATTTGGGCCAATTTATTTTCGTATGACATTTTCCTAATTTTGTGGACGTCGAAAGGCCATTTTCTTTGGATTTTGAAGGCTACAGATCACGGATTCAGCCTGAGGCTATTGTTCAACGGTTATTAAGTCCATCAAGCACCGATTTGGTCGGATTTATTTCAGGTCAATTTTTGGTAGATTGCAAAGGGGTACCATCACAGATTTTGGGCGATTTTTCCGAAATGCCATTTTCTTTCGATCCTGGAGGCTACAGATCACAGAATCAGGCCGAGGCTATTCTCCACCGATAATGAAGTCTATTGATCCTATTCTCCACGGATGATAAGTCCATTAAGCACCGATTTGGGCCAATTTATTTTCGAATAACATTTTTGTAATTTTGTAAGCGTCGAAAGGCCATTTTCTTTGGATTTTGAAGGCTACATATCACGGATTCGGCCTGAGGCTATTCTTCAACGATGATTAAGTCCATTAAGCACCGATTTGGTCGGATTTATTCCATGTCAATTTTTGGTAGATTACAAAGGGGTACCATCACAGATTTTGGGCGATTTTTCCTAAATGCCATTTTCTTTCGATCCTGGAGGCTACAGATCACAGAATCAGGCCGAGGCTATTCTCCACCGATAATGAAGTCTATTGATCCTATTCTCCAAGGATGACAAGACCATTAAGCATCGATTTGGGCCAATCTATTTTCTGATGGCATTTTCGTAATTTTGTGGGCGTCGAAAGACCATTTTATTTGGATTTTGAAGGCTACAGATCATGAATTCGCCCGGAGGCTATTCTTCAACGATGATTAAGTGCATTAAGCATCGATTTGTAAGGATTTATTCAACGTCAATTTTTTGCAGATTGCAAAGGGGCACCATCACAGATTTTGGGTGATTTTTCTGAAATTCCATTTTCTTTAGATTATGGAGGCTACAGATCATGAAATCAGGTCGTGGCTATTATCCACCGATAATGAAGTCTATTGATCCTATTCTCTACGGATGATAAGTCCATTAAGCACCGATTTGGGCCAATCCATTTTCGGATGTCGTTTTGGTAATTTTGTGGGCGTCGAAAGGCCATTTTCTTTGGATTTTGAAGGCTGCATATCACTGATTCGGTCTGAGGCTATTCTTCAACGATGATTAAGTCCATTAAGCACCGATTTGGGAGGATTTATTCCGGGTCAATTTTTGGCAGATTCCAAAGGGGTACCATCATAGATTTTGGGCGATTTTTCCGAAATGCCATTTTCTTCTGATTTTGGAGGCTATAGATAACGAAATCAGGCCGATGCTATACTCCACCGATAATGAAGTCTATTGATCCTACTCTCCACAAATGATAAGTCCATTAAGCACCGATTTGAGCAAATTTATTTTCGGATGGCATTTTTGTAATTTTGTGGGCGTCGAAAGGCCATTTTCGGATGTATTTTGAATGCTACTGACCATAGATTCGGTCTGAGACTATTCTTCAACGATGATTAAGTCCATTAAGCACTGATTTGGACGGATTTATTCTAGGTCAATTTTTGGCAGATTGGAAAGGGGTACCATCACAGCTTTTGGGCAATTTTTCTGAAATTTCATTTTCTTTCGGTTCTGGAGGCTACAGATCACGGAATCAGGCAGATGCTATTCTCCACCAATAATGAAGTCTGTTGATCCTATTCTCCACGGATGATAAGTCCATTAAGCACCGATTTGGGTCAATTTATTTTCGGATGACATTTTCGTAATTTTGTGGTTGTCGAAAGGTCATTTTCTTTGGATTTTGAAGGCTACAGATCACGGATTCGGGCTGAGGCTATTCTTCAACGATGATCAAGTCCATTAAGCACCGATTTGGGCAGATTTATTCAGGGTTAATTTTTGGCAGATTCCAAAGAGGTACCATCACAGATTTTGGGAGATTTTTCCGAAATGTAATTTTCTTTCTATTCTGGAGCTACAGATAACGGTATCAGGCCGAGGCTATTCTCCACCGATAATGAAGTCTGTTGATCCTATTCTCCACGGATGATAAGTCCATTAACCACCGATTTGGGCCAATTTATTTTCAGATGACATTTTCGTAATTTTGTTGTCGTCGAAAGGCCATTTTCTTTGAATTTTGAAGGCTACAGATCACGGATTCGGCCTACGGCTATTCTTCAACGATGATTAAGTCCATAAGCACCGATTTGGGAGGATTTATTCTGGGTCAATTTTTGGCAGATTTCAATGGGGTACCATCACAGATTTTGGGCTATTTTTCCGAAATGCCATTATCTTTCGATTCTGGAGGCTAGAGATCATGGAATCAGGACGAGGCTATTCTCCACCGATAATGTAGTCTATTGATCCTATTCTCCACGGATTATAAGTCCATTAAGAACCGATTTGAGCCAATTTATTTTGGGATGACATTTTTGTAATTTTGTGGGCGTCGAAAGACCATTTTCTTTGGATTTTGAACGCTACAGATCACGGATTCGGCCTGCGGCAATTCTTCAACGATGATTAGGTCCATAAGCACCGATTTGGGAGGATTTATTCTGGGTCAATTTTTGGCAGATTCCAATGGGGTACCATCACAGATTTTGGGCTATTTTTACAAAATGCCATTTTCTTTCGATTATGGAGGCTACAGATCACGGAATCAGGCCGAGGCTATTCTCCACCAATAATGAAGTCTATTGATCCTATTCTCCATGGATGATAAGTCCATTAAGCACCGATTTGGGCCAATTTATTTTCGGATGGCACTTTCATAATTTTGTGGGCGTCGAAAGGCCATTTTCGCATGTATTTTGAAGGTGACAAATCACAGATTCGGCCTTATGCTATTCTTCAATGATGATTAAGTCCATTAAGCTTCGATTTGGAAGAATTTATTCCGGATAAATTTTTGGCAGATTGAAAAGGGGTACCATCACAGATTTTGGGAGCTTTTTCCGAATTGCCATTTTCTTTCGATTCTGAAGCTACGGATCATCAAATCAGGCCGAGGCTATTCTCAAACGATAATGAAGTCTATTGATTCTATTCTCCACGGATGATAAGTCCATTAAGCACTGATTTGGGCCAATTTATTTTTAGGATGGCATTTTCGTAATTTTTTGGGCCTCGAAAGGCCATTTTCTATGGATTTTGAAGGCTACAGATCACGGATTCGGCCTGAGGCTATTATTCAACGATGATCAAATCCATTAAGCACCAATTTGGGAAGATTTATTCAGGGTTAATTTTTGACAGATTCCAAAGAGGTACCATCACAGATTTTGGGTGATTTTTCCGAAATGTCATTTTCTTTCTATTCTGGAGCTACAGATAACGGAATCAGGCCGAGGCTATTCTCCACCGATAATGAAGTCTGTTGATCCTATTCTCCACGGATGATAAGTCCATTAAGCACCGATCTGAGCCAATTTATTTTCGGATGACATTTTCGTAATATTGTGGTCGTCGAAAGGCCATTTTCTTTGGATTTTGAAGGCTACAGATCACAGATTCGGCCTGAGGCTATTCTTCAACCATGATTAAGTCCATTAAGCAACTATTTAGGCGGATTTATTCTAGATCAATTTTTTGCAGATTCCAAAGGGGTATCATCACAGATTTTGGGCGGTTTTCCGAAATGCCATTTTCTTTTGATTCTTGACGTTAGAGATCACGGAATTAGGCCGATGCTATTCTCCACCGATAATGAAGTCTATTGATCCTATTCTCCATGGATAATAAGTCCATTAAGCACCGATTTGAGCCAATTTATTTTCGGATGACATTTTCGTAATTTTGTGGGCGTCGAAATGCCATTTTCTTTGGATTTTGAAGGGTACAGATCACGAATTCGGCCAGAGGCTATTCTTCAACGATGATTAAGTCCATTAAGCACCGATTTGGTCGGATTTATTCCAGGTCAATTTTTGGCAGATTCCAAAGTGGTACCATCACAGATTTTGGGCGATTTTTCCGAAACGCCATTTTCTTTTGATTTTGGAGGCTATACATCACGAAATCAAGCCGAGGCTATTCTCCACCGATAATGAAGTCTATTGATCCTATTCTCCACGGATGATAAGTCCATTAAGCATAAATTTGGGCCAATTTATTTTCGGATGGTATTTTCGTAATTTTATGGGCGTCGAAAGGCCATTTTCGGATGTATTTTGAAGGCGACAGATCACAGATTCGGCCTTATGCTATTCTACAATGATGATTAAGTCCATTAAGCACCGATTTGGAAGGATTTATTCAGTGTCAATTTTTGGCATATTGCAAAGGGTACCATCACAGATTTTGGGAGTTTTTCCGAATTGCCATTTTCTTTCGATTCTGGAGGCTACAGATCACGAAATCAGGCCGAGGCTATTCTCCACTGATAATGAAGTCTATTAATCCTATTCTCCACGGATGATAAGTCCATTAAGCACCGATTTGGGCCAATTTATTTTCAGATAACATTTTCGTAATTTTGTGGGCGTCGAAAGGCCATATACTTAGGATTTTGAATGCGGATTCGGCCTGAAGCTATTCTTCAATGATAATTTAGTCCATTAAGCAACGATTTGGGCGGATTTATTCCGGGTCAATGTTAGGCAGATTCCGAAGGGGGTACCAATACCATCACAGATTTTGGGCGATTTTTTTCGAAATGCAATTTTCTTTCAATTCTAGCGGCAACAAATCACCGAATCAGCTCGAGGCTATTCTCCACCGACAATGAAGTCTATTGATCCTATTCTCTATGGATGATAAGTCCATTAAGCACCGATTTGGGTCAATTTATTTTCTGATGGCATTTTCATAATTTTGTGGGGATCGAGGGCCATTTTCTTTGGATTTTGATAGCTACAGATCACGGATGATGCCTGAGGCAATTCTTCAACGATGATTAAGTCTATTAAGCACCGATTTGTGCTGATTTATTCTGGGTCAATTTTTGGCATATTCCAAAGGGGTACAATCACAGATTTTGGGCGATTTTTCTGAAATGCCATTTTCTTTCGATTCTGAAGGCTATAGATCACAGAATCAGGCCGAGGCTTTTCTCCATCGATAATGAAGTCTATTGATCCTATTCTCCACGGATGATAAGTCCATTAAGCACTGATTTGGGCCAATCTATTTTCGGATGGCATTTTCATAATTTTGAAGGCGTCGAAAGACCATTTTCTTTGGATTTTGAAGGCTACTGATCACGAATTCGGCCTGAGGCTATTTTTCAACGATGATTAAGTCCATTAAGCACCGAATTGTGAGGATTTGAACCGGGTCAATTTTTGGCAGATTCGAAAGGGGTACCATCACAGATTTGGGCGATTTTTCTGAAATGTCATTTTCTTTCGAATCTGGAGGCTATAGATCAGGGAATCAGGTCGAGGCTATTCTCCACCGATAATGAAGTCTATTGATCATATTCTCCATGGATGATAAGTCCATTAAGCACCGATTTGGACCAATATAGTAACGGATGACATTTTCGTAATTTTGTGACCGTCGATAGGCCATTTTCTTTGGATTTTGAAGGCTACAGATCACGGATGAGGCCTGAGGCTATTATTCAACGATGATTAAGTCCATTAAGCACCGATTTGGGTGGATTTATTCCGGGTCAATTTTTGAAAGATTCCAAAGGGGTACCATCACAGATTTTGGGTGATTTTTCCGAAATGTCATTTTTTCTATTCTGGAGGCTACAAATGACGGAATCAGGCCGAGACTATTCTCCACCGATAATGAAGTCTATTGATCCTATTCTCCTTGGATGATAAGTCCATTAAGCACTGTTTTGGGCCAATTTATTTTCGGATGACATTTTCGTAATGTTGTGGGCGTCGAAAGGCCATTTTCTTTGGATTTTGAAGGCTTCAGATCACGGATTCGGACTGAGGCTATTCTTCAACGATGATTAAGTATATTAAGCACTGTTTTGGGTGGATTTATTCCGGGTCAATTTTTGGCAGATTCTAAAGGGGGTACTATCACAGATTTATGGTGATTTTTCCGAAATGCAATTTTCTTTCGATTCTGGCAGCTACAGATCACGGAATCATGTCGAGGCTATTCTCCACCGATAATGAAGTCTATTGATCCTATTCTTCACGAATGATAAGTCAATTATGCACCGATTTGGGCCAATTTATTTTTGGTTGGCATTTGCATAATTTTTTGGGCGTTGAAAGACCATTTTCTTAGGATTTTGAAGGCTACAGATCATGTATTCGGCCTCAGGCTATTCTTCAACAATGATTAAGTCAATTAAGCACCGATTTGGCCGGATTTATTCTTGATCAATTTTTGACAGATTGCAAACGGGTACCATCATAGATTTTGGGCAATTTTTCCGAAATGCCATTTTCTTTTGATTCTGGAGGCTACAGATCACGGAATCAGGCCGAGGCTATTCTCCACCGATAATGAAGTCTATTGATCCTATTCTGCACGGATGATAAGTCCATTAAGCACCAATTTGGATCAATTTATTTACGGATGGCATTTTCGTAATTTTATGAGCGTCGAAAGGCCATTTTCTTTGGATTTTGAAGGCTACAGATCACAGATTCGGCCTGAGGCTATTCTTCAACGATGATTAAGTCCATTAAGCACCGATTTGGCCGGATTTATTCCGTATCAATTTTTGGCAGATTGCAAAGGGGTACCATCACAGATTTTGGGAAATTTTTCCGTAATGCCATTTTCTTTTGATTTTGGAGGCTACAGATCACGGAATCAGGCCGAGGATATTCTCCACCGATAATGAAATCTAATGATTCTATTCTCCACGGATGATAAGTCCATTAAGCACCTATTTGGGCCAATTTCTTTTCAGATGGAATTGTCGTAATTTTGTGTGCGTCGAAAGGCCATTTTTCTTTTGATTTTGAAGGCTATACATCACAGATTCGGCATGAGGCTATTCTTCAACGATGATTAAGTCCATTAAGAATCGATTTGTGCGGATTTATTCCGGGTCAATGTTTGGCAGATTCCAAAGGGGTACCATCACAGATTTTGGGCAATTTCGGAAATGCAATTTTCTTTCGATTCTCGAGGCTACAGATCACATATCAGGCCGAGGCTATTCTCCACTGATAATGAAGTCTATTGATCCTATTCTCTACGGATGATAAGTCTATTAAGCACCGATTTGGGCCAATTTATTTATGGATGCATTTTCATAATTTTGTGAGCGTCGAAATTCCATTTTCTTTGGATTTTGAAGGCTACAGATCACGGATTCGGCCTGATGCTACTCTTCAACGATGATTAATTCCATTAAGCACTGATTTGGGCAGATTTATTCCGGGTCAAGTTTTGGCAAATTCCAAAGGGGTACCATCACAGATTTTGGGTGTTTTTTCCTAAATGCAATTTTCTTTCGATTCTGGCGGTTATAGATCACGGAATCATGCCAGGGCTATTCTCCACTGATAATGAAGTCTATTGATCCTATTCTCCACGGATGATAAGTCCATTAAACACCGATTTGAGCCAATTTATTTACGGATGGCATTTTCGTAATTTTGTGAGCTTCGAAAGGCGATTTTCTTTGGATTTTGAAGGCTAAAGATCACGTATTCGTCCTGAGGCTATTCTTCAACGATGATTAAGTCTATTAAGCACCGATTTGGCCGGATTTATTTCGGATCAATTTTCTGGCAGAATGCAAAGGGGAACCATCACAGATATTGGGCGATTTTTCCGAAATGCAATTTTCTTTCGATTCTGGCGGCTACAGATCACGGAATCAGGCAGAGGCTATTATCCACTGATAATGAAGTCTAATGATCCTATTCTCCACAGATGATAAGTCCATCAATCACCAATTTGGGACATTTTATTTTCGGATGACATTTTCGTAATTTTGTGGGCGTCGAAAGGCCATTTTATTTGGATTTTGAAGGCTACCGATCACAGATTCGGCATGAGGCTATTCTTCAACGATGATTAAGTGCATTAAGCACCAATTTGGGCGGATTTATTCCGGGTCAATGTTTAGTAGATCCAAAGGGGTACCATCACAGATTTTGGGCGATTTTTTCGAAATGCCATTTTCTTTCGATTCTGGAGGCTAAAGATCACGGAATCGGGCTGAGGCTATTCTCCACCGATAATGAATTCTATTGATCCTATTCTCCACGGATGATAAGTCCATTAAGCACCGATTTGGGCCAATTTATTTTCGGGTGGCATTTTAGTAATTTTGTGTGCGTCGAAAGACCATTTTATTTTTCATTTTGAAGGCTACAGATCACGGATTCGACTTGAGGCTATTCTTCAACGATAATTAAATCCATTAAGCTTCGATATGTGCGGATTTATTCCGGGTCAATTTTTGGCAGATTCCAAAGGGGTACCATCACTAATTTGGGGCGATTTTTCCACAATGTCATTTTCTTTTTATTCTGGAGGCTACAGATCACGAATTCAGCCCAAGGCTATTCTCCACCGATAATGATTGATCGTATTCTCCATCGATGATAATCCATTACGCACCGATTTGGGCCAATTTATTCTCGGATGGCCTTTTCGTAATTTTTTGGGCGGCGAAAGACAATTTTCTTAGAATTTTGAAGGCTATAGATCACATATTCCAGCTAAAGCTATTCTACAACGATGATAAATTCCATTAAGCACCAATTTGGGTGGATGTATTCCGGGTCAATTTTTGGCAGATTTCAAAGGGGTACCATCACAGATTTGGGGCGATATTTCCAAAATGTCATTTTTCTTTCGACTTTGGAGGCTACAGATCACGAAATCAGCCCAAGGCTATTCTCCACCGATAATGAAGTCTATTGATCCTATTCTCCATCGATGATAAGTCCATTAAGCACCGATTTTAGGAAAATTTATTTCGGATGCCATTTGCATAATTTTTAGGGAGACAAAAGGACATTTTCTTAGAATTTTGAAGGCTACAGATCAAGGATTCGACCTCAGGCTATTCTTCAACGATGATTAAGTCCATTAAGCACCGATTTGGGCGGATTTATTCCGGGTCAATTTTTGGCAGATTCCATTGATCACAGATTTAAGACAATTTTTCAGAAATGCCATTTTCTTCCGATTATGGAGGCAACAGATCACGAAATCATGTCGAGGCTATTCTCCACCGATAATGAATTCTATTGATCCTATTCTCCACTGATGATAAGTCCATTATGCACCGATTTTGAGCCAATTTATTTTCGGGTGGCATTTTCGTAATTTTTAGGGAGACAAAAGGACATTTTATTAGGATTTTGAAGGTTACAGATCACGGATTCGACCTAAGGCTATTCTTCAATGATGATTAAGTCCATTCAGCACCGATTTGGGCATATTTATTCCGGGTCAATTTTTGGCAGATTCCAAAGGGGCACCATCACAGATTTGGTGCGATTTTTCCGAAATGCCATTTTCTTTCGATTCTGGAGGCTACAAATCACAGAATTAGGCCGATGCTATTCTCCACCGATAATGAAGTCTACTGATCCTGTTCTCCACGGATGATAAATCCATTAAGCACCGATATTGGGTCATTTATTTTCGGATGGAATTTTCGTAATTTTTTGGGCAACGAAAGGCCATTTGCTTAGCATTTGTAAGGCTACAGATCACATATTTGATTTGAGGCTATTCTGCAATGATGATAAAGTCCGTTTAGCACCTATTTGGGCGGATTTTTTCTGGATATTTTTTTTTGCAGATTGGAAAGGGGTACCATCACAGATTATGGGCGATTTTACCGAAATGCTATTTTCTTTCTTTTCTAGAGTCTATAGATCACGGAATCATGCCGAAGCTATTATCCACTGATAATGAAGTCTATTGATCCTATTCTCCACGGATGATAAGTCTATTAAACACCGATTTGGGCCAATTTATTTATGGATGGTATTTTTGTAATTTTTTGGCAACAAAAGGCCATTTTCTTAGGATTTTGGAGGCTACAGATCACAGATTCTACCTGAGGCTATTCTTCAATGATGATTAAGTCCATTAAGCACCGCTTTGGGCGAATTTATTCCGGGTCAATTTTTGGCAGATTCCAAAGGGGTACCATCTCAGATTTCAAGTGATTTTTTCGAAATGGCATTTTCTTTCGATTCTGGAGGCTACAGATCACGAAATAGGACCAAGGCTATTCTCCACCAATAATGAAGTCTATTGATCATATTCTCCATGGATGATAAGTCCATTAAGCACCAATTTTGGGCCAATTTATTTTCGGATGGCATTTTTGACACACTAAAACACAACAACAAACTGTGACAAAGTGTAATCGCAGTCCGGAAATGCAGTAAAGTGGCAAGCTCTATTTGTCAACCCAGGGTCCAGATCTACTTCCTACTTCGTGATTATCTATTATCCAGCAAACTAAGTCCAGTGATTGTGGTTTTAAGCAAAAGCAGTAAGAAAGCAGGAAATGGCTCGAGGTTCTTAAGCAAGGGAAGAGTCACTCGGGAATGAGTCCCCCTAGCTCCTTAGTTAGGTCAAGGTTGTAATTACCCTGGTTTGATTAACTGTTGATTAAACTGCGGAAGATCCGACAGTAGTTTGGAACCAAGCCCTCTCAGGCAGACTAACCGGCAGGCGATAGCCTTCACCTGGATAGACTGCCGAGGCAATACACACAGAACTCCACTACTGGAATTGGATTCCAGTACAAAGCAGTAAATCAATTAACTCTCGTATAATCAATCTACCACTACCGATTGATGAAGCTCTAACAACCTAATCAGATTCTATCTATCTCAGGTTGCAGCAGAAATCAAGAAAAGATGATCAAGCTTCAATTGACTCAATGAATCATGCATCAATCGATTAAAATCAATCAGTATATCAATCCCAAGTCATTACAATCAAGATTCTTAACACATGGAACTAGGGTTCTTCATACCCAAGTGAGAGAAGGTTATACTCCATAGAGAGAGAGAGGAAAACAGAAATCAGAGCAGTCATACTCATAAAGATGGGGATAATCTGCTCTGGGATGTCGATCTTCACTCCTGGGGATGCAATCTTGGCTTCAATGGTGAGAAATCCACTCAATTCCCCCACTTTTGGCTCCAATCTGCCTCAAAAACCCGATTCTGAGCGAAATACGGGCTGAATTACGGTTGTAAACATGGTCTGCCCGTATTTCACCCAAAACCCGCGTTTCACTTAACACTGATGAGGGGAATTACGGTCGTCATTATCCAGTTTCACTTAACACTGATGAGGGGAATTACGGTCGTAAACATGGCATGCCCGTATTTCATCCAAAACGCGCGTTTCACTTTAACATCGATATGTGTGGATTTATTCTGGGTCAATTTTTGGCAGATTCCAAAGGGGGTACCATCACACATTTGTGGCGATTTTTCCAAAATATCATTTTCTTTTGATTCTGGAGGCTACAGATCACAGAATCAGGCCAAGGCTATTCTCCACAGATAATGAAGTCTATTGATCCTATTATCCACGGATGATAAGTCTATTAAGCAGCGATTTGGGTCAATTTATTTTCAGATGGTATTTTGTAATTTTTTGGGCAACGAAAGGCCATTTTCTTAGGATTTTGAAGGTTGTAGATCACGGATTCGACCTGAGGCTATTCATCAACGATGATAAAGTCAATTAAGCACCCATTTGGGCGGATTTATTCCGGGTCAATTTTTGGCAGATTCCAAAGGGGTACCATCATTGATTTGGGGCGATTTTTCCAAAATGTCATTTTCTTGCGATTCTGGAGGCTACAGATCACGGAATGAGCCCAAGGCTATTCTCCACCGCCGATAATGATGTCTATTGACCCAATTCTCCATGGATGATAAGTCCATTAAGCACCGATTTGGGCCAATTTATTCTCAGATGGCATTTTCGTAATTTTTTTGGTCGGCGAAAGGTCATTTTCTTAGGATTTTGAAGGCTACAGATCATGGATTCGGCCTGAGGCTATTCGTCAACAATGATTAAGTCCATTAAGAACCAATTTGGGCTGATTTATTCTTGGTCAATTTTTGACAGATTCCAAAGGGGTACCATCAAAGATTTGGTTCAATTTTTACAAAATTTCATCTTCTTTCGATTCTGGAGGTTACAAATCACGGAATCGGGCTGAGGCTATTCTCCACTGATAATGAAGTCTATTGATTCTATTCTCCACGGATGATAAGTCCATTAAGCACCGATTTGTGCCAGTCTATTTTCAGATGGCATTTTCGTAATTTTTTGGGAGACAAAAGGACATTTTCTTAGGATATTGAAGGCTACATATCACGGATTCGACCTGAGGCTATTTTTCAACGATGATTGTGTCCATTAAGCAACAATTTGGACGGATTTATTATGGGTCAATTTTTGGCAGATTCCAAAGGGGTACCATCACAGATTTGGGGCGATTTTTCCAAAATGTCATTTTCTTTCGATTCTGGAGGTTACAGATCACGGAATCAGGCCAAGGCTATTCTCCACCGATAATGAAGTCTATCGATCCTATTCTTCACGGATGATAAGTCCATTAAGCACGGATTTGGGCCAATTTATTTTCGGATGGCATTTTCGTAATTTTTTTGGCAACGAAAGGCCATTTTCTTACGATTTTGAAGGCTACAGATCACGGATTTGACCTGAGGCTATTCTTCAACGATGATTAAGTCCATTAAGCACATATTTTGGCGGATTTATTTCGGGTAAATTTTTGGCAGATTCCAAAGGGGTACCATCACAGATTTGAGGCTTTTTTTCCGAAATGCCATTTTCTTTCGATTTTCGAGGCTACAGATCACGTAATCTGAAGAAGCATTTCTCCTCCGATAATGAAGTCTATTAATCTTATTCTCCACGGATGAGAAGTCCATTAAGCTCCGATTTGGGCAAATTTATTTTCTGATGACATTTTTTGTAATTTTTTGGGAGACGAAAGACCATTTTCTTAGGATTTTGAAGGCTACATATCACGGATTCTACCTGAGGCTATTCTTCAATGATGTTTAAGTCCAATAGGCACCAATTTAAGAGGATTTATTCCGGGTCAATTTTTGGCAGATTCCAAAGGGGTACCATCATAGATTTGTGCCGATTTTTCCGAAATGCCATTTTCTTTCGATTCTGGAGGGTACAGATCACGGAATCTGGCCGAGGCTATTCTCCACCGATAATGAGGTCCATTGATCTTATTCTCCACGGATGATAAGTCCATTAAGCACCGATTTGGGCAAATTTATTTTCGGATGACATTTTCTTAAATTTTTGGGCGACGAAAGACCATTTTCTTAGGATTTTGAAGGCTACAGATCAAGGATTTGACCGGAGGCTATTTTTCCATGATAAGTCCATTAAGCAATGATTTGGGCGGATTTATTCGGGGTCAATTTTTGGCAAATTCCAAAGGGGTACCATCACAGATTTATGACCATTTTTCCGAAATGCCATTTTCATCCGATTATGGAGGCAACAGATCACGGAATCATGTCAAGGCTATTCTCCACCGATAATGAAGTCTATTGATCCTATTCTCAACGGATGATAAGTCCATTAAGCACCGATTTGGGCCAATTTATTTTCGGATGACATTTTCGTAATTTTGTGGGCGTCAAAGACTATTTTCTTTGGATTTTGAAGGCTACTGTTCACGGATTCGGCCTGAGGCTATTTTTCAACGATGATTAAGTCCATTAAGCACCAATTTGGTCGGATTTGTTCACGGACAATTTTTGGCAGATTCCAAAAGGGTACCATCACAAATTTGGGGCGATTTTTCCAAAATGTCATTTGCCTTTTATTCTGGAGGCTATAGATCACGAAATCAGACCGAGGTTATTCTCCACCGATAATGAAGTCTATTGATCTTATTCTCCACGGATGATAAGTCCATTAAGCACCGATTTGGGTCAATTTATTTTCGGATGACATTTTTGTAAATTTCTGGGCGACGAAATGCCATTTTCTTTGATTTTGAAGGCCACAGATCACAGATTCCACCTGAGACTATTCTCCAACGATGATAATGTCCATTGAGCACCGATTTTTAACAGATTTCAAAGGGATACGCATCATCGAATTGTTGTGCTCACAGTCATAAAGATTGTGAATCATCGAATCAAATATTGAACAATTTCTAACATTGAATGAATATGGTGAGAACTTTTTAATAACAATATATTAATGCATTCGATTATGAATCCATTATTATTGAGAAAACGGCACGATTCCCTGTCTGCCTGTCACTCGCCCCCTTAGACGTGGGAACATATACACATTTTTCTGCACGAAGAAAAATGCATACAGCCAGCAGCACCCAGCCAACAACAAAACAGCTAATGATACACTCACTGACAAAGGTAAAGTTGAGAGCAGCCAACTTCCTTGTCTCTTCTCTCTTCTAATTTCTCCTCCAAAGTCACTTCCTTTTCTCATTTTCCTAATCTCCTGCTTCCATTTCTCAATCCTGCAGAGCTCTGCTTCACAAACAAAGCTCGACCCTTTACATTTTTCACAGGAATCCTCTAGATCAACGAATACCCAGTTGAGATCCCTGAGATGGGCAAAGGAGGCGGGTGTTTCCCCAGCAAGACAAGGCCTCCCATTGGAGTACCACCAGACAACAACACCCAAGCTTCTCCAGCTCCATTGATTCCAGAAGAACCAGCAGAAGAAGAACAAAGTCCTCAAATCATTACCGTTGTTCAAGACACCAGCGACGGCAACCATGATGGAGAACTAGTTAGCAAGAAGAGACGGCTCAAGATTTACATAATCTTCTACTCAATGTACGGGCATGTTGAGATACTGGCGAGAAAAGTGAAGCAAGGAGTGGATTCAATTGAAGGGGTTGAAGGAGTGTTGTATAGGGTTCCGGAGACTCTGGCGAATGCGACTTTGGACCAAATGAGAGCTCCCCACAAGGGTAACGATGAGGTTCCGTCGATGTGTGTGGAAGAGATGGTGAATGCTGATGGGTTCTTGTTTGGGTTCCCCACCAGGTTTGGTTCCATGGCTGCTCAGATGAATGCCTTCTTTGACAGTACTCATGAGCTGTGGGTGGAGCAAAAGCTGGCTGGGAAACCTGCTGGGTTTTTTGTTAGTACTGGGACTCAAGGGGGAGGCCAAGAGACCACTGCGTAAGTTCTCTCTCACACACCTCTCATTGTTGCTCAGAAATGTTGCCATTAGAGATTGGAGAATATTAGGTTTTGATTAAGGTCTAACAATGAATGTTAACACATTTTTCTTACACGTTCGATGTCAAATACCATGCTTAAATCCACGGTTAATACTAGGGTCATCGGGATTGGAACTGAAACGTGAAATGTCTCGCTTAGTAAGGATCTGGTACCAAATTGAGAACGAATTCGTCATAATAGAGTTATTGAGGGAGATTCGAGAAACGATTTGATATGTCTATTGGTACGAATTCATTTGTTTCTGATGTGCTGGTTTACCTACTACAACTACTGCAGATTAACAGCAATACCTCATCTAGTCCACCATGGGATGGTCTATGTTCCAGTTGGATACACATTTGGAGCTGGAATGTTCAGAATGGATGGCATCAGAGGAGGTTCTCCATATGGCGCAGGGGTGTACTCTGGAGATGGAAGCAGAGAGCCGAGTGAAACTGAACTTGGTCTTGCTGAACATCAGGGAAGATACATGGCCACTCTGGTCAAAAGATTTGGTCCTTCACCATGATTGATGCATGTGGGAACTCCAGCATATATGCATATGATTGATTCTTTTTGTAGATAGGATTGGATTTGATATCAAAGTTTTCTATTTTGCGGCTAGAGTTCTTGAACATTTGTGATCTTCATTGGTGTGTCATTGTTTGTCTCGTCCATTCATGTATGTATATGGTTGCTAAATGCTAAGCTCTTGTATGTTACTTCTTCTTTCAGTGAGCTCTATTCATTTGTAGCTTCAGCCAATAAGAGGGTTACATACTTGCATATGTGACTTTCTTTTTTGCAAGTGTACCCATTTGTATCTCTAGTTGGTACTCGTTCCAGTTTTCCAGTATGGTGTGGCGGAGTGTTAAACCCGTCTCATAGGATGGCAAGGTTGGGGCGAGTATCTCGATACTAATATTCACTCATAATACGTCGGGTAATTTATTACGGGATGCGGGTCCTTGCAAGGTCTACCTATATATGTGTAACTTAAAAAAAAACACCAAAAATATTCATCTTTTCATTAAAAACCCATGGAACAAACTATATTATGATGTGGTTAAGTTATTTGAGAATTTGTGGTTCTCACCTATTTACATCATTATAGCTTTTGGATAAAAAAAGTAAAATCCTAAATAATTTGAGTAAAGTTACATGTAATTTAAGCAAACATTAGTTGAGAATGGCTCAAGTTAGGGACATGTCAGGTCGAGGATAGTACCCATATTCGTCCCACCCCAAAATAATTTAAACAGGCCGGGCAAAATGAGTGAGATTGAAATTGACATCCCTACTCACCATGGTTTTAATCACGTTTTCAATCCGCCACGACCAATTTTCTATTTTTTAAGATTTAGTTTTTTCTTTATAAGATGATGATGATTATCACTCTAATTGAGATCGATCTTCAATGAGGTCGCTGAAGTTCGAAGGAGTAAATAATTAAATTAAATGGTGTTTGTGTGTGAGTTATTTTTGCATTTATTTGAGATAGAAAGAATTTTTAGATCTTTCTCTTATGTGTTTGGATTAAAATTTATGGTTTTTGATTATTTTGAATGGCAAAATATAAATTAAGGACAAATAAAATAATTTCAATAAAATTTATAATCAGGAACAAGAATTTCAGAGCGACCACCGTCCACCGTCTTACTTACCGTTCAAATTTTACTTCCACCAAACCAAAGAGAGGCTCGCACTCTTCTTCACAGTATCTCCAACGCAGTCACACAAGCCAGCCCTAGAAGAAACAGCGCCGGAAGGAATTGAAGAAGAGAAAGGAAGCATGTCCACCGAAGAGGAGAGCGCAGTGAAGGAGCCATTGGATCTCATCAGACTTAGTCTCGACGAACGCATCTACGTCAAGCTCCGTTCTGACCGGGAACTCCGCGGCAAGCTTCACGTATGTGCTCTCCTCTTTACTTTCTCATGATGTTGCTTGCGTACCCCCCGCCACTCTCCGGCGAAAGCCGCATTCGATCTCCGTTCACACTTTTGTGTGTCTTCTCTCTTCTCTCCCTGGCTGTGCTCTGATTTCTTATAGTGTTCGCGAATATTGACTTTTTAGTTATCTCGCCTGCTAGATCGTTCTGTCTAGGGTTTCGGCGAATTTTCCTGCTCTGGTTTAATTGGGTTCTAGTTCTAGATATACTTTGGATAGGTTTCATGAACAGAGCCTGCTGTTTCTGGAATTGCTTCGTAATTGAGTAAAAAGAGACGTGTATTGGTTAACTAGGGTGCTAAGATTCTGGAAGAGACATGAGAGGAGTGGGATAGTTTACTGGATGCTGTTCTAGGGTTTATGATAGTTTGAGATGATGACTCTTTAGCTGTAGTATTGATCATGTTTCTTCTATATCCTATGTCCAGGGTACTCATCTTAATGCGATAATTTTTACAAGATCCAAACTTGTATGTAGTTCATAGGAGCGGCTTAGAGGAAAAAAGTCGAATGATGCGACAAATCAGACTAAGAATTGCTTTTTACTTACTGCAAATGTTCCGAGGATTCATGGTTTATTTTGGCGATGGTTACTTCATGACCCAGTGTAGTGATTCTCCTTGATAAATTGCCCCCACTAGATCATGGAGTTCATTACTTTAGGAACTGCGATTTATCAATTGGTCCACATTAAATTAAGCACTACTTTCTGGGTTTTCAGGCATATGACCAGCATTTGAATATGATTCTTGGGGACGTTGAAGAAGTTGTGACCACAGTAGAGATCGATGACGAGACTTACGAACAGATTCTCAGGGTAACGTTGCATATCTTCTTTGTTTTAACTACTCTGGTGATTGGCAAATTTTTTAGTTTGATATCTGGATTTGAACACAGAGCATTATCATGAAGCATCACAAGTGGCGTCAATGTTGTCTAAAGTGCATGATAATTGTGTAAAAAGCTAGATCTAGGTCAGCACCTATGTAGCAAATCTGTGGGTGGAATAAACATGTTTGACGACTAGGACTAGCCTGCAATTCCTTTGCTGCGACGTACTGGAAAACTGTGATAAATCAGTCTAATACTCTTTAAGGAATGATAAACTGTACTCGAATATAGATAGATAGCTACTGATTGACAGTCAGGCATAGCATCTGCACTTACGCTTGCCATTTCTAGGCTCTGACTTATCCTTTTCCCCCTCGTATTACAGCACACGAAGCGCAATATACCTTTTCTGTTCGTTAGAGGAGACGGCGTCATATTGGTCTCTCCACCATTGAGGACAACTTGATGATCTGCAGGAGATGAACGAATTTGCAAATTGCAGTTGGGGACTTCCAACTTTTAGAAAAGCGGTCTCGTTTACTGTAATGTTTCTCGTGTACTTGCTCAACGTCTTGGTGATCAACCGATGATTATCAGGCAGCGTATTATCGAACTGATGTCATGTTTCGATCACCTTGTAATTACTTTTAAGCACTGGATTTTGAGAACTTGATGAAAGTGGGTTTGCCTCAGAGCTTGATGTTCATTCTTGTCCTCCTGTTATTCATTGTTTATCGTCTCGTTGCGCATATAGTAACTTGATTTGCAGAGAATATGAAGATGAAACTTCCTCTATAGGATGGATGCGCTTATTCGAGAAATTCAAGAGCAGTAAAAGAGGCAGAAACGTGTGTTTTCAATTGCAAGTAACACGGTTTTTTTGTTTGTTTTTCTCTGATCTGGAAAAGTTCTAACAGAAAAAGAGGCAGAAACGTGTTTTCCCCCCAATAATCAATGATTAAATTCAAACCATCTTACTACAATAAGTCAAGTCGTCAAAGAATCAAAGAAACACCCAACCAGGTCTATAATAACAAACTATTAACAAAGCTACAGAGTTGCCATAATCAACCCGTTAATCTCCTGATTAATCAATTTAATTCGGTTGCTTAATGATCCGCTGAAGGACAACGGTCCTCGCCCGCCGAATATCCCGGCTGCACACGTCAGCCTGAACCCCCAACTCCTCCACATTCCTCATGAACCCGCCGAGCTTCTTCCTGATCTCCTCGATCCCAATCTTCACCGCCGCGTCGCCGCCGTCCTCCTGCGTCGCGAACTCCGCCGCCTTCTCCACCGCCGCCATCTCCACCTCCAGCCGGTCCACCATCACGCGGATCGTCTCCAGATCCTTGATCGCGACGTAGCTCCCGACCTGCATTGTCCCGACGAGCTCCTTCTGCCCCTTCACCGCGCTCTCGTAGTTCCGCCACAGCGAGTCGATCCACTTCCCCATCGACCCCAGCGGGATCGACGTGGCCGCCGCCAGCGCGGCGGCCACGGGAGGAGCCGCCATCGCCGCCGCCACGACGGAGCAGATCAGCACCGCCGCGAAGCTGGCGACGAAGATGATGCTGGACAGCTTCCTCCACGAGTGGATCGACTTCAATTTCTTGTCGAGCTTCCGCTTCTTGCTCTGCAGCTTCTCCAGCATCTGGATCTGCTGCTTGTGGACGTTCTGAAACCGAGTATAGAACTCCTCCGTGAAAGGATCCCCTGCTTCCTTGAAATTCCTCAGCTCCTCCAGCGTCCTCTTGTACGAAGCCTTGGATCCCGATTCTCCCGATTCCGATTCCGATTTCGACGACGACGACGATTCTTCGTCGAACTGCTGGAGCGCGACGAGGAGGAGAAGCTGGTTATCCCTAGCTCGCTTCAGCGACTTCTCGAGGGCGGCGCAGAAATCCAAAGTGTGGAGGCTGTTGTCGAAGTACTCCTCCACGAGCTCGAACAGCTCCTGGCTCTTCCATATATCCCTCTTGCAATCGAGTATCACCTTGACGACCTCCTGGTTCATCTCCAGCAGGCACTCCGTCACTTCCCGGAGCGAATCGAACGACAGGGCCCTGACCTCGACGCCGACGGCGAGCGCGTTGATCACGTGGCTGGTCCGCGCCTGCAGCGTGGTGTCGAAGGAGCGGAGGTCGGCGTCGGCGGCGCAGGCGGCCTCGTACGAGCTCAGCTCCGTGGAGAGGTTGTTGGGCTTCTTGCTAGCTTGGTTCCCCATTGCTGTTAGAGAATTGATTGATGGTGGGAAGGGATCAGTTTACAGCTCGGAACTATATATACCTATGTGTGTGTGTGGGGATTGAGATGGGTCCCTGGAGAAAAGGAAAACCAGATTCGGAAGGCTCGAAGGCTGACCATGAAAAGGGAACCAAACCCACTAATGGAGATTCAGAGATCTGGAATCGATCGATTTCAATAAATGCGGAGACAGGGGAGGGTGGTGGGGGGTGGGGGGAAACTAGAGGTGTGGGGAGGAAGACGAAGCTTGAAGAGAATTGAAAGCGATGAGAGCCATGGAAATACAGGAAAAGAAATAGGAAGAAGAGGGTTTGTATATTGTATTGGCTTGCACGCATTCTCCATAGAAGGGGATTACTCAGAAGTGGGGAGGAGCATGGAAAACGCGGGAAGCAATGTACCAGAAGAAGGGAAAATAATGGGGAAATGGAAATGGATAATTTCGTTTCTGTTTCTGGTACTGTATATGTGTGTTGTGAAGAAGAAGGGAGGAGACTTGAGAGCGGTGGTCTCTTTACGCTTTGCCATTTCTGGGTTCTGATGACTTTGGTCCTTTTCCCACTCTTATTACAGACTGTGTAACCTTTTTTCCTGTTTGTTGGAGGAGACGGCGTCGTATTGGGTTCTCCACAACTTGGGGATCTGCAACTGCATGTAATGTTTCTCGTGTGCTTGCTCAACGTCTTGGTTGGTGATCGATTGATGATTGTCAGGCAAGCATATTATGGAACTTACGTCATGTTTCGATCACGTTGTAATTTACTTTTAAGCATCGGAATTGAGAATTCGATGGGAAGTTATCGTCTTGTCGCTCACATAGTAATTTGATTTGCTGAGAATATAGCGATGGAACTTGCTCGATGTGGCAAAAGATTGCGCGAGGTGACTTGATGCGCATATCTGTATCTTCTTAATTGTCGATTTCCTTATGGTGTTTGATCTAGTCCATTTCGGTCTTTGTCTTACGAGATCAAAAGACGCAAGTACCTATAGGCGGTAACACGTCGAGAACTGTCGAAATCGGCATCCCTACTGAGAACAACTATGAAACACCGGGAGCTCATTATGGGGTAACAAAGAAGGCAAGAATGTGATACAATCCAATCCAATAACCAATTTTCAGCTGCGTCCTCTTTCTTTCTTTCTTTCTTTTTCCTACACTCATTTGTATTGAAAGTAAAAAAAAAAAAGCTTTTCTAAGAAAATAAAACAGAATAGAAAGGCCTAAAAGGACCACACCAAATATTTCGTTCTTCTTTGCTCTACTGGATCTACAGAGCTAACATGCAACAAGCTACACAATGCACAAAAACAAGAAACAAAACTCCGCGCACAACGAGTAGCAAGGCGTCGTCTCCAAGATCATCATCGGCGCTTGCCTCTGGAGGAGTATCCAGGAGGAGCTGGAACTGAGTATCCAGGAGGAGCTGGAACTAACGGCTTGGGGGCCGACTCTTGGTAGTATTGGGTCGGAGAATCCTCTGACCCTCTCAAGTCAAATGCGTCTTTATCTGGCATCGTGTCCAAGGGAACTGACTCGATGAAGCATGCTGTGTTGATGCGAGTTCTCTCCAGCTCGTCTTGCAGCAACTCTGCGCTGCATTGCTGAGCAAGAGCCTGAAGTCGACGACATTACACCACAACAGTGAGGACTATAGTATTCTCCATACAGGAGACAAAAGGAGGGAAACAACAGGTGAAAGGCTACACAGAAACCGAAAATGAATTGAATTTTTCTTTCTTACGATCAGGTCATCTGGAGATACAGTCATTCCGCCCTGCTGCCTGTCGTCCGAAGCTGCATCCTCGCTCCCACGAGTTGACCGACGTTGGTGGCCTGGATTCTCGGCAACTTCAGAGACATTCTCGGTGGCTTTCTCCAACAGCACTCCTTGCAAGGACTTCAGCGACTCTCTTGCAGCAGGTGTGAAATATGGGTTCAATACGGTCTCAAAATATTCGAGCTGCAAAACATGCCAGGAAAAATCGATCAGGATCCCGTACAGCATTTAGATATAGGCTTGCAAGTTCAGTTAATCAGTTAATCGTCCCATGGATTTTCAGAACAAGACTCTACAACCTACCAACAACAGCTAAACTGTGGGCTTGGTGAAAGTTAAGAGAGCTAACCTCAATCATCATCTGACAAAAACCATTCGCATCTAGCGACCTAAATTCACCATCTTCATTTTCGTGAAAAAGGCTAAGAAATGTATCAATCAGACCCTCCACGAGAATGCCAAGTGTCCTGTCCAAGAGGGGCTTTGCACCAGCAAACACCTGCAAATGCACCAAAATAAACAAATGCCAGGTCTCTATACACATTAGAACCCACAAGGATGATTAATCCTATAAATTCATTAACATCAAGCCATCTTAACCACTGCTCTGAAATGGACGAGAGCACCAAAACTTATTTTCGTTTAAAATTGATGTTATATATTTGTCATCTGTCAGAATCAAACTTACCTCAGCATGCACCGAGACCAGAGTGTGCAACAATTCCACAGCTGCATCACGAACGCCCTGCAGGATGGTGGCGGCCATATATTACCAATATCCTCAAAGGAGTCGATAGCAACAACTTACTGAAAACAACGGACAAGAACGCCATCAAGTGCTCACTTTGACAGCAGGAGCTGCTCCCCATTGGATCCCAGTGTTCAGCAAATAGTTCATAGCTGATGTCCTTATCAAATTTGCCTGCAATAAAAATATGGAGAAGTTTAGACAACGAAATAAAAAAGTAGAGCCAAGCATCCTACTTTGATATCTGACTTGTAGATAACAACTTGATTTTCATCGTCATTTTAAGTTTAAGCTTGACCTTTGGAAGTTTTTACCAATTAACAGTGATGCTACTGCTTGTAAAAGTAATAAAAAATCTACAAGGAGAAGGAATACTATTATGTCCCAAACAAAGTAATAAGCCCCATGAACAGTTGAAACGATGAAGTTTTTCCATGCAAGAAGCTCGGTTTATCTAATTTCCAGCGCTGTTCAGCACACACCAGTCACTGGACCATCTTTTGTTCCCCGCCAACACGGGTGACCTCGTGACTTTACGAACAAGCCTTCAAGCTCCATGTGTGCGCATTGTGCAGTATGGTTGAGCTAAAAAGCAAATGAATAACCTGTAGTATACCTTTGCAAAAGTATAATGTTCAAGGACCTTCTCTTCAAGACCAGAGAAAGACGTCACGAGATCCTGTATGTCAATGTCATCTTCATCACTTTCTCTGTGGTAAACAGAAGATTACAGGCGGTCACCATAGGCACAGAGATAGCAACCAATCTAATTGTAAAGAAAAGGGCAATGTGAAATAAGGCAGGTAGAGTAATGGCAACCAGACTTCAAGAATAAACGAAAAAGTAGCGAGTGATGCTCAAACCTGAATAGACGATTGAAGCAAAATGATAACCAATAAGATCAGCCATAATCAAGTGGAAATTGAAATAACAGCACAGCAGCCACACTGCTGGGCGCTTGGAAGCAAATATGTGCTCCTTATGCATCACTGAGCTAGTTCAGTTAGGCAACCAATTTCAATTCATTTATTTTTTTGGAAGATGTTCAGACTATGATGAATAATTTGTAGGATAGCATGGAAGAGATAAATTATCAAGGACAGTTTTATGACCACAAACAGTGGAAATATGATGGTTTCCTTTTATGCAGATTTACGCCTAGCCCTCAAAAGTGATAGTCACGGACTTGAGTCTAGTATACCTAGATTGCAACCATACACACTTGTACTTCTTGAAAAGCTCGTGTGACAGTTCGTCTTTGCAGTATCCAATATTACTCAACACAATCAGCAACTTTTGATGGGCATTAACAGCTCCTGTGGAATTGGATGATAATTTCTCTTCCACGTCATGAGAATATCCATTCTGTAAGTTTGATTTATTCTGTAATAGCTCAGTTCCAATATGTTCCAGATGACCTGAAAAAGATGCATGAGCAGAGTACCAGTTATCAGGCTGGATGTTATAGATACCTCAAATCTGTACAGACGATATATCATATACTGCACCTGCAAAGTCCAGAAAGCAGTTGAAGAAGGCAAGTCTAATGGATAATTGAATCTCCTGAACTTGTGCAAATATATCCTCCGACTTCCCGGCCTCGCCCTTCAAAGATTGAACTAACCTGCAAAAGTAGAAAATTTGAGATATAATGGATAAGCATAACAGTAATGAAGACCCCTTCTCCACTGGTAGTTGGTTCTCACAGGTTGTAACCCCCCACGAAAGTAGCATAACCTTGATACAGATATAGACTCTGGTGAAAGAAAATTGATTCGAGCAAAAGCTCACAGATGATAGAAACGGATACAGGTGAAACAAGCTACACACTAACTAAAAGGACAGTAAACTGAGACTCCCAACCATGATATTCATCCAGTTTCGAAATTAACCCAGTGCCCTAATCTGGTACCTGCATATCAAGGGACTTACAGATTGATCTGATCCATTGCTGATGCTACAGCTGAGCGAAATGCAAGAGGAAGGAAAGAGATTGTGTAAGGCGATTTATTCCTTTCAAGGATAGATACAGTAGTCCATGTTTCATCTTTTGACATCTCTGCAGTAGTTGCCCGCATCCAGGTGCAAAGCCGTAGTATGTATATCTTTGTAATCTCAGCCTGAAGAGTTTTGAGGGCCAGTGCTGCAACAGAATGGCAAACCGTCACAAGTAAGGACTAAGGATACATGTTATTTTAGCATGAAATACAGACCAGCGGTAGGCGGAGCAGATTCTTTCACTTCAAAAGCTTTGCAGGCTTTAGATATTTCTTTTATGGCATCGCTCATGTAAGAACAGAGAATATTTGATTCCTCAAGGTCACGAAATGCGCCATGAACCTGTTTCAAAAGTAAAATAATTTAGAAGAAGATATTTGCCTAACGGCAGAACGAAAAAAAGAAGCCAAAATGCTGCAACTTCAAAGATGTTATCATCTGAGAAAAAGAAAAGGAGAAGTTACCAAGATACTGTACAATCAATGTGTTCGTTAGTAAACATTATAACGACTCCTAAAGTTCTCTATACAAACATTTATAACATTTATAGAAATAAACGTGTTGAAACTCAATAACTATACAGTTGGACAAGCCCCACAGTACTCTGCCATGTGCAGAAAAGCCTGTTGATTATTTCTTTCCTTACTTTGTTTAATTGAAAAATGACAGTCCGCAGCAGCATAAAGGAATTAATGTTCAATGGTGCAGAAATCTGATCTTCATTCTAACTTGCAGTATGTTTAGCATGAGCTTGCTGAGTCTAAATCGGACGACTTTGGCTCTGTTTGGACCCAGAAAGAGAGCAACCCAGAGATAGAAGCAGCCAATAAGGCATACTAATAGTACACAATGACGTCAAGAGAAATTATTCAAGTTCTACCAAAACTCAGAAAATCTCAATCACGAAATAAATATTGCACCAGCAACTAGCAATTATAGAACTACCTACTGTAATCATACCTATCCTTCTTCATTTTGGCGAAGAGGAAACAATGCTTCTAATAAATGTTGGCAGAAAAAAGCATATGAATTGCATACAGTAAAAAGCACGAGCAGATCACCTTCGCTTCATATGCAGATAGAGTACTGCGTATCATTCCAGCAACCTCATCAAGAGAATGAGTCGAGCACCTAACATCTAAAGCTTTTTCATCAGCCTTATTTGATGCACTGAGATTCGACTCAGCAGAAACTTGGGAAGACTGAAACCAAAGATCAGTGATCAACAAATGACTAAGTAACCCTTCACAAAAATTGCTTACACACTGATACTGAACTGAAATTCTACTGAAGAAGCAGCATATGGTTTTCCATTCAATAAACAATGGACTAACTTTATTTAGCCGACATTTCAAACCAAAATATTTCAGATAATTCCATAAATTGGTAATTAACTAATCTGTCCATAGCAAACTATCAGCGAAATATAGTTTGTGTTGTTAGCACGCAGTGGTAAATGATCAAGTTCTACGGATCTTTAAATGATTTGTGTTGTTCTTTAACTTCAAAGTGGCAAAGAATTCCATGTTAATGTCATGAAATAATACATGTTTATGGTGAGAATACCTTCGCAAATTTCCCACTGAAAACAGAAAGTGCTATTTTCCAGAAAGCTGGTATGTGATGGATGATTACAGCCGTTAACCTGCGGATATACTTTCCCCTCAGAGAATCAACTTCTTCACCAAGCAAAACCAGCGACTGCAGATCTACTGGATCTACATCTGACTGACAACCACAAGGAAAAAGTCACACTTTTCTTCAGTATCAACTTCCATCAACAGGTATATAAATTCATAAAGGTTGCACTGACAGTTTCATTTTGAATTTGTTTCCACTTCGCATCCAACAGAGCTCTTCGTTTCATCTCATTGTACAATGTATCCATCCTTGCTTCATGATCCAATGAGCATTTCTCAAGCAAACCTCGAATTCTGTTATTCTGCAAAATGGACACACTCTTATTGGATTGCTCACGTGCAGATGAAGATATATTTTAGATCCAGGTCAGACAGTGTCATTAGGGGAAGTTGTCGCTATTCCACTACTGCAGCAGCAGTTAATGTCTCACATGTTTTCAACTGACCTACTTATTACATAAAAGAGGACGTTGGCATCACTAGTAACTGAAATGAAACATAGAACCCTAATATCATGCATAGAAGTCCACATGGTTAAAATATTAAAATAATACAGCTTAGCAGATCGAAAGCATGAAAAATTGTTCTGGTTTTTACTAACCTGTACACATAGGTAATGCCACACGGGATCAGACTCAGGTTCTAGCTCCACCAGCAGCCTCACTGTGTTCTCGAGCTAAAACGAATGGGGAAAAAAATACACGAATGAGGAGTAATTCCGAACAAATCGTCTTGTCATTTGTTACCATCTTTTGAAGTTAAATGAAGCTTCTAATCAGATGCCCAAAACCGAATCATGAAATTCATATGATTTAAGTAGCCAAAGAGAGAAAAGAACAAGTTAAGCTCAATGAAGATTTTGCAAGCAAAATGCAGACTAGGTTTCACTTTACTTCTATCTAATCGCATGTGTAAACAAAGAATAAAGAAAAAACATTTTAATTAATGTAGCAGGTATAACTAGTGCACGGTACAGTATTGTTAGATGAGGTATTGAATTTTACGAGTTTCTCATTCTTCTACATCAAATTCCCCTGACTTGCCACAAATAGTAGAAAATCAAAACCGTAATCTTACATTTGTTAACTCTATCTGTGGATCCTCCATGGACTTGTAAAGTGTTCCCTTGAACTCATGCATCACTTTTTCAACTTCTTCAAGAACACGTTTCAATATCTTCACCTGAAATTCAAGTTACAAGGATGCATGTCAAAATTTTAGTGTTGGTAGTAAAATTCAGTGAACAGATTACTATAAATATATATCAGGATTTGAAGTTTTAATTGTATGCTAGCATTTGACTCGCCCAGCACTAGCTTCATTCTGTCTAACGCAAACTAGTGAAGCTCGAAAAATATCTCCAAGTAACACAAAGGAAGTCATTGAATTACCAGTCATTGTACCACTCCAACATCACGACAAAAATCTCAGCTTCCTCAGCAAACAAGTGAATGAAATGCACCACAACACACAACAACCATGACTAGTACATGGTAAGAGATAATAACACTTTTGGAAGCCAGAAACTGGAGGTGGCTACATGGGCTTGAATGGCGTAGAGACCAAATGAGATATTAAGGTTATGGTATCAATAGAGAAGATCACAGTATTGATGTGAATTCTGCAGTCCACGAAATTTATCTTATATCATTGGATGTTCTGGGATTAATCAACAACTGGACCATCCTACACCAATAAAATAAAATCTTTGGATGACTGTGAACTAAGACCTCGGAAATCACAGCAATTGCCCACCCACAAATACACGTGCAAAGAAAAAACAAGGACCATAATTAAGAGAATCTTTCCTGACACGTCCATCTGGATAGTTAAATTTGCTTTAACAACAATACGTAGAAAGAAAATAAAGAAGAAAGTTTACACACATGAGAGGGGAGGGCAACCGATTTCGCCTTCTTATACTCTCTAACTGCCAAATCATATTCACCCTTGCTAAGGCTGCTGCGAATCATGCTAGGCAGGTTAAATAGTGTTCTGAATCTCTGGAGCATTCCTTGGACAGACCTGATCTTCTCTGCTTGGGCCTTCATTGATAAAAAAACAAGTTGAGTGATCCATGAGGCATGATTGAGATGAAATTAAGAATATAAAATTAGTTAAAAGGAATAAAGACATAATAAATCTAAGGACCTGTCTTTCAAATAAAGGTTCAAATGCACGAACTGCCAGTGAATTGACTCCTTGCATGCAATCGTACAGATGTTTAGTCCCAGAACCTTCAGGGTCTTCTTCTATCCGTCTTAGTTTTGATTCGATATCTATAAAATCATTCATTGATGCACACATCAGCAAGCTGAAATAGCATATAGGAGAACTGAGTAGCATATTAAACAATAAAAGAAAATAACTTATGAACAAAAGAAACTCAGTTTCAAATGAAATACACAGCTCATTTTACATTACAAAAATTAATAATAACACCGAAACAAGTCTACTTCTACATCATACCATCAATTGTAGTTTTGCAAGAGACAAAACAATCAAAATTGTTTTTCACCAGTTGTTTCCTCTGCTGGGTCCGCCCTTTTAGATCAGTCTTCAAAGCAAGAGCACCAGCCTCCAAGTCTGCTGCACTGGTGCGTTGATGTATCCGTGACAGGAACAGCTTGGCATCAAACTTATCAGACAAATATAACAATTTCTCTGTCAATATGTAGAAAAGGATAGAATTAATACAAATAAACACCATAATCTGAAGATGAAGAGGTTAAAATGTTCGTATTTACACTTCAGATAATTGAAATATAATGACATTATGATGCTCAGCGTGTGGAAAAGATCATTGGGGTACTATACAAAATTCATAGTTAAAAAGAACAGTGGCCATGGAAAATAACAATGTCATAAAGTAAGAAATCGCTAGACTAAATAGCAGCTTTTACAGCCCAATTTTCATGGAATGCGACTATGCGAGCATATGCACCACCGGGAGATGCCAGTCGCTGTCATTGGTCTTAGATCCAACGTTTCTCTAAACCCAGATTCTATATACGCTCAAAAACTTGAGTCAAATCAGCACCCTAATTCGTAGGTTAGAAATTGTACGGTTTTAGAAATCACATTTAAGATTATAACTTCCAAACCTAACCAAGAAACTAGGTGAAATTTCAAAAGAAATCACACATTAGATTTAGAATTGCAGTTTTTAAGAAGAAGAAAAAACAGTTGAACCTACATATTCTAAAATATAATTTGGAAGACTAATTATAACAATTCATAAGAATCTATTCCACTCTTGAAATCTAACTCAGCAGAACTTCCACATTTTTTTTTTAATTCACAAAAATCTTAATAAGGTAACCACAACAGTGGGTGAATATAAGACCATCAATATACAACAATAAAATACCACACAGAGGCATTTTAGAAAACTATGCATGCATGCAATTCAAAAAAAAAAAACTATGCATGCATTTTGTTTCCTTTGCTGTAGTATTAATTAATTAAATATTGATTAAGACAAGGAAAGAAGAAATATGGGATAAAAAGAAGGGTGGTAGCTTGATTCCTAACGCTGTCTCAAACCTCAATCAAGAAAATAGATGGGAAAGCAACGATAGAAATATAGAATATAGAATAGAGGTTGTGACTTCAAATGCAATTGCCAGTTTTCTAATTCAATAGTGTTTATAGAGATGGGAGAAGATAAAATAAAAGCTTCAATTGCACATCCAGACTGGAGAACCTGTGGCCTGCAACTGAGCAAAGTTACACCAGTAATCCACATTTGAAATAGTTAATCACACTTTAAGAACCAACTCCAACTTAAAGATGCAGAACATTCATCACACAATTTCCACAATGTTCAACTCATTTTCTGCAGGTTTAGAATCTCGGCTCCTATTACTTAAAGTCACAACTCATTTAATGCATCAATAAAAAGATTGATCTGACGGGCCAGCAAATGTTCCAATGATGTGCTACTGATGATTACAATATGAAGCTTGATCAATGCTCTAAACTTTGTCTACAAAGATATTTTTTATCATCTCGTGCTAGTAACATTTTCATGACTGCCATGCCATTCCCCCTCTTATCTCACAGATCTTTCCGCATCTAGACACAGATTTCCAATCACTTAATAAATAGCCAACTAAACTGTGAAAACAATCACCACATAACAGAAATCTTGAATGCTCGATGTGCAAAGAAGTTAAATTTAAGTTAGGAAAACTGTATATTACTTCCAAAACGAGGCTAACATCTGCCTAGAAGTATGACAGATTTCATTGAAATTTCGTCTGGCATAACCTCACTTCCTTATCCACAAATATATAAGACCGAAATCTGGCCAAGCAGACAAGACTACAGAATGCTAAAAATGGAAGCTAATGCAGCAGCTGGATAATTGATAAGAAAAATTATAAAAGAAAGTAATATAGAGTGTTCAGTAAAATGCAGATTCGAGGAAGGACAGAACATAATCAATGGATGAGGAAGAGAGAGGTACCTCGAAGATCACTATCTATATCTCTATCAGCTTTTGATGGCGAGCTAACTGACGAATCGGTGATCAACCTTAATGTTCTGTTGTCTATAATCCTGTCATCATTCAAAGTTAGCAAAAGCACGGCAACTAAAGATTAAAGACCTGCAGTACCTTGAGAAATAGTCAAGCAATCTGAACCAAATAACAAGCTTAAACCTAACACATAACAAGAATTACCCCGGTTCAAACTACCAGAAGGATCCAATTGAAAGGACACATTATAAGCAAGTGACATCAGAAAATCATTCAATAAAAAATAGAGCTGTTTGTCAAAAGATCACAACTTAAAGGGGAAGAGAAATGAAAGCGTACCCCAACCCCAATGGGTCTATACACTCCATTCCACGAGGCAATGACAATAGAGAATTGAGCCCCTTTTTAGTCATTGCTGCTATGGGCTTAGGATCGAACTTTTGAGCTACTGGTGCTGTTCTCGACTCTCGCATGTCACGAACCCTTCGTGCAAGCTGGGAGGACTTATAAGTAAGTATATGTTTTTGGTACACACAAAAAATTGCAAATATTACCCAAGAAATGAAGAAAACCAGAAACCAAAAAAAGCCGAGATGGAGCAAATAAGAAAACTGAAAACATATCCCTGGATAAGCACCTAATTATGTTTCTCTTTCTTCATTTTTTGTGTGTGGAGAAGGGGATTAAGAAAAGCATTAAGAAATAATCCACAAGACCAAAAAATCAGAGGTCAAGGACGTCAATCTACCAACTTACAAGTCTCAACTTCACAACAGACAATTTGATAACTATGTTTGACAAAGAACATAGGACAACATTATGTGCACACCACCACATTGGACTAAACCAGGTTAAGAAGCAAATTACTCGGTACTCGCTATAGCATGTGATGGTACTTGGACAGGTCAAGAGGTTGTCCACAATTTGAAATAAATACAGCAAGAGTCTAACACTATGGTAAAATACATTTAGCGAAACTACATAGTTGTAACTGTTTAGACGGAGTTCATTTGGTTGGCAGTCAGCAACTCTTCCAGCACTAATGTCTTAGTTGCTATGAGGCTGGATATGCATACCAATTCTTTCGATGCACCACTTTCATAGAAGTTCCCAACACCAAATATTGTAAGAATGATAGCTATAGCTATACATCTAGGATGAAATGACACACATTGACCAGCCAGAGCTTGTAACGTTTAAACCTCTACTCTCTTAGTGCCGAAGTTAGTGAAGCAACAGTATTCAAAGGCCATCTTGTAATATCTGTAAAGGATTCATTTCGCAAAGTCTCGATGATCTTGACATGCGGTATTTGATAATTAGTTCCTCTGACAATCACACATTGACTAGCCTACTGCTTAGTTAGTCAAATGAGCATTTCATCCACAGCAATACTTCAAGAAATGCAAGGGACACTGAACTCCCAGCACCAAAGCTAAAAGGTTCCAACAACAGTAGAATACATGAACATCCCTGGAATTTTACTAGAACCAAACACAACAGTCTCCCGCCCACTATCACAGAAATGCTAATCCATGATTCCCTCACAGAATCCTCAATTCCATCACCAAGTAGAGCCCTTGCTCAATCTTCCCTAGCTCACCAATCAATCTCCCCGTAGCAGAAGGACGCTAAATGATGAATGATCATGCTCCAGTAGCACGTAACTCTCGACAAACTAGACAATAACACACAGGCTTTGATTCCAATTCACACTCTAAATTCTCACAGAAAACGCTCCATTGCCAGTAGAAGTCTTAGCAGTCCGCAAACAGAAAAGAAACCACAGGCATCCAGGAAAGCGAGCTAGAGATACACATTACCTCGGCCTCGTCCACTCGCTTCCAGCAATCAGGCTCCCCGCCATCCCACCCGTCGTCGTCTTTTCCTCCCCTTCCCGCTCCACCACCGCCGGCTCTCCCTTTGGCCGGCGGCCGGTCCTTGCTCACTTCCTCGTCACCGCTCGATATGCTTAGCATTTCGACTTCGGAGTCGTCGTCGTCGTCCAGGGTGGAACCCCTGCTCTTCTGGTGGCGATGAGTCGGGGCCGCCGGCCTCGCGGAACCGGCGGTTTTGGGAGCCTGGACGAAATTCGAGACCGGCTTCCGTTGATTGGACGACGACGGGCGCTGGTAATTGAGATCCCGGTGGGATTGCTCCTTCAGCGCCATCTGAAGGAGCTCGTCCTCGTCGTCGCTGTCGGTTGACATCTTCGCGTAAATATAATTTCAATCAATGAGAAATGGAGTGGGGGCAGATCTGATCAGAGCAGTAAATGCGAGAGGGGTCCTCTGGTTCGCAATCTGGAATTTTCGATTGCAAGTAACACGGGTTGGTTTTTCGCTGATTTAGAAAAGTTTAACAGAAAAAGAGGGAAAAAAGGTGTGTTTTCTGCGGTTATATATGGAGGGAGAGATGATAGACGACGACGACGATGTTTACGGGGAGACGTCGTCGAACTGGAAAACGGACTTTAGGCGGGTAGGAGGGGCCGTGGCCTGGGAGGAATTGAGGTTAACAATAAGATAAGTCGATTTAAGTCGAGTCGGTAAGTAAAGGAATTGAGGTTTAATTATTTGGTCCGGGTTTGAGTTATTTGAACCGTTTTATAACTCTTCTAAGTATATGTACATATAAGATAGTAATTTTGAAATTTATTGACAGAAATGAAATTTATTTTAAATGTATTTTTCCTTTAATATATATATATATATATATATATGGGTCAGACTGGTGTACGTCAGGCGTATACTATACGTCAGGTACTACTAGTAAGATATCTCTAACTAGACCATGAATTAAATCGAGTTTGGGGTATGATACTATACCCTAACCTCTAATGGATAAACCCCAGGCACCGATTTTCTAAACCCCAACCCGAAGTGTGATTTAATGAAAAACAAAAATTGATGGTTGAGATAAGTCGGAGCTCATCCAAGTACATCTAACGGCTAGATCACCTGACGTATAGTATACGCCTGATGTACACCAGTCATCACCATATATATATATATATATATATATATGCGAAAGGGGAGACTGAACGGTCAAGAAAGAAGAAGGAAGAAGGTTATAGAGGGTGGAGGAAGAGGAAGGAGGGGGGATTGAGCAATCAACAATCAATCTCTCAAATGTAATCCTCATAACATCATCTCTAAGAAACGGAGCCAGACCCCCAGCAAGTTAGCAAGCTCATATGTGTCGTAGGGATAGACGAGAGTCAGTTCGTGACTTAATTCCCTTCGCGATATATATGAGTGATGCTAACCAGCCAGTCTTGGTCTAACTTCCTGCAAATCGCGGCTAACAAGGTAGCGTGTAGGTGCATCGAATCCTATTAAAAAAACTCATTTCTTATTAAAAAACAGATAAATTCCAAGTTTGGTCACTGGTTTTATTAAAATGTGCCCTGTTTAGTCACTGGGGAAAAAATTAATATCAATAATGGTAATTGAGTTTAGTAAAAGATATCATGTTTGCTCATTATCTGTCCATCTCCATTAATAAAGTCAGTTAAGTGCTGATGTGGCAAACAGAATCGACTAATCAGTCGGATTTAACCCGAAAAATACTAAACCCAGCCCGCCACATCATTAAAACCCTAATCCAACCGTATACATGTCCATGAATTTCGGCATTTTTAAGGGGGTTAGTTAGCTATGGGATAACCTAAGTCTAAAATTCTTTTATATTTTGCATGGTTTTCTGTTACCAAGAGACCAGTGAACAACTCATTCAGTCATTTGTATGTTGTAAGTCAATAATGGTTGTGAAACATAATTTTTGAATAGATTAATACAAAATAATTTACTATTGTCATTGCAAGCTACACACAATACATGGAATGGTTCGATTACAAGTTCTTAAACTTTCTTGAAAGGGAAAAACCCTCCCGAGAACTTGGAATGGTTCAATTCCAAAATTCACGATAATTTTTGTTTCCATTTGACACCTTCATACATTGTCTCCTTTCAGGGATAAAAAACTCAATGCATTGCTTCTGAACCTGCAATGAAGTCTCAAAGTCCGTCGTCTTTCCACCTCATTTCCCATTGACTCCTTGCCCATATGAGAGAAGTTGCTCGTGTTTAACACTAGGACTACAACAAATATGATGCACTTTTGCCTCAATATTGTCCATTTCTTTGCTTGATTGATAGGCATTAGAGGCTTTGGGCGTTATGTTATTATACACAAGAATAACTAGTTAGAAGCTAAATACGTGATTCTTTTTGTTGTGTGCTATCTTTATTGGCGATCGATAAAAAAATATAGTAAGATGAATCATTTGGAACAAAATGATCCTAAATTTGCAAAGTATCGTGTTGATTCTTGTGAGGATTCATATTGATAAAAAGTCCAGAGAACAATTTGAAATTGAAATCAAGAAAAAAATTATGATCATAAAAACTGAAAGGCATGAATTGCGCACTGATTTTTAGTTCTTGCATGTGTTACATGAATAAACCTTTGTGTATGTGCTGACATTATAGTCATTGATCTTTGTGTCCCTAAATAGCAAATTATGTTAAGTAATTGTGCTCCTTGGCGTAAGATTCTATTCAAAACCCATACATCTTTCTAATTTGTGAGAGGATGAGTTCCAATATCATTAACTTAAAATATTTAATTAGTTCTACCTATTCTCTAATATTGTTAGGCTTCATGGCACTAATTTGATATGGTTGTTATCTTTTGTAGGTAAATTTATTTTGATTGCTACATCATAAACTTGGAACCCAACTAATTGAAAAAATAAATTGAACAATAAACTTGGAACCTAAACAAAATATAAGAACATTGTGATCTTCTCTAGTTTATTGTTTTTAATTTCTCCCTCATTCTTTTTGCGCTCAATCTATTTGAGTAGAGTATCACATAACATGCTCCTTCCAAGTCATACACCTATCATATTCCTTAGTTGGCACATTAAACTTACAAATTGCGAAGGGTTTGATAACCCATCTGCAATTCTTGCAACCCTAGAAATCCCTGTTATCATCATAGACATCATACCAATGAAGTCCACCACTGCCTAGCCACTCAAAGGAACAGTAAAATACGGTTGTGAAAAGCATGCTTGTCCAGAACTTAAAATGGAATTCTTGTCCAGGTCCTAACACCCTAACCCCAAGGTCGTCGTCCCTCGACTTACAATGCGCCTTCAGCTGCACATTACCCCCAAGCGCATTGCCAATCATCACCATTTTCTTCGTCGGAAAGATACCATCTCTACTATCAGCTTTTACGACATCATTCATGATTACAATACATGCTAGGAACATAGCCTTAAATATAAGAATTGCTCTCCCCCTCCCCATGCTTGAACTCATTAGATTAAAGTATTGCTGATACAATGTATACGTAGGTTATATATATAAGAGTCCATGGCCATGAATTTCGGCAGTTCTAGTTTGGTTAGTTAGTTATTGGATAACTTGATTCTAAAATTCTTCTCTATTTTTTTTTTTTTGCACCTCAACACTAATTTGTGTTCCGAAGATTATTACGACTATTTGAATGAGTTTTGTGTTACCATAAATAACGTTTGTAGTTATATATTCCCACATACATAGATATAATTACTACTATATATAAAGTAGAAGTCTGGTTTTTGTTGCCTAATTTTTTTTGGCCTGCGGTCCCTAAGATTTTTTATATGGAAGTGTTTATTCTCATTTTAGTTTGATGCGTGCGAGGCTGGTTTCAATTTGAAAATGCTTTGTCCAAATAAATAACAACAAGTCGAGGCCAATAATAGGGTTTGCATTTAAAAATTGTCTATGACATCTTGATTATTGCAAAAAAAAAAAAAGATCTTGGTTTTTTTAATATATGACTAACGTTTTATATAAGTGTTCAAATTTATTAGATATACTTAAATCATTCAAAATCATTAGTTAATATTTTGTATTAAAGAAATCTTATGAATCGGATTCAGAGAATTAGGAACTAAAGAATTGACTAAACCTATAACATACATCAATGTTTACATCAATTATATATTTTGATATATTTTGATGAATCAAAAGTCAAAATTATTGGTTAATTTTTTTTATATTAAAGTGATATTATCGTTTTTAGTAATTTATAGAGTTAGCGACTAAAGAAATGTCTATAATACCTATACTATTGCAAAAAGGAACCATGATAACGACCGAACAATATGTTTACTATTTTCAATGGTTCATGCTACCTTATCATATGCTCATCGAATTTTGCTATTTACACCGTGAATTAACAAAAGTTTTGGAAATGATACTTACCCTAACCTCTAATATATGAAGAGTAAAACATCCTTCTTCATTTCTTCAGTTCCATTCGTGGATTAGGGTAGTAAAGTACCCTTCTTTTCTTCAGTTTTATTCAGAATGTTGAAGCAACAGTGAGTGGTGTTATGTTGTTGTACACTGTCTTTCGAAATTGCTAAATAGCTTTGCTATGAGAATTTCATGTATTTGGCATAACAAGTAACCATGTAAAAAAGTCAGAGGAATTGTAGTTATTTATCATGTTTTTAACTTGAAAGATATTTGGTTAAAAAATACAAATGACTTGCAAATACCAATTGAAACCACGGACTTCCAAATCAATTCATCACTGGCTAGTGGGTACACTTGCACGGTTGCACCGCAGCGAAGTGCGGTCGCCTGTCTAGTAGTAATATAAATTCAAAGCTTCTAGATTTTATCAAGCAATTAAAGAAACAAAAAAATTATGGGAAAAAATGCATCATATGAGTACTTAATTGACTAATCTTTCGGACATGATACTATACTCTAACCCTTAAAGATCAACATCTAGGTCTTAATTCTCTAAATCTTATACCCCGAGATCAATTTAATTAGAAACAATAATAGACAGTTATGATTGTTCCAAATATAGGCAAAAAAATCAATACATCATCTTAGGGTTTTTAGTTTATGATTTAGATAATTAGGACCTAGGGTTCACTCATTAAGGCTTAGGGTATAGTATCATGCCCAAAAATCCTGCTAATTCGAGGTCTAGATAGCATTTTCATACTCAAGGTATGCGGTACCCTGGATTTCACCCTGGGTACCGTAGAAGGCACCATATATAGGAGTTCTACGGTACCCAGGCGTACGTCAGGCGTATACTATACGTCATGTACTACTAGTGAGATATCTCTATCTAGACCATGAATTAAAATGAGTGTAAGATATTATACCCCAACCTCAAATGGATAAATCCCAGACACCGATTTTCCAAACCCCAACCCGAAGTTTGATTTAATGAAAACAAAAATTGACCGTTGAGATCGGCCGGAGCTCATCTAAGTACATCTAACGGTTAGATCACCTGTTGTATGCTATACGCCTGACGTACACCAGTCGTTACCATATATATAAAGAGTCCATGTGCATAAATTACGGCAGTTTTAGTTTAGTTAGTTATAGGATAACTTGATTCTAAAATTCTTCTCTATTTTTTGTACCTCAACACTGTTTTGTGTTCTGAAGTTTATTACGATTATTCGAATGAGTTTTTTGTTACCATAAATAACGCTAGTAGTTATATATCCCCACATACGTAGATATAATAATGATAATCTAAATTCAAAGCTTCTAAATTTCATCAAGCAATTAAAGAAACAAAAAATGAGGGGCGAAAATACATCATATTTTTTCTGTCTTATTATTAACACAAACAACTTCTTTAATCGAGGTGATGAGCCATGGAATCCAAAGTATGCTAGAATGACTATGGTGGTGAGGAATGAGTTGGAAGAGGGCAGAAACCGCCACTTCATTGTACATTCAGAGACAACAATATTGGCGTTTTTATGCTTTTAACACATGACGACATCAAAATGAGCTTTCGACCGAACATCATTATAACCACTTTGTTTTACTGCAATTGATTGGGGATGTGAAGTTAATTGGTTTGACATTTACTCCTCAAAGAGGGATTACTTGCATTGCACTTATTGTTGATGGATTATAAAGAAGAGCAATCCATGCCTTATGGACGTTGGGAAGAAGTAAAATAATTAGATAAAGATAAGAATTTTCTTCTTTTTGTTGTCTCCATAATTCAAACCAGAAGTAGCCACAATATCCAGGAGTCACGTGTTCAACACAAACTATTTCCTTTTAGAAAACTTTTGTTTTGTCTTTTGGCAATATGTCTATATTTTTCCAGTTCTATGTTTGCTTTGTTGATTTAGTGCGTTGCAGCTCATTAAAAATGAATTTGACAAAATTTGGACAAGAAATATACTAAATAATGGAAGAATAGAGTACGTGACAATTCATAAAGCATTTGAACCTTTTTGGAGTGAAATTTATGAGCCTGTAAGACACAACTGTATTGATGTGCTTGTTTGGGAAAGACATAAATTACAAAGAAGGGAGACAAATACTTAAACGAGAGGTCGACATCTTCCATTTTTAGGAATTTGGTTAGGTAATTTCTTTCCTTTTTGCATGATTGGTACTCGAAGTTTTTTCTTTTCACTCTTTAACTCTTAATTATATTTCTTTAATTTTTACATAATTTTAAAAGAGTGTCTTTAAGAAAGAAAATAAGGTAAACAAATGTGTGCACAATGTAGCTACTTTCTTTCCTTTTTTAAATAAATGACAAACATTTTCTCGTTAGAGCTTTGATAAGCTTCATTGTTCTCAATGAAATTGAAATAGTGAAAATATATAATCTAATATCAGAGTGATGCATTGCAATGTCACGTACATCTAATAATAAATACATGAATCATTAGTGTTTTGTGAGTGATCCAATATTAAGTTGTCGGTCATTAGTGAGAATGTCATGTGCTTACCTCTTCTTTCTTGTTCATCAAATAGAGAATGCACCTAAGTACCAAAACCTTCTATGCTAAACTCTCACTGCTGAATTCTTGACAATAGAATGAAGGAGGTAGAAAAGATTTATCATCTATTTATACTCACTTCCACACCTTTCAAAGTAGACAACAGTGACTTGTTGGTCAAGAAGTTTCTATATAAAAAAGATATGTAACTTTTACTTCTTTTCAGTTGACCACACAATGGGTACTAATGAGATGTGCTCTACAAGATAAGAAATTATATATAGAACTTGTAAGAAGATTAGGAGCTTAAATCTATTAAAACAAAAAGGTTAATGTGATGAAGATCATTATGTGCAAATAATTAAATATAGAGGCAATTAATTATGTTGTTATATAGCAGCCAAACAAAACAATGGACCAAGTCCAAACTGGCAGTTCATTGAATTATTCAAAAATAAAAAAGCAATAATTATCAAATTGTGTTGACAGAGGTAATTGAGTGTTGTGTGGTCATGTTTATATGTCGTTGACTCAATGGCGGAGTTACAATAGTTTTTGGGGCCCCTAGGCACCTGAGATATTCAAAATTACATATAAATCGTTTTGTGGTACTAAAAATTATGAATATAGTGAGACAAAATTAAAATGAAGCTAGCGTGAAATAAACATAAAGAATTGCCTATAGCCCAATAGTGGGTCAGTAATTTTGCAACGGATGGGATGAGGTGGTAAAATACTAGAGTTCGAGAGGTCTTTTGTAATTGACCATGCGCAATAAAAGGACTTGTATTGCCATTAAAATGGGTAACAAATAAGAACACAGCACTTTTTAATTTCTCCACCCCTAATCAAAATTGCTCTTCTCCTTCTCATGTTTGAATTCATTAGATGAAAGTATCGTAGATAACGCGCAATGTGTTGGTAGAATATATATGTCCATGTGCATGAATTTCGGCAGTGCATTTAGTTAGTGAAGGGATAACTTGAGTATGAAATTCTTCTCTATTTTATTGCACCTAAATACTATTTTGTGTTCTCCGAAATTTATGGTTATTTGAATGGGTTTTGTATTACCATAAATAATGTTTGTAGTTATCTACCTCACATTTATAGATATCATAGTCATAATATAAATTCGAAGTCTAGTATTCATCAAGCAGTAAAGAAAAAAATGTCGAGGCAAAATTGCATCATATTTGTTGTCATCCTATTGTTAACACAAACAACTTCTTTCATCGAGGCGAGGACCTCGTGGGTTCCATGGTATCCTAAAACGACCGTGGTGGTGAAAAATGAGGTGGAGGGAGGGTGGAAATTGACACTTCATTGTAAGTCCAGAGACGACGATATTGGAGCCTTTGTGTTGGTAACACACGAAGCCATCAAATGGAGATTTCGACCGAACATCTTTAGAACCACTCTGTTTTACTGCAGTGTTGATTGGGGAGAGGGGGTTCATTGGTTTGACGTCTACATTCATAAAAGGGACATCTTGCGCTGCACTTATTGTCAATGGATCATAAAGAAGAGCGGTCCATGTTTTTATGACGCTGGGACACATGTTTATGATTTCTGTCTTCCTTGGCATTAGCAATGGAAGGTAAAGAGAGGGGGAGGGTTGTGGGCATTGTGGATTTGTTTTCTAGGTCTTTGGTAACTAGTTTGAGTTCCATTGTTTGGTATGAGCGTTAACTATTAGGATATTATTTATTCTTTTTTTAATTGTTAACTAGGATAATTTGCATCAAATAAAGGGTGTTCACATTGGTTAGTCATCACAGTCATGTATAAGATTGAGATAAGTGCAGAAAAATACCAAAACTAATCTACTATTTTTTCATATACAAAAAGTCAGAAATACCAACACCATAAACGTTGGTTCAATGATATAGGATAGAATAATAAATTAAAGTTTCGTTTAAATGAACAAACCTGCAAAGCAACACGATATCCTATACTATAATTTCAAGGAATACCGAAGAATATGATAAAAGAGTTTCCAAGGATGTTACGCAGAGGAATGAAGAATACTAAAAAAGTGTTGTATCCCAACCTTCGAATTCATCCAATTGGGACTCATCTTGAAGAAGAAGCCTGGAGAGGATCTCAAAGACGCGTTGGTGGTAGTGAAAAAATCGAGACCACTAGGGCTTTGATCTCCGTGCATATATGCGATAATAGTTTGGCGACTCAAAGAACTTCAGTTCTCCCTTAATCCAATGACAGTGAAGAAATTAAGAAAAGTAGAGGTTTCAAATTTCCTTCACTTTGACAACGACTGTTTGGCGACCTGCAAACCGTGGTATAAAAACTCTGAGGTTTCGAGAATCTCAAACCCTTGCCAACGGAGATGAATGGTACTTGAGGGGAGATGGATTTAGAGATGGTGGGATCGTCACGACCGAGACAGGGATCAACACTAACGGAACAATAGTTTAGGACACAAATGTCATATTGAATACTTCGAGACACAAATGGCACATTGTTGATAGTTCGAATTTCCTAGTGGTATTAGCCCAAATATGTACTATTGCCATTGCAAACTACATACAATACGTGGAATGGTTCGATTACAAGTTCTTAAACTTTTGTCGTAAAGGAAAAAAGCTCTCAAGTACTTGAATGGTTCAATTCCAAAATTCATGATAATTTTTGTTCCATTTGACACCTTCATGTGTTACCACCACCAATACATTGCCTCTTCTTTTAGGGAAAAAAACCCCAATACATTGCCTATGAACTTGCAATGAAGTCTCAAAGCTCGTTGTCCTTCCACCTCATTTCCCATCGACTCCTCTCACAGATGAAAGAACTTCATGTTTAACACTAGGACTTCAACAAATATGATGTACTTTTGCCTCAATATTGTATGTTTCTTTGCTTGCTTGATAGGCATTAGAGGCTTTGAGTGTTATGTTATTATATGCAAGGATACCTAGTTAGAAGCTAAATACGTGATTCTTTTTGTTGTGTGCTATCTTTATCGGTATGGATCATCAAAAAATTATAGTAAGATGAACAGTTTGGAACAAATGATCGTAAATTTTGCAAAGTATCGCGTTGATTCTTCTGAGGATTACTGATGTTTAGTTCTTGCATGTGTTACATGAATAAACCTTTGTGCATGTCCTGACATTATTAATCTCTGAGTCCCTGAATGGCAAATTATGTTAGAGTAATTATGCTCCTTGGTGTAAGATTCTATTAAGAACTCATACATGTTTCTATTTGTGAGAGGATGAGTTTCAATATCATTAACTCAAAAAATTTAATTAGTTCTACCTACTCACTAACATTTATTAGGCTTCATGGCACTAACTTGATATGGTTGTTATCTTTTGTGGGTGAATTTATTTTGATTGCTTCATCATATTCTTATGACTGTTTACACTTCACCATTGTGTCATTTACATAGTGGCATTTGTGTATGATCCATAAACTTGAAACCCAACTAAATGAAAAAATAATTTGAACCAAAATCGTTAACATTTATGTCTAAAATGTAATACAACTTATTACCAAACAAAATATAAGAACAATGTGATCTTTTCTAGTTTATTGTTTTACTTTCTCCCTCATTCTTCTCACGCTCCGTCTGTTTGAGTAGAGTATCACATATGCTTCTCCTTCCAAGTCATACACCTATCATACTCCTTAGTTGGCACATTAAACTTACAAATTGCGAAGGGTTTGATAACCCATCTGTAATTCTTGCCACCCCAGAAATCCCTGTCATCATCATAGACATCATACCAATGAAGTCCACCACTACCTGGCCATTCAAAGGAACAATAAAATACGGTTGTTGAAAAAAAGCTTGTCCAGAACTTAAAATGGAATTCTTGTCCAGGTCCTAACACCCTAACCCCAAGGTCGTCGTCCCTCGACCTACAATGCGCCTTCAGCTGAACACTACCCCCAAGCGCATTGCCGATCATCACCATTTTCTTTGATGGAAAGAAGCCATCTGTGCTATCAGCTTGTACGATGTCATTCATGATTACGATACACACTAGGAACATAACCTTAAATATAAGAATTGCTCTCCTCCTCCCCATGTTTGAACTCATTATATTCAACTATTGTTTATACAATGTATATGTAGGTTATATATATAAGAGTCCATGTGCATGAATTTCGGTAGTTTCAGTTTGGTTAGTTAGTTATAGGATAACTTGATTCTAAAATTCTTCTCTATTTTTTGCACCTCAAAACTATTTTTGCGTTCCGAAGTTTATTACGATTATTTGAATGAGTTTTTTGTTACCATAAATAACGCTTGTAGTTATATATTCCTACATACGTAGATATAATAATGATATTATAAATTCAAAGCTTCTAAATTTCATCAAGCAATTAAAGAAACAAAAAAATGAGGGGCAAAAATGCATCACATTTGTTTTTGTCTTATTGTTAACACAAACAACTTCTTTCATCGAGGTGACGAGCCATGGGATCCAAAGTATGCTAGAACGACTATGGTGGTGAGGAATGAGTTGGAAGAGGGGAGAAACCGCAACTTCATTGTAAGTCCAGAGACAATGATACTAGGGTTTTTATTCTTTTAACACATGACGACATCAAAAGGAGCTTTCAACCGAACATCATTATAACCACTTTGCTTTACTGCAACTGATTGGAGATGAAGTTCATTGGTTTGACATTTACTCCAGAAAGAGGGATTACTTGCACTGCACTTATTGTTGAAGGATCATAAAGAAGAGCAATCCATGCCTTATGGACGTTGGGAAGCATTAAAATTATTAGATAAAACTACAATTTTTTTTCTTTTCGTTGTCTCCATGATTCAAACCAGAAGTAGCCACAATATCCAGGAGTCACGTGTTCAGCACAAACTACTTTCTCTTAGAAAACTTTTGTTTTGTCTTTTGGCAATATGTCTATATTTTTTTCTAGTTCTATGTTTGATTTGTTGATTTAGTGCGTTGTAGGTCATTGAAAATGAATTTGACGAAATTTGGAGAAGAAATATACTAAATAATGGAAGAATAGAGTACAGTACAATTCATAAAGCATTTGAACGTCTTTTGAGTGAAATTTATGAGCCTGTAAGACACAATTGTATTGATGTACTTGCTTTGGGAAGACATAAATTACAAAGAAGGGAGACAAATACTTGAACGAGAGGTCGACATCTTCCATTTTTAGAAATTTGGTTAGGTAATTTCTTTCCTTCTTGCATGATTGGTACTTGAAGTTTGTCCCTTTCACTCTTTGACTCTTAATTATATTTCTTTAATTATTACATCATTTTAAAAGAGTGTCTTTTAAGAAAGAAAATAAGGTAAACAAATATGTGCACAATGTAGCTACTTTCTTTCATTTTTAAAATAAATGACAAACATTTTCTCGTTCGAGCTTTGATAAGCTTCATTGTTCTCAATGAAATTGAAATAGTGAAAATATATAATCTAGTATCAGAGTGATGCATCGCAATGTCACATACATCTAATCATAAATACATGAATCATTAGTGTTTTGTGAGTGATCCAATATTAAGTTGTCGGTCATTAGTGAGAATGTCATGTGCTTACCTCTTCTTTCTTGTTCATCAAATGGAAAATGCACCTAAGTACCAAAACCTTCTATGCTAAACTCTCACTGCTGATTTCTTGACTATATAATGAAGGAGGTAGAAAAGTTTATCATCTATTTATACTCACTTCCACACCTTTCAAAGTAGACAACAACGACTTGTTGGTCAAGAAGCTTCTATATAAAAAAGATGTAAGGTTGTCAACCCGCGGGTTGACCCGGGTTGGCATGGACCCGTCCTAAAAAACGAGTCATATTAACCCTTTTTACAGTTAGCTCGTACCCGGTCAAACCGGGTAAACCCGACCGGTTAGCCCGTCACAGCGGGTCGCTCCTCCTGAGCACCATTTTTGTCTTATGCGGCACCGTTTATGCTGGGAGAAGCTGAACAGGGGTTTGGAAAATGAAAACCCTACTTGTTCTCGATCCTGCTCCACTTTAGGTTTGCCGCAGCCCCCAACTGTCTCCCGCTCCCGCAGTCGCTCGATCGCCATCGCCAGTAGGCCAAGGTTTGTCGGTGGCGCGCTCCAGGTCGCTGGCGGAGAGATTCTTCTACACAGCTCGGCTGCCATCTCCCTCTGTTTCCAGCGCTCGGTCTCCCCTGCCTCGAGCTCGACCGCCTCTGTCTCTGTCTGGCGTCCTACATTTCGGCTTCCTCGAGCTCGGTTGCCCCTGCTTGGAAAGTCGACAGCTCAAGCTCGGCCTTTCATCTCCAGTTGGCATCTCGGCCTTCCACCCTTCTCCTTGTCGATCGACGGTTCCTCCCTCTGTCTGTAGTTCAAATCATTTGGTAAAGGTTGTTGGGTTTTGGGACTTGGTTCCAATAAATGGAAACGAACGAGAATTGTGATGTTTTTGTTTTAGATGTTCTAGATGAATTTGGTTCCATTTGTTTGATGTTTTAGATGTTAGGAAGAAGTTGAATTGTGTTGTTTGATGTTTTAGATAAGTACAATATAATAACTCTTTTCATATTCTCGAGCTAAAGAAGGCTAAAACGGGTGACCCATTAACCCTTGACCCACTAGCTTGACCGGGTCCGGGTCGACCCCCGGGTTGACAACCTTGAAAAGATGTCACTTTTACTTTTTTCCAGTTAATCACACAATGGGTACTAATCAGATGGGCTGTACAAGATAAGAAATTATATATAAGGCTTGTAAGAAGATTAGGAGCTTGAATCTATTAAAACAAAAAGGTTAATGTGATGAAGATCATTATGTGCAAATAATTAAATATAGAGTCAATTAATTATGTTGTTATACAACAGCCAAAGAAATCAATGGACCAAGTCCAAACTAGCAGTTCATTGAATTATTCAAAAATAAAAAGCAATAGTTATTGAATTGTGTTGAGAGAGGTAATTGAGTGTTGCGTGGTCATGTTTATATGTCGTTGACTCAGTGGAGGAGTTACAATAGTGTTTGGGGCCCTTAGGCCCCTGAGATATTCAAAATTACATATAAATAGTTTTTTTTGGTAATAAAAATTATGAATATAGCGAGACAAAATTAAAATGAAGCTAGCGTGAAATAAACATAAAGAATTTCCTATAGCCCAATAGTGGGTCAGTAATTCTGTAACAGATGGGATGAGGTGGTAAAATACTAGAGTTCGAGTGGTCTTTTGTAATTGACCATGCACAACAAAAGGACTTGTATTGTCATTAAAATGGGTAACAAATAAAAATACAACACTTTTAAAATTCTCTATTCTTCTTCTTTCTTTGTTCTTCTTCTCTATTGTCCTGTAATTTCTCCATTTCCCTACCAATCTTCCTCCTTGATAATTGAATTCAAAGAGAAGAGAACCAATTCAAGCACATGAGTTAAAAGGTAGTATCGGAGTCATTTGTCGACACCCATGGCAAATACAATTCGAATGGTGCAAATGGAGGAACGTCTGGTTTTTGTTACCAATCGAGCAAGAGTGATGAAATTGCGACTTCAGGAGCTCGGAGATCATATCTCTGCCGTGGAGATAGAGATGATAGTTGTTGGATAACAATTAGTTCTCAATTTGCGGCTTTAACGAAGTCCGATTTCGTTTGACAAAGCTGGGTCAAACGAGACTTGTAGTCATTGTTACTGACATGGGGAAGCCGTTGAATGGTCATAGCCTTTCTCAAGGTATCTACCCACCACCTTTTCGATGAAGTGTGGGGTTGGGGGGTATGCCAATATGCCTTCCGCCAAGGAGTGGTGTCCCATAACAAGTCAATGTTAAACCTCAAATCAACACAACCCAAGGGTATTCCAATTCTCAGTTGTCTTTAGGATTTCCTTCCTTCAACGGTGAGAACCCTAGAGAATGTATTAGAAAATATGAGGGGTTGTTTTTGGAGTATGGAATCTATAATCACGATAAGGTCAAGGCTGACATAGTCAATTTGGGGGGGAAGGGTTGATATATGGTTTGAGGATTGGTCTTATCATCGACCTGTTTTGATTTGGAGTGAGCTTGTCATGGTTGTGCCAGTGGTGAATAGGTTCATCGAAGTCCCAAATTTATTCTTCTTTATGTTCTATGGATAATTTTGTGCCTCAACCTTTCTTCTCTCTGTGATTCTCATAATTCCTCATATCCTTCTCCTGCTCACAGTCTTGATGTAACCTTGAGTGTTATTGAGACGGACGCCGCCCAATCTTCTCTTCCTACCCTCGTTTCATTGTCTTCGTCTTCTCGTCAAAGTTTCTCAATTTTATAGCCTCAAACCTCTTTATTACTACCTTCCAAAACTCATTCATATCCTCTAAATTCTCCATCTTCATTGTTGACTGATTCTTCTTCTTTAAGAATAAGCTCCTCGGCTCTTTTTCTTTGTTTCCATCCTCCTGTTTATTCTTTCCTTCTCATGTCTTGCTTCCCTTCTCAATTTGATTTTTCTCCAATCGAATCACATATTCATTTGCTTCCCACAGGAGTGGGTATTGGGAACCCAAGATCACAAACATCATATTTCTACAGTGGTCTTAATACACCTATGGAGGCTATAAGTTTGGTGTTGCTAGTAGGGGTGCACAGATTGACCCACCAACCTACCCATGATAAAAGATGAGGTCCAATGATGGAGAATTCCATTAGTAACCACAAGTAGAGCCCAAGAGAAGTCCAATAGAGGGATACTCAAGCCAAGCATAAGCAAGAACCAGCGACGGCCCAACATCGGGTCCAACCGCCGCTCATGGAGACCCATACAGATCGCGAACAAATCGTTAGGAGAGGTTTTCCATGGGACACGGAGGTCAGCCCATGGAGGAAAAACAACAATGGTTCTAACCGCCAACTAGTCGCCGCCAAGAGGCCTAAGCCCAAATAGAAGATTTTTAGGTTATGCTTCGGCCCCAAAGTCAAAGAAACCTTTTCCTAGTAGGGTTAGGAGGGTTTTAATCGATTTCTACTGTTAGAGGTCTAGACTCATTTGTTCATTAGGATACACAAATTCACTAATCTTGTGTAAACACTCACTCAGCTTAGCATGGTTGCAGCTAGAGATATGCTTTCATCATCGATGGTGCTACCCTCATTCTCTTCTTTGTTTAGGTAGTTTGAAATTGACCGTATAAGAATTTGAACTCCTTTATCTTTGTATATATTGATGCTATGGTTTATATTCTGCTTATGTTGATGCTTGTGATTTTTTATGCCCTATATGTATACATCGATGCTTTATGTTTTGATTCTTATGTATGAAATTTACGCTCATTTAGTTCAATACTTCTTATCATCGATGCCTATGACTCAATAGTATACTACTTTATGAATTGTGCTTAGTATCTTCTAGGTTGTTAATAAATTACCCTCTAGTGATACCCCATTGATGCTACATCAGTATAGAAAAAATGTTCAACTATCTATACCTCGAGTAGTATCAATGCTTGATTGTTAGATCATTGATGCTATAGACCATCGATTATGAATCAAGAAGCCCATACTTAATAATATAATATCCTAATTTCTTGTTCTTCATTAATTACGTAATGACATGAAACAAAAGCACGCATTGACTAGTTAAATCTCTATTGCAAGAGGCCAACACACAGGTAGAGAATGGCCTTAATAGAAGGGATAAAGTGATGCTATAGATGAGTCATTGATGCATGATATGTTTTAGCCTTAGTATGGATGATAATACTCAAGATTTACCTTCTTATACAATAACTTTACTTTTATGCATCTATAAATGGAAAACCCTAAACAACTTCACATTTCTTCAACTATTCTTCTATCCGCCTTCTCTGCAATCATTAGCCACTTTGAGATCAAGTAACCGATTCTCAGAGCAACAACCTGTGGACTGGAGGTAATCTCATCAAATGTCCTTCTGTTTCTCTCTTTCCAAACCGTCCAGAACAGAGCATGCACCAGGGTCTTCGAGCACCATCCTTTAACATCACTTGGATTGAAATCCTGCCATTCCCTGATGAGGATTAAGATATCCGAGTAGAAGGTAACAATGTGCACATAGCGTCAGATCAGTCTCCACACAACATTAACAAAAGTGCAAGTAAGGAAAATGTGATTTGGATCCTCTTCTCTACTGCAACAAAGAACACATCTGCTTGGATATGCCCAACCCTTCCTTTTCAGGGCATCATGGGTCAGAATTTTCTTCTGGAAAGCAATCCAAATAAATGCATAGACCTTGAGGGGAATATGATGTTGCCAGATCATACGATGTGGAAACTCCGGGCCATCATCTTACCTGCTCTTCAAAAGTTCTTCATACATGGAATGAACACTGAACCATGTTGAGGGACAAGGGAGCCATGAAATTGCTTCTGAACCTAGCTCAAAAACAGATAAACAAACACTATTAAGAAGAAACAAAAGTCTCTCACGCTCTCTTTCATCCCCACCTCTCAAAGAAAAGCGAAGAGGTATTTCCCATGTAAGATTATCACTCAAGGTAACAACATAGTCAGAGATAATGCTAGCGGGGAAGGATCATAGGTAACAACATCACTCTCGGGTATTCGAACGCAAGAGCCTTCTCAAGAAACCACGGATCATACCAACAAGAAGTAGAGTCACCACTTCCCGGCATGATTCGCGCGAACTTCCAGAACAAGTTCTTCTGTTTAAAAATATGTGACCAAACACTGTAGCCGATAGGATTACGAGGCTCTGATGTCATCCATTGAGACGTCTCATTAGTGTACTTAATCTCTATCAGACTTCTCCATCAAGAATCCTTTTCTGTCATGTATTTCCATCACCATTTAGACAATAAAGCTGTGTTTTGCGCTTCAAAATCTGGGATTCCCAACACTCCAAGTTTTCTTGTTAGTTTGCATTGTTCCCACGCGACAAGATGAAGCCTGCGCTTCTCTTGGTACTCTGCCCAAATAAATGTGCGCTGCAATTTTTCCAGCTTCTGAATTACGGTCTTAGGTGCCTTAAACAACGACCCAACATAGATTGGTTGGCTAGCTAGAGTTGCAATGCACAAAACAATTCTTTCCCCAAGAGATAACAACCTTCCTTTCCACCCTTCTAATCTGATTTGCACCTTATTAATGACTAGATTCCACAAACTTGCAAATGTAGGAGAGGCGCCCAGTGGGAGACCAAGGTAGATTGTGGGGAGGGCATCCCATTTACAGCCAAGAATACTAGCAAGTCTTTCCACATTATCAACATTACCCACATAAAAAGGGTTTGATTTGTCTAAGTTTATTTCTAACCCAGTAACGCTCTGAAACTAAATGAGTGCAACCAACACATTGATCATCTGATCTTCTTCTGCATCGCAAAAAAGTAGTGGATCATCTGCATAAAAGAGATGTGTGACTTCCCCTAATATTTGCTTCTCATTCATACAAAATCCGGATAAGTAACCGGCAACTGCAATCTTCTGAAGCATAAAAGATAACACATTTATTACCAAGTTGAAGAAGAAAGGCGATAAAGGGTCTCCTTGCTTGAAGCTCCTAGACATCCCAAAGTATCTTGATGCCTCCCCATTGACCAGCACTGAAACTTTAGAGGCTGAGACAATACCTTTGATCCACTTCACCCACTTCGAGTTGAAACCCATGGATTTAACAATACTAAAGAGGCAGCTCCAACTTGCCGAATCGAAGGCTTCTCAATATCTAATTTTAGCAAAATTCCAGAATTCCCACTCTTCCTTCTACTATCGACCAATTCATTTGTGATTAAGCTTGCTTCATGAATTTGTCAGCCCCTCACGCCATCAAATTGATGAAAAGAAACAACCTTATCCATTAGTGGTCGAAGTCGAGCAATTAACATCTTTGAGACAATTTTGTTAATGCTTCCAATCAGACTAATTGGCCGATAATCGTTAATAGATTCTACAGCCTCCCTCTTAGGCACCAATGGAAGGAAAGTATGGGCAATGCAGTCCGACACAAAACCAGAAATGTAGAACTCATCACAAGCCTTCAGTAAATCCCTTCTCACGATATTCCAATTTTTTTTGAAGAACTCAAGGGTGAAGCCATCCGGCCCTGGAGCTCGATCACCTCTGCAGCTCTTTATCGTCATCCATAATTCTACTTCAGTGAAGGGAGAGCTTGTCCTGTAATCCTCTTCTAAATCAATCACCCCACTTCTGTAATCCAACGGGAGCAGTCTTACATCTGCAGTTTCTCTGAATCTTTCTTTATAATGATCAATGAACGCAGCCTGCAGCTCAACTTTCTCAGAAATGATCGAGCCATTCATCTTTGAATTTTGTATCTTGTTTCTTCTACGATTAGCCATGGCCACTCGGTGTAAGAAGACAGTATTTTTGTCTCCAACTTTCAACCAAAATTCTCTTGACTTTTGCCTCCATGATATTTCTTCCATCAGAAGTACCTTTTCAAGTTCACATTTCAGCAGACCTCATTCGATTAGGTCAGAATCCATAGCATGACCCCTCTCATCAGCCTTGTTAATTTCCTTTATTCTTGTCAGCAGCCCGGAAATTTTGGACTCCAACCTCCCAAAATGCTCAATATTCCATGCTTTGATCATAGACTTGGTGTTTCTCAACCTTTGTCCTGCCAAGAAGAAAGGACCAAACCCTATAACCGGCAGATTCAACTACCACGACTTTAGCTAAAAAAATCATCATCAAGGAGTCACATATTCTCGAAACACCATGGTCGTCTTACCCTTTCCTCCAAACCCCATATAAGAAGTATAGGGTTATGATCTGACTCTACGCGATCCAGTGCAAGGATGGAGTCAGGGGAGAACTTCGAGTCAAAACTCTGATTTAATAAGGCTCTATCAATACGGGAGAAAGATCTTGACCTCCCTAGTCCCTCCCCCTACTCCAGGTGAAAGCAGAGCCCTTCAAAGGCAAATCAATAAGTCCAAATGCAGTAATTAAGTCATTGAACTCCATCATTAGTTCCCATCCCGAGGCTGCCCAATGAAATCTTCATCAGAACGAACCAAATTAAAATCCCCAATTATGCAAAGGGGATTGCACTATTCTGACAAACAAACTGGAGTTCTCGAATAAAGTTTAGCTTGTCCTCCTTCTCCCGAGGGACATAAACACCAAGAATTACAAAACTGTCCCGACTTCCAGCCTCACGAAGCTGTACTGCAAGCGAGAAATTGCTCTCCCAAGCATTAATAAAATCAAAATTACTTCCAGTGGTTGAGAAGATGAAGGATTTTCGGCCTATTTCTTGTTGCAATGTCATATACAAAGGTATCTCTAAGATCCTTGCTAATCGATTGTCATTGATCTTGCCTAAACTTATTGGAAACAGTCAATATGCTTTTATTAGGGGGAGACTGATTAGTGATAATATTCTAATGGCTACTGAGTTAGTGAAGGATTATAGTAGGGGCAGGTTATCACCTAGATGTGCAATCAAGATTGATTTAATGAAAGCGTTTGATTCAGTTGATTGGGGGTTCTTGTTTAAGGTACTGTGTGCTATGGGTCTGTCTTTGGGGTTTGTTGAACTAATTATGGCATGTGTAGTGACTCCTATGCTTAGTGTTTCCTTCAATGGCGGTTTATGTGGGTATTTCCCAACTGCTAAGGGTCTGAGGCAAGGGGATCCTTTATCCCCATACCTGTTTACTATAGCGATGGAAGTGTTCTCATGTTTGTTGGCTAGAGCTGTTGAATCAAATGAGGTTCCATTTCATCCTAGATGTAAAAGTCTGGAAATCACCCACCTTTGTTTTGCGGATGATCTGTTGGTTTTCACAGATGGGTCTCCTCAAGCTTTGATGGGTATAAAGAACGTCCTGGAGAAGTTTTATTCAATATCTGGGTTGAAGTGTAATATGCAGAAATGCCAACTATTCTGTGCTGGTTTGCTACAAGAAGAGAAGCAAGCACTTTCTGATCAGTCTGGTTTCCCTCTTGGGGAACTGCCTGTCAGATATTTGGGGGTACCATTGCTTTCAGGTAAGTTGACCTTTGTTGATTGTCAAAGCCTTGTTGAGAAAATCACAAAAAGGATCACTAGCTGGCAAGCTAGGACCTTGAGCTATGCTGGCAAGCTTCAGTTGATAGACTCTGTCATTAGTAGTGTTTGCCAATACTGGATGTATGTGTTCTTACTTCCAATGAAGGTGCTTAAAATGATTGAGGCTGCTTGCAATAAATTTATGTGGAGTGTGGATGGAGTCAGGAGGAAGAAAGCTTTGGTAGCATGGTCTCAATTAGCTCTCCCACGCAAGGAAGGAGGTCTGGGTATTAGGGATTTTAAAAATTGGAACAAGGCTTGTGTGATTCGTCACTTGTGGAATTTACTAGCGGAGGCAGGGTCATTATGGGTGGCATGGATGAACAGGTACAGGGTCAAAGGGAGGAGCTTGTGGACTCTTCCAGCTAGCTCAGTAAGCACATGGGTTTGGAAGAAAATTTTGAAGCGTAGGAGCTATGCTCATCCATATATTTCTGGTGCAGGTGATACCTTAGCATGGGATGGACAGAGGATCCCTAAATACTCTATGAAGCTTGTCTGGTCTACTATCAGAGAGGCCTCTCCAACGGTAACATGGAGCAGCGTTGTGTGGGATAAGCCTATTTATCCTAAGCATTGTGTCCTACTATGGTTGGCTGTGCTGGGGCGTCTTAGGACTAAAGACCAGCTTGCTGGTGGGGGTGTTGTCTGTAACCCCTGTTGTGTCTTGTGTCCAGGTGGTGATGAAAGCAGAGACCATTTGTTTGGGATGTGTTCATTTGGACAGGAGGTGCTTCGACAGTTATTACATAAAGTGTGTGTTTTCCCTGGGTTCTCTTACTGGAGTGCACATCTGCAATGGGCTGAGAGGCAATGGGGGGTGAAGTCTGACAGGGCTGCAATAGGGAGAGTGCTTTGGATAATGGGCATTAGCTACATTTGGAGGGAAAGAAACACACGTTTACAGAAGATAGCAACTCCCAGCACAGTTGTAATCCTTGAGAGGGAGGTTTGCAAGTTGCAACTCCCAGTACTTAAATGCAATTTTGATTAACCATAAAAAAAATCAAAATTACTCAGCTCCCAGAAGATAGCAATCCTACCTCTAGAGTTTGTCGAGGTAAATTGCTTCCGAGAGATTTGGGCAAATCAGCATCCAATAATCACCATAGCGTTTAGAGAACCTAAAATCTGAGCTTAATTTCCAATTTTTGGGAAGTCCCCTGTTCTGGGTTCCGAAGAACTCTAAGACAAATACAACGATCCAAAAATCTAAGCCTTTCCTTCACTCCGACTTCTTCCGCCTCAATGAAACATATGTGTCCATCCGCGTAAGATCGTTCAGGCACAACTTCAGCATTCCTACTGTTCCTAAATGCAAGGTACGGCAGGAGAGATTTTTCTAGTTTCACCCATAGCGCGGATTAAGGCATTCCAGCCAGAGAAAGTTTTTTCGAGTGGAATGATGACATAGAAAGCACGACCCATCGGAGTAATCTCCAAAAATTTAACGCATCTTCCATGACTGTTGGAGTTTTCCCACAGCTTGATAGTTCTCCCTTAATCGACCTTTTCACAGGGACTCGGGAACCTCCAGCTTCGATGAGCAATATCTTGCAGGGGGTATGAGAAATTGAAACAATTTATATAAATTCAAAATCCAAAGTTTTTGTTTCAGGGTGGCAAGTGAGCTAACGCTTGACTAAGAGCATTCACATCGATGCAATTGCATTTGTATTCTTTATTGACAACTCAACTTTTTTACAATCCACATCACTTTAATTTCATTCACCTACATCAATGCAATTAACTTGCAATTGTTTTTGTGCCCATAAATTATATTTTTTTTATAAAAAAAAGGTTTATAAGTTTATTATTTTATCCATAAACAAAAATAATAAAAGAAAAAAAAATGCTTACATGACAATTGCATATGGAATTGCATAAAATGAAAGCTATGATAATTGCAATTGAGACTCATATCCATGCAATTGGAAATGCAATTGCATTTCCATTGCCACATCAATTTGCAATTCAAAATGCAAACTTGATGTGGATGCTCTAACGGTTAATGGAGTTGACCGTCCAATTTGACAGTCAAAACCCACGTCGGGCCAAGCAAAGAAGTATGGTGCATAGTTCGAACCTGAGGAGCAATTTCAGAAATAACGGGCCAAAGTAGTAAGTTTGGGTATAGTTCGTGCCAAAGTAACGTATTAACTCATTTAAATATCATTAACTCAAAACTTTTAATTGGTTATACCTATTCACCAATATTTTTTTGGCTTCATGACACTGTCTTGAATCTTAATATGCTTGTTATCTTAATATATTTGAATTTATTTTGATTGCTTAAATCATATTCGTGGGTCTATTTGCACTTTAGCATTGTGATACTTACATAGTGGCATTCTATATTTGCTCCATGAACTTGAACTATTTGACAAAAGAAATTGAACTCAAACTTGTTATCCATAAGGTGACAAAATAAATTGAACTCAATGTGTTGGTAGAATATATATGTCCATGTGCATGAATTTCGGATTTTTAGTTTATTTAGTTAGTGATGGGATAACTTAGTCTAAAATTCTTCTCTATTTTATTGCACCTTAATACTATTTTGTGTTATCCGAAGTTTATGGTTATTTGAATGGGTTTTGTATTACCATAAATAATGCTTGTAGTTATCTACCCCACATATATAGATATAATAATCATAATATAAATTCGAAGTCTAGGGTTCATCAAGCAACCAAAGAAAAAAATGTCGAGGCAAAACTACATCATATTTGTTGTCATCCTATTGTTAACACAAACAACTTCTTTCATCGAGGCGAGGAACTCATGGGTTCCATGGTATCCTAAAACGTCTGTGGTGGTGAGGAATGAGGTGGAGGGAGGGCGGAAACTGACACTTCATTGCAAATCCAGAGACGACGATATTGGGGTCTTTGTGCTACTAACACATGAAGGCATCAAATGGAACTTTCGACCGAACATCTTTGGAACCACTCTGTTTTACTGCAGCGCTGATTGGGGGGAGGGGGTTCATTGGTTTGACATCTACGTTTTTAAAAGGGACATCTTGCGCTGCACTTATTGTCAATGGGCCATAAGGAAGAGTGGTCCTTGCTTTTTCGACTCTGGCACACGTGCTTTTGATTTTTGTCTTCCGTGGCATTAGCAATGGAAGGAAAAGAGAGGGGGAGGGTTGTGGGCATTTTGGATTTGCTTTCTAGGTCTTTGGTAGCTAGTTTGAGTTTCATTGTTTGGTATGAGCATAAAATATTAGGATAGTATTTCATTATTTTTTTAATTGTTAACTAGGATAATTTGCATAAAATCAAGGGTGTTCTATGCGATATCGACTGTCATTATTGAATATCATTTTTTATGTACCTTTGGTATGGAAACACAATAAAAGGTTAGCTAAAAAAGAAGGTCTTCTTCTTTTCATCGTCTCCATGATTCGAACTAGAAGTAGCCACAACATCTAAAAATCACATGCTAACAACTTTGTTTTTTTACCACCACTTTGTTTATCGTTTTCACTATAACAAACACAACTGGATCTTTTACCATGTGCTGTAGTTCCTGATATATATAATGAAAAAGAAGAATGAGATAGTTTTTACTTCTTCAAATTTATAAATCCTAAATTGTTATTATGATATAAGAGCGTGTTAAAGTTATTACCATTAGGGGTGGCTATTTGGACCGGGACCGGATGAAAAACTGGAAACCGGACCGTATAACTCGGACCGAGACCGGACCGGGACCGGATAGTAAACAATCCAATCCAATCTTTGGGTTTAGATTTGAGGTAAAAAACCGGATAAGAGAGCTCAACATCCAAAACTTAAGGATAATTTGCATAAACGGTCACAAACCTTTGCACTTAGTACAAAACTTAACTAACTCCTCACCCTTTTAGGCCTTAGGCCACTCAAATTCCCACAATCTCAATATAAAACCAAGACCGAATTGGGACCGGACCGGGTCAAGACGGACTGTATCCAATCCAATCTTTGGTCCTTATATTTTCAAAAAACCCGGACTGGACCGGATCAATTTGGGCCAATTTAACCGGACCGGACCGTATAGCCACCCCTAATTACCATTACCCCTCCTCTTTCTTACTCTTCCATTTTTTCTTTTGCTCTTAGCTTCTGCCAACCATGGCATTGGCATAACATAACCAAAACTAGGACAGTAATTTTACAACCAATAAATTATCAGGGTTGGAGCCACTTTAGGATGGCTACCTCCACCTGATTTCCCTGTTACCTCCACCTGATTTCCCTGTTGCTCATCAACTTCCTGGCATATCTTCTTCATCGGAACTGTTCCAACCTCCACTCCCTCCATTTCATAACTTGGCTTTTGCGGCCAATAATCATTTCATCCATCTTTGTCCAACCCATCTGTAACCCAGGCTTCAAACGATCCCTCGTCTTCCCTTGCGCTTTCCAGCTACTATCGACGTTCTCTTCCAATTTGTTGCACAATAATTTTTTACAGTTGATGAGAATGCTGATAGTTGAAGAAGTATATGATAGTTAGATAACAGGGTAAACACAAAATATTAGCCACACCTTTCACATTTGTCAAAATATTAGCCAAAACTATTCAAATACAAAATAATAGCCAACTGTTAGATGATGGTGAGTTGGCAAATATATGCTGACGTGGAAGAGCTATTATGACGTGATAGTCAACGAAAAATGTCACATCAGCCGGTCAACCTTGGTTCGCCGCGAGACTTTTCCTCCAAATTGATCTTAATTCACCTGGTTCGCCGCCTGCAAAAAAAAAAAAAACACTCAACCTATTGCCAAGAACAAGTGAGGGAAGATAGTAGGGCTGGAAAACGGTGCGGTCTGGTCCAGACCAGACCATATATATGGTCTATGGTCCAAACCGAGAGGCTGAAGTATAGACCACAGACCAGACCAAAGACTATACGGTCCGGTCCAGATCACGCCTGTGCGGTCTGGTTCGGTCTGGTCTGGTCCAGATAGACCACACTCAACCAAAAATGAATAATTTGTTTAGTCAACCACACAAAAAATTGAACCAATAACCAAGAAAAATAATTGTTATTTGCCTTAAAATATTAATCCTAACATGCATGAAATTTTAATACCCTAAATCTTAGTACATAACAAATATACAAAGTAAAAGTATCCCAACTTGCACCATAACGTCATAAACATTAACATAATGTCATATGGAGACACGATTATCTCTACTCTCTGGTTAAATGTGGTTGTGAATGAAGGAGGGACGAGATTCACAAAACTAAGGTTGAGACTTGGGTGTCGTTATGGGAGTTGGGAGAGTGGCCGAATAGGCTGTTAACACGTATTGACAAGTGGGTTGAATCCACGGTTTGGTCTGGTAAACCGCGGTCTAGACCAGACCAAACCAGACCAAACCATACTTAACGGTCTACGGTCCGGACCAAACTGTATGGTACGGTTTGGACCACGATTTTTCTAACGGTCTATTTTCCCAGCCTTAGCCTTAGAAGATAGAGAGATTAAGGTTTGATCGTAACTGAATTCTGTTCGTAACTGAATTCTGTAACTTTGGCCCGTTTAGTATTGTTGCTTGTTTTTGTTTCCTGTTGTGTTTTAAGAAATTTGGAAAACCAAGAAAATAAATCGTGTTTAGTTGGATTTTTATTTTTTGTTGTGAATCAGAGTTGCACAACAAGGCCCAAATATGAGAAACAACAATTTATAGCTTTGGATCTGATTCTTAAACATGCTGCACACGAAATTCCTACTGGTTGGGCGCTTGATTTCATTAAAACAGACCAGTTTTCGAATCCCCACAGAAGCAAAAAAAAATTTTAACACCACCCCCAAACCCTACTTCAGCCGCCCCCAACCTCTCCAATTTTGTCTCAAACACAGGCGCCGCTCTCCCCTCCAGCCATACACGCCGGCGCCTTCTCCCCACTCCATGCAGGCCAACTCCGCCCTCCCGACCCTCCGACCTCCTGACCCTCCGCCTCCGCGCCTCCCGACCGGCCGCCTCCGCCCTCCGACCCGCCGCCGCCGCGACTTCCCCTCCCTTGCTCAACAGCCGTCGCCGGGCCTCCCCTGCTTAACAGCCGCCGTCGGGCCTCCCCTGCTCAGCAGCTCAATCCATGTTTCCTTTGCTGTATATTGAGAAATGTTCTTATGATTTTTCGTTACAAAGAACTAAACGCGTTTCTGTTTTTTGTTGTCAATTTTTATGATATGCCATAATTACCAACTAAACATGTTTTTGTTTTCTATTTTTATGTTGTTGTGGTTTCTCTTGTGTTACACAACCATACTACAACCACAACAACAACAAAACTATACTAAACGGGATAGGCTTGATGTTTGTAGGCTGAACAGTGAACGAGAGATAATCTCAATTGGGCTTTGTGACTTGGCCCAGGAGATTTCTCCTTTCCTTTTGGTTTTGAGTCCAACGCAATGCCTGCAGAAACTTAATGAAAATGCTGCGTTTTATTAAGACGGCTTGACAGCTGCTATTCCAAAGTGCTGTGTTTCACTAACAAGCGTTGGATATTAGTTTTCTTCTTCCATGGATCGACAAAGTCCCTGCAATTTATTAGACACCAAGAACAAAACAAGAACAAAACAAGAACAGAGCAAGAACACTGAAATCGCAGAGAATAAAAGAGATGAGACCACACACGAATTTTTACGTGGTTTCCTGTATTGGGAGAATAAGGATCCCAATACTGACTACTCCACGGTCAGAGGCTCGCCATTCGCGATCTCCGACGATCCACTAGATGTTTTCGTTGAAGTTCTTCGATTACAAATGAACACCCGATTAGCTCCCCAGCCAATCGATCAACTTCAATCCCCTTTGAGAATTCGAGGGTGCCACCGCTGGTTCAGCTTTCTTTGAGAATTCGAGCCATTATTGGAAAGAAAGTCGAATTTGGATTGAGAACTTCAAGGATGGAAATTAACAGTAGAAAATGCACCATGAGAATGGTTTGGTCCCATCCTGTTGAAGTTTGGTGGCCTGGTTTGCAATTTGGTATTGGGTAGCAGGTAAATGTAATCCTTGTTGTGTTATTGGGTAGCAGGTAAATGAATTCCTTTGTAGTGATGCTAATTGGTAGTTCTTGTAGAGCCACGATGGAGAAGCTGTAGACATATGTAGTTTTTGGTTTTGTCTGCTGATGATGGAAGTGTAGAGCTGAATGTCTGATGTTGAAACTTGTGATTGACTGGACTTGGATTGCTGCAGGTTTGCATTTGGGTCTTTCAGCTCAGGTATTCTTCTTGTGTTTTGCAGTTTTGGTCCAATGGAGGCGTATGTATAGTATAATTAATTAGCCTTATTCTTAAAGGGTTGGCCCCCCTTTTTCCACGCACTGGCTTAATGATCAAACCAGCAGCAGGCAGCAGTAATTTATCTTAAGTTCCACGCACTGGCTTATGTTTAAGATATATACATCTGTAGCTTCATCATATGCAAGATGTTGATGTTTGTCAAGCATAATTCACTGTTTTCAAGCATGTATTTGAAGATAGTTTATTTTTTGGATGGTCTTTCTGTTGCTATCTGTTGTAATATATGATGCTAAAATTGTGGATCTGAAATGTTTGAAAAGCTTGCTGCTAACTTGATCCAAGTGTAGTAGCTAGTTTACCTAGTTATGTTTAAAAAGCTTGTTGCTAACTTGATGCAATTAGACTCTGAGCCTTAGGTTGAAGTCTTTAAAGAATTGGAACTTATAAGAGTATGTTTCAGGGTTCAATTGTTTGATTGGCCTACTGAAGTGATCTGTCTATTTGTTATTATTGTTGTAGGAATGAATCGACGGGGAAGTATTTTACCCGGTAAATCTCGTGTTTGGGATTCGACAATGGACAAGATTCTAAGCTGGGTGTTGCTGGATCAAATAGTTCAAGGAAATAAGGGTGGTGGAGACTGGAAGACGCAAGCATACCAAGCAGTTGTGGATCAACTAGACACTGATTTGGCAATCAGTGTGACGAAAGATTCAAGAACAGAATTCGAGCATGGATGAAAAGCTATGGAGTGATAGTTGATATTCAAAAGCGAAGCGTGTTGAACTTGTGGGATGAAGAGAAGAAGATGATCATAGTTACAGCTGAGAATATGAGTGCTTGGCTATCTTATTGCAATGTAAGGTTCTTTCCCTTATTACTGTTACATCATCTTACATCTTTGCTCTGTAACCTTTAAAATATCTCAACCACTGCAGCACTATTCCGTGTTAGAGATAGTGTTTCTGTTTTGGGTTAGTTAGGCCTTGTTGGATGATAGCTATTGCTAAATGATATTGCTGTGATGGTGGTGTCCTCAGTCCTGTGATATTTTGTTGGAGATTCTGGAGCAAAACTGACTCGCTGTTACTATCACTCTAGAAAATGGCCAAGTGTAACCACTTCCTAAAGCGTAGTATAGCGGGTTTGGGTTTCAATGTCAACCCGGGTCCTAGATGTGATGACTACTCAGTGAATTCGTATTATCTAGCAGTGAAACTTTAGTGAAGGCCTAAACTAACAAGCAAGCAAAGCAACTAAACGTTTGTATTCAGGTTAAGAGAGGTCACCCGGATATGGTTCCCCCTAATCTGCAGTTAAGCCGGATTGTAATTACCAAGTTCAATTTCTATGAAAGTTATACTGCGGAAGGTTCTTAATCAGTCTGAAGTCTCGACTAAAGGTCTTCAGACCCTCTCAATCTGAGTCTCTAGCTGGCGACTAACCTACACCAGAGTAAACAGATTGAGGCCCTAAGAACAAAACCTCCACTACCGGAGTAAAACCGGTACAGAATAGTGAGTTGGTTCCTCGACTAAAGTCACCAACTCCCTACCTTCAATCAAGGATGCTCTATCAACCTAGTCAGATATTCTCATTCTAGGTTAAAGCAGAAACAACAGGAATTTGATCAGGATTCAAGTCATTCAATCATTCAAACCTCAATCGAATATAATTAATTCATAGAAACAGTACTCGGGTTCATACAATCATTCTCAACATACAGAACTAGGGTTTCCCACACCCAGATGAATGGGAGAACTACTCCATGGAGAGAGAGGCAAAAGCAGAATCAGATGCGGAAATCATACTGTGAAGATGGATTTCTGCTCCTGGACGTTGAATCGGCACTTCTCCAAGCTCAAACCAAGCTCCAATGGTGTTGAAGATCGATCTAGGGCACTTGGAGACTCTTGTTCGTCGCTTTCTCTCTCTAGGAATCGCTCTGTCTCTCTAAAACTCGAATCCCCTCTCAATTTGGCTGAAATCTGCCTAAAAGGGCATCATTGGCCAAAGCACTGTCGAGGGCACGGCCGTGCTTTGCCTCAGCCCGCCCGTGCTTTGGCTAGGGTTAATTACACGGCCACATGTTGGTGAAAACACGGCCGTGCTTTTGGGAGAACACGGCCGTGCTTTTGGGAGAACACGGCCGTGCTTTGGGAAAACACGCCCGTGCTTTGGCTCGGCCCCGCCCGTGTAATCAGCTCATGTCTGCCAAACTCGGATTTGCTCTCGGCAGTAAAAGCACGGTCACAGAACACGGCCGTGTTTTGAAGGCCTCCTGCCCGTGTTTTTACTTCCGAACCTGTTCTCCTATATTCAATGCTTCGTTTCTCCCTCGTCCGGACTCCGAATCAGTCGCCGTTTGATCCCAGACGCTCGTAGTCTCGTCCTCTTTCTTTCCATGTCAAACTTGCACGATTCTTTGTCCATTAAGTGAGGTAGAAATCCATTCTTCTTCAGGTTATGCCAGAGTTTCTTCTCCCGAATCGCCAATTGATCTCTGATTGACTTGAAACTTGCGCCTATGCTTCACTTTATGTGCTAGGACCTGAAATGTGACAAAGGAACACAACCTAGCGTAAAATAGGCCAAAGAAGCAATAATGCAAGCTTAAACGATCAAGGAACAAAGGGGAAAACCTGTGCAAATATCGAGTCATCAAAAACCCTTGATTATATATAGCTTGTTAGACCCTTCCTTGCTTTCTGATTCTTACTCTTCTTATATCAGTGTCTCGGCTCAAGTTCTTAGAGTTATTGATGAGGACTGGCATAGTTCAGGTGGATACTGAATTGTGAAGTAAAATAATTCAGTGATATATGGTTGAACATGACAGTGATTGCCTAGTCAAGATGAGTAGAGTTTTGATTCACTGTATTGCCTTTGTGAGTGGTAATAAAGTTGCAACAAAATATCCAAACAATAGATTTTAAATCCTTGGTATTTAAAATCATGTAGTTGAAATACACATTTATCCCAATAATGAATTTTAAATCCTAGGTATTTCAAATGCATGCATTTCAAATTCAGCTATCCAAACGCACCCTTGTGGGTCGTTTAGTTTCCTATGGCGTCCGAAATAGCATGTCGTGGATTCTGCAATGGGATGATGGGTGTGTGTTTTTCCTTGTTTCTGGTTTTAACGAGCAGCTGGGTGTCGATGTATTTGTTCCTGTGCTTATCTCTCTGCCTTGTTCTTTTTTACAGTGAATGCAAGAAATAGGTTGTCCACCTGTGCTTTGTGACGAAGCATTGTTCTTGCTCCTCTATGCCCCATGTGTCCTGCTTACCTGTAGGCTGTAGCTCAGTAGTTGGAGGCATATGAAACATCATCAGCAAAGGGAAGTTTTGAGCTCGAATTTCCTATATTGTATAGAATCCCAGAAACCTCAAGTTGGAGAATAAATGGTGAGAAGGTAGCTGTTTACACTCTCTCTCATTCTCATCACTGCAAGTAGTATAACTAGCTTCTTCTCAATTTCAAATGTCAAAGGGTACCCATAAAGTGTTAGGTGCTTAATTTATCCTTCAGACTCCACTTGTTGTACAATGGATGAGTCCTGAAGTTCAAGAAGGTTGAGAGGTTTCTGACTGGTTTAATATCCTGGTACTTCATCAAAACAGGTTTGCTGTCATTCATTGAAGCTCAAAGGGTCATTTAGTTGATAGTTGTATATTCAGGCTTCATGAGTTGATTTTGGTGGTACTAAATACTAATCACAGTCTCAACAGTTTATTTGTGATTTGCTTGGGTGATATCTTTTGTTGTCTTATTTTTTACTTTTATTTTTAGTCTTCTATTGGGGTTGGCCCCGAAGTACAGAGCACTGAGTGTATAGGTTAATCCCTTAGGGTTGTTTTGTTAATGGTCCTTAGAGTCCTTTTGATCAGCATGTTTCATAGGAAGAAGTTTGGTGAGCTTCTCTTTCACTTGTTCATCTATTATGCCCCTACTTCTTATACATGATATCATTTGTACAAGTGTAACTGTGTGAATTTGTTGTAAGGCACAATGGAGAAGTCGCCGAGAAGATGATTCATGCCTGGCTGGTTAACGTAGTTCGTTGGCTTGCAGGTGATGAGGAACTATGGTGAAGTAAAAGCCGAGAAGTGCTTATTTAACTATAGTGCTAGCTGATCTATTTCCAGATGTAATATGGCCTCGACAGTGGATGGATGTGATTCAGGAACTCTGTAGATTAGTCAAGGAAGGACATAAGCTGACAGTTATTTTGTGGTGCTGGTATGTGGCACTTGTATGGGAAGATCGATGCAATCGAGTATTTACAGCAGTAAGAAGAAGTAGTACTGAACTACTTATGCAGATCAAGCAAGAGGTGGCTTACTACAGTCATGGCAACCCTAAGTTCAGTCTAGTATTAACAAGCAGCCCTGTGTATTCTGTAAACTACTTGAGTTTGATTCCAAGTTAGCTGGTAGTAGAGTGTTGGATGTAGTTTGGCTATGTTAGTTGAAACTTAATTGTGTAGTTGAGTAGAATTAGAGTGAAACTTTGTAGTTGCTGTGCTGTCTTTGGACAGATGTTTTTCGAAAGACTTGGTTTAACAAGCAAGAGCTAAATAAAGATTACGACAATTACCAGAAAAAAAACGAGAAGTATGAAGGATCTCTTGTTGCTGATTCTAGCAGTGGGAATGGAATACATATCATTTAGCAACTTAAAACTATAAGCTGTAAGTGTGATTTGCGAACTTGCTTGTGGTTTTATCACATTAAAAAACTCTACTGAGTTACAGAGGACATGAGTTATCTTCAAAAGAGCTAGACAGAAAGGTAGAACTCAGTCCGAGGCGTTACAGTGTGTTTCTATACATTGGAGCCGGCCCAACATAACACATCTCTGTTTATCATTTCACCTATCAGTAACTCTGCAAAATAAAATCACGGTTCTGTGCCACTGCTGCTCCATCCAAACACTCGAGCTCGTTGCTCCCACCAAGCCATGACCTATTCTCCATACTCATCACATCGTTTAGCCTCACAATCATGAATTGCTCAACTAATCCGGAAGCATATAACTATAACGACTATCATTGAGTTGTCTCAGCCAAGCCAATGGGACAAACTAGTGACTCTGGTTGCTGGCAACTTCTTGATACAGCAACATTTCTTGACAGCTTCTCATCCTTCCCACTACTGCATTTTGGTTTAGAAGTGTAACAAGGGCCCAAAGCACATATGCTCTTGTCATGGATGAATTCGCCTCCATCACAGATCTTGCCCATACCTTATCATCTTGAACTTCCATTATTTGATATTATATCCTCGTTCTTCTTCGGAAGCTGAGACATGCCGTAAAGAACAACCTCTGGATAGTATGGAATAAACACACACTGCATACAAAAGAAAGGAAGCATGAGGTGGCCAATCGACTGTATAATCATACAATTCAGAAAGCAAAGGAGAATGGAAAGCTAATATAAAAGGCCTATGACTTGTTGAAGATTAATACTTTTTGAAGTCGATATGTGATTCTTGTTTAGAAATGTGGGGTAACAACTTTAGCATACCGCCGGAATCAGTGTCTCCTTGGACATGAGCGTCAGTCTCCTAAGCTCAGTCAACAATGCAGCTGAAGTTTAAAGCTGTAAGGTCATTTCGGTTGCCAGAACCTGGAATTGACCCAACTCGTTCTCCATTATTAGTAATGAAATACTGCAGATCCCTCCTAAAGTTTTGACATATAGAATGAAGTTGTACATCAACAGCGACCACATGAGGATTGAATCAACCAAACAATCTGGTTCTCACTAGGCGTCACATATAAAACCCAAATTAGCTACTAAATTTCAACTCGGGAAGAAACTAAATAGTAAAAAAGACTCCATCTTTGGCTTTCCCTTGTCCTCCTTTCATATTACTAGTGACCTTGTTTTCTAGAACCAAGATGAATGAGTAAACAATAGAAGGAACCCATCTTTCCAGAATGAAGAAAAACATTTCCTTAAAACCAAATGGAAGATGAAAACATCAGCAGAAAAGCCCCTCCATCCACCACTCTTTAGTTTTCATGTTCCCCCAATACCAATTTCGGCCGGTTCAAGGTAACAGTGTCTGTTGGGAGCATGATTGAAGAAATTGCAAAGGAAGAGGGAAACCAGTCGGTCGATTTTTATTTAATGAAACTGGGAACTTACATAGTTCACTTACAGATTCAGAATATATAGTTAGGCTGGTACCCAAATTAAAAGGAACATACAATGTAATCCAACATCACATTACTTCTTCTCGGTACTCAAATCCTCACTTTTCGGGAACAACAAACAGGAACCTCGGTTCAGACTCCGCCGGCTGCTGGACCTCCGGCGCCTTCCTCGTCGTCGGTGTCCACCGGGTAGACCTTGGAGTCGGGTGAAGGACCGCAATGGTCCTTCACCAAAAGGAAGATGAAAAGCGTCAGAAAGATCATCAGTATGGTGCCGTAGAAAAACAGAAAAAGGGAAAACCCTGCCGTTGTGTCTCCGTCGTTCGAAGTACCATCCGTGTCGTCGTTAATGGGGAAATAAACCATATTGTTTTCTGGGTGTAAGAAGAAGAACGGAAGCAGCCTCCATTTATAGGCGCTAGAGATTGGAAAAAGAAGAAGAGGATGAGGAGAAGGAGAAGGAAGAAAGAAAGAAGCAGGAAACTCTGTTTCCATGGAAGAAAAGAAAACCAGCTCAGTCGAGAAGAAGATGAAGGAGAGAAGTAAGAAGAAGAGCGAGGAAGCAGAAAGACAGTTTTGGAGGCTGAGAAAGATGGTTCTGTGAATTCCCAGTGGAGAAGGAGGAGAGGAAGAGACGACTGGTTCACCAAATTCCGTCAGAAAGAAGCTCAACCCCATGAACTAAATCTAATCCAATTGAGAGAGTGGAGGATGTTAATTACCTGAATTGAGACCTGAGAGCGACGGAGGACAGTTGGGTCGATGATGTGAGCTGCCAACCAGACGGCGACGGGCAGATTTGGGCGGCGGGCGGAGGAAGACGGCGGAGAGGAAAAGGGGGAGAAAATACAGGAAGAGAAATAAAACATTCGCGCGAAGCTTAGAATGTTTTAAAATCTTTCCGTATTAAGCCTTCTGTATTTTTATTTTTATTTTGAATAATTAAGCCTTTTGTTCTGTATGCTGCTGGAAAAATGACAGTTGTAGTCCTCAACTATCTAATCGTCCAAATCGAAACCCTAACTCAAAATCTTTCCTACTCTTTCTCCCTCTCCATTAGTCTCATCTGCTTGCCTTCGACTCCCCTCTCCGGCGGCCGCTCGCCCACGCCGCCGCAACTCTCCCCTCGTCTCAGTCAGTCGCGACGGCCTCCTTCACTACGTCTCAGTTGCGGCTGCTTCGGTTGCGCGGCGTAGCACAGATAGAAGAGCTTGTGGTTGTGGATCCCCCTCGCCGCCTCTGGTAATTTTTGGTTGAGTTCAACGTTTGTTGAATTTACATCAGTGAAAAGCTCGTTTCTTTGCATCAAATTATTTTTATTTCATTGTAATGGCATTTGGATTTTGGAAGGGTAATGGCTCGTGATGTTCAAATGTAACGTCTAGCGATTGAGTTTAGTATAGGCGAAGCTGAAATATTATTGAATAGTATAACTTTGTGGCGTTTGTCTGCATATTATTGAAACCTTTCATTGTACCTCAACTTAGCTGGTACTACCTAAGGATGCTGGAAGAGAATTGCTCCATGATTGATCTCTATCAAAACTCGGTAGCTAACTGGGGCAACTCCAGATGTGGTAATTTCTTGTGTGAAAGCTTCAAAATCAAATAAATAACAAGTGAGATGACTATCTCCAGACTCCAGTGGGTGTTCTGTAATCTGAAAAAGTTGCATAGGCTTGAATCACTGAGAGCCAATCCATCTTGAAAATGAAAGCCTCTGATCGTAGTTGGGGGAACTACATCTGTTGCTTCTACTTCTTGAACTGGAATTTAATTCCCTCTTTGTGTCGTGTTGAACTGTTGCTATGCTTGTTTAGTTTCTTTTTTATTTGGGTAGTGTATTTGTGTTTTCGGATTCCTTGTTTTGTCGTGCTGTAACTGTTACACTAGGTGAAAAAAGAAACCAAATGCCTAAGTGAAACAACCCCTAAACTGCGATGTCAGCTGCTATTTTGAATTTGAGCAGTAGTTATGCCAGCTTCAATTTGGTAGTCTGCAGGACATATCCCACCTTTACTTCTTGCTAGATTGTATATCCATCAGTCTATATATATGATCATTTTGAGAAGGGAGTTGCAGGAGTTCTATAGCTAGACCCACCATAGTAGTCTAGAAAAGCTTCATGATCAAACCAGCATCAGGCAGCATTAATATTATCTTAAGTTCCCCCCTTTTGCTGCTAAGTTGACCGAGTGTAGTAGCTATTTATGTTTAAAAAAGCTTGCTGCTAACTTGAATGCAATTAAACTCTGAGCCATTAGGTTGAAGTCTGTAAAGAATTGGAACTTAGAAGAGTATGTTTCAGGGTTCATTTGTTTGAGTGGCCTGCTGAAGTGATATGCCTGTTTGTTCTTATTGCTGTAGGAATGAAGCGACAGGGAAGTATTGTACCCGGTAAATCTCGTGTTTATTGCCAATGGGATTCGCAGATGGACAAGATTTTAGGTCGTTTATTATTGGATCAAATAGTTCAAGGAAATAAGGGAGTTGGATAGTTGAACCGCAGGTTTCTTTTAATGGTTAGATTTAAGTAGAAGGAGAAAGAAATGATACAAGGCGCAGGGTTGTATTTTAGCTCTTTAAGATGAGACCCCCAGCCTGTACTGTTTTGATGTGGATGCAACAATGCCAGCAGCAGGAACATGGAAGGGAAGGGAAGGGTAGGGTTTCTTTGTATAGTAGTGTAGCTGGCTGGTAGTTTCCTTATGGTTGCTTTGCTTCTTTTAATCCATGAAGTCTATCTGTCCTGGGATTGCAATATCAGATGTGTTCATAAGAGTTTTCAATTTGGACTTGCTTTCAATTCATGAGGTCAGTTTTCTCTTCTTCCTTCCCAACCAAATCTCACGAGACATGTCTTTTCTGCATCATTGAATTGGGTGGGAACTTTGCCCCCCATCCACAGCAGAGATTGCTGCCATTCTATGCCAACTTTTAACTTAACCTTACATACATATTTGTTCTTATATTCTTTCTCCTGCAACTATTCCCCAACTTCCATTTTCCTCTGTACAGATGTACAATGGCTAGTCAAGACGAGTAGGTATGGAATTGCAAGGGGAGAGTTGTCTTTCTATGTATATAGTGAAGTGATTAAGGAGATCACTGTACATATTAGTGGTATTAAAATAAATTAAAAAAAAATAATTTTATTAATTGAAATACCTAAAAGTTGCAATAAAATATCCAAACAGTAGAATTTTAATCTTTGGTATTTGAAATACACATCTATCCAAACAATGACTTTTAAATCCTAGGAATTTTAACTTGTTAACCTGGATGCATGTTTAATTTTTTGTCAAGTGTTTATGTTGCCCTTGTTCTTTTTTTCTTTTGTGTTCAGTGGTTGATATTCTTAGGATGACTGTCCTATATCCTGATGGTGCTAAGGTTCTTCAGAAGCATTTCAAAGACGACAATGGTGCAGTAATATGTCCCTGTTGTTCATTTCTTTTATTTGCAATATTGAGCACTTCATTTTTCATATTGTTTGCATGATTCTCTTTCCCTCAGGTTGAATAGCCTGCAAAATAAACTACGGAAACTGCAAAAGTCCATCCAAAAGCAACCAGTAACTCGAAAATGCTCGAGTGTATGCTTAGGATGCTACAAAACTAGGATAGAGTTAGTCGCATTGCTGGAAATAGGTCTATAAAATTACTCTGTTCTTTCAGGGCATCATTCATTGACTTTGAGGTGCAGATAGAATAGTTATGTTTGTTGCTAGATATCCTAATGGAAATATTCAGGAGAATTACAGGATGTCATCCTCTTGCCCCAAACCTTTTGACCAGTATCCGTCTCGTGACTAATCTCATTAAAAATTCATTGTACCATGGCTGGCTACTAAAGCATCAGAATGAGGCAAGTCTTGTTCTCATTTTCTGCTGCTTAGATACAACATTCACGAAATAACTGTGAAGGAAATTGTTCCTTCTTGTAGGGCTCTTTTGTTGCTTTTAGCACCAACCAGTAGCTAGGCACTACTAAGTGTTCTGAGTGTGGATTTTCCCGTGACGTGTTTTGTGATGTTTGAGTAATCTCAGATATAGAAGCCAATGGTTTCGGATATTTGCTTTTGTGGAGCTGATGTGAACTTTAGTTGACCCTTGCAGATTCTTGATGCATTCTCGAATGTGTTAATTTTTCTATTTATATGTGTTAAATGCTCACAATTAGGTTTTCAATTTTACTGTACACTGCATCTTTGTTTTAATAAGTGGTGGTCTACCGCTGTGAAACAGATGCTTGATGGTCTGGTGAAAAGAATAGCTTTGGACTTCGATGTCGATAAGATTGCCAAAGCAGCAAAATCTTCCAAGGATGCCAAGGTGTCTGAAGCCGGAGCTGACATCGAAATGCTTGTGAAACAGCCATGAAACCTGTGTTTCCCAGGTAAACTGCTGCTTTGAAAGTGAGAGCAGTAAATGCAGTAATCTCCAGCATCTTTTGTTGATCCTCGGCGATTGTTCTTGATCCTGTTTTTTTTCTATGATTTAGGTTAAGCAGATGGAAAAGTACCTCAATTGGTCGACAACGAGACACTTTAGAGCCCAGTTCTTGGCTTGCTTGGCATTGTACGAGTTAACAACCTCCACTCGTGCACTAATTAGAGAAACAGAGCTTCTTCCAACGGCCAGAAATTACTATCGCGAGCGGATTCTCGAAGTTGTTGGCTCATATCGCCTTTTCTGCGCTTCATGTAACATTCTGTGCATGCTTTCTTGTTGAGAACTTGCAGAGAATAGTGTATTCAGAAAGCTCACAGAACCAGTAGTTTAAGCAGCAACAATTGACATCCTGTTTCGCAAATTATTCTCCACATTATTATACTTAATAAAGCAGGCAACCTCGCCGCCTCCTCTTCCAAAAATCCGATGCTCCTCTAGAATACCACCTGACTGCAACTTCCCAACTCGAACAAATGGGCGTTCGGCGTTCCAAGTGCTTTGGAGTTGGAACGTTTAGATTCAAAGCTCCGACGGGGACGTAAATATATATATATATATAGACTCATAATAGACGAATTAACAAAATGGGGATGTAGCTCATATGGTAGAGCGCTCGCTTCGCATGCGAGAGGCACGGGGTTCGATTCCCCGCATCTCCAATTTTGATATTTGAATTCTTTTTTCGCAACCATCCAATTTTCATTATTCTACAACTTAAATATCCTCTTTTCCAACATGGCAACTGCTGAATGGTCCACGTACCCCAGATATTTTTAGCGCTCATTCATATACTTTACTTTCCGGATAAAAGGAATTTGAAAAATTGGCTGTTAATTACGTGCTTCTTATCGACTCCGAGAAGAAAAAAGCTTCAGAGCTCCATTAATGGAGGCTGTAATGGCTCCGGCGGGAACAGTACACCGATCTCCCTCCAGACTCCAATTCCTCAAGCCTTCTCCCAACTTCGTCAACTCCACCTTCAAATTCAAGCCGCAACAACTCTACACCTTCCGCAACCGCTGCCGAACCCCGCTCCTTCCTTCCCTAACCTCAATAAACTGCAAGCTAAAATCCTCTGGAGAAATCAAGAAGCAGAACGCCTCTAAGAAGATTGAGCTATGGAATTCCGCCCCGCCGTTGTCGGAAGAGGAAAGTAACGCCGGCAGTGGGAAGAAGGAGCCTGCCAAGGCTGGGAGTGGAAACAGTGCGGTGCTGCGGTCGGTCAAGAAGTTGTCGAGGAAGGTTTTGACTCTGCTGTCGAATTTGCCTCTGGCTATCGGAGAAATGTTCGTGATTGCCGCGCTTATGGCTGTTGGTAATCGCCACATTTTGTACTGTCTGAATTTCACTCTTTGCTAAATCAGTGTAGTCTTTAATTGGGACTTCAGTTGCTGTTTGCTCGTGATTTAACCATTGTGTTTGGATAGTTGGTGGGCGATTCTCATTTCCGATACGATTTCACAGAGATTGCTTCGAACAGCTCAGAGTTGTTGCTGAATTCGAAGTTGGGTCTAGTTTTGGTTTAAAATCTGAAGTGTGTTGAGCTTGTGAAGACTAATCAATAGTGGGAATGGTGGTGATTTTTCTGCAGGTACGGTGATTGATCAAGGTGAAACTCCCGAGTACTATTTCCAGATGTATCCAGAAGACAGTCCCGCGTTTGGGTTCTTTACCTGGAGATGGGTTCTCGCTCTTGGGTTTGATCACATGTTCTCATCTCCTGTTTTCCTGGCAACTTTGGCGCTTCTCGGAGCTTCTCTAATGGCTTGCACGTACACAACTCAGATTCCCCTCGTTAAAGTCGCAAGAAGGTTTGGTTAGTTGGTAGTTGTGAAATGATGATGGCATGCTAGTAAAGAAGGGAACATTGAGGCAAGTTTGTGGACTGACTGACTGACTGGAGACTGCTACTTCAATTCATTATTCGGGATGTGCAGATGGAAATTCTTGGACTCGGCTGAGGCAGTTCGTAAGCAGGACTTTTCTGAAACATTGCCCAGGGGATCAGTTCAAGATTTGGGTGTAATCCTGATGGGATCTGGATATGAGGTATAATACCCTTCTTCAATCTATAAATGACTAATAGTGATCTTGTTGTGTGTATGGTAGAGACCTGTCAAAGTGCAGTTGCATGGTGGTTGTTACTGAGCATGGGTTTGATTGATCATCAATGTAGGTATTTCTGAAGGGGCCATGTCTATATGCCTTCAAGGGCCTCGTGGGTCGTTACACCCCTATCGGAGTACACTTAGCCATGCTTCTGATAATGGCAGGAGCAACTCTTAGCGCCACAGGAAGCTTCAGAGGATCAGTAACAGTTCCACAAGGGCTGAATTTTGTTGTGGGAGATGTGTTGGGACCGAGTGGATTTCTCTCCTTTCCTACTGAAGCCTTCAGCACCGAGGTTCACGTCAACAAGTTCTCCATGGACTATTATGAGAGTGGAGAGGTAGATGCCATCCATATCTGTTTTTCGTGGATCAAGATTTTGTTGAGTACTATTAGTACTTAATAGTTAGCAGTAACTCAAATTATGTGCATTTTTGTTTTCCATAGGTGTCACAGTTTCATACGGATCTATCTCTGTTAAATCTTGATGGGAAGGAAGTTATGAGGAAAACAATCAGTGTGAATGATCCTCTACGTTATGGCGGGTTTACCATTTACCAGACTGACTGGAGCATTTCGGCGTTGCAAGTAGTCAAAGATGGGGAAGGGCCTTTTAATCTGCCAATGGCGCCTCTAAAAGTAAATGGGGATAAGAAACTCTATGGGACAATCTTACCAGTTGGGAGTATTGATGCTCCTAATGTCAAGGGAATGTATGCATGCCCTTTCAAACTGTTTGTTTCTGTTTTGTTTCCTTTTCCTTTTAATATGCTCCTTTCTTAACTTGATAATGTAAATGGTATACTGCTTGATTTGCTTTTTTCTCAGATCAATGCTTGCTCGTGATCTGCAGTCCATTGTATTGTATGATCAAGAAGGGAAATTTGTTGGAGTTCGACGACCTAACTCCAAGCTTCCGATTGAGATAGATGGCATGAAAATTATGATCGAAGATGCAATTGGAAGCAGTGGTCTGGAGCTGAAGGTATGACTTCGATTGGAGCTATTTGAGGCATTGTGGAATTGATAATATTTTCTAGCTATAGCTTGAAAAACCAAACTTTGCCCACTTGCTACTTTAAATCAGACTGATCCTGGAGTCCCAGTAGTGTACACCGGATTCGGCGCTCTAATGCTCACAACATGCATCAGCATCTTATCACATGCGCAGGTTGGAATTCTGCTTTTGCAGACTATCTGATTTTTTTTGCTTAAACCATTTGATCTGCTTCTGCAGATGGCTCTATGAAAATTAATGATGTTCTTCATCTCTTTATTTCCTTTCCTGACTTCAAATATTCATTGGCTGTCTCGCTTTGTTGTTCCTCTTTGTCTGTTCAAAAAGATATGGGCTTTTCAAGATGGAACGTCGTTGGTTATTGGAGGCAAAAGCAACAGGGCGAAGGGTGAGTTCGAAGGGCAGATTAACCGATTGCTCGATCAAGTACCAGAGCTAGTCGAATCATCACCATCGTCATCGTCGGTCGCTATGCAATCTAACAACACTATGGCTGCAGCCTCCTTCACTGATCCAGGTGCCAGACCCAGTTGATCACATCCCCCCAGCTAAGGATAAGTGGCTGGCCTCAAATTGCTAGGAAACATGCGTGCAAACATGGTTAATGGCGATGGATGACACAGGACCTCAAAATTGTGCAGAGAAAGCTATAGAGCATGTTCCTCAAGTCTCAGCTTGACAACATGCAGGATCGTGAAGGGTGCTACAAAATACTGATTACGCCATACACAAGTTTCAATCCTGAGATCAAGGCGGCTTAAGAAAAAGGCCATGGAAGAAGAGTACTTCTGCTCGTGTTTATATCAACTGTAAACCAAGAACTGAAGGAATTTTGATTGGATGTTGTTCAAGAGGGTAGATTTTACCCATTTAACAGTACAGCCAAGAAGAGAAAAAACAAAAGTACCCAATTCCAGCTGCTGTCCCTTCATTCTTATTATACAGAGTGGTTATCTCAATCTCCTATCACTGGAGAATTCTTCTGACTACTCCTAATCGACAACCCTTGCCGTACAAGATCTGATGATCATCGAATCATGGGAAAATCTTGCGCCTCCGCCGTGGAGTCTCTCGCTTCACGTACACTTTCTCCGTCTCGTTTAGAGGTCGGCTCGAGCCATCTGGCAAGCTTACGAACTTCCAGCCACCGCCCCCTCCACGCTTTCCTTGGGCCCCCATTTTCTCCACCGTGAAGTTCCACCCTTCAGATGGGCGGCGCCGGCTATACTTGTGGCATTTCACCTTCCCAGCAATCTGTAACGAGGAATATCATCATCATCGTCGTCATTATATCGTGCTGAAGACAATGAAAAGAAAGCATAATTCTTCCACATAACAAGAAATCAAAACATTCTGGACATCACAATTGCACAAGAAGTAACCAAGTGGCTTCATAGCTACAAAACGAGCATTCGAGTTCATGTGCTGTGAACTCAATGTGCCAAAACATCTTTACCATAAAATAATATACATCATATTCGCGGGGCCACAAACACAACGATGAAACCACAGAAGATCCATGTCCCATTAGCATGGAAGTCGCTACCTTGTTAACTACTACCTAAGTCCAAGCATAAGAAATGTTAGGGCAGCAAGGTCCTTTTCCTACTTTTTCAGTTTGGGATGAGTTGGGCATTCTTTTATGCATAACAGTGGAGGGGAACGACAAGTAGAGGAATTAAGTCCAAATGGCTAAGAAATTAAAAACCAAATGGTTAAACAAGTGCAGATGGAAAGAGCTTTTTCGTCTTACAGAATAAAATGGTGGAAAGCATTACAGAACTTACTTTCATTTTGTTGAACTCCATCCTCTGGACAAACTCTTGGTACAGCATTTCATCCTCTTTCATGGATATCTCATAGTGGACTTCGTCTGGATCCCTAGTGGTACCATCCCAACCCTCGGGCATCACCTTGAAATCGGGTTTGTAAGGAAGAGATGCAACATGAAACTCCCGGTCATGGGAATTGAAAAATCTGACAATGGAAGAAAAGAAAGCACCAGGTCAAAATGGTGTTAGAAGCAATTCAACAATGCTGGTCATATAACTACTGACGATGAATGTTCATGCTCACTGTTGAAAACTAGTCATATGTTCTTGGCAAATCTAAGAGTGCTGTTTGACCACATGAAACATCAGAAATTGGTGACTTACTCTGGGCAGGTATCAAGCAAAAGTTCAACTGAGTCATCGAGGACGCGACCACGCTTTCTTTCCTCTTCCTCCTCTTCCTTGAGCCAGAGAATGGCATGCACCCTCTGCCTCATTATTCTGTAGTCCTTGGCAAGCTTCTCAACAGTGTAAACTTCAGGGTTCTCCTTGTGCAACCGGTACATCTCTGCCTTCTCTGAATCCTTAAGGTAAGATCCTCTGGCACCAGGCTCCTCTACTTGCTTCAACAACCCACTAATCTCACGTAATCTCTCCACCCATCCATTAACATAAGCCTTCCCATTTTTGTTGGCCTCATCGAGTTCGTTTAACTTATCATCAACATCCTGCAACTCAGATATCTTCAAAGATTGAGAAGCTGTGTTTCCCTCGCCAGCAGGACTTGCCATCTTACCCACCATCTCACCATCAAAATGATCCTTGGTCAATCCAGTTGACCACGATGAAACAGTGTCCCATCCCAGATCATCAGACCCGGTCGAACCGAAGGACGAACCACCAGCTGCATTATTTTCCCACTCGTTTGTTCCTTCATTTTCACCACCACCTCCACCACTGCCTGACTGTGAAGAAAAGCCAAGAGCCCAAATGAATTGGCTTGCTTCAGTACCCAATGCAGAGGTAGCACTTGTTTCCTTTAGAAATCTCGATGCAGGTGTACTATTGCATAGCGTAGTTGAGGATAGCCGAGATATTACGCGGTGAATGGCGTGCATATCTGCAGTAATCTGCCCTGGATGGAGCGGATGGAAATCTCAGCACCACAACAGAAGCTCAAAAGTAACCTGCAAGCAAGACATAATCATCTTAGCATAGTCATAGAAGGATCCAACAATCACAAGGCTAATCCCCCTATACAAAAACTCACAAAGACATCACATTTATCTCATACAGAATGATTCAGTCCCAAAAGGTCAGCTTCGCCTATACTAAACTCTATCGCTAGATGCTACATTGGAACATTACGAGCCATTACCCTTCCAAATGCCATCGAAATGAAATAACATAATTTGATTCAAAGAAACGAGCTTTTCACTAATGTAAATTCAACAAACATTGAACTCAACCAAAAATTACCAGAGACGGCGAGGGGATCCACGAGCTCTTCTATCTGTGCTCCGCCGCGCAACTGAAGCCGCCGCAACTGAGACGCAGTGAAGAAGGCAGTCACGACTGATTGAGACGAGGGGAGATTTACGACGGCGAGGGAGAGCGGCCGCCGGAGAGGAGAGTCGAAGGCAAGCAGATGGGACCGATGGAGAGGGAGAAAGAGTAGGAAAGGCAAGAGTGGAAGGATAGAGATCTTCTTGGGAATTTAGGTTAGGGTTTCGATTTGGACGGTTAGATAGTTCAGTTGCCAAAATAGGGTAAGACCGGTTCGACCTGTTAACCGGATGAACCGGTTTCCCATTCCTTAGTCTACAAGATATGTGGCCATGAAATAGGGATTAAGTGGAACAGAATTGATTGGGTGGTAGAGTCGTGAAAATACCTGTTTCTTCCATATGATAAGCCAACTAGTTACAAAACCGTACCATACCATTGATCCGATAGGAAATAATTGGGGTCGTTTGGATGGATCAATCTAGAAATGAGTTTGACTCGTTTTATAAACGAGGCAATTAAAACGAGTTAATTCGAATTACCTGCCCCCACCCCAGGTAATTGAAATTGACTCAAAACATATCAATTTAAAATACCTCAGGCAGATTGATCCATCCAAATTTTTTGCTGTCAAACGAGGTAATTTGGTACAATTATCTCAAAACGAGACAATTGTGTCAAATTGATCTGTTACAATTCCTCATCCAAACGACACTGCGGAACTCAAGTTGGTGGGCTATTTTATTGATGTGACACGATTAAATCACGATTTAGAAACAAACTACTCCATCACTGACTTATCTACTACAACCTCTAATACGATTTTTACAAGAATCATCGGTTACAAGTTACAAACCAACCACTGCAGACATCAAAATTCGTAATGAAAACAAAGAAAAGACAGAGTCAATCAGTCCAGATAAACTTTAACATCAATCCCATTATCAATAAGAGACTGAACCACAGCTCTAATTTTCCCTTCAAACTTGTCCCTCTCCCTGGGAGTGTAAACAGCAGTGTAAACGTCAGCTTCCCTTGCCCTCTCGGCCAGAATCCGGCCAATGGCCAGGCAGGCAGGAATGTCCGACCTCGACTGCAGCACGGCCTTGATGTCCTTGGAGTTCGTCCCAGCCACTGCAACTTGCTTGCTCGTCACCCTGTGAGTGAGCGACGCTGACACGAATCGCTTCGAGATGAACACGTCCAGTGTGAATGGCTCCAAGAATGCCTGCGTCCTTTGCTTGAAAGATATGTTCTTGTTAGGGTTCTTTGATACTTTGCCCTTCTGGAAAGTGTACGGCCTGCTGTTTTCATCGTCCACAAAATCCTCTACCCCAAAGAAGCTTCTTGGGGCATTGTGTGCCTGTGGGTAACATGTGAAACAAATTTCCCGTTATAAATCAACGCAGAAAGTTTGTCATTCCCATACAATTCTGGTTTAATAAATTTCCTTCGAGGTCGTGTTTGGCTGATGTATTGCAAAGTTGCAGTGATTGATCGTGTCCAGAATTCATGAGTTCATGGATTTGTTTAATAAACCCATACAGAATCTACATATCACAATCTATCGCAAAAGTATATAACCAAAAACAACCTATTACTTCCTGAAATCCATCTACTTCTCAAAGTCCCAAATTCATCAACCAAAAGCCGTTCCTTCACTGCAGATTTCTACCGCAATTGGCATAAGCCAAGGGATGATCAGCTGAAGGAAAGAAGAAGTACCTGTCCAGTATGGAATCCCACAATCGCTGCATTTGAGAAAGGTCCAAGCTTTCTGGTTGAACTTGACAGAACTTCGCCGCCCAGGACTTTGCCAAGCACGTGTTTCAACATGTGTTTGTGTTTACAACACACTCCAATTACCTTGAGGTAGAAAACTCAGTTCAATTCAGTGGCACTTCTCCGGCTAATTATAACCTGCGAGTAGGAGGAAAGAAGATATTAGAACCGGAGTTAGCATCAACTGCGTCCATACTCTTATGAACCAACTCAGACTCATGCTGAAAGAGTTCCTGACACTGAAATGGGCAATTCATCAAACAGTTTGCGTGCAAGTTCAACCAGGCCAAGAAGTTCAGTCGCACTAAAAGTCTCTTTGCCAAACAAATAAACGCAGAGGGAAAACAAGATACACTAATCTTAGCACTCATAGAAGGATCCATCAATCAACTAAATCAGAAGGCTAATCCCTCCAACAACGGAACTCAAAAAGACGTGAAACTTCTCCCACGAAGAATCATTCAGTCGCAAAACTGAGATTAGCTCAAACTAAACTCAATCAATCAAATGCTAGCAGTTTGACTTCCCTAAGCATTAGAACATTACGAACCACTACCCTTTCAAGTTTCAAATGCCATTCCAATGAAATGACACAGTTTGATAGAAAGGAATGAGCTTTTCACTGAACCAAACAATTACCATAGCGAGGCGCGGGGATCCACAAGCTCTTCTCTATCTTTGCTCCGCCACGCAACCGGAGCTTCCACCACTCAGACGCAGCGAAGGAGTCAGTCACCACTGAGACGAGGGGAGAAGCGGCCGCCGGAGAAGGGAATCGCAGGCGAGCAGCTGGGATCAATGAGGGAAGTTGAGGGCAAGGAAGAGATCTTGAGGATTTTAGGTAGGGTTTTGATTTGAACCGGTTATTGGTTTAGTTACCATAAAATGGGAAAGAAAGGTTCGGCCGATTAACCGGAACCTATTCGATTTTTTTTTTTATATATAAATTTATTATTGTCACAGAGTCGCGTTGGCTTTGATTTCTTTTCTTTTCCAGTGGAACGCTTTTCTCCTCCTCTCCGTCTTTCGTCGAACTCGAAAGGGCAAAATTCGAACACACACCACAGACTTCTCCGGGCGATCATGGCGTTCCAGCTCCTGACGCGAGCTCTAAGAAGCCGCCCCGACCAGATCCTCTCATCTCCGTCCGCTTTCTCTGCCGTTCGAGCTTTCTCTTCCGCTCCAATCACGGCCACTCTCTTCCCCGGCGACGGTATCGGTCCCGAGATCGCGGAGGCCGTGAAACAGGTTTCCTTCTCCTTCTCTTCCTCGCTGGTCTCTCCTTCTTCTTCTTTACGCTCGCAGTTGACATCCTTTCTTTCAGTTCTCGGCGTGATGTGGTGCTGATATGTACGAAATTCTAGCTGTGATTCAATTAGATTTCTCTGGGATGACCAAATGAGTGTGGTTGGATTTTCTTTGAGGCTCTGTTTTTTGTGGGATGCACTCGTCTTTCTTCGCCCTGAAATTGCTTTTGCTTGTTTCGTGATTTCGTGAGAAAGCATATGGTGAAAAGTCGTCATTTGGCCTTCTTTTTTTTTTCCTCCTTTCGTTTCTTCCTTATGTTTGTTTGGTCGGTGATGAATGAACATGGCGTTCCATCCATTGTCTGGTCAAGCTTGTGAATATCTTGTCTAGGAAGCCTGAAGGGAAGGTTCTAATCTAAAGGAAGCATCAACAACAGTAGAAAAGCCATCTATATAACTATGCTGTATGAAATAATCGTCAATTAGCTGAGTTCACTCGGACCTCATTCAGTCAGAAAAATTTACGTATGACCATGAACATCTGGATGGGGAAAATAAAGCTCGTGCCTTTCAATAAGAGGTTAGTTTTCTTTCATCAGGAGCACTGACGTGCTGAGAAAGGACTATCAAAGTAGAATTTATATCAGAATATGATGGTTTGCCTGTCCTTTGGTTCTAATATTCTTATGGACAGAGCATGAGATCCAAAGAAGCCCTCTCTGATTTATCTTTTCACCTGAAAACAAGTTTGGAGTGCCCATCCAGCTGAATGGTCAGTCGAATTCGTTAAAAGTATTTGGCAAAAGGAGAATCACTCTTCACCCTGCTGGTTAGCCTGAACAAATTCCTAGGAGCTCTTGAATTCTAGCACATCAAACTGGAAATATTACTAATATAAATAGATTATCAATGAGAGAATTCTCGAAGCAGTTATTTGTTTGTTAATTACTTCCATACCATTCAACCTAAAAATAAGTCAAAATGAGGTGGATGGTTGTGTTGATGTGCCTTATTGTGGATTTCTACTCTCATTTGCTTGTAGCTATAATGCTTTGTGTTTTTTTTTTATATCTATATGATGAGTATTGTTGCATACAGATTTTCAGGGAAGCTGAGGTACCAATTGAATGGGAAGAACACTATGTTGGGACCGAGGTTGATCCTAGAACCCAGAGCTTTCTAACATGGGAAAGTTTGGAGTCGGTGAGAAGAAACCGAGTGGGTCTTAAAGGGCCAATGGCTACACCAATTGGAAAGGGCCATCGTTCTTTGAACCTTACTCTCAGGAAAGAACTTAACCTGTATGCCAATGTCAGGCCTTGTTACAGCCTTCCTGGTTACAAAACCCTATATGATGATGTGAATCTCATCACCATTCGTGAGAACACTGAAGGAGAATACAGTGGCCTTGAGCACCAAGTAAGCTTTCTTTCTGGTTTTGGGCAACATGCACCTAGCCAATTATATGCATTCATAAACTTTGACATGATGGTGATTTTTGGTGGGTAGGTGGTGAGAGGTGTGGTTGAAAGTCTCAAGATCATTACTCGCCAGGCCAGTTTGAGGGTGGCTGAATATGCTTTCCATTATGCAAAGGCCCACGGTAGAGAGAGGGTGTCTGCAATTCATAAAGCTAACATCATGCAGAAAACTGATGGTCTTTTCCTGAAGGTATGGATACTTTGGGTCCTTCTTATATGTTGCGGAGCTATTCTTTTTTGTTAGCTTGTTTAACACTGGTGTAATGGGCTTTGCAGTGCTGCCGTGAGGTCGCTGAGAAGTATCCTGAGATCACATACGAGGAGGTTGTCATTGACAATTGTTGCATGATGGTATGTGAACACAATCACTGCCTATCTTTTTCGCTTCAAGTTAATTGAAAGACATGGAGAACTGTCTCGTGATAGTTGAAGTTTTCATATTTTATACCACTAAGAGGAAAGTAAGACTCTTGATAAAGAAAAGCCATAGACCCCTGCTCATACCTGTTTCTACGGTTGTGTGCAGCTTGTGAAGAATCCAGCTCTTTTTGACGTTCTAGTTATGCCTAATCTCTATGGTGACATCATTAGCGATCTTTGCGCTGGTTTAATTGGTGGTCTGGGGTTGACACCAAGGTTATACCCTTTAGAATAGTGTTCTTTTCCAGTTTTTCCCTAATACTTTATTCTCTAAGTCAATGTTAACCATGTGACCTGACAGCATTACTAATTTCCTCAATTACAGCTGCAACATTGGTGAGGGAGGAATAGCTCTTGCTGAGGCTGTCCATGGTTCCGCCCCTGACATTGCTGGGAAGGTTAGCTGATTGTTATCTATCCTCCCCATTATACCTAGTAAAACTTAAGATGATTATGGGAACTTAACCAAAGTGCTTTGAGATCATAGAGCAATTTCATAGTATGTGTAAATATCGTTGCTAATTCATTTACATCCCAAAAGTTGGTTGTTATGTATGAACCACTGGTGTTCTAGCTCGGTTCTTTTGTCTAGAAATCTTGATTTCCTGCTGGCCTGGCTGTCGTTCTGACACGTTGGACGCTTCGTAAATTTGGCAGAACCTCGCCAATCCTACTGCATTGCTCCTGAGTGGCGTCTCAATGTTGCGGCATCTGGAACTCCACGATAAGGCAGACCGGATTCAGAAGGCTGTTCTCGACACTATAGCCGAAGGAAAGTACCGAACAGCAGATCTCGGAGGCAAATCTACGACATCTGATTTCACAAAGGCCATCTGCGACCACCTTTGAAGATAAGGAGGACGGGAGTTAATTTTTGCATCAAGTTCAAAGAAAGAAGGGGGAAAAAACTCTGCTTAACGTTGCTCTCTTTTTTGGCGGGAATAAATCTCATGATCATTGTGGTTATTACTACACGCACAGATATTTTACTATTGCTTTTTCCTTGCTAAATTGTATAGAGCCTGGAGTTGCATGCTCTTTGTCTAATTCAATTCTTCTAAATTGCAACTAAGTATTGAGAAATCCAGGATCGTTTATACTGCTTTCTTCGCAGTGCCGTTTGGTGCAATTGCGTTTATTTCATCAAGAAGTAGCCTAATTGATCCGCGTAATGTTATCAGACTTGGTACAAGTCGAAAACTTTGTTATCAACAATACATTTTTACGAAGATGAATTCATGAAAGAAGTTTACATGGTCCAACAGCCATGAGAGCTACAGGAAGGCCAACGAACGCGACCATGTCATCCATGGCAAGCGAGGACAATCAATTTTGGTATACCTAGCATAACAGTTTTTTCTCCTTTGAGTTCTTCCTAAGCAAATTACTCAAGCACGGAGTAGACTGTTCCAAGGATCCTGTTCTCTATAATGTTACAACGGAAAGCTTTCGATTTCCAGTCACTTTCATGTGAAAGTAGTGCAAGTTTCTGCTCAGCCGTGAACAGCTTGATGATTAACCAGAAAAAAAAAAGTCATTCTCTGATACTGGGAAGCGAAACATCAAGCATCTATGACATCTAAAGAACAAACATTCAGGCAATATGCTCGGCTAGAGTAAGGATCTTGACGTGCTTCTTCCGCCTGAGCTCGTGGGGCACAGGACCAAACACTCTGGTACCAATAGGCTGACCTTGCTTGTCGACCAAAACCACAGCATTGTCGTCGAACTTGACCTCACTCCCATCACACCTTCCCTTCTGCATGGCAGCCCGCACAACCACTCCATAAACGACCTTCCCTTTCTTCACCTTACCATTTGGCATCGCTTCTTTCACTGAAGCCACGATCGTGTCCCCCAACCTTGCACCTTTCCTCCCCTTGAGTGCTTGTATGCACATCACCTTTTTGGCACCGGAGTTGTCTGCAACTTTGAGAACCGTCCTCATTTGAATGAATGTCCTATGTTGCTGATGCAGAATAGAAAGCCAAGACGAAGGGTTCTCCCATCAGAAAGAGTAACAAGGAAGACAATACAACTATCTACGGGAAGGACTTTAAAGCAACTAGTATCTACACCGAAGGACTCGAAACATGACGAAAGGAGGAAACTTTAGCGAACCTGAAACAGCGAATTGCTGCTGGAAGTGAGTTCAGCTGATAAGTTGGCTGCTGCAGAAGAGATGTTGTTTCCTAGCCCTCCAAACAGCGATCGTCCCACTGCGATTTCATCAACCACATTAGCAAGGAAGGCTACAATTCGCCATCGCTTAATCTAAATCAACATTATCATCTACAGTCGGTTACAAATGGAAGGAAATTTCTAGTGAAGCAAGAGCAAAAGGTTCCAAGGGCGTCCAAATTGAATCAGAGCACCAATTCGCCAAACAGAAGGCGCATTCAGATCGGAGAGGAAAACTGGAAAATGGGTTATCTTACCACCGCGAGAGAACTTGGAAGCGAAACTTGCAGCCATCTCTTCCGAGGGCTATTGCCAGTGGACCTGTAAAGTAAACCAGCTAATGAGTGAGAGTGAGCTGAAGCAACTCCGGCGACGATGAACCTAAACCAGTTATACTGAGGTAGAAAACAAAAAGACAAAACCCCCCCATTTCATTTTGCCAATCAAAACGCAAGAGAGAATTTAGGGAAAAGAGAGAGCAGCAGACTGACCTTGAAAGAAGAAGTGGAGGAGGCAGGCGCAACTAAAGAGGAAAGGAGAGCCGCGGAGGTCGCCGGAGAGGGGAATCGCAGGCAAGAGCTGGAATCAATCGAAAGATGGAGCAGGAAAGGAAGAGGAAGAAGAGATCTCGGGATTTCAGATTCGGGCTTTAGGGGTTTTGGTTTGAACTGGTTAGCTGATTTAACCGATAGGATGAACGGACGGAACCGAATGAACCGAACCCTCCTCACATCTAGGAATGGCAAATGGCAGATCCGGGGTGGGTTTCTTGGTACCCAGACCCACCCCGTGGCAGGTCGGGTAATTGATCACGGGTCGCGGGTCGGGACAGGTCGACCCAATGGGTATGCAATTTATATGAAAACATTAGAAATATTCGTTATTTTTATTATAAGACTAAGAAAACAAACAATATTATGACAATTGTAGTTAAATTATTGGAGAAATTGAGATTTTTACTAATTTACAACTTTATTATAGCCAAAATATGAAGCAATAAAAGGAAAATTGTAAGTAATTTGACTAAGATTATATTTAATTTAGACAAGAACGGGTCGAGAATGGGGCGGGTCAGGGCAGGTCGGGTCGATGAGACTACCCATGCCCGCCCCACCCCGCCTACGGGGCGGGTCGGACCTGCCCCAAAACAGGTCAAACAGGTCGGGTAAAACGGGTCAGGTCGAAATTGCCATCCCTACTCACATCCATAACTTCTTCACTTTCCCCTATTGGGTGGGCAACGGACGCTTTGCTCCATAATCGAATTAAACCGAGATAGTACCATACCGAATTCAAACAAAATTTGAGGATGATAGCTGAACCAAAATTATGTTTGATTTCATTTGGTTCGAGATTGTGATTCGTTTTTCTTTCATGCTCAGGTGGTGTTGGACAAGGTTAACGAGGACTTGTGTTTGGATACTCGTGGTGGGGCGATATTGAGTAAGATCAAGTTGATGAGACAGTGCTTTCATCAGTTTAATGTGTGTGTTTGTTGGTAGTGCTCGTAATAGGGTGGCCCATATGGTGACAAAAAAGCCATTTCATTGTTCCCTAGTTTGATAGGGTTCGATTTTCATTTCTGGCTCTGGTCAGCTAGCTGACTCTAGTGTATCTCAATTTTTCATTCAATACGGAGTATCTTTTGGCAACAAAAAAAAAAGTTGAATATAAATATACTTGATTGGGTTCGATTCACCAAGTATCACTTTGAAGTAAACCGAATGGTTGCCCACCCGTATGACCCCTAATTCCTTATTAACTATGGTCACGAAATTGTGTATCTATATTATCTCTCTGTTACTAAGTTACCACACAACTAATCATAAATGTAATTGGTAGGTCCGAACGGATCTCTTGACATTCATATTCGTTATGTTGTTGATCGGATATTTTATCTTGAGACATACATTGCATGATTGCATCAAATCAACCCATACGAATATGGGTTGTAAATAGTATTGTTTAATTGTATCATAACCATAATTTAAAATGATTGAACCAATATTAAATCATAATTTAAGCACAAAATCCCACATTATGTAGGATTGTGCCCAAATACCACACCCAAAACCTGCATCCAAATGACCCCTGAAAGACAAATCCTACATAGTGTAGGATTTTAATTAAATCACTTGGATGCAGGTTTTTGGTGTGGGATTTGGGCACAATCCTACATAGTGTAGGATTTTAATTAAATCACTCGTTTGGAAAACAATTATATGATGAGAGATTTTAAATATTAGAGATTTCAGAAACCCACAATTGTGGGATTATGAAATAGCTGATGGTGATCAGCTATTTTAAAATCCCACACAAATCCCACAAATTAAAAACCTAGGTTTTTGAACCAGTGATTTGAGCCAAAATCCCACAAATTAAAAACCTGCATCCAAATGACCCCTGAAAGACAAATTTTTAATTAAAAATGACATGAAAGAGAAATGAAGGTATCGAATGACTCTTCTCTTTCAACCTTGCAACTTTCAAATCTGGAGGCTCTGTTTTTGTGCATCCCTCTCCTCTCGGACTCAACCATCTAGTTCCTGATCTGAACCTTGAGAAGAGGAAGTAACCTGTCTTCTTTCCAACGTAACAAAACCATGAAAGGATCTTCCTCTGCATCCCTAACCCCTTCCCAAAGGTAATCAAATCTGAATTCGGAGACCATAGGAAACTTCACCTTACCAACTTTGATCCTAATTTCACCAAACTCGTCATTTCCCCCCATTTCTGAAGCCGATTCATCTACCTTTTTTTTGTCTTTGATGCTGGTTACAAGGCAAGGTCGCGCTGATAACCGGCGGCGCCAGCGGAATCGGCGCAGCCGCCGCCAGGCTCTTCGCCGGAAACGGCGCCAAGGTCATAATCGCCGATGTCCAATTCCGAATTGGGCCGCTCCGTCGCCGAAGAAATCAGCTCCACCTCTCCCCACCCCGCCACCTACCTCCAATGCGACGTCAGCAAAGAATCCGACGTCCGCTACGCCGTAGACGGCGCCGTTTCGCTCCACGGGAGGCTGGACATCATGTACAGCAACGCCGCCGTCACGGGGAACCTAACGGCTTCAAGATAACGGAGCAAGATTCCCGAGATCTCGACAGAGTGATGGGAGTCAACGTTTTCGGCGCCTTCTTCTGCGCCAAGCACGCCGCCAGGGTGATGATCCCGGAGAAGAAGGGGGCGATTCTGTTCACCTCGAGCGGCGTGATGGCGAAGTACGGCGACGCCGGGAACCCTTACACGGCGTCGAAGAACGCGGTGACGGGGCTGATGAAGAGCCTGAGCGTGGAGCTGGGGAAGTATGGGATTCGGGTCAACGCGATTTCTCCCGGCGGGATCGCGACTCCGATGGCCGTTGAGGTGTCCGGAATGGATGCGGCGACGCTGCAGGGGATTTTCGGTGCGAAGGCGGCTCTGAAATTTGGGGTTCTGGAAGTGGGAGGCGACTGTTTACCTGGCGAGTGATGAAGCGAAGTTTGTTAGTGGGCTTGATGTTTTTGTTGATGGTGGGCTGGCGGTGAGGAGTGCTTAGTTGGATTGGGCCCAACATCGCAAATGCTATAAACTCATTTCTCTGGTTTCTTTCTTTGAAAAGTTAATTGAGTTTTTTTTTTTAATGACAATAATAAGACAATTGAGTTTTATTATTGAGATAAGTTGGTCATTTCGTACTTTAAGAAAATATTGATCAAAAATACAAAATGCCACTCTTTATATCCTTCGTTTTGAGTTAAAAGATAAAATACGACTTTAGGAAATTGAATTATTTTCTCTAAATGAGAGTAAAAGTTATATCGTTTGGTGGAGAAGGAAACCAATTACGATGAAATGAAATAGCAAATAAACTCACCCATAGAGGATGTTTCTATACATCATTTGATCGTATATGAAAATTTAGAGGCGTCACTAAAAGCCTTTTCTTCTTAATTTTATGGTTTACGTCTCAGTTTCTTAAGAGATATAGGACATTTTGTTCTACGATGGTCGAGTTAGTAGAATAACATTCTTCCTACTGGACAGGTTATATTGCATACCCTATAGTGATGGTGACCATGACCATCAGGATTCAGGGCTAACAAAAATTGGCTATAAAAAATAAATAATCGTTATAAATACATATGAAATATATTTTTCATCTCTCATGAGCCGAAGAGAGAGGAAATGGAAAATCATAAATATAGATAGTAATCTCATATGTAAATAGCTTTTGTTTCAAGCAGCATCTCGACTCAATCTTAACATATTCTTTCGATTTAATGAGACTACAATCATTCCTTGCCATTATGGTCAAATATTGTAAACAAAATCTATCAGCTTATATCTTATTACGGGTAGTTATTGTAAATGGTCATAAAACTATTCACTTTGTACAAAACAGTTACAATTCTTTAATTTTGCACGTTTCAGTAATATATGTTTGGACTAATAACGAATTGGTCAATCCATCCACTTCCGTCCAAAAAACCGTTAGTTTCGTCTAGTCAGCATACCACGTCATTTAAAATATTAATAAAAAACTAATGAGCAAACCCAATTGAAATGAACCAAACCGAAAACCCTTATCTTTTACCCACCCATCCGGATTTCGGGGACAAAAACACCCTGTCACCAACTAACCCACCTAAACTTCCTCTGCCTTTCCTTCGAGAGACAGAGCTCTTCCTTCTCTGCAATCCACTACAACAAAAGGAAATCCGACGGCAACCCAGATGACATCCACATTCTAATGCTCTATTCATAATCTTCTAGGCGTTGGCGCTCTCCGTACTGTTCGTCGCCGCGGAAGCCGGCCGGCAATTTAACATCATAAAGTCCGAGACGGCGCAGGCAGCTGGGTGCGCGATTGAACAATTCTTCGACGGGTTGGCACTGGGAGCGATGATGATGTCTCAAACCCCTTGATTAGTGCCTGCGATTGGAATTCCTCCCTACATATCTTGTAGTTCTTGATCCTTGCGGTGGTCAATCTTGGAGGGACCTAATTCTTTTGGCGATTTGTGGTTAGGTGAAATTTTCTCTGATTTGGTTCCAGGCATGGGAGCTACCTATGGAATGGAGAATTCTAGCGACGAGACGGGATTGGGAACGACTCGGATCGACGATGTCGAAGCGACGGCGGCGATGGAAGTAGGAGAGTGCAGGAGCTCCGATGCCTACCTCTTTCCTTCTCCTTTCTTCTGCCCAAACTATGGCTGGGGCAACGAGCGACGACCAGCGATTGGTGGTGTAATGATGATCTGCAGCTCTCGTGATGGTGGAGAGGAACAACGGAGTCTGGCGGTGATGACTGATGATGTGTACTGAGCCACGGCGGCGAAATCCGAGTGTGCCTGATGCCCGGTGGTATCTCCGACCCAAGAGATCTCACGGGCAGTTCCGGTTCGGTTGTGCACTGCGGGTTCATTGAAATGATTATCTAATTTTTATTAATAATTTTAATTACGTGTCATGCTGACTAGGTAAAAGTAACGGAGTTTTGGACGGAAGTGGACGGATTGACCAATTTGTTATTAGTCCAAACATGTATTACCGAAACGTGCAAAATTGAAGAATTGTGACTGTTTTGTACAAAGTGAATAGTTTTGTGAGCATTTATGATAACTATCTTATTACGGCGGCTTCGTCGTATGGATTGTGGTCATGCATTGGCGTTGAATTTAGACAAGGCCATTTCGTAATTGCGACTATGCACCTTAATTAATTAAGTAATTAGGTAACTGCTTCGATTTGTTTAGCTAAAGGCCTAAACCACCTCTTATGTCTCTCAGTACCACATTAGACATATAAATAGGGGAAATGTGAAATGTGACACACTATGCAACGTATTTTTTCCAAATTACACAATACAAATTTGTAAGCCTTTTTTTTACAAAAGGTAATCATATATTGATCAATAAAACAGATACTTACATCCTGAAGCGCAATCAGGCCAAAAAATCAAAAGAACGACTCATAGTCGGGTAGAAATGAAGCGCCTTCTTAGCCACCAGGTGGACTACCCTATTATTACTCAGACCTACAAACCGTACATTAAACCCTCTATTTAAGCGCTACACAATCCACCACTTCGACAAGCAAGGCGCCAATCCGACTATCCCTTGTAACCCCTTTGATTGAATTTGTCAATAACCACCTTGGCGTCACTTTCTAGTTGCACCTCCAAAAATCCGGACGCAAGACATCAATAAATAACTTCCTGGATCGTGAGCATACAAAATTTGAACCATTTTTTGTACTACTTATGCAGCCCATTTGAACCTGTTTGATAAGTCAAATGCTCAAAGTTTACTTTTGTTCTAATCTCATTTTTTTTTTTACATTAGATATATCTTTTTTGTTTTAACTGAAAAAAATCAATAACAAAAATTGCATACGAAGAACATTCACAATCCACATAATGCTATGTATTTTTTTATACATTATAAATATATAAAAATAGTGACTCAAAACACATGTTTGTTATAATCTTATCACTATAATATCATAATGTTATATAACAGTAACATACTAACATTACAATGATACGATACTATCAAAATATTTACTTAAAAATAAATTATGATATAACATCTTACTACTACTGTCATATCACGATATTATTGCTTCTACGACAAGACTACGCAACAACGTACATGAGAACTTCAATTGACCGATCGACGATAGCCGCCACGTGGGGAGGCCCGGTTCCAAAGTTGAAAATTTTATCCAAACAAGAAACAACGGTCCCATGCTGCCATATCCTTGACAAACGTAACCAGCCGCCGGCCTTGATTTACAGAATCCTGCCTCCTTTTTGGTTGCCATTTTCGCTTCTACGATGGCCTGATATCCTGAGCCCATTTCAGGAAAGTTGGTCAAAAATTTCAAATTAGTCGGTTACCCATGTAATGTAAATCAATGCATACACAAATATTGAACACCCGCCGCCGCCGCCGGCGGCGGCTACCAATCGCCTATAAAAAGCCACCATTCTGTTCCTTCTTCTACCACCGGCAAAAACCATCAAAAGCCTTACATCCTTTCTACTTTCTAAAGTCGATTCGATCGAGCTCCCGATTCTCCACAGACCAGCCATGTCTTCCTCCCAGCAACCCGCTTCTAACAGGTACACCGTCAATGAAATTTCCAATTTATATTTTGTGACATTACCTGTCAAAGGTCTTGTACATTTTCGTATCTACGGGAAGGGGGGAAAAAAATGTGCACACGTTAAGTTATAAGTATATCTAACAAAATTTAATTGATTTAACTAATTTGGTTTCACAGGCTACAAGGCAAGGTCGCACTGATCACCGGCGGAGCGAGCGGCATCGGCGCCGCCGCCGCCGCGCTCTTCGCCCATAACGGCGCCAAGGTCATAATCGCCGACGTCCAATCCGAACTCGGCCACTCCGTCGCCGAGCAGATCACCTCCACCTCCCTTTTCCCAGTCGCCTACGTCCAATGCGACGTCAGCAAAGAATCCGACGTCGAAAACGCGGTAAACGGCGCCGTATCATCCCACGGGAAACTCGACATCATGTTCAGCAACGCCGGGATCATGGGCCAGCTCGCGGGGATGCAGATCTCGACAGCGGACGGCCAGGATCTCATGAGAGTCTTCGAAGTCAACGTCCGCGGCGCGTTCCACTGCGCCAAGCACGCGGCGCGCGTGATGATCCCGGAGAAGAGCGGGGTGATTCTTTTCACCGCGAGCAGCGTTACGACGACGTTTGGGAACGCGCCGCACGCCTATACGGCGTCGAAGCACGCGGTGGTTGGGTTGATGAAGAACCTGACCGTGGAGCTGGGTGGGTACGGGATTCGGGTCAACTCGGTTTCGCCCGACGGGGTTCCGACCCCGATGGCGATGAAGGCGATGGGGATGGACCGGAAGGCGGTTCAGGAGCTCGGGTCGCAGAGGGCGAGCTTGAAGGGGACGATGCTGGACGAAAACGACGTCGCGGAGGCGGCGATGTACCTGGCGAGCGAGGAGTCCAAGTTTGTGAGCGGGTTGAACCTCGTGGTGGATGGCGGCTACAATTTGAAGAGTGCTTAATTTCACTGATCATTTGGGAATCATTTGGTGCTTAAGGGACAATAATAATGATTTTCGGCGTTTTGTCGGGAAATAAATTTCATATATAAATGTATCCGTGACATCTTTGATTTTTTTTTTTTAATTTCTGAATATTTGTTGTACTTTGGAGAAGCTCGAATATAATGTAATTTGACGATTTATTCGATAATGAAGCATGTGGTACGAATACAGGACACGCAATTTGTACATGGTATATGTAAGTACAGACGGGAAAATTGGTTGCATTCATTTAGATATATGGGCTTGACATCTAGTTGAAAAAAGTCGATTTAGAAGAAGTATTCAAGTATTGTACTTGATCAAACCCTTTAATGATCAAGTTAGATGTGAAATTTTGTCTATGATGGTAAAAGTTTTGCCAACCGGTAAGTCTGCCATACAACTTGATGTTCATGTAGCCCGATAGACACTCGATCTCCATGGTATATTGATAGTCTTTATACAAAAAACGCCATTGTGTTTGTGCATTACGACGCGTGTAGATATCACACGACTACTTGTTCCATTGATGAACATAAAATAATTGACGTAAAACCGAAGGTGTGAGATGCTTCAATTAACTAGAGATCTAACTGTACTTTCGTGCTATTGTACTTAACTTAGTATAACTTTTAGAGATCTAAAGTATATCCATGAGTCCATATTTTAGCTTGGATTAGAATAATTTCTGTCCAAGTTCAGCCCACAAGAAGATTTGATAAAGATGAAAGTTCAGTGACCAATAGGTGAGTTCTATGTAAGTTTAAGGATCGTTTGTATAGCTAACCACAAATTTGGATAGCTTTTTTGAAGTTTACCCAAAAAGACGACTCTGCCTTCGATCGGAAGGAAGGAATATCAGTGTCGCGGCTCGCGCACCTAATTTGCAGAAAGCCGGAGCTGGCGAACAAAGAGGAAGAGCAGGAATTAGCATCACCATTTCCTCTCATTGACAGAAGTCAGAAAACGCCGTGGTCCAGTGCAAACCCCAATGGCCTTATCGACGCGGCAGAGGCGTCCAGAGCTGCCGTCGGCGGAGACATCGCGGCCGGCCCAATCACCATCCTCCTCCTCGGAGCCGTACACGAAGGTCGACAAACCAGGGCGATCCTCTCTCGCCGATGAAGAGCAGTCGCTTGGATGGTTTATGCCCATACTCGCTTTGGGACTGCTGCGCTACATGAGCGCCACATCCAACATCATCCATGATTGCGACGAGGTTTTCAACTACTGGGAGCCTCTCCATTTTCTTCTCTACAAGTCCGGCTTCCAGACTTGGGAATACAGGCAAATAAAATAAGAAGCTCTTACTCGCATTACCCACTAATGGAGTTTTCTTTTCTAGATTGTTTTGTGTTCTGGGTCATCGATCAATTTCCACATCAAAATCTGGATAGTGTGTGTGCTCTAATGGGTATTGTTTGTTCTGCTGCAGCTCGCAGTTCGCTCTTAGATCGTACTTATACATTAATTTCCACGAACTAGTGGGTCTACCAGCTTCATGGCTGTTTAGAGATGATAAAGTAAGCATATTTTCCCGTTCTGTTGAACATTGGTTCGCACCCATTGGATATTGTTCGTAATTTTTTGTCTGAAGTCTGAAACAGTAATGTATATGTCTCCCAGGTGAGAGTGTTCTATGCAGTAAGACTGTTTCTTGGAGTTATCTCTGTTATAGCTGATGCCACTCTAGTAGTGGCCCTTTCCCGGAGATATGGCAAGCGTCTTGCTTCTTATGCACTTGCCATGCTTTGCCTAACCAGTGGTTGTTTCTTTGCTAGCACAAGTAAGTTGCTTTGATTTAGTGGTGAACGGAAAACTTTCAATCTTAGTCTAGACAGCCATTCTGGGGGGAACTATTAGGTTCAGCAGTTTGATTCCACCAGGTTAACATTTAATTGTCCTGTTTCCTAATTACAATGTGTGATTGTTCTCATTTCTTACCAGGTTTCCTGCCGAGTTCCTTTTCAATGTATGCCATGAGTCTCTCCTCTGGATTGTTTCTTCTTGAGAAGCCTGCCATGGCTGTTTCTGTAGCAGCTATTGGTGTACTCCTTGGCTGGCCCTTTTCAATGTTGGCTTTCCTGCCACTTGTGCTTTTTTCCTTGGCCAAGAGATTCAAGCTGTCATTTTTTGCTGGTGCAGTCACATCTCTAACACTCGTTGTAAGTCAATGTCTGTAGCCTTTTTATTGAGTTCTGGAAACTAAACACTAGTAACTAGTTGTTTTGAGGTAATTCAGCTTATTACCATTCATGTTCTAAACAATTGAAAGGTTTGAATCCTTCTCTAGGTACTTTCTGTACTTGTTGACTACCGCTACTATGGGAGGTGGACATCGTCTGTTTTGAATATCTTGGTGTACAATGTTGCAGGAGGTGGCGAGAGCCATCTGTATGGGACTGAAGGGCCTCTCTTTTACCTAAGGAATGGATTTAACAATTTCAACATTTCTATGGTTCTTTCTTTGCTCTTCCTGGTTATCTTGCCAATTGTAAGGAGAAAGTATGCTCCCGACCTACTGGTGGTGGTTTCACCTCTTTATATATGGCTTGGTTTTATGTCTTTGCAGCCACACAAAGAAGAAAGGTTAGTTTCAATCTCGCCTTCGTTATTTTTTATTTTTTTTAAGTTACTGCCGAGCTTCCCTTCTCCTTCCATATATGCTTCCTGATTGTTAAGATCTGGATGAGTGAACAACTCCATAAATATTACTAAGATATGGTGGACCTGCTACTTACAGGTTCCTCTATCCTGTCTATCCTCTTGTTTGTGTTGCTGCTTCAAGTGTTATCGAGAGCTTTCCTGATCTTGTTAGAGATAAGCACAATCTGAATGACAATTCTATTATAGTTGTGGTATATACTCATCTGTTCTTCTGTACCTTTGAGGCCATATGACAACCCCTGGTGCCCTGTTTTAACAGTTTCTTTCCGGATTTTTTTTTGCAGATAGCCAAAGTTATTAGACCACTGGTTCTTAGTCTCATACTATGTGCTTCACATGCTCGGACATTTTCCTTGATTAACGGGTATGCTGCTCCTATGGAGGTCTACAAGATTTTAGATCACTATCATGATGCAGGATCAGGTACCAAAAAGTGTTTTTTTCCTCCCAGGAGTTATCTACTTGCTTTTAGTTTGCAAAGGTAGATCTTGAGCGTTTAATTTATTGGAGGCCAAATCTTAGGGTTTGTTTGGTTGTAAGATCTAATAAACCAAGGATTATGGCAAATCCATGTATTCGAAATATGATAAGTATGACATTTGTGGTGTGGATTTCAGAATTTTGTTGTTTGGATGTGAGATTTTAGTATGGGATTGCGACTTTAAAGTTAAACGAACTTAATACCCACGCCATATAAATGATGTTGTAGGTGTAGGGCATTCGGTAATCAAGAATAGAAAGATACAAGGAAAAATAGACAAATGTTAGGGCTGAATTCCATAAACTCTCATCTAGGGGTGTATTTTTTATTCCATGTATCGCGATTTCCAACTTCATGGATGGGCTAGGTAGACTTCTTTGCTCTAAGACTTATTCCGCGTGGTTGTTGTTGTTGTGCACTACAGGAGCTGTTCTCTGTGTTGGAAGTGAATGGCATCGCTTCCCTTCATCATTTTTTGTGCCTGATTATGTGGGAGAAGTCCGATGGATTGATGATGGTTTTCGAGGTCTTCTTCCATTACCATTCAACTCATCCCTCGGTGGCACATCAGCAGCTCCTCCATATTTCAACAATAAGAACAAGGCATTGGCTCAGCAATATGTAAATTCATCTTCCCTCCTCTTCAGACTCTTTGACTCCATTTTCATCACCGCACTGACGGAATGACCAACTTCGAAATTTGTGCAGCTCAATGATATCGATGCCTGCACTTTCTTGGTAGAGCTGCAGCTTAATCGTCCCTATCCTTCTCGTGGTAGTGACTTGTCGAAGTGGGAGGTATGCCAACATATTTGCAAATTTAACCCCTTTTCTTCTTCTTCCCCATCCTTTCTCTCAAACATACTCAATAGCTCTTTCCCTTATCATTTTCAGCCAATTGCAGCATTGCCATATCTGGACAGGGAGCTGTCTCCTCCATTTTACCGTTCGTTCTTCGTCCCATTCCTGTGGCAGGAAAAGAATGTGTTTGGAATGTACAAGTTGCTTAAAAGAGTACCCAAGCAACAAGAAGCTTAGTTTGCTTAGCCACGAGCACTTCGTTATTAGTCCCAAAATTTTGCAGTTTGTTCGATTTCAACAGTCGGTCATTGACCCTTCACTCTAAGAAACGTTAGCTGTTCCTAGTGTACTCCTCTTTTCTAGGTTTATGTTTATATGCTAGGAGGAAGTTACATCTTGTGGTTGTAACTCGTGCATGAATTACTGCGTAAAATTCATTCCAGTCGAAGGAAAGAACCGGGTCTTCGAACACAAAGTTGCCTGGAGAGAATGCCCTGTTTGCTCAGTTCAAGGTTGATGGAGATTTATCATTAAATGTAGTTCAGGCGACAAATTGGCCAAAGTGAATTTTAGAAAGTGTGTTTACTCTCAATAGTTACCATAAATCGTTCACTGCAGCTCCAACCCCTTGGCTTCGACTCACAAATTTCTGGACATTTTACAGGACACAATCATTCTTTCAATTATTTTAATATCGTAAGCTCAGAGTGGTTTCACGTTATAACATACAACCCTTCCCAACATTTATGCTACTAACTGATACAACAAATTGCTAATGAAATCAACTCGTGTTCTGATTATGCAGATAATCTATTTACACTGAAGCGTCTAAATCTACGCCATCTGCAGGACTTCCTGGCGCTTGATCTCGAAAACCTTCTTAAGAGCATCCTCTACCACCTGATTGTATAGATACAAACCACATAATCCTGATATTAGTGCCTAGTGGGGAAACAACATTTTCAGCTATGTTTAGGGAGCATAGGCAAGGAATGTTACCTTATCTGGGGTGGAAGCACCTGAGGTTATGCCGATGGTAATTGGTCCTTCTGGTAGAAAGTTGTCTTTCTCAACCAATTCCCCATGCTATTACAAAAACAAAACAGGAGATAAGGAAGTGGTGATCCAAATTGATGGATACAACAATAACAAGTCAGGTAGGGAAATAATGAACTCCATAGAGGAAGGAACGAGGTTACAACGAATGGTTTTCTGCACTTACGTTTAACTTGAAGGCTATCTTGTTGCCTGGGCCTATTCTCTGTTCAGTGTCGATCCAGTATGAAGGGATCCCGCGAAGCTCAGCGATTTCTTGAAGATGCGATGTGTTGCTCGAGTTCCACCCGCCAACAACAAGAATAAGGTCCAACTTTTCCTCCACCAATTTGAACATAGCATCTTGTCTCTCCTTCAAAAGAATTGCAGGCAATTTTAGCTTACAACACTACATGATCGCCAGGAAGATTCTAACAGAGCTGAGAATTAGTCATTGATTGTAAGTAAAACTGCTTCGATCGATGCCTATTTTGCAATCTCCTTGGAGGAGGAGAGGTTGTCACTATCAACCATTCACACTCCAAAAGCACATTTCCAAAGTACAAACAACAACATTTCGTACTCCAAACAATCCATTAGTGCATTTGTGCAGTTGATAGGGAATTAAGCCTTATATGGAGCAATGTAATACTAGGAAAGACATATTATCCCTCTTTGCAACTGAAAGCAAAGAGGCTCTAATCAGTAGGTGAAGTGTCTGATCTATTGATCTGAAATATTACCTGAGTAGCATCACAAATAGTGTTGAAGCTTATGAAGTGATCATTGACATTTTCAACTCCGTACTTCTGCATCATGGTCCTCTCAGCCAATTTTCCTGTCAGTTGAAAATTATAGATAAGGAACCACATTCATAAACACAAAGGGACATGCAACTCTTTCTAACAACAGAATGAATTGCATTGGTCTTTACCAATTTCTTCAGTTTCTCCCTTAAGCATTGTAGTTTGATTTGCAACACCAACTTTGACAAGATCTCTATCTGGATCAAATCCCTCAGACACAGCATACTTAAATTTCTGCAAACAAGCAAAACAGTATAATGAGACGACATGCATATGACATAATTCAGTTTTGTCACAATCAGCTCTATATGTAACCGAGTTCGGCAAGAAATAAAGGCATACCTCTAAAAACGCCTCTTTGGTTGAGCTAGATCCATCGAGTTTTCCTCCAAGAACATAGTCAAATACGTACATTGCCTGTGCAAAGTCTAGAATTTCTTAGAATGAAAAAACCATGGATCAAACAAGTATATGTAGGTTCGAGGTAATGTATGCTGATTGGAGCTTACAAAAAGTGACCATCTTTAGACTCCTAGGCCTACCTCGGTCATATTCTTCACAATGATGTACTTTCCAGCAAAAGAGGCAGTTGCTACGGTCTCCTCATGAGAATATTTACCATGAATAATTGAAGTATACTCTCCCTTCTTATGTTTCTCAACAGTGTTCCACACCTGCAAAAAGACTTCCCGTCGTCAGTTGTATGAACACAAAACCAAACAAGCAAACGAAATCAGATAAACACAAGCAAATCGTCCCCCCAGGGGGAAAATGTAAGCACCTTAGACACCCAAGGGCAAGTCGTATCGACGATTTGCACATTCTTGTCGCTGAGGGTCAACATCTCATCAACAGCAGCCCCAAAAGCAGGCAAAATCACCACATCCCCCTTGTTCACAACTTCAAACTGTTTCAGCCCTCCCTCAATCGGAATGTTCTCGACCTGCATATCCTCCAACCGCTACCAGAACCAAAACACACAACGAAAGGTTCAGTCCAGTGAACTCAAACAAGCTCCATAAACGTGAAGCAAAGAATTTCAAACTCCAACAATCAACTCAAACCTTATTAACAGTTGGGTTGTGAATGATCTCATTGGTGAGCCAGATCTTCTCCTCCGGGAACTGCTTCCTAGCTTCATAGGCAATCTGTACAGCCCGCTCAACCCCCCAGCAAAACCCATACGCTTCAGCCAACTTCACATTAACATTCCCCCATGTATACTCGTTCCCGTTCTCCTTCAACGTCTTGATGATGTCGCCTGAAAATGTTCCCCCATACCACAATCAGAACCCATCTACACATCTTTCCATTTCGCAAATTGATCACCACATATCTCAATTCCCAAAACCAACCGGAGAAATTTCTAAAATCAGCAATCGGAATGAAACCCAGATGAGGGGAGGGAACTTACTGGTGTACTCTTGGCTCATGAGCTCGAGAGTCTCCTCCTTGTGCCCGAACCCTCTCCGATTGTAGTTCTTGCTCCTGGTCAAGTTGTGCCTGAACGCCTTGGAGTCGAATTCGGAATCCACGGCCAAGGATCCCGATTCGTCTCCGGAGCATCGGACGGAAGCAGGCTTCCCGCGCCGCCGGCTGCTGAAAACGGCTGGGCGATTCTCCGTGATGAATCCGTCGGCGCGGAGTGAGAGCCGAGAGAACTGGAGCGAGATAGCCATGGCTACAACAATGATGCGCAGCGGACAAGAGACTGTGGAGAGATGATGGGGGAGACGGCCGGCGAGAAGTGTGGCTGGCGGAAATCGTTATAAAGAGCGCGGATTTGTCTGTTTGCAGCAGAAGCGAAAATAGCAATTTCGTACTGGTAGTTGTTAGTTTATATCCATCTCCCGTTGGATGCTTTTTTTCTTTCAGAAAATATGTTTAATATTTCGTGGCTGGCTGGCTGGCTGGCTGCTGATACTTTGAATTTGGAAGTTTTTTTGTGTTATATTCATAATCGATGGCTAAGTAATTGGAAGATTTTGGGCTGCCCGCTGTCACCAATATTGACTGACGTCTAATGACTTCAATAATCACGCATCTTAATCATGATTAGTCTTTTTGTCTTATTACCGGCCTGAGAGGTATGAAGTTTTTGCACTACATATGGAGGTTTTGTTGGTAAATGATAATATGATCTACCATTGAACTCCTCCCAACAACTCTAAGTTATTGGGAACAATTGGTTTTTCTGGACATGTTTAGCCTTTCTTTAGGTTGCTATCTTGGTTTTTTTTAAATCGTCAGTTTTTCTTGACAGTTACGAGGATTTGAATATAGTACGGATGAATCACCCTCCCCTGCTTTGTTACAACACTCTGAAATCAAATACTGAGAATGTATCGTCTTCTTTACATTAAAAAAGGATTTCCCCTGCCTTTTTAGTTTTTAAGAAGAAGCAACATCATTATGAGAAGAATCTCTTCTGTTGAGTACATCATTGGTGTAACTACGAGCGTCAAACAGGGGAAATTCTGTTTTACTGTAAAAAGTAAGGTAACCGTAACATATCCCTCCTAACTTGTATTATGAAATATGAATCAATATGGATTTTGAGATTCCAAAAGACCATCATACGTTAGCCATTAAAGTTGTCTTGTATAACGCTTGTGATAAATAAGAAAATTTGTCACGAATTCATCCTTCAAAAAACAGGACGAGACAATCAGCTCAATCAAATGATAGCATCTAACAAATAACAAATAGTGGTAACATAAACATTGGATTGATGTGAGCTTTGACTGAGAAATGCTAGAGCTGCAATGTAGTATGTCTGTATAACAACCACCTTCAGAGGTTTGGAAATCCTGATTGTGTTAGGACTTAGGAAATTGGGTTTGGGCCGTGGTGATAATCATTAGCCCAAACCGGTTCAAGTCATATGGGCCCAAGGAATAGAGTCTTAGATCCAGTCTCCAATTCCGAAGGAGCAGGGTTTTCCTTTTTATTTTATTTTATAAGGGTGATATAAGTTTACACGTAATTTGGTGGTTGGATGCTATTTAAGGAATTCGAATATCAAATCTCAAATTCAAAACTAAGGATAGTATCAATAGATCAACTACTTGTTCATCAGTTTTCCTCTCTTTATTTCCCCCTCAACTCCGAAACACACCGAGCCTTAAAAAACTCGGCAACGTGACTGCATCTTCGGCCCAAATCTATCGAGTTATCTGCAGCTCGCGAGGCTTTTATTGCTTGTTGCCTGGCTTGATCTTTGTCAAGTCATTTTTGAGGGGAGGGGGGGGGTACTCTCACTGTCATTCGACAGCTGCATACGGGGGTTGATGTGAATGCTTTAGGAGATTATGTGCTTTGTGATTGTCGTCATGTGCTCTCTCGCATCGCTTGCGTTATCCCACGATTTGTGAAATTGTCCATCGAATGACATGTACAACACCCTCCCTCCTACATGTTTAGTAGGGCTGGCCATTTGGACCGGGACCGGATGAAAAATCGGAAACCGAACCGTATAACCCGGACCGAGACCGGACCGGGACCGGATAGTAAACAATCCAATCCAATTTTTGGGCTTAGATTTGAGGTAAAAAACCGGATAAAGACCGGATAAGAGAGCTCAACACCCAAAACTTAAGGGTAATTTGCATAAACGGTCACAAACCTTTACACTTAGTACAAAACTTAACCAACTCCTCACCCTTTTAGGCCTTAGGCCACTCAAATTCCGACAATCTCAATATAAAATCAAGACCGAATTGGGACCGGACCGGGTCAAGACCAGACCGGATCAAGACCGGACTGTATCCAATCCAATCTTTGGTCCTTATATTTTCAAAAAAACCGGACTGGACCGGATCAATTTGGGCCAATTTAACCGGACCGGACCGTATAGCCACCCCTAATGTTTAGAGTTTTCTTCAAGACATGTGAACAAACACTTGTACCTACTACACAAAAAGATATCTAATTATCTAAGACCAAAAAAAAAAAATTGTGTACTGAAATGACCATGGCTTGCACACTAAAGGTCTGACTTAACTGGGTTTTGAAAGTAAGGGTTCCAAAGATGTAGAATGTAAAGAGTATGAGTATTAATTTGATATTTTCCCTTCACTTGCGTCTTTCCTTGTTCGTTCGTGTTGCGGACGTGGGAGAGTTTATAACTAAACGGCGTTCTCCCACTGCTACAAGACTCTCTCTCTCTCCTTTTCCTAAACTAATAACGAAAAATGAAACGACCAAATACGAAATTATTCGCAACGAGCTCCCCTCGATAAGCCCCTTTCTCTCCCGGCGCCGGCCACCTCGATCCGACCGGAGATCCGCCTCCGATCGTTGCAGAATCGGGACTGATACAGCTGAACAGTCGATTTGTTGCCGCAATTCGGTTCCGCAATAGGAATCGCCAGCAGGCAATTATATACAGCAGTGTTTCCCCCCGTTATAGTTGAATCAATCACTGTTTCCGCGATGGAGGATTACGGCGGGAGCGACGATGAGTACTGTTACTATGATGACGACGATCAGGAGGATTCAATGGAAGGCATCGAGAATGAGGATTCCGATGTCCTAGTGTCAACTCGCAAGGATTCCACGACGAAGGTAGGTTCGCGTTGAGTCTGTATGTGTCGTTAGGGTTTGTTTTCTTTTCAATTGGGGGTTTCTTTGATTTGTGGCGGAATTCCGTGGGTTCGGTTTATTTGGAAGCTTTGTTCTTTTCTGGGTTTCGCAATTATGGTCTGTAACTGTACTTTTCCAGTCAGCTCGTGCTTGATTGCTACTGTTGAATATAGTTGCTGTCTGGGTATGATTGACTCTGTTCTGGGTTTGTGCAGGTGATTACAAAAGAGTCTCTCTTTGCTGCACAGGTAAAGAATTCTTAACTCACCCCTCCCATGTGAAATGTTTGGAATCTTCCATCTTTCGCTTATCTAGCGGTTAAAGTTGGGGTTTTTTCATTGATTTCAGGGGGAGGACCTGCGGAGAGTAATGGAGTTGCTATCACTTAGAGAACACCATGCCCGGACTCTGTTGATCTACTACCGTTGGGACGTGGAGAAATTGCTTTCTGTGATGGTAGAAAAGGGGAAAGCGTACTTGTATTCAAATGCAGGTGTCATGGTGGATGATCATATAAATAGCAACATTCATCGGTGTTCATCTTCTTCAGTGAGTTGTGAAATATGTATGGAGGACGTGCCTGCTGATAATGCCACGAGAATGGACTGCAGTCATTGCTTCTGTAACGATTGTGAGTACTGATTCATTGTCTTGTCTCTTTGTTTTGCATCATCTTAACATAACATGACGGATGGGTTGAGATACTAGTCTCTGTTGAAAGGGACTCACAATTCATTTCTTACTTCCGAATTATGAATGCAAACTGAGTTTTTTTTGTAGTTTATTTACAAAATTTTGATAGCTAGACTTGCATTCTATTATAATAACCACTTCGTAAGGTTTTGTCGAGATTGCTACTATTGAGCTCTCAGGGAAATGATGGCTTCCTTTAATGTAATGTAAGACATTCTTTCTTCTTCTTACTGTTTACTATTTTCTCCCTTGAAGGTTGGACCGGACATTTCATTGTGAAAATAAACGAAGGTCAGAGCAGGCGTATCCGGTGCATGGCACACAAATGCCATGCTATATGTGATGAAGCTGTTGTACGAAATCTGGTCAGCAAAAGGCATCCTGACTTGGCAGAGAAATTTGAGCGTTTTCTTTTAGAGTCATATATCGAGGATAATAAAATGGTAAAATGGTGCCCTAGTGCTCCCCACTGCGGGAATGCTATTAGGGTTGAGGAAGATGAGGTTTGTGAGGTACAATGCTCCTGTGGGTTACAGTTTTGCTTCAGTTGCTTGTCATCAACACACTCACCTTGTTCGTGTAAGATGTGGGAGCTTTGGACTAAGAAGTGCCGAGATGAATCTGAAACGGTTAATTGGATCACAGTTCATACCAAGCCTTGTCCAAAGTGTCACAAGCCAGTTGAGAAAAATGGTGGCTGCAACCTTGTGGCCTGTGTCTGTGGCCAAGCATTTTGGTGAGAATTCGATTTCCTCAGCCCTGCCTTTTTTATTTTTGTTTTTTCATCTAAAGAATGCATGAAGATGGAAATGTTTCAGGCATACTACTAACCTGTAGTGCAGAAAAGCTTCTTCAGTACCGAACTAACTGCTGTGCCTTTATTGATGTGAAAGAATGCTGCTGGAAGATTTTTTAACTTTATCTTCCATGTACATTTTGAATTTAGGTGGCTGACATAGTTATATTGCCTACTTTTTTTGTGCAGCTGGCTCTGTGGTGGAGCTACTGGGAGAGACCATACATGGTCTAGAATAGCTGGTCACAGTTGTGGTCGTTATAAAGAGGATGCGGCGAAAAAAACTGAGCGAGCTAAACGGGATCTCTATCGCTATATGCACTATCACAATCGTTACAAAGCTCATACTGACTCATTTAAACTTGAAAATAATCTTGAGGAGACCATCAAAGGGAGGGTGTCGAAATCCGAGCAGAGGGAATCAGAATTACGAGACTTCAGCTGGGTTATTAATGGTCTAAACAGACTCTTCAGATCAAGGCGGGTCCTTTCTTACTCGTACCCCTTTGCATATTATATGTTCGGGGACGAGTTGTTTGACGATGAGATGACAAAGGAGGAAAGAGAAATAAAACAGAATCTATTTGAAGATCAGCAGCAACAGCTTGAGGCAAATGTTGAGAAACTCTCCAAGTTCCTCGAAGAGCCCTTTGACCAGTACAGCGATGATAAAATAACGGAGATAAGGATGCAGATCATTAATCTGTCTGTTGTAACAGATAACCTCTGCAAAAAAATGTGAGTTTGTCAGCTCTAGCTTAATTAAGAAGAATGCACATGTTCTAAGAACTCTTTAGTCATTACAGGTATTTAAAGCTTTTATTTCTTTGTGCAGGTATGAGTGCATTGAGAATGATTTGTTGGGTTCTCTTCAGCGGGGTACTCATAACATAGCCCCATACAAGTCGAAGGGCATTGAGAAAGCATCAGAACTTTCCATGTGTTGGAGCAATAAAGCCAGCGATGCTAGCAATTACCTATCATCCGATGACATATCAAGTGGTAATTTTGAGTTCAAAATTAACGTGTTAAACATTTGAGCAGACATGAGTTCCAAAAATTCTGGGGGGTAAAAGAGTATTGGTTCCAAACTTGTCTTTCTTACCTTGAAATGAGTACATTATCTTTTTTACTTTTGGCTGATTATTACTTTAATTATAGCACAATTTGAAAACTAGCCACCAATCCATCCTTCTCAACTAGCTGGTTAACCTTTAACTGTCATTTCCTCCCTAGCAAAGTAGTTCCTCGCTGGTTTTGTTCTACTTGGTACTTCCATCCTTCTGATGCAAATACTATACGCACGTTCAGCAGTTTTGACCTTTTCCACTTCTTTTTCTTAAATCTGGTTCAATATGCATCAATGTCGTATATGGAAAGTATCCAACATACAGTTTTATCATCAATGGTGAACGGTCAAAATGGCCAATAGTTAAAATTGTAATGATACTAATAACCAGTTAAAAGGGATGAACAAGTTACAATTTTTTTTAAGGGCTGCTGAGTACTGCATCGTTAGCTGGATTATGGTAATATTAGTTAAACTGATTAGGTGCCTATTTGTTGAGAGGAATAAGTTTGATGCCAATATTCTTTTTCACCCCCCTTTTCTCCATGATTGTAGTGGCTTACCAAGGACTTTTACCTCTTTGAATGTTAAATGAAAACGAATCCAAATCAGGTTTCAAAGATATCAATTGGCAACTATGCGTCCTCGATACTCTTTTCAAGGTTGAAGTTTCTACCTGCTTGATATTCAGTTCCAACTCTTTCTTAGAGAATGTTCCTACTTCCTTGCAATGCATGTCCCTCCCTGTTTGTATTGCTACTGTTTTCTCATTCATAACTCAATTAAGCCGGTGTTGCTTTCTGGTAGCTGTCTGTGTATATTTGTCATCTTTTTCGTAACTTTTTGTAACTTGCTTAATCCTTGCTACTAACTATATGTGTTGTTCATGTGGTGTCCGTAGAAAATTAAATGTTGTGAAGCTGCATGTTATTGTGCATGATGTAGCGTGATGGTAAAAAAGAGACTTAGCATTACCCGGGAGACAAATGTGTGGATCGAGTCAGAAGAGCTGATGTGGGTGGGTGTGTACTGCAGGTGGGACAACAATTTTAAAACGAGACCGACCATCAGGGTCTGGGAGTTCGTCGAATGACAACAGCAGCGAGTGCTCTTTGAGGAAGCGGACGAGGAAGGAGGTCAGTGGATTCTTTGATCTAAATATGCCAGCAGAGGTCATAGACAGGAACTGAGCTTCAGCTAGCTTTTTCTTCAAAGATTTCTCTTACAGAGAATGCATGTTGTACAGTATTAACGGACACACCCATATTCTTTTGACCATGGATGGACTTAGTAGTCATGCATTCGTGGGGATTCAAGTAAAAAGGCAGGCACAGAAGGTGCTTGCTTGTGCTAGACAACTCAGTTAAAATCTTTTTTCACGTCATTTTGGGGAAGGGGGGCTGGCGTTTTGCTGTTAGGCCTGTCAGAAACATCTTGGATATTGGTGTTCTTATTTGTTTAATTATGGCGGTGAAAATATTTGTATATAGCCTTTTGATTCGGGTACTGTTTGGTAGTAGTAGATATGTAAATTCTCAACTCGAGTGGCTGTCCCCTCGAGCAGAAGATAACTTCATTTGTTGGTTAATGTGGCACAGTCATGTAATTTTACAGGAAGTTTGTTTCAGCTTGACCCTATTAGTTAGAGTAGGAGAGCATTCATCCATTCTTTTACTGAGGGAGAAGCAAGATGCACCACAGTGGCGAACTACTTCGATTGTCGATAGTTGGTGGCAATCATCTCAAATTACCAGGAGACTGCAAGGGCGCCACAGCCAAACTAGAGGTTCATGTGCTGTGCACATCGAACCGTGTGGCCTAAAGTCTTGCCTCAGGCCATTGCCACGACGGCGAATGCATGGACCGACGACCTACTATGCAAGCGATTTCATTTCTTAAAATTCATCACAATTCTGTCAAGAGAACACAAATCATCAACGGATTCTCCTTTGTAGCGTACCCACGAGTGCTTGGGTGAGCAGAATCCGCTAACAAGTCGATCTTGTGACGGTTTAACAGATGCCTGGATGATTCTAAATTATGCAGTCATATCCAAGTTATTATCGCATTTAAATCAAGAGCCTTTTCGTATAATGCGGCCCGTAAGCGTGCACATTAGTTTGTCGGTCCTTTGAATTGCCAGTGGCGCTCCCGATCCCAAGTCTTGCAATTCTCTGTATCTTGGTGATAAAAGACATGCAGATACGATTCACTTGTAAACTCATTTAACTCAGTAGTAGACGCTTGATTTCTCCAACTCAATGGACCATGGTGATCAAGACATGCATATATATATATATTCGTAGCGTTCTGTATGCACCAAACAAGCGATATTTGTTTGCAGTGCTATACGCCTATACCTACTATGATGGCTTCGTCAAAGTACTCGAAGAAAACCCCGAAAACGAGCCGTGTTAACTCTAGTGTTAGAGCAAAAGACAGAGTGAGCCATCTTCCAAACAACATTCTGCATTACATTCTGTCCTTCCTCGACACCACATCCACCGTCCAGACCAGCGTTCTGTCCAGAAGGTGGAGATGCTTATGGAAAGATGTCCCTGTCCTCAACTTCAGCAGGAACTCCAGCTTCAGAGAGAAGTCCGATTTCCAGAAACACGTGGACAAGTTCCTGTCTCTTCGATTCGAGTCAACTGCGGTCAGCAGCATTAGCTACGACTTTGGGGGAGAGGCACTTCGTGGACATTCAGCTGGTACAGAAATATTCGACAGCGTAATGCAATACATAGCTGCTGCACAGGGTCGCATTAGCCATGTCTCCATCAGCGAATCGTGTCATCCAGCTGATATCCGCGATATGGCTTGTGCAATGGTGGAGCACAATCTCCATGGATCTCTTGAAACTCTCAAGTTGCACAAATCGAATCTGAAAAACAGTTCGCTTGGTTGTGATCCGGGCTTCAAATTGCTGACGACATTGGAACTGCGACAGTGTTTGTTCTACTGTTCTGTTTCAGGGAAGTTGATTGATCCTTTCTCTAATCTCCCTAGTCTGTACCACCTCAAGGTAATCAATTGCACAACATCGAGATGCTTACTAAAAGTATCGGGACCCAAGCTGCTGGACCTCGAAATTCAACATCTAGTTTATAGAACATTCGAGCTGGTCGAAGTTTTTGCTCCGAAGCTCAAATCGTTCTATTTTCGTGCTGGTGATAAGGCGAGCACAGAGAAGCTCCCGGAGTTGAACCTTCCTTTGCTGGATCACGCGTACATTCGTCTTTGGTGGACAAAGCAGAAATATGATCATTCCCTGGACAATGACACAACAGAGAGGCAATGTATGAACTTATTTCGTGGCTTGCATAACACGAAGTCTCTCATCCTGCGTTTCGACCTGGTGAGTAATTACTTACAGATTACTATGGTTAGTACAATAAACTCATACAATAACTACTAATCAAATGGTTATTATTAGGAAAGCTGGTGGTCCATTCCAAAGGAACAATGCCAATTTCCTCTCACAAGACTGAAGACCTTGATGGAATTGGAATCGTCTCCTTTTACCAGACTACAGAACTTGATGGTGCAATCTCATTACTTTTTCGAGCGACCACCAAGTATACCTTACCAAGTGGTTCATTATTTTTTCAAAGGCTCTCCTGATACAAAAGAGAAATTGTTCAAGTTTGAGAAAGTCTGGTGAGGTGGTGTAGATGGTCTGGTAGTCTAGTCACTGAAGGTTTGGGAGATGTGGCAACATTCACAGAACAAGAGGATTAACATGCTTATCTATGTATAGCACATTATGTGTGCTCGTTAATTCAGTCAAATCACAGAAACTATAGCTAATAGTGTGTAAGAGCTCCTTCTATTGATTTGATCAACACAAAGATCCTGACTAAACACGGGTCCTTAAGAGAAGAGATGTACCATTTCACATTTGCAGCAGCATAATCACAAGCCTCAAACAGAACTAATGGCCAGAACTTGTCTCAATTTGAAAGCCTTTGGATTTTAGGACTGCCTCTAGTTTGAATAGCTACATATCATGCCACAAAAACTGTTCAAAGGATGCAAAAAGATACCATCGTGAAACTGCTTGTCAGCTGGCAGAGCATAACCTCCAACTTTCCTTGACTGCATGCATCTTTCATTCCAGTTTCCGTCTGATTAATCCTTTGAAGAAGTCGAAGCTTCCACCCACCGTAGCAAAAAAGCAGGTCAGCAACTATAATTGATTTTCATATTGTTCATAGAGCAAGCAACAGGAGCAACTGCCCCACAGTTTACCTATTTCCATCTGGATGAAGCTCGTACATTTGATTGTCTTCACCCATAGCCAACAAATATCCTGAGGACGTCAAACCCTATGGACAGAATGAAATGAAGTTTTAAGAACATCAGGTTTCATCATGCATGTTCTACATTCTTGAATATACTGCAACCAAGATCCGCTTCAATTAATCATACCTGAATGGTTACCATACTCTCCGTGACTTGATCCTTTTCCTTTTCTTGAATGATTACTCTTTGTCCACTAAAAACAATCATAAAAAATGGGAGTTATATCAAATTGTACTTATCAATGTAATGTAATCCATAAACAACGCCTCAAGGAATGCCAGTGAATTGAAATAGAAATAAATCTGTTTCATACCAATTTTGAAACTCAAAACCATGCAATCAACAGAAAAGATTTAGCAGCCTCTGACTTCTTGAACCACGATCAACCTAACTAAACTTTTTAGGTGGACTTAAAGGTTCTTTCCTTTCCTTTATTACATGAATTCAAAATTGAAGTATTAAAGCCTCAATTTGCTCAGGTCATAAGAAAATTTGTACTTAGGAAATAAACTGACCTGTGCAGCCATGTTCCACAGTAGAGTTCCTCGAGAGGTCCAAATCCTGTGGATCAAAGTGATCAATAAGTACCATAACAGTCAACACACTAGCATCTAAATTTCCAATTGTACTACTAGGTCGACAAAGCCTATTCTTTTGGGACTCGTGTAGTCCTAGAATGCAGCTTCTTCTATCTACCATAGTCTGCAAGGCTTCAACTATATATTAGCGAACTGCAGGAAAGTTCAATCATTCTAACCAAAAGACACGAACAAAAGCTTTAGATGAAAGTCTTCCGATTTTAAACAAAAATTAAAAAAGTGGAAACCGGATATAACATATGATGTACTACTTCATCAGTTCATCCATAAGAAGTCACTTCTGCTTACTTCTCACCTAATAATTTTTTAGAGAACGAAGTAAACAGACAAGTCCAACATGCGACATCTTCACCGTGATTTTTCATTTTATTTTTGAAAGGATATTCACCTTGGTTTATAAATATATCATAAAGCTTTTCGAATTTGTTGAAAAATGAAGCCACAATTTCCTCTCTGGTTAAGTGGCAAGCCGCAGGGGATATTTCTCTTAGGAAGGCATTCAAGCATGTAGTCGGCTTGTCATTGTCAACATTCAAACCAATACCTGCAACATCGACAATAGAGATGTAGGTAATGTCATTTTGTTATTGTCACTGTCATTGTCATTGTCAAGAACGAACTACCACCAGTCCTATAAGAATATCACTTGAAGAAACAAATGGTAATTGACACAGAAAGCCCTTACCAGCACTAATATTGAACTTCTTCGATCTGTAGGTCGATGTGCATAATATACCTCCAACTTTGAGGCCATTCAAGTAAATATCATTTGGCCATTTTATTCGAGCACTCATATAAGGTAAGCCCTGAAAAAAGCGGTTCTAGAATAAGTAATGTCAACCTTAAATCTCCTAATGGAAGATCCAAAAGACTCCTCATCATTATTTGATCTCCAGAATCAAACACATAGACGAATGACCCAAATGTTTGAAAAAAAACTTGAGCAGACAATTTCATCATATGAAGGATAAATTACATTCTTCTCACAAACTTCCTTTATTGCCTCTGTAACGGCAAGTGAAACTACATACTGCAGCAAAGGAACTGCTCGCCCATCCTCCATCTGAACCGTGAATGAAAATAGTAAGCAACCAACAGGAGATTCCCAAACATTCTTTGACCGACCTACAGAATTTCGTTGGCAAAATGATGGGAAGAATTCATTCATTTCGATAAACTGGTGGAACTCTAATTGGAAAAAATGAACCCCTACCCCGTCCTTTATACTGTATGTCAGCAACACAAACTGTGCCGATTGGAAGCTCACTGAAATTGCTGCCAAAAGCTTGAATAAAATACGAGGATCTTGTGGACACTCACAAGAAGCACATGTAGAGAAGAGCTTTGGAGATTTAATGATGCTTACCTGGAAACAACATCATGAGTGGAAGTTATTAGGGGTGACCAAATTAAAAGTCTTCCGAATCTCAGTGTCGAAAGACAATTCATGTAAAGCTCCATATCGAAAGATTTTTCTTGCTGTTTGTACAACTTATCAATTTCTGATTTCAAGAACACAGACAGGTCAGTGTTTTCAGAAAGCTTAATAGTATCATTCTTCTTCAGAGATGCAGCAATTTCATTCTCCACCAACGACTTTCCACATAGCACCAACGTGCAACTTGAACTATCCATAGCCGAACCTGAGAGGAAAGGTAACTTTTAGTCTTGAGAAATGAAAATTCCATGATCATGACTAATCTTCTCCAACAGAATTTTCCAAATTCTAAAACTAAAGAGCACTGCGGCATTGATGAGATTGACAATTTCTTTAAACCTCTGAAGATCAACATAATTATAACTTCAAAGATACAAACTTTTTTTTCCAGATTTCTTCCCAACCAAAGATAACACACATGCACACAAACCTGAACCAACCATTGATTCTTGAAGGCGAAAACACCTTGGAGTTGAAGACTTGAGCTTAAGTAGTGAACTAAATGAGATAGCGGGACAGAGTAAACGCAGGGACGTTGACAATAGCATTTTCCCCAGATCTTCCTTGGGTCTACTAAATTGGGCAGAGGAGATCATAATTCAGGTATTGCCATAACATTATATAACTCTTAAAATGTGGATGCTCTGCTCACAGTGCCATTCAACTATTCAAATGAGACCCACGTAATTTCCCAGGAGAAAAATCCAACTGACCAACTCTAACACAACAATGGCATAATTCCAAAGTTTCAGAGAGACACATGATCATCAAACTCCCTTATCGGACTTAGCTGAAGAAAGATAGTCTCCCAGATAAAAAAAGACTGATAGTGAAGGATCTGCAATCTATGGATTTCGCAAGGGAATTAAAAAAAAAAAAAAAAAAGATGAGGAAAGAACTTACGGCGGAACGACTTGAGACTTGAGAGGACTTCGGTCGTCGGGAGACTCTTCGTCGGACAGCGAAATAGACGGCGGGAAAGGAGGTTGTCCGGCTGGATTACAAGGAAAAGTCGTTTTACAGACGGCTGTGGCCTGAGAGGAAGGGGACGATAAACTCGAAGAGGATTGTCTCTGCTTTCTTTCTGTTCTGAGATCACGTGCGTCGCTCGTGGGTGTTAATACATAATACGCACGCAGTGTTGTTAAACCGGATCGAAGAGGACGGTTGGACCGCAAAATGGCAGGTCTGTCACTCAGCCAGTCCGAACCGGTTAATCAACAAACACTTCCAACCGGACCATGGAACACATTGTTGACTCATTCAGCTCAACAACGGGTTTAAGCTTGGAGAACATCATGTAAACATTTGTTTATCAAGTACAGACAATGTCAGACAATGTACGAAGAGCAACCACGAGACATCGATAATAACAATTCAGAATACGAGACACAATCAAACTAGATAGAACATTTCGCGCAATTTTAACCAACGGGCTGTTCGAGCTAACACCACACAACCCAAACAGACTAGAAGTACGGTTTAAGAGACGTGGATTCAGTTTCTTACATAGTGTTGGTCTCCATTTCTGATTTCGTTCTCCGCTTACTACAGTACAATGTTCGCATCTGAGTCGAATTAACACACTACCAAAATCAGCATCCTCTTCTCAAACCTAGAGGAGGACTAGGAGGCAGGAGCAATACAGTTGGCAAGATTTATACACACTCTGATCTCATGTTGGTGAGCCTACTGTGGTTGAAGGAGACAGATACTCTTCACTTTGCTCTTCATGTTTCGAAGCAGCTAACTACAACAAAGAGGAACCGAAGATGGATAGATAGGTACACTGTGATACCATCTCTAGCTAAGCTACGACACAAGACAGCAAGCAACTACAGGGCTGGGATTTGCATCTTCTTTTTTCGTTCCGGAGCAATCATCGATCACATCATTTGGTGAATGTCAGCAGCTTGCTGAGCCAGCTCTACCATCATAGCCTCGTCGAAGAACTTGTTGATGCTCACATCTTCGCTCATTCCCTGTAAAGATTGTTTTTTTTATAAAGCTCAGATTGCTGCAATCACAATTCCACTCTATCCATGAACTAAATCGTCTCGATTGTCAGAGAATGATGGGAAGAAGTCAAATACCTTTCGACGTCTGGTCTTGACCATGAATTCACGAGCAAGATGCTGGATTGGGGCGGGCTCAAGTGGCCTTAGAACTATGCTCTTGTCCAGCGGATCCCCAGGTACTATAGCCCAATGATCAAACACACTCAGGCAGAATGCTTGTCCCTGAGTGTGGTACCTCAAGTCCGTCTCAAACCCAAATGACTCTATCACCGGTAAAAACGCCTGAAAAAGCCCCAATTTCCACACAGGAAAAAGAAATCAACAAAAATATAAACAAAACATTTCGGGAGTGTAGGATTAAATTGAGTTCATGAGCCACGATCCACTCCAACCAACATATACGTAGATCATGGATTCAAATCACGCAAGAGCTAAACAATATCACCAAGTCAGTTACAAGCTGTTACACTCTCTCATTGATACGAATCCATGTCAGGCAAAATCAAAACAATAGTGTTCAGTATGCAATCAATTGATCCTAGAAATGTAATTGATGGTCCACTTGGAAGTACAAGGCTCAGGCAGATTGTCATTGCTTTGAGAAGTAGTTTAGAGCAGCTGTCAAGATTTGAGGAATGAAAAAGGGACCAGGAATAGGGGTTTTGTGTCCCCAGTGATTGTTCCAGTAAGATTATGTCAAGGAGACAAACCTTAACAATATAAGCGGGAGTTCCAGGCTGAGGAACATCTGCTGTTACATGTCCACGTCTACGTGACAACACGGTATAGATTGCTGATAGACAGTCAACTGGTGTCTGGATCTGATGGAAAAACACACAACCAAAGATTCAGTTTGAGCACCGCATTTTACACATTAAAATCAATGTGGTAGCTAGACTTCTACCCAAAAAATGAAAGTTAGACAAATTTGCAACAAAGTTTTGATTGGCAGTAACATCCAAAATATTCCAACATAGCATACTCATTCTCTAGCAAGTAACAAATTCACTGTGGCAGCAGATAGCTATTAATTACCTCGCAGTAATACACAGGTTCCATCAACCTAGGAGTTGCCATAAGAAACGATGAATATGCCACACGCCTAGCTGTGGGAATAATCTGACCCGACCCGCGATGCAACGGTTCAGGTGCAATTCTCGCATCAACGATTTTGAATTTTACATTCCTGATTGGCTCATCACAAAGTGGTCCTTCTCGTGCACCCCACTGAAACCTGTCAAAAGCATTGAACCCTTTACACCAGGGAAGCTCAAACAATTTCCAAGAAAAATAAATGAGAAAAGGAAACAATGTTGGTTTACCCTTGAACAATAGAATCCTTAACAGCACTAAGCAATCCCTTGTCAACTTCAGTAGGAAGAGTATCATCTAATAAAATGTTAGGTCCCTGCAGAAAAAGAGGGGTATGAGGCTATGAGCTAACCATTTGTTATGAGTTCAACTAATGAATTTTATGAACAAGACAAAACAATCTGACTATCCAAAATACAATCTGGAGGAAGGAGATGAAAGCGTGCAAGAGGATCAGGCCTTTCATTTACCTGCTTATCAGGACCAAATGCCCAGATAGATCGAGCAGCAAGCACATCCCAATCATACCCCTTAAAAAATTCACCGATAGCTTTCCTGTTCCAATCAAGGCTCACAACACCGTTTTCAATGTTTTCTGCAAGACCTTTCTCCAAGGGCTCGGCAATCTGGCGAAGAAAAGGTATAAATAGGATTCAAAATATGATGTTAACGATTGCCAAAAGAACGAGGTCAGCAAATTTACCATTGTAATTTTGTTTTTCTTGTTGGGTGTTTCAGCAAAACACTTCATTGAAGAAGATTCTACCACAGTTTCACAGAAAGACACCACAGGATCTGCTACCTAAAAATGAAGTTTCACGTTAGCAGCATAGTCAGGAAATGCTTGTACACAAGGAAAAACGAAAAACACAGTAAAAAGGAGAGTAATAATAGATACCTTGACTTCTACTTCAGAATAGAGCTCCCTAAGATCTTTCATAATTGAATCCAGATATAATTCTCCTGTGCCAAGAATAGTGTGCTCCCCAGACTCCTCAACTTTAGTTATGGCAAGAGGATAGCTTTTGCTGATCTTCCTAAGACCCTCCACCATTTTTGGCAACTCACTTGGATTCAAAGGCTCAGTAGCAGTCTTCACTACAGGAAGAGTATTGAACTGTAGTGGGCGGAAAATGAACACATCTTCATCATCATAATTAACATTGCACAGTGTAGCTGTTTTCATGATGGATGCATCTACACCTTCAATAAGAACCCAAGAGCCAGGTGGAGCCATGCTTATAGGCAATCTATACCGTGCCTGATACACCCACAGTTTTGTAACTTCTTTCACTGTCATATCTTCCTCATCCTCTGGCGAATAACCTTCCCCCAATACTTTCACAGACTGCCCTGTCATAATTTTACCGCTATAGACTCTACCAAAAGCATCAAAGGAACTGCAATCAGGCTTGGGGTACAATTTTGTGACATTGATCATCAAGGGGCCTGAGGGATCACATTCTTTCATTGCCTTGTAAAGCATAGAGTCTTTTGGCCCTGTGTATGTGTGATCAACCTTCCGACTGGCCGCATCCTTAGCAGAGGGAATGTGTTGAACCAACATATCAGTGAAACCTGAAGCTGAGCCAAAAACCCTGCTACAAGCCAACCTCAACAAGGGCCTAACATTCAATCTATAGGCAGCATTGGGAAGAGTTACACCAAGCTCTGCAAGAGTAGTTTCCACACTCTTCTTGTGTTCTCCAACCACTTGGCTATATAGTTTGTAGAGAGGTTCCAGTATAAACTGAACGAAGGATCTATCTCCTCCACCCTCAGGGGGTATCTTCTGGAAAGTCCTTGACTGTGGATGATAGTACTTATCCCCCCATAGGCGAGCTGCAAACTTACTGGTGTCGAATGGGATACCATGGAGTTTGAGATAGAGTCGAGCAAATGATTGCAAAGTGAATGACCATCCAGCAGTAGCACTAGCAAAGCAAACATTCCCAGCAGTAGGATCAATAACAGTGCTCTTCCCTGCAGTTGAAGAGACAGCAGAGATATGGTTGTTGATGACCTCTATGGTATGCCTTAACTTGTGGTAAGCATCCTTAGGAGGCAACTTCAGTTCTGTTATCAGCCTGTCCACCTTTCAAACAGAGGTCAAATTAGTAACACGGTAAAACAGGTGGAAGAGGCCGCTTTGAAAAGACATGGAAAAGACAATACATTTGATAAATTACCTTGTTGATGACGACTACAATTGGCAGTCGGTCCTGGATCGCATGACGTATCGCTCTCTCTGTATTTACCTACACAGTACAGCAACTCTTCAGCTCACACTGCCAATTAGAAATCACAAAGTGCTGTTCACTACTGCATACACAATAACAAGATGATAAGACTACTCCTAAGCAAGAAAGAATTCATATGCGGACTACTCACCATCACTCCCTCAGCAGCATCCACAACCAACACGACACCATCAGCAAGCCTGAGTGCAGCAGTCATCTCATCAGAGAAGTTGACATGACCAGGAGTGTCCATTACGTTGCAAAGGTAAGATTTAGAATTGCTATCCTCCAGAACCAACGACATCGGGACAGCCTTGATGGATATTCTCCTTTCTTGCTCGTCAACCCTCGTATCCGTGTATCTCATATGCTTCTCGCTCTTCGTATCAAAAGTCGATATATGATGGGTCTGCTCAACCAGCATATCCATGAAAAGCGTCTTTCCATGATGCACATGGCCCACAAGAGCCACATTACGAACAAGCGTTGGGTTCGACATCAGACCAACAAGAAACTGGCTAGACACATAAGTCGACGAGTCCTTAACCCCAACCTCAAACTTGATGTTCCTAACAGGTTTAATGATCGGTTGCTCCAGCGAAAGCTCATCCTCATCCATCACCAGAGTTTCCACATCTTCACCATAAACCTCTTCCGCTGTAGGGTAGTACTTCTTGTCCTCAGCAAGAACAATCTGGTTCTCCATATCAACATCACCAGATGCTGTAAGCCATCCATTGGACCCATGAGCTCCCTCCTCATCATCGGATGCAGCATCGTCCTCCTGAGCCTTGTCCGAAAGGTCATCGTCTTGTTCTTCCTCGTCACTATCGTGATCAGACTCGATTTCTGGTCCAATGTAGTTCCCGAACTCGTCGTATAGATTATCATCCATGTTTCAGATCTGCCACATCGTTTTTACACAATCAGCACCGGGGTTTTCAGCTCAACTATGCAGGGCGATGAACAAAATCCCTTTCACCAAGGGCACAATTATCTTACATGACCTAAAATGAAGAGAAATGAAACGTTACCTGTTGGTCGAGAGGTGGATGTTGAACTGCGGGGAAGGAGGGCTTTTGCCGTTGCTTTGACTTCGCGATTTGGACACAGCGGCGACTATTTTCCCGACGGGAGTGAGGGGAAAGGGGCGACGAGAAGATAGGATAGAGGACGGCGAGCCGGCGACGGGACGGCGGGAAAGGTTTAGGCGAGCTGGGCGACGGACGGTGAAGCAAAAAGTGACGGAAGTGGCTTATAGGGTTTATCAGTACGAGAGGGCGGGGAAATTGTTTTAGCGAAGTCGGTGGTTCTGGAAAAGGTCGGGTTAATTACATGAATGGTGACTTATGTTTTTGGTTGCTAACAAAATAGCCATTTATCTTTTATTTTTAACAAAATCGTAGTTGCAGTTGCAGCAACTTGCAACCTCGTCCTCGTCGCTGGGGCTTGCTTGAAACGACAACGTTTCGTCTTGTCCATCCTCACAAAGCTAAGGGTCGTTTGGATGTGGAAATCTAAAAATGTGGGAATTGGCCTTAATTTCCATGTTATAGAAAACCTAGTAATTGTCATGTGGAAATTGTCCAAAATTCCATGTTTGGGATGGGTTAAAGAATGTGGAAATTGATGGTGTGGTATTCGGTTAAAATACAAATTTACCCCTTTCTATTTGAGTTTGCCATTATCATGATCATTAGAAATTTGCCTATAACTAACACACACGAATAAGCTTATAGGGAAATCTCCAATCATCAATTCTCATATTCAATCCTCAAATTGTAAAGAGCCTGTCAAGTTTTTATTGAATTAATAAGAGAGTTGAAGTACAAAGCACAACAAGTGCTCTCAAACTCGGTTGTCAACTCCTACAATTTAGCTATCACTACTAGCAAACTATAACTCTCCTAACTGAACTCTCACAACCTTTCAACAACAACAAAAAAACACAATAAATCAACACAACACATTAGCATAACAGAAGCAGCATCACCGCAACAACAATAGTAGTATCAGCTGTAGCAGCAGTAGAGTAGCAGTGTGTAGTAGCAACAGAGCAGCAACCGCAGCATCACATCACACACAATAGCAACAACACATAAAAAACAACAGCAACACATAAGCAAGAGCAGCACATCAACAACATTATTAGTAGCTACCTGTTTAATTGGATGACCTGTGTTCTAGAATTTCTACAATCTATAACAGTACACAACAACAACATTCTACATAAGAGTTTGCACTTTACAAAAATAAGCTGAAGATAAGCTTTACAAAAGGTGTTGCCATGTGTTTGCAAAGACTGTCACTGTAAGTGCTTTGCAATGACAGATGAACAAAAAGAGAAACATCTCTTTGCAAACTAGACAACAACTTGATCTTCTAATATGATACTAACATCCAATACATACATACATGTTGTTTAGATGTCTACAAAGCATACAGGTTGCTTTGGTAACAGCTTCACTATGAAGCATACATGTTCATACATCCACTTAACAGCAAAAACATACAAAGATAGCAAGCAACTACTACATGCTTCTGCTATTCATTTTTTCATAAAGCAGAATCAAACAGAGGGTACTGTTGGAACAACTGGCTTGTAAGGCCACTTTTCCCACATTTCCTTCGCTAAATCATCTCTGAAACGAGTCCAAGCAGGACAAGAATGAACGTCATCGGCAGCAATGGTCTCAACCTCATCCGGATCATATTGTTCTTCGTCAACTTGCTCAACATCTTGGTACTCCCTCTCAAATCTGTCAGCTCCTCGCTCCTTCTTGATGAAGTTGTGAATTATGGTGCAAGCAACTACAATTCTTGCCATATCACTAGGAGAGAACCAGCTAGAGTCTCTAAGAATAGCCCAACGCATTTTTAAGATTCCAAAAATGCGTTCTACAACATTCCTAGCCGATGCATGCTTCATGTTATAATACTCTTCAGCTATAGATGGCCTTCTCGGTCCCCACTCTTTAAGATGGTACTTCTGCCCACGATAGGGAGGTAAGAACCCAGTACTATTCCCGTATCCACCATCACACAGATAGTAACACCCTTCATCAAATGGACAACACTTATGAGTTTAATTTTACCTTCAGCCAAATATCTTGTGATTTTGAAATATTACTGGATTTTACCTTCAGCCACCCTAAAGCCATTAGGCCTAGTAAGAGCATCTCGAAGAACCCTTGAATCATGGGCCGAACCCTCCCAACCCGACAAGCAATAAATGAACTCCAAATTAGGAGTGCAAACAGCAAGCACATTCATTGAAAGATGTCTGTTTCTATCCCGGAACCTAGCTTGATGCTCCCTCCTAGGGCGTACATTCACATGAGTTCCATCTAAAGCACCGAGACAATTCTACGAAAACATAAAAAAAAAATTAACTCATATGAATTAGTTGTAAACATCTATAACCTGAAGCACTCAACTGGAAAAGCTTAACAATTAAAAACTTTACAATTTTTAACCTTAAAGTGTTTCCATCTAGAGTCGAAGCAAGTTGATGGCCAATGTTCTGTTTTTCTCGTTGTGTGAAATCGTACACAGAAAAGTATATACCATTTCATCTACATCTACGTCCCTAGTTCTTCTCAACCGACCCTCATTAACAAGAATCTCGCAAAACCTATTGAATAAAGCCACATCCATTCTAACCCGAGAAAAGCATATAGTATCATTCCTTCTTATCCGCCGATCAAGGTGTCTTTGCCTATCGTAATGCCTCACAGTGTAGCTATCCATTGGCTGCCTAGCAAGTCTACGATTTAAGCTCCTTGCTTGAAGCAGCTGAGATAGTTTCATTCCTAGGCTGACGTAAATTATTAGAAGGTTGATGAACGATCCAACTGCTTCAACAACCTGTCGCCTACGCGTTGGGTTCATAATTGACAGTCTTGACATTCTGAACTTCTTATGCTTTTTGTTCTTAAACCGGTTGAAGAGTGTGTCACGCTAGGATGCAGGAGAAATACTTTGCATAAGTAGTAATCAATAAACCCACAACAAGCCATGGACACAGCAAGAACAAAAAAACCCTTTTCCATAAGTAAACATCAATAACCCCACAAGAATCCATGGACACGGCAAGAACAAAAAAACCCTTTGCGTAAGTAGTAATTAATAATTCCACAAAAAATTCCATGGACATAGCACGAACACAAAACCCCCCAATTTTAAGCGCTAAAAACCCCAACTTCTTACCCATAATCAGTAGAAACCTATGCTCCCAAAGAGAAGACCAGTTACCTGGTTGATACGGGCAACCACTCCTTCTTCTTCGGTTGGTCGTTGGCGCCGTGAATCCAGAAAAGTCACAGCCAAGATCACCCACCACTCCGATTACCTGCGCCTTGGTTTCTCGATTTCAGTCGGAGAGAGAAGCAAAAAAAAAAAAAAACAGGTGAAGAGAAAGGAATCTGTAAAGTAGATTGGGGTTCTCATATGACGAAGACACAACTAGGGCAATTTCGGGTTTACAATAAATTATTAGGGACAAAATAGGAAGGAAAATAACCTCAAACGCGGGAATGTGAAATTCAGGGGGGAGGGTGCCGGTTTTCCCTTTTCCATGTCTGTGGTAATGTGGGTAAATTACAAGGCCCAAATTACCATGTTTACTTAGCCCATCCAAACACAGTATTTTAACCCAATTACGACAAACTATTGAAATTTAGCCCAATTCCCACAAAACATTACCACATCCAAACGACCCCTAAGACGGGGTTCAAATCTCGTTTTGTTTATGGGCCTTGTTGTTGTATTGGGCCCGAAGTATGGACCTCCGAGCAAGTGAGCCCGTTCTCCAGAATAATTGCTATAACGGGTTTAGTTAAACAACACTGGCCATCGCAAACCTTATGGGATACTGGCTCGACAGGAAAATAGCTTAGGACGCCGAGCAGGTGTTCGACAAAATGCGTCATAGAGCAAGCGACGCCAGACGTCACCAAGTTTATTCTCTTTGTTTCACGTCCAGCAGGGGGGCATAGACCTGAGTTGATTATGGCGGAGATAAACTCGATGGAAGAGAAAGGCATTTCGCCAACCATCGCGACCTATACTTCAGCGGTGAATTGTCTCTGCTCGTCGGGGAGACTCGAGGACGCAGAGAAGGTGTTCGACGAAATGACAATGAACGGTGGTGGGTCCATCTACAGCAGCGTACACTTGCTTTCTCTAAGAGTATCACAGAAGGTATTCTACGAGCTTTATGGTGATTACTGGTTAAGTTAGTGTGATCATGGTTGATGGCCGTGTTCTTCGGTTTTGTGGTTTATTTCCATGTCACCATTTTGAAGCTCTGGTGCTGAGCTAGTGAGCTCAACCTGACGTTTAATATACCCGCAAGGAAGGGCAATTTTGAAGCTTTTGACCAACCCTGAAACAAGGGGTCCTTTTTTTTTGATTGTTTGATTCTTCTGTCAAGTGTCAACTAACAAGTTTTTAAAGGCTGGTTAGTTAGCGCATGGATGGTGGAATAGTTCCTTCGATGATTTTGGCTTTAGCTAGGTGCCCACGCACCATTTTCTCGTCTTGAACTTTCAGCCCTTTCGAGAATGTTTGTTTGCTTTTAAGCTTTTGGTGAGAAAGGGCGACATGTCTCCTTTTAAGGGTCAGTTGGTCACTACTTTGTGTTGTGATTTGATGGAGAATGTTGTAGCTGGCTGGCTGGCTGGCTAGCATTAGCATATAGTCATATACTAGTGGTTGCCTTCCCTTTATTGTTTGCATTGTTGGGAGGGGCACTAACTTAAGGCACTGAATAGTGAAAATATAGGACTTCTTTTTTTGAATGCATGAGCATATGACATTTGACTGAGGCACTGAGCAATCCAACTCTGCTGATGCATCTGAGTTCTTGCATTTGTTAACAATCTCTGTTAATGATACAAGTTTAATCTCTTTGTGTGCATTAGTTCATGAATTCAATGACAATGTCATGTTAATTTCTAAGAATGAACGTATTATGATTCATAGGAAAATCCTTTCGGCACAAAGTAAACACATTTGGTTCTTACTATAGGTGTTACTAAGGTGAGTACAACATTAGTATGGTTAACAACTATAGTGATTATAGCATAATGTAGTAGCTAGTTGAACAAATTACTACCCAAATGTTGGTCACAGTTTTGGCCTTTTACTGCACGTAGTCCTCAAAGCTAAGTGACATTCGAATTGAACCAAAAGGAAGTGGGAAGTTCAAAATTGTGGTTTTCACCTTAATCAATATCACTTTTTCAGCTGCTAATAAAGTAGATGTTCATGCATAATCCAAGAGATGATTCTGATTTCCGAGTGACCTCTATCCTCTGTTTCACTTTCTTGTGTCGTTCTTTTCCTTTTGCAAGTCTCCTATTGGAATTAAAAGGTTGTTTACCTGTCTTTTTTAAATCCACGAGCAGATTTGCTTCTTTTCATGCAGAGGCCAAAAAGGCCAAACCATTTGCGAAAAAGCTTCAAAGGTGGACTTGCTTTCTAAACACATGGACTAGTCAAACAAATGAGCCATCGCCAGAGGCCCCTGCTTTTTAATAAGCGCTGATTGCCCTACACTGTTATTACTTACCCCTCGCGAGTATGTAGCCAAAATTTTTGCTAACACATCATATTCTCTTAGATTCTATTCTGAAACAAAATGGTGCCAGGAAAAAGGAAAGACTTTCTCTTTTGATTGAACCACTTGATAATACTCATTCAGTGAACTGTGCTTTCCCACAACCTGTGAGTGAGGTGTCATGCATTGAAGAAAAGCCAACCTCCTTTTGTTGCATGGAATGAAAAGTGAATTGGACAGGGAAAGAAAGTTCCTTGCTTTTTCATGAGAGGAAGAATTAGCTTCGATGGTTCGATATAATATTCATGGATTGCAAGCCATAGTTTCAGGATATAAGAAATCTTGTATCAGGTTAAATTTCCCATAAATTGCCTTCCCTTTTCATCTCTTTCGTACTGCTTTAGTTTTGGTGCTTGAACATTTATGAAGTCCTTCGTTTGGATTCATTGTTCATGCAAATAAAAGTGTCGTAAGGTTTGAATTGGTACACTTTGGTGATTCACAGAAGAAAAAATGGAGCAGCTGCAGCTACTTGATGACTGGAAGCTATCCAATTCCACCAAAGAAACTCTTAAGAGTAGCTTAAAGCAAGAGGTAAACTCGGGGAAGCACCAAGGGAGAACCTTGTCATTCATTGTTGTATTGTTGTACTCTTAACATATAATTCTGCCAACTGTGAACTAATTTCACATTAAATGTCCAGATTTTGGAGCTGCAACAGCAATTGGAGGACCAGTTTTTTGTACGAAATGCACTTGAGAAGGCTGCAGTGGGTTACTGGAAGAGTCTTCCCAATCGTCATCATCATTTGACCCATAATGATGTGTTTATCCCTTCGGTATGACTGATCAGGAAAATCAGACCATATGATACATTTTTTACATGTGTTTGCTTGTGTATTGATAAAACTGCTTCTTTCATGGCAGTCTGCCAAGGAACTGATCAAGGAAATATCAGCACTGGAGCTTGAAGTTGTGTACTTAGAGAGATATCTTGTGTCTCTTTATAAACAAAAGTACGGTTATTACGACAAGGCAGAATCCCCTGAAGCTATGAAAGTGAAACGAGTTAGCCAAACCAGAAACAATGTGGAGGCTGGAACAAAGGAATTACCCCAAGCTGAGAATTTGTTGCAGTGCTCAAGTAGCAGCAGCAGTATCAGAAGATGTTACTCGTGGCTATCTCATCGTTTCAATTCTGCTGCAGCTATTTCTAGAGCCCTTGATTCCCATCATTCCCTTCCCTTGTCCTTGTTCGAGGTATTGGCTTACTGTCCCTTTCTTACTTTTTTTCTTTCGGTACTTTTGGTTTACAGGTTTGGGCTTGATTTGTTGTTCTTTATCACAGGATGCAAGTCTTAATGGTGGTGGCTGTGGCAATGGTATGGAGATCAGGCCAAATTGGGTTTCTGAGGAGATGGTTAAGTGCATCTCCAGTATATACTGTGAACTTGCACAGCCAAGCTCAAGACTTGGAGTTGAAGGCTCATCATATTCATACCAATTGAGAGAGGTTGGATGGATGAGTATAGATGTCCACAAGCTACAACAAGTACAGCATAAGATTCAGCGCTTCAGGTCCTTTATTCCTTTTGAACGTCTTTGCCACTTCTCCTTCTACTTTTAAGTTAAGGGTTCTATTCCACTTCAGGATGCAGTCACCATGCAATTGGATCACTTAAACAGAAAAGGGGGGCTTTGGGTTGAATTTTGCAGGTCACTTGTGTCAAATCTGGAAAGAGTGGAAGCTGGAGAGATGAAACATGGCGAAAAGCTGGCATTTTGGATCAATGTTCACAATTCACTAGTTATGCATGTAATGTAATTAATTAATGAAGTTCTTTACTAACTTGAGGAGTCTTAATCAAAACGAAACATCTCCGTCCACTTTCTCATATATTTTGCTTTCTTTGGTTTGGGTTAAGCGCAGGCATATTTGGAGTATGGCATTCCAAGGAACCACATTAGAAGAATGTCTTTAGTGCTCAAGGTGGGTGGGTTCCTTCCCTCTTCTTCACCTTCAGCTCCCTGTAGTTCACTGTTTCATCTTATACTTGGATACAGCTTCCCATGACATTAACATATGCTTCTCTGTTTAATGTATTACTGGTTAGGCTGCCTACAATGTTGGTGGTCGCGCTGTCAGTGTAGATATGATCCAGACCTCTATCCTCGGATGCCACTTACCTCGTCCTGCACAGGTAAAACGTTGAAACGGTTTTAGCTACCTTTTGAACTTGCTGTAAGCTTGTTGTAACGTTACAGTGGCTTGGAGTGCTCCTTTATCCGAGGAGGAAACTGAAGACTGGAGATTCCAAGAGATCATATTCCATCACTACCCCGGAACCTCGTCTCTATTTCGCACTTTGTACAGGCAATCATTCTGATCCACCGGTACGTAATACATACAAAATACATTTTGCTCTTCATTAACAGCTTCATCTTCTTCCACTAATCAACCCTTTTGTGTATCAGCTCCGAGTGTACGGTCCAGAAACAGTTTTCGAGGACTTGGAAGCCGCAAAGCAAGACTACATCCAGGCATCATTAAATCTACACAGGCAAAAGAACAACAAAGTGATGCTCCCAAAGATTGTGGATTGTTTTGCCAAGGATTCTCAGCTCTGTCCAGCTGCTCTTGTCGAAACGGAGCTGGACCATCTTCTGCCTGCATCTGTCACGAACAGCATTCGACGCAGAATGCATAATAACAAACCAATCTGCTGGGTTCCTCATAGCTTCGATTTCCGGTACTTGATTTCGAGAGAATCCATGGAAGATATTATCCAACCAAACTCCTTTCCAGGTTCATGCTCTATCCAGAATTCCTAGTCAGTCTTGGTGTATCTTTGGCTAAGGACGAAGCGTGGGGCGAAAGTCAGGGACTTGGTGTCCCGTAGTTGTAGGGCAATGGGAGCAGGGGACCAGACATGAACAATTGTCCGACATTGTTTTTATTAATTCATTGAGACATTGACCCTTCAGTTTGTATTCTTAACTGATGGATGACCTCTATCATTATATAATTAATTAACTACATAAATATAATATAACCCATGCTCCCTCTATTGTTAATTTTGTATTGCTTATAATAATTATTATTATATAAGAGCAATCAAACCATTATTGACTTGCGATCTGAGAAGCCGAGCAAAATCGTTAACGAGCGGAGTCAAATTTTCAATGATTCGATTGCAGATTGACGGGAAAAAAAGCATTTGCATTTGAGCTCGAGATGGGCTTCTTGAGATCAATTTAAGTTCGGCTAGTTTGTGAAAAATCATAGCGCTCCAACTTGACTCTGTGAGAGGTCAACAAGGCAAAACTTTACAAATTAGTTCAATGAATCAAGTTATCATAGATCTCAGTTATCGACCGAGTAAAACACATAACTTCCCTCTATATACTACTTTATCCTCCTTACATTTTGTGTTTTTTTTTAAATGTATGGCAACCGAGGCTTTCTTTTATACTATTTTAACATATCCTCGAATTTTATATCACTCCGAAGTGGAAGTTGGCCTGTAACTCTATTTTAAGTGTGCCCTTTATCAAGTCAGCTTGCTAGCCTGACTCGAACTCTTCTCGTGTTAGTATATGAGATTGGTTGTAAGCTTTTCGATTAAGTAACGAGTCGAGTGTTGAACGAGTTTCTTTTTGTAAAACTTATTTGATTTGCAGGCTCAACAGATCAAATATGTGTACTTTTTGTAAAACTTATGAATTGCGCCAATCTTAAGATGTTGGTTCGACTATTACCATGTAGCATTTTAGTGAGTATCTAAGCTAATCTTATTTTCATATGATTATATGATGGCCCGGGAAATTTCTGTGGACTAGGCCCAACTGCTTGAAAACCCCCCAAGCCCAGTTAAGAAAACATTTTTCTCTAGTTTCCAATAAATAAGGAAGAAAAGGATGAAAATAATTCAATGAGCTATCTTCTCTCCACTTACCCTTCACGTCAACGAACTGTGCCGTTAATATAACAGCACCAAAAAAAGCCCCTCCTTCCTCTCTCTCTCTCTCTAAATATCACACCCTTTCCCACTTTCTCTCTCTAACCCGCCCAAGAGATTTCTTCCCTCCCAGCTTGAAACGTTGCTTTCCCTTCACTTCATTTTCCTCCTCCAAATCTTCTCCACAGCCACAGAACAGAGACGAGAACTCCGTCGCCGCTGCCCGGCGACTCCGACCTCCCTCGAACACCGCCGGCGGGCCGTAAAGCCGTTTAGCGAGCCCGAACTGCGAATTGAACTCCAGTGGAGTGGTGGCTCTTTTAGTAATTTTTTTAAAACAGAGTTGACTCATTGTAAATGGAGCCGCTATCAGGACCCGGAGCTAGACCCGGCCCGACCGCCGACGAGACGGCGCTCGATTCCGTCCAATTCGGCGACGACATCCGGCACCTAATCTCCGTCCCGACGGAGAACGCGAGCTCCTTCACCGCTCTCCTCGAATTGCCGCCCAATCAGGCCGTGGAGCTTCTCCACCACCGCTCCCCTCAGTCGACCCGACCCGATTCCCGCCACCAGCAACCGCCTCAGCACTTCAATGCCGGATTGGTCACCTTCCCGACCAACGCCGCCTTGATTGAGCGCGCCGCCAAGTTCTCCGTCTTCGCCGCCGAGGAGGAGTTGAACAACGGCAGCAACGCGATTACCTCGCCGGACGCCAACTCGGCGCCGTCGAGTTCCAGCGCGAATCTCCAGAAGGTCGTCAAGGCCGAGCCCGCCGAGGCCGCGTCTTGCCCGACGGTCGCCGCCAAGGACGAGAATCAGAGGCCGAGCTCCAAGAGGAAGGAGCGGGAGAAGAAGGTAGCAACAGGAAGAAGAACAATAAACTCAAAATTAGGATTTCTAGGGTTCCGATTTCCCCCCTTTTGTTTAATTTTCCCGAGGAACCTTCAGTCTGCTAATCCCGCCAAACGGTCTCTCCGCAGGGAAAAGCTTCCTCGAAGAAGAGCAAAAGTGCTGCAAACGAGGATTCCGAGCAGCTGCCGTACGTTCACGTCCGAGCTCGCCGCGGTCAAGCTACCGATAGCCACAGCTTGGCAGAGAGAGTAATTATCACTAATCAATCAACTAATCATCCTTGTTAAGCTTAATTAATCCGTCACTAGCATTGCTAACAAATTCTCCTTAAATACCCTGATTAGGCGAGGAGAGAGAAGATTAATGCAAGGATGAAGCTGCTCCAAGAGCTGGTCCCGGGCTGCAACAAGGTACTAGTACTAATACTACTACTCATTACTGAATGTTCTGTGTTGCAAGCACATCATCATCACAATAATGAATAATCATTTGGGGAAGAAGGGTTTTGAATGTGATTAGTCAATCATTTGGATTGAGATTAGGGGCTTGATTAAAGAAGTGTGATTTAGTTTCGTCGCCTCACCTTTTTGCCCAATAAAGTTGTGGGTCTTTCCTTTCGTACTTCGTAGCAAGAAAAGTTGTGGGGCAATGGAGGTGGTGGCCAGTGGGGTGTCTCGTCATTTCTCCATCTCGTCACTGTGTTTCCCCTCTTTGCAAGACAGGTGTTTCAGAAGCCAGAGGTCCCTTTCCAGGGCTAGTGTCGTCATTTGATATTGATCAGAAGCTTGTATCTTAGCAAGCGTTTGAAAAATCCAGGAAGACAGTAGGCCCTTGTGTTCATGATACAGTGATGAGCCACTGGAATTGCACTGCAGATTTTGTCTCCCATTCGTATAGTTGAATATTTAGGCGTCTGAGAAGAGAATTATTTATGTTTCAAGATAAAAAGGATGCTAGCTGGATATGCCTCAGCGAAGGACTAATATTCTAGTAGTGGTGACTGGTGATGGATCAAATTTTTGGTCCCATCATCCGGCAGACGTGAGAATTGTGTGCCTTCTAGGAAAGGTGCACCGTACAAATTTCCTTTTGTAAGTTCGGCATCTGTCTCTGAGATTTTTAAGATACTGGAAAATGAAAGGGAAAGAAAAGATGGAGACTTTTCCTTGTGATAAATTCATATGACAAAATTTCTGGACCCGATCGGCCTGAACCATGGTGTGATGGTTGATGACAATATTCATTTTTCTTCTTCTCATTAATGGTATATTAAGAGATAATACATAAACAATGGTGGATTGCACCTACTGAAAAGTTAACTTTCCCTTCATTTTTTATCCTGCCTTTATGTCTTTCTTGTTAAGCGTTGTTCAGTTTTTGAATGTCCAAAAGTATGTGCTATTATGGTAATGTCACTCTGGGAGTTCCTGAGCGTGGTTTGTTTTATAGTAGACAGGGTTCACTGGTCTATTAATGTGTCTTTGATGGGTTGAGATTTGCAGCAGCATTCAACTTGTCTTGGGGGATGTTAACATACATGTAATGTATGATAGCTATGGATTGCTCTTCTTATTGATGCTTTATGAGCTCCCTGAAAAATTGTTTTGGAATATGCTTCGATAATTGCTAAGAACTCTCCGAATCCCGAACTAATTGTACAAAAACGTTCTGTATGCAGATCTCTGGTACAGCACTTGTACTGGATGAAATCATCAATCATGTCCAGACCTTGCAACAGCAAGTGGAGGTCAGAACTGCATATCTTTCATTACCTGTTCAGCGTCTTAGTTACGGGATCCTGAGCTGTTGCGCATTTTGAGATTCTGTGTATTTGAGGATCTCAGTTTCCGCTGATTGTACAATGGTTCTGCCTTAATATATTTCGACGCACTTTTGTACTTGTCTCAGGTCTTGTCAATGAAACTTGCAGCGGTGAACCCAAGACTAGATTTCAATTTGGACAATATGTTGCCTGCAGATGTAAGTTCAGCTCCAACCATTTCAGTTGCTTTATTTTATCGAGAAGCACATCTGAGTGTTGGGTTTTCTGTGTCTCTGCAATCCACCGAACTGTAGGCATAGCTGGCTCTGTGGTTGTTAAGTAGTGGACTTATTCTTAACATAATGTGTAGATCAAATGGATGGTTGCATTTTCATGTAGGCATGGAGAGAGAAAAGGAGAAAAAGGCTTATGAAATGATCCTGCATGCATTATTACTACGCTCCTATCTGTGCCCTTTTGTCCATGTTTCCTGCCCTTTGGTGATTATACTTTATGCTTGTCAAGGGAATTGGTTTTACTTTTTGTCTAATACTTCAAAAAAATTTCTTGCAGAGTGGATCTCTAATGGATAGCAACTTCCCAGCTATGATGATGCCGGTAATGTGGCCAGAAGTGCAACCAAATGGGAACAGGCAGCAATATCACCAGCCGCTATGGAACTTCGATGTGGTTCCCCAGCCTCCTGCAGGAGGCTGGGGAAGAGAAGACGGCCACAACTTCATGACTCCAGAGAACTCCCTCTTGAGTTACGTCTCCCCAGCAGATTCAGGTTAGCGACTCCGACGATTTCACCACCATTTTCCTTGCGTATCATCTACCCAAAAGGATTCTTCTTAGTTATACATTGTCTTTTCCCCCCTTTTTAATTGGGTTGCAGCATCTCTAAACTCCAGTCAATCTCAATTGAAAATGGAGCTATGAAGCAGCAGTTATAGTAGATGTAAATATGAAGCAAGTATTAGCAGTTAGCAGACATGGAAGTGATTAGAGGAGGGACCTCTCTCAATTATTGGGGAGTGGTCTTTCTAATTATTCATCTTTGGGGGGTCGACCCCCAAAGATTTCTCTCTCTCTCTCTCTCTCTCTCTCTCAATTGAAGGGTGAGAAATTTGGTTGGTGGCTGCAAAGCTATTTGCCGCTACAAGTTGATGATGATAATGTTTAGTTGTCTGTCATATATATAGATGTATTATTGGAGGATTATACCAGCACTCACTAACTTGAAGAAGTCATTCGATCAATTATAGTAGGGTCGCTTGATTTGATTTGATTTGATTTGCGCCGTATATAGATAAGAAATGTATTGTAGGAACATGATGTGGATTATACTCTGTAGTCTGTACTCTCTCTCCCTTTTGAATTTAAGACTGCAGTTGGACAATTTTTCCAGTTATATTTTTCAACGGAACATGTTTCATTGAAGCTTACTCAGTTTGTTGGTCTGATGAGTCAAAGCAGTCGTCAATGTAACTCAGGCGTAAACGAAACAGACTATCTATCTATCTAGCTGCATATTCCTTGACAAGAATGCTGATGCTGCAACACTCGTTCAAGGCGTGCTCGCATCGCATGGCCTCAGGGCTCGCCGTTTTATCGATGTAGAAGACCAAATCGGCATTGAAAGCCGTTTTCTCAGAAATCCATTCTGGAACTAGTCCAGCTAGTAACTTCAGCTGCTCTTCCACCTCACCTGCCATGAACCAAAACCAACCCAGAACATAATCAATTGTGCTATGTTTTTTTACCACATTTTCACCCCTTCCAAACTGAAATAAGGAATGGGCCCTGTTGAAGACCCTGGGTAAGCTCGCCATCGTAGCTTGCTTGGGCCTTGAACCGGACTCCACCCGGCCCATTTGCCAAATTTAGTGTTTCACTCACAGGAACTTCCAGTCCGAGACGGCAGCGTTTTCCGTCTCAGAAGCCCGTCATTTTTCTCGGCCGGAGGAAACAGATCGCTCCGCCCAGCATTTCTACAAAATCGAAGAGCAAAACCGATCGCAGAAAATTCTCTTCTCACACACACTCTCTCTCGACTCGACCCCAAATAAACGCGAAGGGGACGAAATGCCTAAGCTGCAGCCCTTCACGACGGCGGCGAGCATGCTCCGCCAGCGTCTCTCCGGGTCGCTCCGCACGCGCGGAGGCGGCGGCGCGTCGGGATGGACGACACCAGGGCACGAGGAGCGGCCCAAGGGTTACCTGTTCAACCGGACCCCGCCGCCGCCGGGACAGTCGCGCAAGTGGGAGGACTGGGAGCTCCCTTGCTACCTCACCAGCTTCCTCACCATCGTCATCCTCGGCGTCGGGCTCAACGCCAAGCCCGATCTCACCATCGAGACCTGGGCGCACCAGAAGGCCCTCGAGCGCCTCGAGATGGAGAAATTGGCCTCCGCGGATTCCGATTGAAACGAAGAGAACCGGGAATGGGGGATTTTCCTGGTGGGCTGTGAAATCTTCCCTCAGCCAGCGATTGATCGAGACAGTGGTTCGTTTGGTTTTCTGCTCTTTAGTTGTTGATAATGTGTAGCCGAGTAATAAAAGTATTTGGGACCTTTGATTTTGATGACAATTGGGGGATTTCAATCTGGAGGTTTTTTGCTTGAGTGTTACACTTCTAGCTGTTTACTTTTGGACGTTTTGAAAGAGACGTTATTACTTATGAATGTTTCCCATCTAATGGCATTGCTAAATGCACTGATGAATCTGGTTATCTGGGTTTGATTTGGCTTTCAATTGCTGAAATTGGGTTGCTTTCCGATCGCTGACCTACTTGTTTTTGGATGGTGTTTGATGTTAAGTGTTTCATTTGTCGCATAAGGTCTAAGTAGAACGACAAGCTGATCCTGTTCTGGGGTAATTCAGGCTGGTTTATGACTTACAGTTTGTTGCTTAGATGAAACCTGGCCAGCTTAAGACGTTCTCTTTTATGCCTTCATCGTGCTTGCTGCTTCGGATAGTTGCCTTGTCATGGACATGAATGAGGGCTATGATTTTAGTTAACATGTAGCCTGTTTGTATATCTCTTTGGCTAACTTACTGGTAGAGGTGCCTCTTAAATTTTTTGAGCACTTGTTAACTTTAGAACAAATTATCTGTTGGCTTGAACATTTTTATACTGGTGAGTGGTGACTGCTCTTCTGATATACCTCTGGATGATAAATTTTAGCACAGCTACTTACCATTTTGATTTCTACTCAGAATCCTTTTTGAGTTTAGTGTTCTGCTGGTTTGTTATGTGGTACTACCATACCGATCTAGTCAGTTAGACTCAATTAAGCTCTAATCTCTTGGTCTTCTGTGACTCTTGGCACCTGGCATCTGAAGTGAGAAATTTTAGTGCAATTACTATGTTCCTAGTTTGATGTCTACTAAGAGTCCTTTGAGTTCAATATTCGGCTAGGTTATAATGTGGCATATACATTCTGGTTAAGTTAGTTAGACTCTGTAATCTGTGCTCTTTGTTTCTCTGTTACTCCTGGTAATCATTTTGTGGCTTTCTAAGGAGACTAGCACAATTTGGATATGCTTACTGGTTTCTGAATTTATTAAGCAGGTCATGTAGTTTGGAACTAACAAGGGTTGGATATAATTTAGCATCCAGTACCATTAGGTCAACCCCAGAGGTGAAGTGATTAGTTATTGAAGCTACAATCTGTGTGGTGACTGGATAAAGGCAACCCAGTTTTGGGAATGAGGTAATAACTATATATGCTGTGAGGCGGAAATGCGCACATAATTGGGTTTATAGTGCAGCATGTTCAGAGATATTTTCTGAGTTTGTTCTATAGGGTTGATGAGTAGTTTCCACCATGTCAGGTTACTGTTAGATTTGAAAATCTTAGGGAGAATTGGTATGTGTATGATTTTGATTTTCTATCCAATTTTTGTATGGATATGGATAACATCCGAACTAGTTTGTATAGGGTAACGGATACACACTATTCGTCATGACTTGACCCGTTGCCATCCCTAATTGAGACCTAATGGGACGTGCAGAATCATTCAAATCAAGCCTCTGGACACACACACCTTAGCAATTTAGAAGTTTCAAGGTAGCCTTGATCATAATTGGAACAAGCAATGGAAGCAATGAAATCTAAAACTGTTGGTTCAGATCTAATTCGTCGGTTGGTTACAAAAGGAAAGGGGTTGCTTTCCAGGAAAAGGTAGATCCAGCTATGTGAAGCTAAGATTTTCACTTTGGGGTAAAAAGAAAAAATTCTTTTAGATCATGAAGTAGATTTTTTTTTTTTTATCGGAACCTCAGAAGTTCATGAAGTAGATTGAGAAAGTCATATTCACGAAAAATGATTCCAATATGCGACATGTCATGGTCTCCGAGACCTCCCCATTCCACATTCTCCAATGCGTCTGTTTACTTTGGAGAATCTGGAAGTCTAGAAATGAAGTGACCTTTGAATTTACCCAACCTCATATCCGTTCCTTAGCCAGACAGTTCTACAACCAGGTCCTCGAATTTTCCAGTCTCCTTCCCCCCCCCCTCCCCCCCCCCCCCCCCCCCCCCCCCCCCCCCGCAGCTCTCGTCTCCCAAATTTTTCAGCCACCGCTTGGATCCCCCCTCCAGAAGGCTTTTTGAAGATCAACGTCGACGCAGCGGTTAGTGCCTCCGGGTGTTCGACTGGGCTTGTTATCCGAGGCTCAGACGGGCATGTGAGGTTGGCGGTTGGGTTGCAGCATAAAGGAATAGACAACCCTTATCTGGCAGAGCTTCTAGCTTTCAGGGATGCTATCTCCTTTGTAGCCTCAAGATCCTTGTCCCACGTGATTGTCGAAGGCGATTCCGAAGTGGTTGTCAACCAAGTCCGTCAAGGCATCTCAGAAGATTCGATTGGTGGTCCGGTGTTACGAGAGTGTCTCCAGATCCTTAGCTCTTTGTCTATTTGTATAGAGTTTAGGGCGGTACCTAGGTCCGCCAACAGTGCTGCCCATAGAGTGGCGCGTAAAGCACTGCTTTTATCTCTTGTAGAGTTAGAATCTTTTGATTTTTTGGGGGTAGCCTCAGCAGAGTGTCTTTAAGGGGTCCTGGGTAGAACTGTAAGTTTAACTATTTTATCTCATTGATATCACTCAGAAATAAAAAAAAAGAAAAATGATTCCAATATCCTGGTTGGGCGAACCAAGAAAGTTATTATGCAGCTCGTTTTTATTATTTTCATAGCTCATAAATACCCGTTGGTTAATAAATGTAGATATTAAGTGAATCAAAACAAGATAATTATTCTGTTTTTATACGAGAGGATTTCAGAGTCGGTTCTTGTGGAACTACTGGCCTTACGAGATGCAGTTTGTTGGTGCTTGGGGTGCAGGTTGCAGTCGATGACTTTCGCAGGTGACGGTCAAGAGATCCTGAGGAAAATCCGGGAGGGCGAAGAAGCAGATGTCCTTGCCGGTACGCTTTTGGAGGAGATACGTAATTTGCGAGGCTTGTTCCATGACTTTAAGGTTATTTTTGTTGGTCGTGAGTGTAACAGGGTTGCCCACTTGGTGACAAGAAAAGTCCTTTCGTTGTCCCCCTCGTTAGTGCCTTAGTGGGGTTCAATTTTGTTTCTTGGTTGTTTTCAGCTATGTGACTCTTTGTATCTGGCTGTTTTCTTGATAATACGAGCGATCTTTTGGCAAAAAAAAAAAAACAAGATACTTATTCAATAGGCCAATCAATAAAGACCAAATGAATTGAAATTCCAGTGCAAAAATGGAAACTAAAGGGTGGTTTGGTTTTGTTGATAGTTAAATTGATACATTGTTTGGTTGGATTGAGTTGCAGTTGGCAAAGAGAGAGAGAGAGAGAAAGAGAGTATCGAAGCTTTGAACCAGCGACCACGCGGTTATGTGACGAACACACAAGCCACAATAGCCCAGGGAAGCTTGGTAAATTGATACATTGTCATCAATGCATGCATAATAATATACATATATATATAAGAAAATCGGTGTATTGTACTTTACATCGTTTGGTTTCTGTGATAGTTATTGTAGTAATAAAGGGTCATGTCTATTTTTTTATCCAAACCTTTTCCAGATTCTTTTATATTATCCAAACCTATCGAAAACTAAAAATTAGCCAAATGTTAACTTCCAGTTAGCAACTTTGTTAGTACTATTGACTTGGCAACATGATACTGACTTAGAAGAGACTCATGAAGGTCAACATTCCAAAATTTTAGTATTTTAACTAAGAAAAGAGTTACAAAATTATTAATGATAACGTAAAATGGAATATTTTGATACATTATGAAAGATTTGGATAATTAATAGAATTTCAATAGGTTTGGATAATATAAAAGAATCTGAAAAAGGTTTTGATAAAAAATAGACATTACCCATAAATAAATTATATTACTTTTTGGGTGAAATATCACTTTTACACTTTGATTTTAATATAAAAAAACAACATACATAAAAAGGTAGGAACGTAGTTGAAATAAGAAAAAATCACAACAATCTTATTCAAACAATCTCGCCGAAAACTTGAGATTTAACTATCACTCATTTTGAGTGATAGTTTGTGTCACATCAAGCAAACAATGCATGTATTGTTTGCGCAAAAAATTATAAAAAACCATGCATTATAACTATCATCAAAACCAAACTAGCTCTAAATATAGTGAATACATACTAAGGCTATTTGTGCCATTAACCCAAAAACGAACAACATACTTTAAATGGTGGGAGAATGGTAAAGCACATGCATACATTGTGAAATTTGAACGTCCTATGAACTGCGAAACAAAAATGTTTCAATGTAAAGTGAATGATTCCTTACATATATAATATGCTTTACAAAGGAACATATTGATGTATTGTTGGTGGTCGAAAGCAACATAGAGATGCTATATAAATTTCAATTCGTTGTTTGCTTTACTCGACACTTTCTCGTGAGATATTGGTGAAAACTAAATTGTTTTCATAAGATACCTATCATTTTATGGGGCACGCTGATTTGGTGAGTGATTCATTATATTATGTGGGAGAGGGTACTTCGCCTTGTCGTCTGTAAACGACCTTATGTTCTGTTTAGAAAATTACAGATATTGGGACCTCGATTCAACACTATTCTACTCATCTCCCTAATCACCACTTTCGATCTTTTCTTCTCCGAATAAGGAGAGTAACATCAATGTTCAAATGTTCAACATAGAATTCCAAAGATTGGATTAAAAGAAAAGAAAAACCATAAAATAAGCGTATTTCACAAACCAAAGGAAAAACAACACCATTTGACTTCCAATCCAATTCCTTATAGCGGGTCGACCCGGCGGGTATATACAACCCGTTTTTCTCATCGAATCAGAGTCAAAGTGGGCCAATGTGGGTGTATACAACCCGTTTTTCTCATCGGGTCAAGATCAAAATGACCCAACCGGATGATCGAGCCACAGGTTGACAACCTTCCTTGTAAGCAAGATAGGGCAAAAAATGGCCCAAAACCCACCTTTAACAATGACAAATATTTACTCTCTTCTATATGGGCTATTCTTTTCATCGTGCCCTCTTCTTTCGGCGGTAAAACCGGTCAAGCCACCTTTTCTACGTGAATGCACACTACAACACATGTTACACATCAACAAACTTTCTGTGGAGCATAATCTAAAACCAGTGGTTCAGCCAGCATCTCCAAGTCTTGATCTATAGGAGCTATCGTCTACCTCCTTACTTATAGATGTTTTGGCCAATTTGGTTTGTCTTGGGGGTGTAGCTCATATGGTAGAGCGCTCGCTTCGCATGCGAGAGGCACAGGGTTCGATTCCCTGCACCTCCATTCTATTTTACTTTTATTTTGTCAAACCGAACTCATTCATATGAGGCTTGATGTTTGCACAGGTCTGGAGTACAATGTGTTAAACAAATGCAGTCGTCGAAATTGGAACAAAAGGCGTCACTGCCATAGAATGCTCTAATACGGTGTCGTTGTTAAAGGTCATAAAAGGCTTTAATACAGTGTCAAAAACCAATTGATTTCAATAACTAGAGTTGTTGAAATATATTTAGTATCATTATCTTAAACCATTTACTAACAATCAAAATCACTTTACTTTATATCAAACTGGCAACTTAAATGAACATCCTGTTTCGTGAAAAGAATAGAGGCCAGAGCTTGCCTAATACGTTGCTTGTTTGCTCCATGGCAATGGAACAAATTAGAACACAAGTATCACGAAAATAGAACACAAAATACAAACAAAAAACACAAATCAGTGCTCTAATACGGTTTCGTTGTTAAAGGTCATAAAAGGCTCTAATACAGTGTCAAAAACCAATTGATTTCAATAATTAGAGTTGTTGAAATATATTTAGTATCATTATCTTAAACCATTTACTAACAATCAAAATCACTTTACTTTATATCAAACTGGCAACTTAAATGAACATCCTGTTTCGTGAAAAGAATAGAGGCCAGAGCTTGCCTAATACGTTGCTTGTTTGCTCAATGGCAATGGAACAAATTAGAACACAAGTATCACGAAAATAGAACACAAAATACAAACAAAAAACACAAATCAAAACAAAAATAAAAAGAATTTACAAAGTATATCAAAAGCTCACCACATCATAAAATTCATAAATCATACTAAAAAGTAAAAACTCAAACAAACAAAAAAAAAATCTTTAACATTTGTTTTCACTGATATTCCACTCGAGTGGAATTTTACAATGCTTTAAAGCATTAGTGATTTAGTTTATTGCTTTATGGTACAACTTGAAATTGTACCTTTAACGTTATAGTACAACTTCGGGTTGTACCTACACTTTTTTGTAAAATCTGTTAATGGTACAAACTAAAGTTGTACTTTTATGTTATGGTACATAACTCAAGTTGTATCTTAACATAAAAGTCAAATTCCCTTATGGTACAACTTCAATTTGTATTTTAAAACACAAATAATTTATAACATAATAATAGAAGTCCTCATTCCATGTAGGGGTGTTCAAACGGTGTGGTTACCGTGGTAATCATTTTAACCGGTAGTATTTGACTAATTTGGTTTGGTTAATTTGTATAATTGGTTTGGTTCAAAATTTTAACTTGTTTGGTTTAGGTGGTTTGGTTTCAGACACTCCTAAGGACCTAACCAATCAAACCAAATTAACCATTTAAGTAATTATCCATATATCTAATATATATTATATACAAATACTTAATACTTAGCATAACCACTCAAGAGCTAGACATTCCTTCTTTTTAGACTCATCAATAATATAGCTCAATATTGTTCTTATACGGTATATTTGTAAAGTGCAGACCATAATAATTAGATTAGATGAATGCCCAATATATTAGATGAAAACTTGAAATGAATGTCTTTTTCAACCTATGATAGTTGCTAAGAGACCATTTCAATTCATAAAATCACAACAATCAATTAGCTTCATACTATTGACATATATTTTTGTTAAGTGAATACTTCTATTGATTGTAAGATAATGTATTAGTTGCATGTATTTCCGTAAGGGTTAACTACAAGTCTACAACTATATGTTCATTGCAATGTTTTATCCATCATATAAATTGTTCATTGATGCATTAACAAAAAAATCTCAGTTAATGATAATGTGATGTTATATTGGTTAATCTAGTTAACCAATCAACCAAACCGAAAAATTTGATTAATTTGGTTATTATATTAATTTGGACGATTTGGTTATGCTATTTTATTTCATGGTTAAGAGAATTTTTGCTTGTTAAGTTTGGTAATTACTATGATAATCATCTGAACACCCCTAATTCCTCGAACTCATACAAAACTTGACATCATCTCCACAAACACACAAAAAAACACTATTATAATCCCTAACATATATATTTTCACTAATATTCCCACATACCCACTTCTAGCAGCACTAAGTGGATTTTTTCCAGAAATATCACCATTAAAAAAATTCCAAAAATACCACTTTTCCGAAAAATTTCCAAATTACCACCATTTCATGAAAATTGCCGCATGGGAAGGCGGTTTGTTCGTGAACCGCTTGGTACACAGGTAATTTGTATTTCATCACAAACCGCACCCTCCATGGGCGTAACTATGGCTGACCAAGATGAAGACCGCTTTTTAAAACGACGGTTCTTTGTCGACAATAGAAACCGCTTCCTTACCAAGTGGTTTGAGCTGACGACACACAAACCGCTTAGTGGGGGGCGGTTTGTAGTCTCCATCCCCCGACAGCGTACATGTCGGCATGCAGGGGGTTGCAGACGTGGGGTTGCATGTCAGGTGAAAACCGCCCCTCTCCCAGCGGTTTTCAGTGGACATTTTTGCCTATAAAAGGCAGCTCCGAAAACCTCAGCTCTTCACCCCTCTCCTTATTCTTCTTCAAATTTCTGATTTGCACACTACTTTTTTGAGTTTTTGCGATTAACGTTACTTCGTAAGTTTGTTTTGTATTACTTTTTATTGTGATTTTTATGATATTAATTTAGTTATAATTTTATTGCAGATGATATTCCAAAAGTCCACGCTTGGATTACGATGGAATAATCGTATCATACGTAAAGGAGGCACTAAGTTTGTATTGTTGTATTATCCACCACATCACATCCCAATGGCTTGGCATTTGGCACCCTCAAACACCAACTTGCTCTCACTTTTCTAAAGCAAAACACAATTATAAACACCCAATTTCTATTGTTCTTATCTATTTAATCTATCCGTTCAATAATACTTTAAATTTTTGCTTTATTTGCTTGGCACTAGTTTTCAACGACACTCTGCTAAAAACCAGATCATCCCTAACCCCTCGAGTTTAGAGACGAGGACATGATTTTTTGCGATAATCTGGTTAACCGCACGATTCTCACGATGGCGATAATGTGGTAGTTTTTTTTTTCTTTTTGGTTTACAAATTCCACGACGTGCATTTTTTTTAACCATCGAAAAATCTCAGACCACACAAATTTGACCGGTGTCACCTTGTTGTGAGGGTATTAGATGATTTTATTATTTTTGAGAAATTAGGGTATTAGTTCGATGATTAACTGGGAAGGAAGGGGCAGTTACTTTTAGGTGCACCGGTAAAAAATAAAAACTTGCAAGTAACGCTTTGGGTGGATGTAACTCGGTGACCGTCGCTCAGTGGGTGAAAAAGAGCACGGTCACCGTCAATTGCCGGTGACTGGATCCCACCGCCGTCCACCGACATTTCCCCCATTTATTCCGGTCACTGTCCGTACCGTCCCCGATCAATATAAAATACCACGATTCAAAACAAATCCCTCCCAATTCCCATTTCTACCACTCTGATCTTTCCCGCGTCGGCCGACAGAGAGAGGAAACCGCCGATCCCGAAGCGCACTGCGGAATTCTCCTTCCTTCTTCCGCCCGCTGTCAATCAACGAGCGGCATTTGCGTTTTCAAGCCTAAGCCAGGCGGTCCTCTGCCAACTGCGGCGGTCAGTTTCTCTTTTTTGTTGCGATGAACAGATTTTTCCGGTTGTCGTTTTGTGCGGTTGCGATCGCTGGTCCCCGTTTGTTTGTTGTTTTTTTTTTTTTGCGCGGTTTTGTATGACAGCGACGAGTTTCGTTCGTGGTGGTAGTGTAGAGGAAGAATGATTTTGGACTGAGTTTTCGCTTTCGTTAATCCGCTGGGCTTGGCCTTCAGCGGAGAGCCGTTTCATGGAGGTTTCTCGGTCACTTTCTTTTTTCAGGAATTCTGGATTTGGAATTTCTTTCTTCTTGCTGCTTTTCTAGTACAGAATTATGACGCATTAACTATTTTCCTGTTCCGATTAAATCTTCTGGTTCTTGAGTTACCGGAGAATTCAATCTCTGGATCTTAGTTCAGTGTGTTTGTTACAATATCCGTTAGTTTCTTCTCGGTTTCTTGAGTGCATGGCGGTGTCCTGAACAGATCTGGATTCTAAGATCTGACTTTCCAGGGCGATGGAATTTGTGGTGCTGCGGTATAAGAATCATCAGTGCTTCGATTCAGGAATTCAGGATTGGTGTAAGGGGTTCTTAGCTTTTCCTGGTGTAGAAATTGCATTTCAATTCTACTCTGTGCTTGTAGTTAGTAGTCTGAGTGATATGGACTATTTACAGGATGAACTGCTGCGTGTTTGGAAAGTCTTGCTTTCCAAGTTTCATCCTCTGATTCAATGTCTCAAATTTAGTGAAAAAAAGTTTCATATGTTTAGTTGGTGGCATCCCTGACAGTTCCAAGTTTCAACTGCTTCTTTTTGTTATTGCTCTCTAGATAGTTTGATTGCCCAAACAAAATGCTGAAAAAAGCATGTTGGTTATTGATAAATTGGGATCACGACTCACTGTAGTGGGTCGGATAAGCAGATTCTGGTTTGGCACACTATTGCTTCCCTTCATTGTTGAATTGGGGTTTAGTTGTTTGTAACATTTCTTTTTTCTTGCAGCAGCTGCATCTGGATCAGTTAGCTGTGTCATTTGGAAGAAAAGGTGACACGAATACAACTTGAGCTATGAAGCAGACGGACAAGAAGAAAACCCCAAGCTTTTACGAGGCCAAGCGACCTGGGATGACTGAAACTAAAGCCCGCTTCCGACCTAAGGAAAGGGAATCTAAAGTTTTGCATGCTTTTAAGCCTGTCCCCAGAGCTGTAGTAAGTGATTCGAATGTGGGCTCAGAGGCCTCTGAAGTTTATGAAAATCTGGTTATACATTATGTGGATGATGTGAACAGGTGTGAGGACAGTGCAATAAAAGACAGCACCTTGCTGTCGAAGGAGAACACGGGTGAGGTTTTAGCTGATCATTCTAATGACACTGAGAGAGATCAGAAGCTAGGGAAACAAAAGGAGTCAGATTCTGAGACAATAAAAGATTCTGTGTCATCCCACGGTGTGGATTCAGTGGTAGGTGATGATGAGAAGGTAGAATCAGTTTCTAGATCTCCTAAAACTGTTGGTGGAACTAGGAAACGTACATCAGTAGTAAGGGACACAGAAGCTAGTAAATTAAGAGCTAAAGCAGTAACTAACACCCCCAGAAAGCCAGCAGTCTCTAGTAAAGAACCATCTACGGTGACCAGCAAAAATGCTTCTGTCCAAAAGATTGATGTTAAGGAGGTTAAACTTGTCCCTAAACCTCCTTCTGAAACTTCTGAAGGAGGAGTAGAAGATATGATCATTGATGATGGTAAAGAGCCAGATGTGTTCGAGGATGCCTCAAACGCTACTACTCGGAGTATTGCAAGTGACAATGAAACAGTTGAAGCTGAAGAAAATAGTGAACATGGGGAGGATGCCACACTCCAAAATCAACTGATTGCAGAGATGGAAACAAAAGTTGAGAAACTTGAAGAAGAACTGAGAGAAGTTGCTGTACTTGAAATCTCCCTTTACTCTGTTGTACCTGAACATGGGAGCTCAGCTCATAAGGTGCATACACCTGCTCGTCGCCTTTCAAGACTCTACATTCATGCTGGCAAGCATTGGACACTGGATAAGCGAGCCACAATTGCGAAAAACACAGTTTCAGGACTGGTACTGATCTCTAAATCATGCGGAACTGATGTTGCAAGGTACATATATAAACAGGCTATTTCTGCTGAAACCGTCTTGATGAATTGAGACTAATTAATCTTTCCTCCATGTTTTGTAGGTTGTCTTTCTGGCTGTCCAACACAATTGTGCTGAGGAATATAATTTCCCAAGCATTTGGATGTTCTGGTAACTCTAGTATGTCGAGGTTCACAAGGTCCAACGGGAGTATGGAAAAAGGTGAAGGGAAGTGTCCATCACTGAAATGGAAAGGTGGTAGTCAACAAGGTAATGGGTATCCCCACTTTGTTGAGGATTGGCAGGAGACTGGAACCTTCATTGCTGCCCTGGAGAAAGTTGAGTCGTGGGTGTTCTCTCGAATAGTTGAGTCTGTTTGGTGGCAGGTAAATTTAGTCCAAACTACTTTCAAATTGATGTTTTTTCATCAGCTCATTTGTATGTGTCATTTCACAAGCACTTCCTTGTTGTGTTAAATTTTCAGGCCTTGGCTCCACATATGCAAGCCCCAAGCAAGAAATTGTTATCCAGCAAAAGCAGTTCTCGGTTACTAGGCCCAGCATTGGGAGACCAACAGCAAGGCGACTTTTCCATCAACCTGTGGAAGAAAGCTTTCGAAGAAGCTTTTCGACGAATTTGTCCGGTTAGAGCAGGAGGGCATGAGTGTGGCTGTTTGCCAGTCGTGGCCAAAATGGTACGGAATCGTAGTGTTTCTGTTTTTTCTTGCAAGTTAAAGTAAATGAGTAATTTCTTTCACCTCCTTCCATAGATGTTTGATTGAGAATTGTTTCTTGCTGCCAGGTTATGGAGCAGTGTGTGGCACGGCTCGATGTAGCGATGTTCAATGCTATTCTGAGAGAATCGGCCAATGAGATCCCAACTGATCCAGTATCAGACCCTATTTTGGATTCAAGGGTTCTGCCTATACCAGCAGGGGAATTGAGCTTTGGCTCTGGAGCACAACTCAAGAACTCTGTACAGTTCTTACATCCACCTATCTTCTAAACCAATTAATTTCACACCAGTTTCTGAATAATGAACTTTGGCTCACTTGTTAACATGTGTGTGCTGTACAAGGTTGGAAATTGGTTTAGATGGCTTGTAGATACAGTGGCGATGGATGATGAGGAAACCCCAAAGCAAGACGAAGAAACCAGTAGCGAGGTTGATGATGACCATAGAGGAGACGCCAAACCGAAGTGCTTCAATCTTCTCAATGACTTGAGCGATCTACTTATGCTTCCTAAAGACTTGCTGATAGACAGATCAGTGAGACAAGAGGTGACTTGTTTCAGTATTTCTTTCCCTTTCTTTCCTTGCTTGATGGCTATTGCAAACTTCTCAGCGGGAAAAGATGATGTGGCCTGTTTGTTTAGGTTTGCCCGTCAATTGATCTTCCACTGGTGAAGCGGATACTCTGTAATTTTACACCAGACGAGTTCTGTCCTGATGCTGTCCCTGGAGCTGTACTTGAGGCCTTGAACGCCGGGGTATACACATAGCTTTCAATTTTTCCACCTTGGATTTTTTGTTTTTTGGGTCTTACGTTTGTTGGATGTCTTTGTTTTCTGGTGAGAAGAGCCTTGTGGAGCGCAAGCTCTTGGGACAACCCCCGAGAAGCTTCCCTTACTCAGCTGCACCAGTAGTCTACACTCCACCTTCAAGCGATGCGGTATCAGAAAAAGTTGCAGAGGTAGGTGATATAAATGGTGGCCGCGGTGGTTTGAAGTCTCGCTTGTCAAGGAATGCTTCAGTTGTACAGAGGAAAGGATACACCAGCGACGACGAATTGGAAGAGCTGGACTCTCCTCTTGGCTCAATTCTCGACAGCTCGCAATACTCCTCGAGTTGGATTAACGGAGAGCACTGCAAGCAGAAGGTCACGAATGCGAGGTACGAACTGCTCCGCGAGGTCTGGTCAGGCTGAAATTGCTTACATGGCCAAAAGATTTGGATATATACTGGTAGATTTCACAGGCTCTGTATGATAATGAACAACTTGCCTCGTTGTTGTTTTTGCCTCTGTGATTTCTTGGGTCTTTAGCAACTCGAAGTAAATATCAGAAAAGAAATGAAAGCTGAAAATTCTGTCAAAAAGAAAATTGATCAGAGTAGCAGAAGTGTCATCTTTCTTGTACTACAAGGCACTAGTTCGGGGTTTGGAATCGATGCAGGGAAGAAAGATTGATTAATTGATTAACTGACTGACTCTTTGCTTATGTTTTATTGATGCCAAAATTTAAACTTTTGCCTTTCACTTTGTTCCATTTGGTGTAATGGAAGTGAAGAAGCAATACACAAACTAAATAACCTTTCTCCCTTTGTTCCATTGAAATGGAACAGAGAGATAGATGCACTATTACAACGACATAGATAGACTGACACTCTAACAGACCAAAAACTGATTACGGGGTAAACATAGAACAGGAAAAGAAGCAAAGAGCAGGACACGATTTGAAGATTCGGCGACTCAGAGATCGAGCCACCCCTCTCCATTTGCAGCTGATGGTCCAATGTTAGGAATCCTTGGATTCGCAGCTGCAACTCCATGAGGAGACTGGTCGCTGCTCGGCGGGAACATGGCCCCCGGGATTCGCAGGGTGGTGAAGTGCACAGGGAATTGTTGGAGTAGCTGGAGGGGAGGTTGAAATGCTCCATTGTGACCATTGAAACCCCTGTCATACATTGGAGTCTGAATTCCACCAGCCGGGGGGAAAGAGAAGCGGGCGACTTGGGATCCTCCGAAGCGAGCATTTCCAAGCCCAGCAGTGTTCACAGCAGCTCCAAAATTCTCTCCCTGCCTCTCCACTGACTCAACCTTGCACAGATTCAAGCTCTGGTTCAGATGCCATGTCGAACCACCAAGCCCGCTCATCATAAGTGGAGCAGGAGTGGTAACGGGTTGAGGAGGGACAGGATTTTGGAACACAGCAGCAGGTCCTCGGGTCATGTTCAGCTGTTGCACGAGATGTCGCACTCGCGCTAGTAAACCTTCATTGGAGTCGGTCTGGTTTGCATCGGTTCGCAGCCTTTGAAGGATTTCGTCCACTGTGTAGATCTTGAACTTCCTGGAAGTGCCCTTCCCAAGATACAGCTCTTGACGACGGAGAATACTAGGCACGTTGTAGCGTCGAATGCTGAAATTGGTGACAGCATCTGCTCCTCTCACCCTGATCGCTGCTACATCATACGCCCTCGCAGCTAGGCTCTCGGTTTCGAACGTTCCGAGGTAGATTCCACGGTAGTTCTTGTCTCTGCCGAGTGTCGCTTGCCACCTGATCACGTTAGGGTTCGCCTTAGAAGGCTTCCTGCGGAAGAAAGGAAACACAAGTAAAAATGAAAATGTCAGGGAAAATCTGAAATGCAGAACACCATGAGCCTATTTAGACTGAGGACAGAAGCGGAAAAATGACCTGAAGACCCCACGGAATCGAGAGGTGCCTCTCACGAAGCCATCGCTCGTTCTGCGAATTTCAATATGGAGATGTGAGATTTTGCATCAGTGATTAAGATGGAGTTATTTTCCAGATCTTCGTTATCGATTTACCTTCGAATTGCCATGATGTATTCACGTACAGACATGGTGTTCATCTCCTCCACTTCATTCTGGTAGAATTCCGCCTGGAAAAGAAAAGGAGAGGATGGTTACAAAACCCGTCCCTGAGTCTCTCTAACGGCGAATTTCGTTCTGATTGCAAGTTCTCATGAAAGGGGGGAAAGGGAATTGAGAATCCCTAACTGGGAAATTGAGGATTGTAGATGTTCCCCATAACTTGAGAGCAACCAAGTCATGAGCCCTAGCAGCCTTTCTCTCATGATCAAATGTCCCAATGTAAACTTCATAATTTGTCATATGACATGAGAAAACAGAGGGAAATTGGGTGTCAGTAACAGCAGAAAAGAGGCATCATAATTTTAGAATAGGTAGAAATGTGTGTTGTTTGCATCTCAAGTAACCTGATTTAGGCTTCTTAGTAGGATCAGAATTGTCCCACAGGAATGCCTCATACCCCCAAAGGGACCTAAATCGAAAGGGTTGAAGAATAAGGTAAAAGGTTAATGCTTTTCCCCAAAACAGGACTCTTGGATGCTGATAGAATGAAGGAAAAACAGAAAAAAGATACCTGCCAACAACACCCCTGAACCGGGAGCTTTCGCCACAGTGTTTAGTCCTGTGCCTCTTTCGAAGGATCTTGCGTTGCATCGCTTCGTTAGTGCTCTCTGCATCAGCAGTCCTAGCCTTAGCCTTAGTCCTCCTCCTGCCAAATGATCATTCATCACCAGAGACAAAGGTCTGCATACATTTTACAAACGCTTCGTTACAGAATCGCCATACCTTGTGCTGTTCCCTCGATTGTTCGAGGCGATGGTATTGTTGTCAGCAGCAATACCCTGGACGATGGATCTCTGTTGAGTTGGGTTCATTCGGAGTAAATTGTCATCGAAAGGGTCCTGAAAGGTGTGCTGGAGGAGAGTCGGGACCTCGGTTGGGATGGTGGCAGCAACAGGTAAGGGTGATGGTGGTGGGACTTGGTTGACATCAATCAGGCGCATGGATTCATTCACAGCAGCCATAATTTCCATGGTGAGCACCCTGAATGAATCAGTAATGAAACATAACCATGAATTAGCAGATGCATATGCATATAATGAACAGTAAATCATAAAGGGTGAGTGGAATTATTAGTCTATGAAAGCAATGGAATTTGTGTTGTAGGCTTGTAGCAAACCAGGGAGTTGGAAGTATTGCCTGAGAGAGAGAGAGAGAGAGAGATATGGAGATGGCTGTATTGCTCAGAATGGGATTGTACTGCTGCAAGTTTGCTTGGTGCTTTTGGTTCAAGAGATGAGAGCTCTATTTATAGGCATCATGGATGTGCAGATATTTGGAAGTCAGAGGAAACAGCATTGTTAGTGAAGTTGATATTTGGCATATCATTGATAATGTTTTAGAGAGGTTAAAGCCTAACCATGGTAAGAATTCCAATATCCTACATCATCTATGGAAGATTATGAATAATGTTGATGAGGTGATAGTAAGTTACTATATTTTTTTGAAAAAAGTATTAGATTAGTTCCCTTAAATTTACAAAGTGTGATATTCCATAATCACCCCGGGCGGACGTGGAAAGTGTCACGATTTAATTATATAACTTGCCATTGTGAAAATACAGAAAGTTACGATTTGCGTAAGTATGTAAATGCTATTTCATTCTTTGCAAACTTCCTTTTTTGTCTTTGCAAACTTCCTTTTTTGTGGATGAATGATGTTTTAGAAAGTTATTTAGAAAAATGAATTCTGTAGGTGACGTAAGCAATCATTTAATCAATTTACGATGCTACGTCAGCACTAGTACGATGGGCAACATCCGTACTCTGTAGTTTAACGGTTTTGTGAAGAGTAGTATTAAGATAGATAACATCTAAAGAGGTCAATGTGATTTACCCATAGAAAGTAACCATTCAATTGACAATCCTTGTCCACTTACGATTTATGTTATATGCCCTATATGTTGCTCAAATATGTTGTCACATTACCTTGAGTGTCTCTTGTCCTTTAGATGTCAATGGACAATGAATATGACAATAATATAGGTAAAAGAATTTTGACTCTGAGACATCAATCAGATTAAGCCTCTCATTCTAGACATCAATCAGTATACTTCCTTTGATTTTCATAAACCTAACTAAGTAGACAAACATTTCAGTCTTCTTCCATCTCTAGAATTACAAAATCCAGTAAAAATATGAATTTCAACCAAAGCATTCTCAACCACTCTGAAATTTTCAAATAAACATATTGCAAAGCACTGCAAGTGAACTTCAGAGCATCCTTCCAGCCAAGTGTCTTTAGACATAAAATGGTGCCATCTACTCATGTTTGTCCACACACCCTTATCTACCACTTATGCTCAAACCCAAAAAAAACCATGACATTGATACAAACCCTTAAGAGGAACATGTACATATGGTAGACTTAATCGCAAGCCAACATTCACCAAATAAAATTTGAATGCTAACTTGTAAATCTGTATTGTTTAAATCAAATACTACAAAATTATTGATTAAATGTTGTCTACTTAGTTTATGAAATAAATAGTTACTTATTTACGATCTCTTAAAGATATAATAAGAGACCACAAATATGTTCATGAAAATTATTTTTAAAGAGCATAAATGATTTTAAAACTTAAAATAATTAAGCATATGATGAATTATTTGATTAAGACATGAAATTTAACCGGCCAAGGATAAAGCTAGTTTGTGTTAAAAGTAAAACTTGGATGGACAATGTGGACCGGCCCGGTCATCTGCAATCCTGGGCCTGACTTTAATGATGGGCCCATCCGCCCTGGACTTGCTCGCACTTCACAAATGGGCTTTTATCGGTTTCTCTGGCGGGAAAGCTGGAGCGGTATGGCGGGAATTGGGAAAAGAAGAACCGCAAGCAAAGAGAAAGATGCGAAAGCGAAACCCATGGCTTAAGCACTAAACGTCTAAAACGAAACAACAATTGAAATTGCAGGCTCTGAACTTCTACGTCTCCTCGGCTTTCTTCAGTCTCTCGCTCGCTACCCCATTTCAGTCTCGTAGTTGCTTCAATCCTAACTGCGCAAGCTTCTGTGAAGATGGGGAAGAGAAAGAAGTCTAGGGTTTCGCGCGAAGAAGAGGAAGTCGAAATGGAAGAAGAACGGCTGGAGGAGGAGGAGGATGAGCATCAAGATGATACGGAGATGGCCGATAAGTCCTCCGGCGACGAGCAGAGCCTCTACGAGGTACTTCCATTTCTCCCTTTCCCCCACCATAGATTCATGTGCTGCCGCCTTAGGTCGAGTTCGCCGACTCGTCATTTGATTCCTTTCTGTATCATGCGTTGTATTGTGCCTGAGAATCTGTAAATCTATTGCGATGGTGAAAGTTTTAGGCTTGATACTGACCACTTGACCATTATGATTTGTACTGAATTTGGTTGTGGGAGAGTGGGAGAGACCCAAAATTAGCTTCACAGTGATACATGTGTTACACATGCAAATGGGTTTTGGACCTGCTGCTGTGTTAGCAGCTCTTAGTGCTGAAAATTAAACTGAAGCTCTGTGGAATTCAATAATTTCGCCAAGGCTGAACCATAGAAACTGGCTTATAGTGCCCAGTTCAAAGCTGCGGGAGACATATTCTGAATGGTTGGTTTAGTTGCAGGGGATACTGAGATGTAAATGCATGAGGTCCTGCAATACGCTATCCATATTTCAACTGTGTTTTCAGGCAATTGCTATTATGGATGTACTACATGGTTATTGCTTACTTCTCAGCAATTGTCCCACCTTCATGATTCTGTTCCATTAAATTGTTGAGTTCAGCCCTTCTTATTTGCTCTATTTAGTAGATTGTGTATATTGAGTTGGGATTGGGTGCTAGCTTTACAAAATGATGCTGCGCTGGATGCAGGTTCTTGGTGTACAGAAGACAGCATCCCAGCAAGAGATAAAGAAAGCATACCATAAATTGGCTTTAAGACTCCATCCAGATAAAAATCCTGGTGATGAGGTGACTAACTGAGGAACACTGCATATTACTTTTGTCATGGGGATAAGGGAATTCGATCGTGTTTGTTTGATAGTAATACCATGTTGCCTTCTGATAGGAGGCAAAAGAGAAGTTTCAGCAACTACAAAAGGTGATATCAATCCTTGGGGATGAGGAAAAACGTGCACTTTATGACCAAACTGGTTGCGTCGATGATGCAGTAAGTACTTAGAACTAACAGCTAGGTGAATTAGTTGATGCAGTAAGTCTTGAGGGAGCCTGCTTCTGATCTTTTTCTGGTTTTCTTGTTTTCAGGACCTTGCAGGAGATGTTGTCCAGAACTTGAGGGAATTTTTCAGAGCTATGTACAACAAGGTAGTACAGTCTGTGCATTTAGTTTTATGCCGTAGTTTTGCTCACTGTTGTAAATCCAGTCTCCATAACTGATTCAATAAATGTAATGTCAGGTTACTGAAGCTGATATTGAGGAGTTTCAAGCAAATTACAGAGGATCCGATTCAGAGAAAAATGATCTGATTGACCTTTATAAGCAGTGCAAGGGTAATATGAACAGGTATATAAGCATTCAGTCTGACATAATCCATCTTCAGGCTTCTACACTTGGTCTTTAACCCTTCTCCATATTCTAGGCTCTTCTGTTCAATGCTCTGCTCTGAACCTAAGCTTGATTCTCACCGTTTCAAAGACATTCTGGATGAGGCAATATCTGCAGGTAACAGTTACCGGCTAGGCAAATGTAGTTACTAGTAATGTCTTGTTACATTGTGATGGGATAAGTTCAGTAATACATTCAGTTGATGCATCGCACACTAAGTATTCTAATTTGCTTCGTACAGGAGAACTGAAAGCCACGAAGGCCTACGAAAAATGGGCAAAGAAGATCTCTCGAATGAAACCGCCTACAAGTCCCCTGAGAAGAAGGGGGAAGTGAGTCTCAACACCATTGAACTTTGTTAACATGGTTATTTGCTCTTGTCCATAGTTGTATGAAACTGTCATTTACAACTTGTTTCATGACTTCTTCACAAGGTCATCAACTGAAGGGTCAGAAAGCAATCTACTTGCGGTTATATCCCAGCGGCAAAGCCAGAGGAAAGATCGATTCGACTCTATGTTCTCTTCTCTTGTCTCCAAATATGGTGGGGGTAGCGGCCCTAGTACACCATCGGAACCTACAGATGAAGAATTTGAAGCCACAAGGAAGAAACTTGAAAGCAGAAGGGCATCCAAGAAGGCTGGGAGAAAGTAGTAGGACCATGATGTAGGATGATTTAAGTTTGGCTTAAACCATTCAGATTGTCATACAGATATTGCTTAGTCATGTTAATTCCCATATCAGATGCCTTCGAGATGATAACATTATGCTCATTATTGGTTCGAACCTTGAGGCTACCAATATCGTATATATAGAAAATGTTCGTGTTGATATGACTTGAATCGGACTATCAGCCGCTACGACTGGTAATCGGGGGTCTCATGGAGAAGTACTATAAATACTTCTCATACTCCTCTGTAATCTGTAATCTCCTTTGATATAGTGAAACTGGTTCTCTCTCGCCCGTGGACGTAGCTAACACATATCGTGTTAGTGAACCACGTAAATCGTGTGTCGTGTTTTCGATTCTCGCTTTCGTATTCTTGCTTTGTCGATTCCGGCAATTTCCCGATCCGTAGCAGCGCGTTTTTAACAGTTCGTTTTCGCCATCAAAGAAACACACTTATGATTATCGGGATGGATTCTTATCCCTAATAATAGGTGGTTGTAATATTATTGTCATCATTCATCACCTTGAAGTTTTGTGCCTAATTATTAGAAATTAGGAATTTGGTGATCACTATGCCCCATCTAAAGCATATCCAAACTCCATCATCAATTTTCTTTTAGGTATCCAAACCCACCATTATTATTAATAATACTGGTGGGAAGGTGTGATTTGATGATAATCTGCTTTTTGGTCTCACAATAAAGTGTTTTTTAATTAAGACACCAGTAATAATTAAATCAATGACAATTGCCATTAACAGCACAAAACGATTAAACATTGTGGAAGTGTGGAGCCCTCGGGACTTGCCTTCTTTGAACGTCGTCCTCCTCCAGTCCCATTTCACTAATCACAAAGTCTTTTCAGAAATTCGTGTAGCGGATAAAATTGATTGAAAGAATAAGTAGTATTCCTGTCAACGTATTAATCCGACTACAAAAAGTATCTTACTACAATGGTAATTATCAATCTATCATGCTCTACAAATCCTTATCTTAATCGTTGACATGATTATCTATAAAGCACTAACGAATGGTGCGATCCAACGACAACATCATATTAACGGATTGGTATCAAACTAGTTTGTATTGATGAGAAGATGAATAAAAACATGAATAGGAAATTTCTTTGATAGTTTTTGTTTTAATTTTACAACAATTGAAATGGTGGGGGGAGGATGATGACATTGCAACTACATTGGTAGGAAACATTCGCCAGAATAAAAAGAATTCTCAGCCCACACCACCACCAGAACTTTCTTCACCACCGCCATGTACTCATAACTTTGAGATACACTGCGACGGGTCGTTTTTCAACGACTCCCAGGAGGCGGCATATGGAGTCATCATTATGAACGACCATGGTCAAGTTTGCGATGGTAAGGCTGAGACTTTGCACTGTTTCTCCCCTCTTGAAGCTGAAGCCAAGGCACTCCTCACGGGGGTTCGTTTGGCTGTGGAGCTACATTCGTCATGTCTTGTTCGTTCGGATTGCCTGCCGCTTGTCAAAGCATGCCAGGAGAGCCAGACGGAATGGCCATGGAGAGCGGCTGCCTGGATAAGCGCCATTAAGCTGTTGTTGCTAGGCAATCCTCTGGTCCGAATCTCGCATATAGGTCGTAAGAGGAATGTAAAAGCGAACTGGGTAGCTAGATCTTGTGCCAGGAATTCGTTACCACACGAATGGATTCAGATCCTGGATGTTGTCTCCCCCCTCTTGTAACCTTTGGTTCCATTTAAGAGTAATGAAAAGCAGTGTCCTTTTGTCAAAAAAAAAAAAAAAAAAAGCCACTTTAACCTTTTTCTTCTTTCGTTAATTACTGGTGATTGTTCGTTGCTGTCACTTTGCGCCCTTTCTTGCACCAATTTATGGGGAGAAGACCAAATAAAGACCACTCAACCACCAAATTACAGTCTTTGCTACTGTTACTAACTGCTCTCTCCAGAACCTCTGTTTTCTGGGTGCGGTATTTTCTTCTCCTCTTTGTTTTCTTTTAGGTAAGTCGTCACTCACAGACGAATCAAAACCCTCTCTTTATTAATTTGCTGCTGCTGCTTTCATTTGTATTCTCTTGACTTGTCCTCCTCTTTCTCTCCCGTGCGCTCATCATTGTGGAATGTAGCTTTACTCCCTACACATAGCCCACCAAAAAGGGGGGAAAACCCTTCCTGTCTCTCTGAGGTCTTTCTCGCTTACTCGACTCCCACCTTGCACCATCAGCTTCTCAGTCAATTTCCCTTTCTGGGTTTGCTCCAAAGTTCCAACCTTTCTCATCAGGCGCTTTCATTTCTTTGCTGTTGGTGTCATTTCTCGGTCTGAGATGGAGATGCTATGAGGTTTTACTGATGTTTGTTTTTCTGGGGTTTGTCTTTGTAACGCAGTGATGGAGTTGGAGAATGGTGAGGGCAAGTCGAAGATGGAAGATTATGAGGTCATTGAGCAGATTGGGAGAGGAGCTTTTGGCTCTGCTTTTCTTGTTCTCCACAAAGCTGAGAAAAAGAAGTAACACGCCTAATTCTCGCTCTCTCATACTTCTTGTCCCTTGAAATTTTTGCCTTTTCTCTCTGGTTTCTTTCATCTGTGGCTGAATTTGCGAACTTGGTTCACACTTGCAACTTGTGAAGGCAGTAAGCAATCAGGCAATCAATGGAATTAGTGGTTTTGGTGGGGTTTTTCTTTTTGTGTGCTTCTTCTTGGTTTCTCATATGGGTTTCAAAAGTGGAAGGTTGGTGGCTGCCAATGATGTCGGCATGGTTGTCTGTCTTTTAGCATATCATTGTTAGTTTTTTTTTTTTCATTCCCAACCTTCCAAATCATTGATCATTTCCTGTTGCGTTTCTCGTTAGGTATGTGCTGAAGAAGACACGGTTGGCTAAGCAAACCGAGAAGTTCAAACGCACAGCTCATCAAGAGGTTCCTTTTCTCCTGCTCTTCTTATGCTTATCAATGAACATGACCCACAAAACAAAAATGAGAAGAGAAAGTTTGTTCCTTTCATCACATTGTCTCAATGCTTTGCTGAACTAATGAATTCGATGGATGTTGAAATGATGGAAGCACTAGAGACATTGTTCTCCTATATGTTATGGTCACCAAATTGATCTATCTTGCAGATGAACCTCATTGCCAAGCTAAAACATCCATACATTGTGGAGTTCAAGGATTCTTGGGTAGACAAGGTGTGTTGCCTCACCTGACTTCTTGTTCGGTCCATGTTCGATGCTGCCATCTTCTTATTCCATGTATTTTTAAGGGAAGACCTTTAAAAACCTTTGTTAATTTCTTAATTTAGGGGAATTCTGTGTGCATAGTGACCTCCTACTGTGAGGGAGGAGACATGTAAGTATATTAATATTCCTAATCAAATGCAATTTGTATTTATATTATTATGATATCAATACATGTTCACATGTCCATAAGCTCGATATCATCCGTCTAAACTTTCAGAAGTTCATCTTTGTAGCATTTGTATGATTAGGTAATAAAATTAACTTTAAAGTGTATGAGATTTACGAGCTCATTGGTTATTCTAACTGTCTATTCAGGGCTGTACTTATAAAAAAGGCTAGAGGAATTATCTTCCCGGAGGAGGTAAGCCAGCAACTTGTACATTGGTGAAGCTCTTCACTTTTACCTGCTCCTCATCTGCCTTTTCTTCCCTCTTTCAGAAAGTATGTAAATGGCTGACTCAATTATTACTAGCTGTGGACTACTTGCACTCGAATCGAGTGATTCACAGGGATCTGAAGGTACACAGATTCTCTTTGCATATGTTCAGGACTTTTTGTCTGGTTGAATTGCTGGCTAATATGTGCTATGAAATTCCAGTGTTCCAACATATTCCTCACTAAGGAGAATGACATCCGCCTTGGTAAGAGTGCAGATTTAATTGTTAGGAAGATGTGATTTTTTCCCCCCATATCATCCTTCTTTCTTCTGAAGTGCATGCCTTGTTGGGGAAACAAACAGGCGACTTTGGACTGGCAAAACTTCTGAACACAGAAGAACTAGCTTCCTCGGTATGTATTCATCATCTTGCTGCTTTATTTTTTGAATTGATTGCAAACCAACTTGGTGTCACTGCTATCCCACTGTTCAAATTTACCAGAGATCTTGATTCCAAACATGAACTGAAGCCAGTTACTTGTGATAATTTTGGTTATTCGTGTCTTTCTGTGTTCCCTGCCCGCCTTCTGTTTTGTGAGCGTAGGTTGTTGGAACCCCTAACTACATGTGTCCGGAACTACTAGCTGACATACCTTACGGGTATAAATCTGACATCTGGTCACTCGGTAAGCCTTTAGGACTATATGTTCAGTAAAGCTGTAGATGTATTCACAAAGAGAAGAAAAGCTGTAGAATATTTCAATCATATTTGAGTGACATTTTGTCTCTTGTATCCAGGATGTTGTATGTTCGAAATCGCGGCCCATCAACCAGCCTTTAAGGCTCCTGTAAGTACTAGTATCATCATCTTTGTCAATGGGCGCCAGTATGGTCAATCTGAATTGAATTTGGGAAAAAGAACTTGAAAAATAAAGTAAAACTGATTCATTGAACAGGATATGGCTGGACTTATCAACAAAATAAATCGATCGCTGATATCTCCTCTTCCGATTGTTCACTCTTCTTCACTGTGAGTGTCTATATCTGCTCTCGTAGCAAGGGAGTATTGTACCGTCGAAGGGTCGACACTAACTTAGCATTCCTTCTTTCTATTTGAATTTTCGCCTCACAGGAAACAAATTATCAAATGCATGCTCAGGAAGAATCCAGAACACAGACCAACAGTAAGTTAAACATGAAATCACTCATTCTGAACTTGCCAATGGCATCTGATTCTGACACAACAATATTACATTCCCAGGCTGCAGAACTTCTGAGAAACCCATATCTCCAACCATATCTCTTCCATTGCCGTAATGCATCAGCTGTTTTTCTTCCAATACTGCCTTTGAACAACTCTCCTGAGAAATCAAGACGAAAATCGCTAACTAGGAGATTCAGTGGTGGAGGGGCCAGCAATCCTGCGGTCAGCAGAGAGACTGTAGAACAAAATGATCATGTCCCACCTGAGAGATCAAATGGCAATGCAACATCATCTACTTCTAGTGCAGATGATAACTTGGACATGAAGACAGCTGATTCTAAAACATCTGATACAATCACTGGCCCAAAAGACAGTTCCACTGACTCCGAGATAAGTGTTTGCAATGGCGGAGGAGAGAAGCAAATTGATGATTCAAGAGGTCTTCATCAAAAGGATGTCACTGAAACTGAATTCGCCTCACCGAGTCCTCAGCAGGAACCTGAGTGCTTGCAGGATCCACGAGATGTTGAGATCAACCTTGTGACTGAAAGAGAAGAAGATTTCAACCTACAGGCTTCTGAGAAGGATCAACTAGAAATGCCAAATGACACAACAGAGGAAACTTGCAGAGAAGAACCTGTTTCTGAGGAGACATTGTTGGTGCCAGCTGAGAATCATGAAGCTCCTTCCATGCTGTTACAGCCAACGCCACCTGAAAACCAGCTGGAGCATCAAAATCCAGCGTCCCCCAGAGTTCATGCAGAAGAAAGGACTCTTTCCGATCTTCATCCAGCAGGTAAAGGTGAAAGTGGATCAAATCCTGAGAACACTAGAAATGACGATGATCATCACGGTGGCAAAGCAGCGAATCACGAGGCAGGGCCACTACCACCTACAGCAAACCACATCTCGCTGCTACGAACGCTGGCAGCAATCAACGATCAGAAGGGGGAGTGGGGGGCTCCAACCCAGCAAAGGGCAGATGCTCTCGAGTCGTTGCTCGAGCTGTGCGCGCGTCTGCTCAAACAGGACAAGGTCGACGAGCTTGCTGGCGTGCTGAGGCCATTCGGAGAAGAAGCTGTGTCGTCGAGGGAGACCGCGATCTGGCTCACTAAGAGCCTTCTTTCTCAGCACAAGTATGGAGAAGGGTCCTCATGAAGAAGAAAAGAAACTGTGTCTAATACTTGTGTTATATATGTGTATACATGCAAAAGTGATCACCCATTTTATTGTTAGGTTTCTTCTAATGTTTGATGGTGTTATTGTAGGGTTTTGTTCTGACTGGTTTACCAAAGAGTGTTTGTATTGTATGATTTGTGAGCTTATCTACTCCAACCTAAATATCAAATTTATAATTTCTTTTAGTTTTAGCTATTATTTAAAAAAAAAAATTGTAAAAAATATTATTTAGGACAGGAGAAAAGTGTATTAAAGAAAATGTGTTTATGCAATAAGTTATTTAATTAATACCCTTTCATTTCAATATAATACCACCAATCATGGTGTGTTACAAATTGCAAAAGAAACAAATGAAAAGGGGGGAATTTAAAAAAAAAACAAATACAAGAAATTACATTACTATGCTCTCCAATCTCCATCATTTCCCCCAATTTCTATTGTCTTGGGTATTTTTTTTTTCCTAATTTTTTTTATTATTTCATTTTTTCATCTTTATTCATGCCCACGTGTCCTCTCTTAATTTTATATATAGCTTACTGGAAATAATAGGAAACGAGAGAGACGAGAGAAGCTCCAACCAAAGTTGCAAAGCCCGGCAACGCCGAGCTGGCGGCACTGCTGGGCCCGGCAGCAGGCCCACCCGCAGCAGCAGGTCCACCAGCAGCAGGCCCAGCTGCACCGGCCGCGGTCGCGGCCTCGGCCTCGGCGCCGGTTGGGCCTGGGGAAGGAGCGACTGTCGCCGCGACGGCTGCGTCAGCGGCCAAGACGGTGCTGAGGGAGGCGGCGGCGAAAACGACGGCGCAGCAGATCTTCTTCATGGTCATGGTTGAAAGATTCGAAACGTTTCTTTCAAGCGAAAAAAAAAACTGCTGGACGGAGAAGAAGACTTGGCTTCGGCGCCTGGATACGGGACCTGCTTTGTGTTTCTTTGGGGTTTCGTTTTATTCTCTTTTTTTTTTGTTTTTTTGCTTTTATTCGAGCAGGTCTGGTGATGGCGATGGGGTTTGTGAACAATTTATAGGGAAGCTTTGGAACTAATCTTGGGTAGTTTTCATGGCGAACTACAAAGTTAATGGATTTTGCTCGAGTTTCGGACGCTAAAGGTTTTTGCTAACCACGGGTGGTTTCCTTTTCTTTTGTTTGTTTGAAAAAGTTCTACTCCTAAAATTATGAATTTTGGAAATAATGGATAGGAGTGAAATTCTATTTTAGAGGATTTGTTGAAATTAATTAATTATTATTTTTTTAAAGTTACTTATGTTTCGATTAAACGTTGGGTGACTCGAAGTCATTTGATCCGTTATAATTCATTGTTTGCAAAACAAAACAAGCATTTTCAATAGTGATTCAATGGACCATCTCAACTTTTTTGAGATTATGATTAGATTTTTTTATGAAGGTAGTCGAGTCATTGCAACTTATGTACAATCTCTTTACTATAGTCTGTCCTTCCATACGAATAGTAGAAAATGTGGAGCTCTGAAGTTTTGCGAAATGGAAGAGCTCTAGCCTCTAGCATAATCAAGAAAGTGAAAAGCAAAATTAGGACATAAAACGATCATAAAATTCAACGGTCTAATTTAAAGGTAAATATCTACTGAATCTGTAAATTCAAGAACCATATATGAGAAGAACAAAACATCATAATCCGATTTCACAAAAGTTATTGGCCACTAACCGTCATTATCCCGTCTATACTACCTTCTTTTTTTTTTTTTGTCCATTGATTGTTGGCCGAAAAGTTTGAAATCGGGATGGATGAATGTTCTGTCTCACGTTATTACTAGGCCAACTTTAAAGACCGTATGTTTGGATGTTAAGTTACCAGAGACATAAAAAACTGTCTGTGGCTTTACAAAAAATGTCAGTCAAAAACTCATATTTGGGTTTCACAAAAACAGTGAAAAACCAGTGGCTTGCTTGATTGCAGCTAACAAGTAATTTCACAACGCCTATTGCAGCATGAATACCATGTCCGATCCAACATTGGCTTTCTCTTCTCAATTCTCAAAGAAGGATATGAAGTCTGAAGAGAAGAGAGAAATACAACAAGAGTCCAAGCTAGCCTCTTTTCCGCATCAACTGCTTTCTGCTATAACTACAAACTACACGTCGCAGAACCATGTTTGTTTCATCATTTGTTGTCTCTTCTCGAACTGAACAGACTTGCCTTTCGCACGAGGAGAGCGTCCAAAAAAGTAGTTGATTACTTCACGAGGCGGCTTCGGTGGAGTTTGAGGGTACTGCACTCTCAAAGCCATCAGTCGGGTGAACGGAGATGCTATGTGCTCCATTAACGACTTCATGCTGGTAAGAGGAAACTCGTGTTCTTCCCAGCTCTTCTGAACCCCGAACTAATTACACGCGAAAAACACGACGATTAAGCTTCATACATATAAGGTGGCATGTTTTTTTGGCTGGTTTGGCCATGGAGAAGTTCACAAAAACATGTACATTCTACTACTGATGTAAGAAGTACGACATACCTCGTCGTATACGTCAGCAAAGCGCAGGCTGAGAGAGAGAGATTTAGCATAGCATATGTCGGCAAAGCGCAGGATGAGAGATTTAGCATTATGCAACTCACTCAACAGCTTCATATATTTATAACGAAGCTGCAGCTCTTCAACCTGGATGGGATCCCACCAAACGCATATGTCCGCGCAATCCAGAGAAGGAACACACAACCCGACCAGCTCGGTTATGAAACCCGAATAACTGAAAGATTTCAGCTTGGGAGCAAACACTAGAATTTTCACTGACTTGTGATACTCTTTCTGGATTTGGAGGTCCAACAGCTCGGGTCCCGTTATCTTGAATACGAGATTTTTTGGCAAAGCAGCGAACGAGTTTGAGGTAGTTCAAACAAGGGAGACCTGCAAAAGGATCAACGGGTAGTTGCTCCCTGCCAGAGTGAAGCCAGTAGCAGTCACGCAGCTCAAGGGTTGTCAGGAAACTGAATCCCACTGCGAATTCGCTGCCATCTGAGTTCGGATGTAATCAACTTGAGGGTCTCGAGAGATTCCAGATGATGAGCCGCCATGCTGCTGGCAGCCAAAATGCCGAATCTGTGGTCGCAGTTCGCATGAGAAATGGACAAATGGTTAAGATCATGACCATTCCTACCACGAGACTGACGAGAGGCAGCAGCATATTTCATGACACTGTCAAACAGATGCATATCCGGTCGTATCCCCTTAGAACTTCCGAAGTTGAAGGAGATGCTGACGACAGATAAGGAGTTGGAGCGGAGAGACAGAAGATTGCGAACGTATTCGGCCAAGGCTGCACTCCTGCAGAGGGACCTGCTGAAATTGAGGGTAGGTAGGAACCTCTCTCCACAAGAATCGCCACCTCTTCGACACAATGCTGGTTCGCACTACGCACTTGGTGCTCAGGAATGACAGAATGTGATGCAAAATGGGGTCAGGAAGATCACTCAATCTGTCAATCGTTTTCTCCTCGCCTTCTTCCACTACATCATCATAGCTGCTCATGGACCCCTTTGAGCTACTTGCCATCTCTGCCTCCTCCTTCCTCTCACAAGTAAAAGCTTGACCTATTTTGTTCAGAATAACAAGTAAAGTGCTTACTAAGAAACTGAAAAGCTGCCATCTTCAATCAATTGTACAGGACCCAAAACTAGAGGAAACAAGAGAATTGATCCTAATCTTGTTTTTAGTGTTTTCTCAACATCTCAGCAATCATTTTTAACAGACTACACAGTATCAGTACAAGAGCAAATTTAGGGATTCAGAAACAGAGAAATAGAAATAGGGCACAGAATCGACGGCTTCCCAAAAACCCTAGGCATGAAAGCTCGCAGTTACATTCGATCGCGGAAGATTCTTCCAACCATGAAGACAATGCGATGCCCTAAGGAAAGGCGACCATCGACAAGGAACCCATTTGAGAAGAAAGCTCTCCCCAAAAACGGAAACAAGAGACTAACCGATTTACCTGATTCCAGCGATGGTGGACTCCGAAGCAATCAACGGAGTCGAAACTTCTTTACAGCCATCTCCGGGAAGGAATTCGTACTGGTCGGAGCTGGATCTCGAATTTTCTCCGGCGAGAAGATGGGACTCAAAGCAGCATGCAACGAAGTGATCGGCTGAAGAAAAGAAGGGAGACGACGAAACTCATCTTAAATGGCGCGGGAACCGGCTGAGTCAGCAAATAAAGACGGTCCCACGTTAGGGTTTGAGAAACGTTTAGACGGAACGGAAGGTTTTTTTTTTTTAAGCATAGTTTGAGGGGCTGGGTTAAGTAGACTTCATATTACGGGGCTCTATTTGACGAAATTATAAAATAATGAGGGTCTAAATGTAACTTTACCGGATTCAGAAAGGAAATCAAAATGTACCACTTTAATCGAGGGAAAACGAAAAATTCTTCCTCCTCTTCAATTGATTCTGATTCTCGCTCCCAGAGAACATCCGCCGGCGCCGCTCAGTTTCCCTCCGCCGGATCCCTCTCTTCCCGACTTCGGTGCCGCCTGTATCTCCCTCACGGTAAGTTTTTCTTCTTTTATTTGGTTTGTGATTCAAAATCCTTTTTGGTCCTCGGCGCCGGCGAGGAGGTTGACCCGGCCACTGTTCTTCTTCGAAAATTAGCTGGCCTCCTCTCTATCATAACTTATTGGTGCAATTTTTGTTTGCTATAAGTCATAAACCCCAATTGATAACTTGGTTATTTGTATCTAGATTGAACTGGGGAGTCAGATTGTCTAGAATTATAAACCCTAATTGAAAATTGGCGTTGTTATCTATTTTATAGGTAGGGAAATTTTTTCACTAGAGAATCGTGGACCACTTCATTTTGGGGGCTGCGATGGATCTGGAAACGGAGAACAGAATAGCTGCAATGCTTCTGAGAGAAGCAGCAGAATTGAGGCGGCAAGCTGAAAAAGAAGGTGTTCGTGCTTATCTTGATAATAAACCTACTGCCAGGGCTCGGCCGAACTCACGATTCCTTACTGCAACTGTGCTTGGGGTACAGCAAGGTCAGTAATACTTATTGTTCAAGTTTAATAGATATTCAGTAGTCACTTCCTCATGTTTTCATTTGAAATTAAATCGACTTCTATTAAGTGTTTTGGATATGGATGGCATGTGAATCGCGTATCTGTTATGAGAATCATCGACATTATATGCTCTTTGGTGCATTATAGAGCAATTTTATACCATCCCAAATGCTTGTTGCCGGGTTCAGTTTTTTCTTTGTGAAAGTTGATCTCTTTCCAAGTCTGAGAGGACTTGGTATGCAACTTAAAAGGATAGAGCTTCTTTCTGATAGCGTTTTCTCATTTCTCTTAGTTTGTTTTCTTACATGGTTGGTTGAAATCACTGCACGATGATAGAAGTATAATTAGTTCATACTGCTGTTATATTGGTATCTTCCATCCAGTCAGCCAAACCCCCTTTTGCCTGCTGAGAACTGATTATAAGGGCATGTAATTTGAGCTTGGACCTTTTTCCGTGATTAACGGATGACGTGTTGCTATCATCTGTTCTTGCTGGAAGTATACTTGAGATGCTTGTGTGTTTGTACAGGGGTCCCAACCAGAACATAAAGGAAATTGTTGTCCGTGTTGATTGAGAATGGGACCCCAAGTATTCTCTTAGGGTGAGAATTACACACATTTTTGTTAATTACTGCTTGCCCTTATTACTCTTATTACTGAGACTTGAGCACAAATCGAGCTGATACTAATTACTGCTTGCCCTCATTTTTGTGTTCCTTCATTTACAAGAAAATACATAATTTTCCATTTTTTATTTTATTAATACTGATTCTACTCTGGTTACTTGCTAGCTTCCAGCAAATCGAGCTGTGGAAGTAAGTGAAATGTGGCGAGTTAGGCAGCAAGAGAAGGAATTGGACAAACGGCTTAGTGAGAGGTCCAGAGGTAAGAAAGTTGAAATTACCAAGGACAGGAACATGGGTGAATACCATAGGAGTGCAAGTAAGAGCTTCTCTCTACAAGGCAATGATGCAAGACCCTCATGCTCATCAAGTGATGTGGTACATGGGGCCAGCGGCTCAATCAAAGAGGAGGGTTTAAAGGATGAAGAAATTGAAGAATTCTTGCATTCCAGGTGCTGTGAAGGCTCCCTGTCCCTGTTTTTACTGCTGCATTTTGTCATGTTTGTTGCTACCTTGACACGACTTGATTTAATTTCAGCTTTAGAAATTCAAATTCCTTTTGAGATGACATCTTATGCACTGATTTATAGGGTGAAGCGTGGTCGAGGTGCAGTTGGTTCAAGGATGGACGAAACAGGTCCCTATCGTCCTTCCGGAGAAGACACAATGGAGAATCTGTCCACGAGGGAAGTCAGAGTGCATCGTGTAATCTTGGGGCCTGAGAAGCCTTCTTCTTTGAGGCCAAGTGATTCCTCGGAAGATGAATCCGATGAGGATCGGAGGAAGAAAGCCAACAGGAAGGGCAAGTCGGAAAGAAAGCACAAGTCCAAAGAGAAGTCGTCGTCATCATCATCATCATCATCGAGAGATAATAAGAAGAGGAGGAGGAAGGAAGAAAAGAGAAGGAAGAAACACCATTAGAAGGCAAAACCAGACTTTCAACCACCTTGGCTTCCATGATGTAGCTTCTGGTGTAATGGTTGTGCCGAAAATTGTTAAGTCTTCTCTACAAAGAGCTTAATTGACCAGCTTCTTGGTTGTCAGCCATGGTTTTGGTTGTTTCGCATTCGGTTGCTGCAAGTGCAATGTTGGATATCTATTGTCTAGCAGACCCGCCAGATAAGCCCTAACTGTATAAGCAACTATGGGCTTTTAGTTGTACATGAACAGCGGTTAAGTAACAAACACACAGCTTCTTGGTGGAGAAGTAGGTGAGACAAACACCCTAAATCAGTAAATCCCTAATGATATCGCCAAGAATCTCTTTTCAAAGTGGCAGACAAATTCCAGTTTGCCAGTGTGGTGGTCAGGTATTCAAAAGGCCAATTACTGAATGACATGCCCTGGCCCTATTTGAGCGAAAAATAACTCTTGAATGTGATAACACTTCTTCGTAAAGATGACAACTACGCACTCTCAATGTATTTCAAATCTTATATCGAGTCTACAAAATTTGTGACTAGGCGAATTTGGCCGTGAAGACATGTAAACGAAATGAGTGATCGTGGTGTGTTTACGTACCACCGCGTGCGATTCTTGATTCGATAACCACAACCGTGCTAATGAAATCGGCATCGAATTTGCAGTATTCAATTTGACATATTGGCTGGACCTGTGGAAGAAAAAGAAAAAATCTGGCTGCAATAATTATGGTGACAGAGCAACGGCACACTGATGATCATCAAAGAAGGAGCTTCACATGGGGCTTGGGCCATTGATGATGATTGTGATCATGTGGACGTTTGGTAGACCGACAAACTCCATGATTTCCAGAAGGAACTTTGTTCCAGTCTTTGCGATCTTCAATATCTTGGCTAACGTGTCTTCTTCCCACTTGCTGGCTCTTTGCTGGATGGACAAGATGACGACAAAGCTTCACCCACCCCACCAGTCCAATTCACAAACAACGTGCCACAGCCTGTAATTAACATTACCAAAGAAGAAGAAACCCCACAACTTCACAGCTGTGAAACGTTGCCAGCCCACCCTCTCTCCCTTCCCTTCCACTCCAAGTCTGTAAATTTTCTTTTTTACTGTACAATTCGGTCTAGACCGAATGGTTACGATCGGACTACGGTTTTAGTCGGCGATCGAGTTAAGACGTCCTAACTTCGATAACCGATAGGATTCGGAGTCGGATTAGGGGGGTGATTGGTAACCTAAACATGTAAAAACACTCTGTTATCTCGCGCGCTAATGTGTTGATACTGTCGAACTACGAGTTTTGTTAGTGAATTAGAATACGACGATATTTTTCATATCGTACAAATGGGTTTGATTCGTCGTAACAGGGATTGTTTATTTGAGTCCTCTGCATAGATGAATTTCCCCCATTGAAAGTTGAAACCCCAACTTGTCAATTTTCCGCCCAATCCGGCAGAAAATGGTGCTGAAAGAAGAAAACTTTAACTTATTGCTGCAACAATGTCTTCTTACCGTTGGTGAGAAAAGGAGAAAGAAACAGAAAATAACTCTGTATCAATAATGGTCCCACCAAGCCGCAGTTACAGCCGTTTCCCACTAATGGAGGAAAACCCTCTCTATAAATTGGAGGGTAACCCTTCCCCATCTCCAACTCGCCGCTATAACTCAAGCTCTGCAATCTCCATCACTACTTCTCTCACTTCTCAGAAGCTCCTCCAAGCCCACACAGCTCTTCAGATCAATTTCTCCATTTTCTTCCTCTTAATCCAGCACCAATGGCCCAAGTAAGCTTCACAAAGGCAGCTGCCCTCTCCGTGTTCCTGCTGGTCGCATCCATGGCCGCCATTGTCTCCGCCCAGGAAATGGCCCCTGCTCCATCGCCGTCGCTGGTCACCGGCGCTGGGTTCTCCGTCCCAGCTTCCGGCGCCTTCGTTGCCGTCTCCGTGGTTGTGTCTCTAATGGGCTTGTTGAAGATGTAGAGAGTTCACCTTCTTTTTTTTGGGTCTCTTGAGCTTGTGAATTTGTCTGTGCTTCCCTCTCCCCTGTTTCTTGATTCCTCTGTTTTCTCACTTCGCCTCTTTTGTCTTGTTCCGGGTTTTGGTTTGTGGGTTCGGATCCATATTGGATCTTGTGTTAGCTGGGGGTTTTCCATTGTATCAGATCCATTGATCTATATATTCATTGTATGATAATATTATAATTGACTAATAATTTAAGCTGCTGGCTCTGTTCATTTACTCTGTTCGCCGGTTCTTCAATCAATTGACTTAAGCTGAAGGACAAAATTGTTTATTAGCCATGGGAATGTACTAGAGGAATGATTCATTAGATCCTCTGTGAAAACAGTTTAGAACATGGGCTGTGAAAAGTTTGCTGCTATTGTCAATGGCGTAGCCATGATTTCATCTACGATGGACAATTGACGATTACTTAGTATGGTTGAATGACTTTCGTCGTCGAGCCACGATTTCGTGTAAGGTGGGTTGTCGATTCGGGATCTGGGATGTATGATGGACGGTTCATATTTTCTTGAGTTCTCTGAACCAAACCAGTACCACAGGGTGACCATGTGGTAGAATGTGATGGTATCTTGTAGAACATTTGGGTGGTTGGAAGGTTATAGTTATATCAATGAATGTGACTTTTGAGCTATGATGACTTATAATGTTGACAATCATGAATATAGTTTTTCCAAATAAGCTACGTATGAGTTCTCTTGTTGACTATTAAGCTCTGGAAATAAGCTTTGATGTTAAGATAATAATTTTTTGAAAATTGTTTGGGTTAAACTACACGGTAGAATGTGGTTGCCAATTCAATTTCATAAGTCTATATTAAGTCGTGCCGGAACTAGAAATTCGAATGAGGGGAGCTAAAAATTTACGTATAGAGAATCAGAACTAGCGAGGGAACTGTATTTTCAAAAAGTCTATATTCAATTACATAAGTCTATATAACACCTTATCATCTATAGCTTCCCCTGCCACTAAAGTAGCTCTGTCACTGATATTAAGTGATAACACGAAAACTCAAAGATATTCAAATATTTTTCAAAACATCGTTCATCTCGTTTCTTGTAAATTTATGCAAAACCCCCATCATCATGTAAACGCGCTTAAGAACTGCAAAATTTAAGCGAGCTACGAAAAGTGGACGAGAGAATGTAGCTCTCGGAGAAAGCAATTTGCTTACAATGTCGCCTAATTCAGCCGAATCATTTCTTCCATCATTCCTTTTTCTTTTCGAATTAATTACATCAGGTAATCTCTTCATACGCTTCTGATTGGATCATAATCTCGGCGATTAAAAAACTATGCAATACAATAATATATAGGACATCAAAGGTGTATCTAGCTGGATGTGCCAATACAGTCCATCATCAATCATATCATTTACAAAAGACTATACATGAACCTTTATTTATAGTTTTATACACACATTACACCCAATCACTTGCTGTCCACCAGAAAATTGACCCAACAACAACAGCTATAGATTCATAATCATACCTCTAATCCCCTTTATAAATCCACCATTAATCCTTCTCATTCCCAACCCACAAATCTCAAATCCCTTCTCCACACAGAAATTAAAACCCTTCCTTTCAAATCTTCAGCTTCGTTACATTTTTCTCTCTCAACCAAAAATGGCCCAAGTGAGCTTCTCAAAGGCAGCTGCCCTCTCCATGTTCCTGCTGGTGGCGTCTCTGTTCGCCATTGTCTCCGGCCAGGAAATGGCCCCTGCTCCGTCGCCGCCGCTGGTCACCGGAGCTGGGTTCTCTGTTCCTGTCTCCGGCGCCGTCGCTGCCGCCTCTTTGGCCGTGACTCTTATGGGTTTGTTGAAGTTGTAGAGAGAAGAAGAGGATGAATGGATGGTTTTCTCTTCTCCCCTGTTTCTTCGTTGATTCATTATCTGCAAATTTTACTTTTTTTTTTTTGGGTTTGGTTTCGATCCATATTGGGTTTGTATCGGTTTGGTTGTGGGTTTGATTTTTGTGGGAGTTTTGATTGAGAGACACATTATTGTATAATAATAATAATCCCCATGTATTATAATAATATGAGTTTGATATGACTATTTATTCATTGTATAGTAATGAAGTAATGAATTCAATTATGTTGTTTTCATTACTTTCTAAACTTGTTACCATCACTCATTCGATTGCGATAATTGAAAATTAAACTCGAATAAGTACTTAACGGATGTTGATCGCGAGAAGTATGACATTCTAAGGTATTTTCACTTTATTTATAAAAAATGTAACTCTGACGAGTAAAACCATTGTTGTAATTTTCACGCTCAAACATTTTACGTTATAACTGTAGCGGCCATGTCGGACTTACTCTGTATACGTCAATATTGCAATTGTCATGTATAATTTATAAATGTTATTTTGGATCATGGGGGAACAACTGATTCTTAAATAATCATGCTAGGAGGTCAGTCCAACAATTTAAGCCATAAACATGCCAACACGATGATGTTAATTAATATGTTATCTCATACCGATAGACAAATAATTTTTGGATTATGTGATGTCGGATATTTACCAAATGATTTGATCTCTAAACAAGTACCATAGTTGTCCATGTAGTAGGATGTGATGAAATTTTTGTACAACATTGAGTGGTTGGACTGTCATAATATGACTTGTTCGAACAAAAGAAATGCTATGATGAATAAAATTGAGGACTACCATAAATGTAGTTCTGAAAAACAAGCTAATGTATGAGTTTTCTTGTTGACCACCATAAATGTAGTTTTGAAAGTAACCTCTGATTTTTAAACAATAAATTTGTTAGGTTTTGAAAGTAAATTTGTTTGTGTTGTCGTGTACACTAAAAAATATTCAAAGTTCATCCAACGAGATTTAAATAATATTTTATACATATACAAACTAATAATTTCGATAAATTAGAAGAGCTGTAAAAGAAAACTAGAGAATACAAGTTTTTGAATAAAACAATTTGATCAAGATGTTAAGGTTTGAGGTGATATCTTTTAGAGTAGGTTAAATCACCCCTTCAACATTCTTGTACTTTTTTATTCTATTTAATAAATAATTTCTTGTATTTTCTTTACATATTATTATATTTTTATTGTTAACCTAAAAGGCCATGAAACTGTGCAATGTAATACAATAATTTTAGGAGATACAAGGTGTGGCTGGATGTGTGACAAATACAGTCTATCATCATCAATCATCCTTTACAAAAGTTGATACATGAATCTTATACACATTACTTACACCCTATCATTTGCTGTCTCTACCAAAAAGGAGAAGTGGACCTAACAACTACACTCATTCATATAATTCTAGAAGTGAGAAAAATAAGGCACAATTGTTTATGTTTGAAGCATCACTACTACATTTGACAAAGAGAAAGTGAGAAAATTAGTAAGAAGTTTCCTTGTAATTAGACCAAAACATTTAAAAAGAATATTGTTGGAAATTTAAAGAAGTACAAGTGGTCATCTATTCACACCATACAAAGGAATTTCGGTTTCACTCGATGCAACAAGAAATAATACAAACGAGATACTTCTTGCAGAAGACTTTAACGCTTTTGTGGATTGAGTTTGTTCACATATACTGATCAGATTTACGATTTGCTCAATCAACCGCACCATATACATACCTCTGTGGCACCCTCCAAATGTCAGAACCACCATGACCACCGGATGGAGCCACAAAAAAAAAAAAAACACAACTAGAATTTCGATTACGCGTGTGGAACCGAATTGAATTGTACAAGGTCCGAAACTCGCGTGGAAATTGGGGGCTAGAAAGAGAACAACAACTATCACCCTCATCGAGACAGCTACCCATACCATCCGCATTCCACTTGTATTTGCAGAGATAAGACGCGCTGGTTGAGCCGTCCCCTAACAGGTGCAACCAGTTCATGTGTCCCAGGTGACTGACTAACTATGTTGCCAAACTATCTGGCTTCTCTAGGTCATGTTCCTTCCCAGTGGGTACCCGTGTTTACGACACACCCACGGGGTTTCCTGAGTCACTGACTACTGTATTTTTGTCATCATCAGAACCCAAACTCCTCAACTTATTAATTCATTAAGGTTGAGGCGCTCTATAAGCGCTCCTTCAATTTGCCAAGGCTAGAATTTCGGTTCAACCCAAAAACCAACCCCACCTTCTTTTATGTTCCCGTTGATGGGTTCACTCATTACAGATTGAATTATTTTTATTTTAGGTTACCGTTTGAGTCGGGTCCCAATCCCACAACGGCCGGATCCGACTCCAAAACCCCTCTTTATAAATCCAACCCGAACCCTTCTCTTCTCCAACCCACAATCTCAGAGCCCCTTTTCTCTTCTTCCTCCTTCTGCTCTCATTTCTCTCCCGGCTGTTCATCTCCAGCCCAAAAACCCCCTTCAAGCCTCCATTTTCTTTCTCAAACCAAAAAATGGCCCAAGTGAGCTTTTCCAAGGCAGCTGCCCTCTCCATGTTCCTACTGGTGGCGACTCTGTTCGCCCTCGTCTCCGGCCAGGAGGAAATGGCCCCTGCTCCCTCGCCGTCGCTGGTCACCGGCGCTGCTGGGTTCTCCGGTTCCGTGTCCGGCGCCGTTGTGGTTTGCTCTCTGGCCGTGTCGATTGTGGGTCTGTTGAAGATGTAGAGAGGGATTCTTCTCTTTCCCCCCTGCTTTCTTCATTGATTGATGGATTCATTGTCATTCTTTTTTCCTCTGCCCCTCCCCTGTTCTTTTCTCTGTTCTGGTTTTGGGTTTGGATTCATATTGATTGGGTATCGGTTGAGTGGGATTTTGGAGTTGGAGACGCGCATCATTGTATCGAATTCGTTGATCCCATATATATTAATTAATATTAATATGAATATGATATGACTATTCATTTTTAGTGTATACTTATGGCTTCGGTTCTGCTGTTCTTATTAGTTTCCTAATTTGTTACATCACTCATTTGATTGCCACTTAGCACAATTGAGTATTGACATTGGCATTGAAGGGAATTAAGGAGGAGAATACTTTGCTGAAAGATTTACCTTAATTTACATAAGTGTTGTGGTATATGATCCACGATTGAACCTCTCCCAACAATCTGAGTTATTGGGACCAATTGGTTCTTGACATGGTATCAGAACCTTATGTGACCGAGAGCTCTTGTGTTCGATTCCCGGTGACCGTCATTTGTTAAGCACATTGTATTATTGTCTTCAGACTTGTGCAAACTTCAAGCCTTTGTGAGTGGCTTTCGTTTGCGGGGGGCGTGTTAGTGTTGTGGTATATGATCCACGATTGAACCTCTTCCAACAATTCGAGTTATTGGGATCAACTGGTTCTTGACAGACGATATATATATCCGAGATCATGTGGAACCCCAATCATGTGATGATAATTCACTGCCATTTACGAGGAATAAAATCTGTAAAATTTATTCTTGGAATTCTCGTTCACACAATTTTGAGATTATGTAGAACCCCACGCGAGTCCAAATCGACTCTCTCGAGTCGGTGACAAAGGCTATAATGAAGTTCATCTATATTTTGAATGTCGTTTTCGGTGTTTTAGAAAGAGCAAATAATGAAGTGATTAGTGTTAACACAAATTCAAACCGAAGTAGGTAGGGTGGCCTCTACAAAAGTTTTGCGTCATTCTTTCTCTTTGTACTCTTACTCCTCGTTATAGCATGACGAACGAGATGAATGAAACAGCTATCTCGATAATAAATGCATAAGATGTAGCTTAATACATTTTGTTTGGTCTATTTTGAAGTTAATTTTAGGTGATAAAAAGTTTAATGGAGAACAAACACCGTCCATCATCATCCTTGAAAAACTTGATACATGAACCTCAATACATTGCATCCCATCACTCGTTCACAGTAAGTTGCACCCAACAATTAAACATTAAGAAATCCACAAATTAGAAAATTATATAATATAATTGAATTATAATGTAAAATAACATAATCACTACTATAATAGAAAAGAATATAACATAATAGATTGCTGAAGAGTTATGTATTCAAAATTGGAAAGAACTCAAAACTTACAAAACTTTGTGTCTTACTAGCTTTGATATGAATCTAACCACCAACCCTAATGGTAAGACTCGAGATTTTGCAGATATGAGTTGTGTACCGAAAAACTTGACCTTAAAATTAGAGTTAACAATTCATACAAAGAAAAAACTATCCCAAATCTAATTGTTTAAGTCATTACTTTTTTTATATTTGAAAAACAAACAAAAACTAAATAAAACCGTCTACATGTCTAAGGAAAAATCATAATTTTTATGAGTTGTCCTTACCGACTCATAATTTATGATAGAAATTTTCGACGTAAAACGAAATCGTTTATCAACTTTTTTTTCAATTCTCTTGACAGTTTTCAAATCTGAACTCTAGACGGTAACACAGAGGCCAAAACTGCGACCCGCCTCGCCTGAATATACGTACCGTTGTTGTCCACAAACCGAAGAAACAGTAAATTGTCTTTCTTTCTTCTTCTCATGCAATCTTATTCCCCCACAAAGCTCTATTCCATTATTCTCCTTGTCCAAAATTTCCATATATGAATCTTCTAAGTATGACAATGTCGACAATGGAACCTTAGGAGGCAAGTATGAAGGAAGGTTCTTAACTTTGACTAAACCCTTTTGCAAGGTTGTCAAACCGGTTTATGCCAGTGTGCCGGTTTAGCAAGTGGAATGGTTCGACCGGTGGCACATACCGGTTTGTGCCGGTTCATGCCGGTCAATATTACAAATAAAATTATAAATACTCATATTTAAACATGACATTTAACGTCAATACCTTAACATTTATACTTGAATCCAACAAATAACATCAATATTAAACTTTTATACCCATAAAATAAATAATAAAATAATTTTTATCAATTAAATTCGCTTAAATAAGGTCATTTTACTTAGAGATTCGTATATCGATCATGCCGGTCATACCGGTGGTGTCACGCCGGTTTTATGACCGGTATCGGTTGAACCTGGTACAACCGGTGGCACGCCGGCCGGCGTGACAACCATGCCCTTTTGACACCTATGGATGCTTTACAGCTTCACAATTGAATTCCCCAACTTTACACGGTAATCATACAGAGAATGATCTCCTCGCTCCACCACCTGGCCTCCATCTGTATGGGCTGGACTTTGCTTTGCTGGGCTGGGCTGTCTTATTAGAGTGTGCCATCGCATTATTAATGGTCGGTTAACCACCACAATCTAATTTAATTAATTACATAATTAAGCAAAGGAAACTACTTAAAAAATTGTTTTTTTATAGTTGGAAGTGGGTCCCACCCGCCGCTTCTTCACCCTCTATATAAACCTCACTTCTTCTCCTTCTTCTCTTCCATCCCACCACCGCCGCTCAAGCTATCAAAATATCTAAATCTTTGCAAACTCTACCCTTCGATTCAGCTCTTTCTTGCCCAGCAAAAAAACAATGGCCCAATTTAGCTTGGCAGCTGCCCTCTCCATGGTCCTTTTGGTCGCGTCCATGGCGGCCCTCGTCTCCGCCCAGGAAATGGCCCCAGCTCCCTCGCCGTCGCAGGTGACCGGCGCTGGGTTCTCCGTTCCCGCCTCCGGCGCCTTCGTCGCCGTCTCTGTCGTCGTGTCGCTCATGGGTCTGCTGAAGATGTAAAGAGGGAATTTCTTTCTCCTCTTTTCCCCCCTTTGCTTCTCATTTAATCACCATCTCGTTTTGGGGATTTTTTTTTAGTTACAGATTGGGGTTTGGTTTGTTGTACTAGCCGGTTTGGTTTTCTGGGCAGGTGGAGGCGATTTGGTTCGGATTCATTTGATCTATTATACATATCATATATGAGATATCCATTCATTGTATAATAATAAGATTCACCTTTGTATTTGTGCTGGGGTTTTCTGTACCTTCTTGAGTTCTGAACTTCCATCAATGGCGGTATCTGCTTAATCCTGCAATTAATTGCATAAGAATTATAAGGGCCATGGTGAAATGGTGATGCAGAGCTATAGAATTATCCCAACCTGGTCTAATATTGTGAATCGCCGGCCACCGTCGCAACCAGAGCTCAGCCGTCGTGCAATTCCGTTACACTCTGCAGAATCAGAGGCATCCAATTTCCTTTCTGTAAAGTTGACAAATTTCACCACCCAACAGCCAAAAGGAACCAACTTTTGTCGCGTAAAGAAATGAATGGACCTGAATTTCGGCCTTTGTCAAAGCTCCAGCTAATATCTCACTAGCGCTGGCACTTCCCTCGCTCACCTGTTTGTTTTGGGTTGGACCCGCCACCAATCGGTACCAAAGTTGAGAGTTCAGCACCGTTGCACATGGAAGAAAGATGGCATTTTGCGGAAAGGGGAAGTTCTGGTGCTGGCAGAATATGTTCATTTTTCCAGTGGTATTAAAGAACAGGGGAAATAAATAACTAATAAGAATAAGAACAATTGAGTTCAGTTAGTTGGTTTAGTGATTTTTTTATTTTATTTTGTTGATGTGGCCTGTTGATGGTGTTTAGTTGACAGATTTTGAGATGAAAGTGGATGGAATGACAACTTTATTATTTGTCGAAACGTGTTTTATTGAAACGTGCAAAGCTAAACTTTAATGGCTATATATTCTAACAAGTTAATAGTCGTCGTTGGCATCTTAAGCAGTCCATTCGCAATTCGGCCTTCATAGAGTGAAGCTTATATCCTTTTAATGATTTTTTTAGTGTTTTCTCGCTTAATTCTTAGAACATCCACATCAAGCTTTCACATTGAATTGCAAAGTGATGTGACAATGGAAATGCAATTGCATTTATGCAAGCTTACCATAAAATACAATTTCATTTGCAATTTCTCTCTTTTTTTACTTGGGGTTTTTCTTTCTTTTTTATGGATAAAATAATAAACATATACACCTTTTATTTTATAAAAAAAATAATATAAATTAGGTTCACATGTAATTATAGGTTAGTTGAATTGATGTAAGTAACTGAGCCGATATGCTAATTGGGTTTAACATCTTTCTTGCATGGCAAGTGAATACATAGATGCTCGTGTATAGTAATACACGCAGGCCAATTCAAGAATCCGCTTACAAATGCAAGTGCAGCAGCTAAAAGGGAAATTGATACTCAATAAGAGCAGAAATGATGTTTGCCTACATTGAGCACTGATACATACATTCTGGACTTCAAAATCTAAGAGATACAATCTACATAAATTTGCCCTATTCCACTGCCCAATCATCCATCCAAACGGTATTTTTTTTGAGTCTTCTTCTTCTTCTTTAGGTTCTATTGTATATGTTGCTAACTAACTAACTAACACAGCAACACAACAAAACGATCCACACTTCTCAGAGGGGGAAAACTCGGAACATACCCTAATTTAGAGCGATAACACAGTAAAGTCCAGGGGCGAATAAAAGATTGTCTGAGTTCAGTGTTGTTCACGTTCTGCAGCAGCATCTGATGAAAGCTCTCCTCCCGCTTGATTTATGGGCCTCGTTGTTGGAGCAACTCTGGCAGGGGTAGAACGCTCGGATTGAGAGAATCGAATCAAGACCTGCATCAATGCTGTGACGACGACCAGACAACCTGCAGCTAGTGCAATACCCTTCCAGGAGGATAGAAGGGAGGCCCATTGACGGAACTTCAAGGTTACAAAGACAAGTAAAGATGCCCATGAAGTGACAACCTGACACACACACACACACGATGAAAACACATGTGAGGGAAGTAGGGCAGGGAGACAAAACAATGATGACTCATCAGTAGAACCCACCCTTTTGATCCCGGACACAGGAAGAAGAAGAAGAAGAAGAAGAAGAAGAAGAAGAATAGTGCGAAGAATCCTTTTAAATAGAGTATTCAGCGTCTCACCACAAGAGACTTGATAGGTCGGCCCATATTTACTAATCCTTGGTCTGTGAATTTACCATCAGCATCGTGCTTGTCTAGCAGTGCATCCTGGTGTAATGCAAAGTTAAAAGCAATAATAAGAATAACCAGATTGATACAGTAATTACAGGTGATGTCAGAACATGGATACTTTTAATGTACATAGAGCAAATATTCTCCCCACTGGCCACTACCCCCGATATCCCTCTCCTCCAGATTAATGGGTTGGTTCTTTAGGTGCCAAAGGACCATATCCATAAGGTCATCGATCATTAAAGTAACTTATGAGACCTTTGGCTCTCGAGCACAACTTTTTCTCACCAAGGTAAAATTGACTTTCAACTAAGAATGCTTTCAATAGTGCTATATCAGAAAATCAACAACACAATTTGATTGCTACACACACCTTGGCCACGAACAAATCCCTGCACCATTGTGCAACAGCATCGTCTGTATCAGGCAGGTCCTTCATGGAGTGCCGCTTGAGATGGCAATGAACCTGACACAAAGCAGATAAAAGCATATTTTTGTTAATGTATTCGACCATCATGCTAATTCACGATAAACAAGTGAAAACATTCAGTTTCATAGATTTTCTCTACTAGGTTAAGTCAATAGTCAATCAGTTCCACAGCTTTTAACAGCAAATCTCAAGGGAAAAAGATAAACATAAAGTTATTTACATCCTAAGCCTCAACATCCATGAATTCATAGTTAAAGATTACCAATGGTTCTTTCATTTACAGATGATGTCAAGCTCATTTCACTTTTCAATACCCAAATTAAGCCATCAATTAAAAAGTGTGTGCGACAGAAGTTTCATATACAGCTTTCTGCCTTTTAGATTATGAATGAATTAACGTTTGCATCACCAACTTAGAGTTATGACCAAAAAGTCAGTTGCATCTAAACAACTACTCCGGAACATGTACCAAAAGTCCAAAAAAGTAATCATGACCCAACAAAAAGACTTGCGCTTACTTACCACCGATGACTGGCCCTTGAACAGTCTGGTCAAAGTTGGTGGAGGTGAGCTTTTTGGGATAGCCACAGTTACATCATAGATGGCTGGCACGAAAGTGCGCATATTGCTTACTGCACAAACAAAGCCCTGCAAGCAACATAAATTAAGTACATCTCTAACCTCAAATCACAGAGAAGAATAGAAACATCATTATATATCATGTGCTTTCTTGTGCACCCATCACAGTACAAGTAAAATGTGATGTGAAAATAGAACTCCATTAACCATTCACGACTCTGAAGTTGGAGAATGAAAAATGCAAGCTAGATATATGGGGCACGGCACTTCCTATCTCTTCCCCCAATACTTCTAGATTCAGAAGTTCATATTAAAGGTGTCATTGTGAAGCAGAAAATGTAACTCTAGTCAATACACAACCAGGAAACTGTTTACATGGTTTTCCTCCAGCCTAAAGACCACGTCTATAAATGGTTTCCATGAAGGAACCCAATCTAAAAGACTGGTAAACTCCACTCTCTTTATCAAAGCACTGCCTTTGATTTAACTCTCCCTCCAAATCAAATAAACAGCCCAGCCATATATTGAAAAATAAAGATTCTATAATTTCTTTCACCATTATCGTTTCCCGAATTTCTGGCAGGCAAAACAAGTCAGAATTTCAGCCATCAGTTCATACTTGCCTCATGCCAGAATTTAAACAAACATTTCCAACTGCATGTATGCCAATTCAAGTTTTGTTGAAAACCTTTTCATTAGAACACAAAAGCAAAAGAAAGGACTGTGAGTATGACCTTAGTACGAGGAATCAACACATTTCTGGGGACAGGCAACCCAGCTGATGCAGCATACTCCTGTGCAGCTAAGAGTTTTGCCTGTGTAAAACGAGTTCCTTCAACAAAAAGAGCCAGCCAAAAGGGCCGAGGAAAGTCATGTAGCTGCTGGACACCTGACTGCAGGTTAGAATGACACAACAATCAGAACAGGATTAAGCTGCACATAAATTGAGATGTAGCAGAGAAATGAGATACAGATGTATTTGTTCAGGGGTCAGTAAATAGTAGATCTTTTTTTTGTAGGCAAGCAAATAACAGTACATTACATATCACTATTTATATCTGTGAGCATTGAAGGCATACCTTTATTATCTTTTCATCCTTTGCCCAGTTTCGTTCCAGAAATAGATACTCAGAGAACCACATGGACCAACCTATGACCTGATAACATAAATATAGCAGTCAGTACACAGGAAAATGCAAGTATCTAACATAAAAGCACTAACAGAGAGGGAATATGAACTGGCAAGAACTATAAAGAATTGCAACAGAAATTCAAAAATAAAATAACAGGTTGCATTCTACTGACAGGAAAAGGGGTCAAATTGAAAATAAGACCAAAACTTGGGCAACAAATAAAAGGCACACTCTAAACTTGTTCATACAATCATACTCATTAAACAATTATCTATGTCAGATGTGTAAACATAAAATTATCAATCACCTCACCAGAAATAGAGTTTCTCCCATGTTAAAGAATGTTCTGTTTCTCTCTGGTTTGAAAAGGGAATGGTAAAAAATTTCTGCGCATGTTATGTTCTTTTCCCTTACAGAGCTCATGTGTCTCCGAATTCACAAGTTGAAGATCGCACTTCAGTTCTTTCCAAATCTCCCAGTGACAAAGAATTCAGATTGAGTTCTTATTTACTAAATAACAATATCTAACAGAACATGCAACTTCTAAATCCTGAATCATACCGGAAGGAGTTTAGATGACTTCTTCATAAAAGCTAAGGCACTGCCAAGGCATCCCGACCGCTATAATGAGGAATAACAAGATATTAGTTGCATTAAGATGAGGCAGAACATAGTAACAAATCCAGAGCAGAACTTTCTGAATTCAGCTACCCAATTTCATCTATGTTAATAAGCTATAAGGCTTCACCTGTGCCAAAACCCATCCAACAAGCCAATCAATGTCACTTCTATGGTTGCATAAGACAAGTGCGTGTTCTTTACCTGAAAAGTACCACATAACCAGCAAAGGTGTGATAAGTCCACTTTGAAGTTTGCATATATATTGAATAACAAATACCTCTAAGATGAACAAAACAAAAGAGACAGGTGCTAACAACAACAGACTAATAAGAGATTCGGACTCACCCATTTGACGAAATGTGTCACTATCAGTGTACAATTCAATCTGCAGACATAACAGCATAAATGCATTCAGTCTTTCCCTTGCTTACAGACCAAAGCTAAAATACACCCAACCACAATCATGCCGACACTTGTTATCATTTTCCTTTACGCATTGATGCTTTCTAGAGAGGCTTGAATAACAGAAAGAGCACCCAAAGGGCAGGGGTGCGCAAGGGGATCAAAATACTACGCCGAAGAAACAATGTAAGCAGCCTGCTAGGAATTTGCAAATACAAGGAAAAACACAGTACAGGTAGCTACTGTTCCAGCCTTTGTAGACATCCCTTGCTTACCTATTTGGCAATCGCATGTATATAAGGTTCATATCCAGACCAATGTTCTGATGCTTTTAGCAACTTATTCGGCATTGACTACATCAGATTACGATAATCTATTGAAGGCCAGGCTAAGGAAGGTGGGTCAGAAAATCCACTTATCCAAGGAAGTTGCAGGTCAGAGCAGCAGTAGCCATCAATAGCAACGCAATGCCACCAGTAGATAATAGTTCAAGTGTTCCAAAATGAATGCTCAATTCAAGAAGATATAAAAGCAAGCAAAATCCGAAGCTGAGTTTTGATATTTTGGGGGCAGTAAAGAAGGTAAGTGCAGACCTTAACCCCTGCCCACCAATCAACGATCCAGACAAGCTCCAGCCATAGTAACTCGGCAACCGCTCTGTTGATGATTCTGTACGTACTTTTTGATAGCGGCCGAATGAGAACGAAGCAAGCTGCCTGAAGAAACAACACCATTCCCGTTTACATTTCCGCAGATATGAAGGAAAAAACTAAAAAAGAGGGGAAGCAGATAGAGAAAAAGAAGCGACATGGCTAGATTCCAAATCCGAGCCAACCAAAAAAAGGTAAAGAAAAAACCTAGCAAGAATCAATTCGGAACTGATCAATCACCCACCCACTTCACTCTCAATCAACCCAAAACAGACTCAAACTCTCGCCCCATGAAGGAGAATTGATGGAATCAGAGAAGTATGGGGGGTGCGTTACCTGAATGAGATTGACGACGAGACCGGAAAAGAAGAAGAGAACCCCCAACGGGACGACAACAGCTGCTGCAATCGCCATGGCCTCTCCCTCCCCCGAGACGAGAAACTACAGCAACACGCCACACGACCCAGCAAAGCTGAGAGAGAGACCACCAGAGAGCGAGAAGATAATTGACTAGAAAAGGAGGTGGAATAAATGCACGGATTCGGGGATGGGGGTTTCGAGTGATTCGCGGACACGAGGAACGGTAATGAATTTGATTAATGAGAGGAAAGATTTGGAGGGAAGGATATGGCGGAGGATTGCGTCTTGATGAATGGTGGGAGATAATGGCTGCCCACTGAACAGCTGCAACAACTGCGACGAGAAACTATATAATGGCGTTAAGGAGAAGAGAGTTCTGGCGAAGAAGTATAGCTGTGAGGAAGAAGAAGAAAGGGGGGAAAAACGAAGCAGAGAGCAGAGAAAAGCTGCTCTGCTACAGAGCTGCGACTCCGTGGTGATTCTCTGCCATGGCTGCTGCTCTGGAATTTCCGTCGTTTCTCTTCCCCTGCAAATTGTTTATTGAATGTGGAGAAAAGGAAAAGAACACGCAAATGGCCGTGTGCATTTATTATTATTCGGCTAATTACATTTATACTCCTTGTATTGTGTTGCTTTAACAAATACGTCAGCGTACTAATGGATTTACACAAATTGATCCTTATATTGTGGAATTTATTCTCCCATCACCCACCCGTCACTCCAAACGAACCAAACAAAAATCAAAACCCTCTCCACCGCCGTCGTCGTCTTCTAAACCGGCCGCCCACTGCTTTCTCTCCTACAACCACCATCGCCGCCTGCTTCTTCATCCGCCATGGACGTCATCTCTTCCTCCTTCGCTGTGGAATTTAATCCTCTCGCTTCTCCCGCATGGAACTCGCTCCGCCGCCGCCGCCACCAGCGCATCCCTCTCTCCTCTGCTTCTCCTCGGCGCAGCGCCGTCCTCTGCTCCGCACTCAAGTCCTCCCCCTCGCTCAGCGTCGCCGATTCCGCTTCCAGCGACTCGGCCGCTCGAATCGGATCGCTGAGTCAAGTCGCCGGCGTGCTGGGGTGCCAGTGGGGGGACGAAGGTAAAGGCAAGCTCGTCGACATCTTGGCTCAGCATTTCGACGTCGTTGCCCGCTGCCAGGTTTGACCGATGCTATTTTCTTCGCGTTTTCGATTTTTCCATGTTTGCATGAAATGTTAGCGTAGTGATGACTGTCTAGGGGTTGAAGCTTGCATTTCTCTGTTCAGTTTCGCGTTTCTTGCGCTTAGCTGTGGGAAAGCTGGATTAGGTTTGAGAATTTAGGATTCTGATTCACTAATCACGAATGTGTGCAATATTGTAGTTACCTTTAGTTATGCCTTCTCTTGCTTTTTGAATTCCAGGGTGGAGCTAATGCTGGGCATACAATCTATAACTCTGAGGGGAAGAAATTCGCCCTTCACCTGGTTCCCTCGGGGATTCTAAACGAGGATACACTCTGTGTTATTGGGAATGGGGTAGTGGTGCATTTGCCTGGTCTGTTTAAGGAAATTGATGGTTTGGAGGCAAATGGGGTGTCCTGCAAGGGAAGGATATTGGTCTCTGATCGAGCTCACCTCTTATTCGATTTCCATCAAGAGGTGGATGGGCTGAGGGAGTCCGAACTTGCTAAATCGTTCATTGGGACGACCAGAAGAGGGATTGGACCTTGCTACTCGAGCAAGGTCATCCGCAATGGCATCAGGGTAAGTGACCTGAGGCACATGGATACTTTCCCTCAGAAGCTTGATCTTTTATTGTCGGATGCTGCTTCGAGATTCCAAGGGTTTAACTATGGTCCAGAAATGCTCAGGGAAGAGGTTGAGAAGTATAAGAGGTTTGCTGAGAGATTGGAGCCTTACATTGCTGATACTGTGTGTGTTATGAATGAGTTCATCAGCCAGAAGAAGAAGGTTTTGGTGGAAGGTGGTCAAGCTACCATGCTGGATATTGACTTTGGAACTTACCCGTTTGTGACGTCCTCTAGTCCATCAGCAGGTGGGATCTGCTCTGGTCTTGGTATTGCTCCAAGGGTTCTTGGTGATCTTATCGGCGTGGTAAGTGGATAAAGGTTATGTTTGTTTTAGCTTTTGCTAGAAAATATGTGACTTTCTTCTGAATTTTTTAGAATTTTTTGCTTTAGGAAACCTGTGTTGATGTAATATTCTTTCATAGTAATGCTCATCCACTGCCTGGCAACAATAATTATGATTGCAGGTGAAAGCTTACACCACGAGGGTTGGTTCTGGTCCTTTCCCTACAGAGATATTGGGTCAAGGAGGCGATCTCCTTAGGTTTGCTGGCCAAGAATTCGGAACAACAACTGGCCGTCCTCGTCGTTGTGGTTGGCTGGATATTGTCGCACTGAAGTTTTGCTGCCAGATTAATGGCTTTTCTTCCTTGAACCTAACTAAATTGGATGTTTTGTCTGACCTTGCTGAAATTCAACTGGGGGTTTCTTATAAGCTACCTGATGGTACACCAGTTAAGTCCTTTCCAGCAGATCTTCGCTTGCTTGAACAGCTCAAGGTTTGTACTTTCCTACTAGTAGCCATTGAAAAGAAATGTAGGAGAGATGATTTGATTTTCTTTCTTGCTAATTCGTTCTTGTTGTCAGGTCGAGTATGAGGTCCTACCAGGATGGAAGACCGATATTTCTTCTGCTAGAAGCTACTCAGAACTTCCTAAGGCTGCTCAGAGATATGTCGAAAGGATAGAAGAACTCGTCGGAATACCAATTCATTACATTGGTATTGGCCCAGGACGAGATGCTCTCATCTACAAATGAGCAAAGTACATTCTGGCTTTCTCGCATTGGAACCTTGTCAAATGATTGGGGCATTTTTTGGGAGGATGAAGGATTGGTGGGTTAGGTAATTGACAAACTTGATGTTGATGGTGGTAGATTCTGTTCTGCCAATTGAAAGTTGATGTAACCCGCTTGTTCCGTAATTCCTTTCTTCCTTCCTTCATAATTCGTAGTTTAGTTAGAAGATCTTGTTAAGTATAAGTATGGTGGACGAGCCAGGCAAGTGGCGTTGTAACCATAAGAGATCAATAATTTGTCAGTTTTGTCCTGCATCACAACACCTCAACCTCCTGTCCTCACCATCTTAGATACCTTCCTCATCTTCTCCATCTCTGCTTCTCCTTCGTCATCTGAACCAATGATCCCTAGGTGAGAAATGCGTACGGTCTTTTCGACCTAGATGCTCGCAGCTCATGGCACAATGAGGGCAAGGAACTGCCTCCTGCGACTGGCGTGGACCACCAAGGTGGCTGACAATGCTAAATGGTATGCCAACCAGAGGAGGAAGGGCTGCCATCTGATTTATTCGACGGGCGACTATGGTGAGAACATCATTTGGGGTCGAGGGAAGCGATGGAAGGGGACAGATGCCGTCACAGACTGGGCTGATCATGAAGTGTACTATGACTACGAGCGTTATACTTGTATGCCGAATCAAGACTGCTTGCACTATATGCAGTTGGTGTGTAGTACTAGGCGAGTGAGATGTGCTAGGGTCAAGTGTGCCAATCGTAATACCTACGTCGTGTGTGAGTACGATCCTCATGGGTATGTAATCGGACAAAGGCGATACTGATCTGTTAATGAAACTTCATATTTGTGAATTTTGTTTAGCTGAACCAACCTGCTCCATAGATCATCCTCCAAAAAGGAAAAAGAAAGACCCAAGTTAATCAAATAGAGCTTACTACCACTGGTGATGGGTTTCAAGAACCCTTTTGTAAATTTGTAACTAAAGTATACAGCCAAGGAAAAGGTGGCTGGTTCTTCTCAGGGATCTTGTGCTTATTCATCGATGTACTCAGAGGCACTTAGATACTCACCGTGCTCCTCGAAATACTCAACCAATCGCTTCAGAAACCCATCGCTACTGACTGTTTCAGTATCACAAACAAGGCAGCATTGCCTTCTTGCCCGCGTCACTGCTACATTCATCCGTCTACGATCACTGAGAAACCCAACCTGAAATATGCTTTGTGAAGATCAGTAAGGTTCTCTAACAATAAACCATGCTTTTGATATCTGACAATCTTTGCCACATAAAATCAGGGAATCAAAATGATAGATTGACAGTAGATAATGAAAAGCTTACCTCGCTCTTGGAGTTCGATCGAACCATGGATATAATGATAGCTTCCTTCTCCCTGCCTTGAAAACCGTCAACAGTTGAAATCTCCACTTCCTTCAGCTTGTCTTCATTGCCTCTGAGTATTTTTAACAGAACTACCTGAAATAGAAGGTGAAGAACGGGATAAAATCTCCATCCAAGAGAAGCAGTGTAGAGCAATCTGAAAGTTAAAGGAGAAACTTCCACCTGTGCGGCATACGGTGTAATGATTCCAATATCAGAGGCCTGAACTCCACTGCTTACTAGTCTCTTGGCATGAGCAATAGCAACTTTAGCTTCACCTTCATTCAGTGTGCTATCTTCTTCGTCTTTCTTTTCTTCCATGTCACAACTGAGAAGAAAGAACTACAAAATTAGCGATGCAATTCATGATAATTTGTTGGGGCGGGGAGTTGTTATATATACCCTGCAATGTCCACAAGAAGAAGTGTGGCTTCTGTTGAAGTTGACTTGTTTGCACCCTCAAGATCATATAATGCATGTGCTGCAACACTTGGATGGGCGTCGATCTGGATGATTTATCGCCATAATTGAAAAGTGTTATAGCTCATTTAATTGCGCACTCATCGAAAGCAATTCAGAATTTACTCTCTTACCTTGCTGTCATATAGCTCCTTAGAGGACCAGTTCATAATGAGCTCATGCATGCGATACTGCACAGTAAGCATAGATGTAACTTCATCGCCATAGAGATCTGCTAGACGCTCAAATAGGGTTCTTCCTAAGCCTTTCTTCTCAGCTTCAACACTTTGGATGGTCGGAGGTAGCTGAAGGTGGTCACCAGCAAGTATGCATCTTGAACCCTGCCAAGAACATTGCCATTCATAAAGTTGTAAAAGCTTTAATGTCAGGTACATAATAACATATCTTATACAAGCCTACTGCTGAATAAGATTCGGCTGCATAAGCAATTGCTACTTTCAAACTGATAATTACCATTTTCGAGACATCATTAAGGTTACTCAGCTGGAAAAGATGTCATTTGAGTGATAAGCTAGAAACAGCTGGTTATTTGTTTTACCTTCAACAAAGGCATCCAGCAAGCAATCTCAAGTGCCTGGGCAGCTTCATCAATAATGACCAAATCAAATGATGTAGAGTCCAGCTTGCGAGTAGCAGCACCAGTCAGAGTAGTTAACACCACATCAGCAGTCTTGATGACATCCATAACAGCCAGCTGCTGCCTTTTACGCTCTTCTTTAGTGAGGGTTCTGAGCTCCTTTTGGATCTCTCTTCTAGTGTTTTTGTCTTTGGTCTTCAATAGCTTCCCATTTAATGCCTGGACAAATAGTTAAGTGTTAGTCGCAGATCATCAAGAAAGGAGGAAGCGCTGATAAATGCAATTATTCAACAAAGCTTCACTCAAAGCCAAAGCACCTACAATTATAAGGAATTCACATGTACAATGTAATGATAAAAGCATCCTTATATTTTACAATATACTCTGTTTCTACTCTGGTGGATAGTATTGTCATTTGAGTTATATAATGGTCCTGATATAATCTTATAATGTTCACTATCAAATCTATCCAATCCCAATCCATTTATACAAAACTCTATTTCCTGTCAGGCTCAAAAGTTCTTCAAATCCTATAGCATGCGTAAGAGAAACTTAATCGTTTATGACAATGACATCTGTTGTCACTTCAAATACTAATCCAGCATCATACCTTCATTTCCTTCCGGATGTCATTAGCCAAACTGCTGTTGTCTCCACGTAATACCTGTCATGGAGAAAATTAACTTAGACAGAGTGCAGCAATTAACCCTAATGATGTATCATAAATAGGAATAGAATAATCCCATAAACTAAAGAAACTGGAATTCGATAAACCAAATTGCGAATCACATACAACAAGAAGACATTTTTACTGAATCAGGAAGCTTTAGAGAGTATTTCCAAAAAGCATAGCCAGTAAGTGATATCATGCATATTATAAACCATCTGTAAATGCTTGCAACACCAAGCTATAAAAGTTAGTTGTATAAGACAAAGCCAATACAATCAAACTCCAGAGGAAGTTAACATAGGAACCATTCACAGCCCTGATCTAGGTGAACATGGTTTTTAACATATGAAAGAATTAACAGTTGCACAATCCGAATACCTTACCTGTGCATCAAGGGCACTATCTAGTACTTGAGGTAGTAAACGTGCTGGATGTCCCAATCTCACCAACTTTACCCTGGCAGAAGAGCAAAAACCATAATGGCAAAAACATGAACACAGGTATACTAGCAGAAGAACTCCTCTGACTAAGTACTATACACCTAAGTCGAATCTGATTCAAAAGAAGATGATAATTTTTATAGTGATAAGACGTAACTATACCTGTGAGGAACAAGTCGCTCAACAATGTTATCAACAGCAATGTTGGAAGCAGCACATGCAAGAATCTTTGATCCACGTTTCACTTCTTGTAAAATTATCTCCACGACAGTGGTAGTTTTCCCCGTTCCAGGAGGCCCGTGCAATAAAAACACATTTTTCGATGATAGAGCTCGTGAAACTGCATCTTTCTTGACAGTGCCAGAGAGGATAAAACCAAACAACCAAAAAAATCAGACCAATTGTGGAGACCAAATCAAAGCAAAGAAGTTTAGTTCACAAATCATACGTAAGAGAAAACATCAGGATCGTGCATGTCTCGGACTTATAAAGCCTGAAATTCGATCAGATGGGGAGCTAATAGGAATAACAGGGAACTGAAAATACACTTAAGCTTGTCTCTATCTCTGGCTACCATCGAACCTGAGACTCGAAGGCTGTGTTTATTACATGCAACCAACTGATCACAGGGATGGCCGGTGACACTTATGCTTGGAACTCCAAAACGTTTGCACTAGATGGATGTCATGGGCGAAAACAAATCAAATGCCTACACCTCTTCTTGAACTAGAAAACCAAAAACTTGTCTTTCCATCCTCATCTTAAAGCATATGGTAACAATCAACAGTCACTGAAGAATGGGGAACATAGAGATCACGAGGGTGCACAATTGACCGTAAAAATAAACAGTTGATAGATACTCTAGTGCTCAATCTACCTGTGAGTGATCGAGGTTGGAGTTAAATGCAGTGAATGTAACATCCTTCTTTGCCACAGTAGGCTGTCTCTCACCAAAAAGAACTGGGACTAAATCTGAAGCAGGGCCCTTGTGCACACCTTTACTCAATTGTATCAATGCGTCCTTCATCCTACGATAAGTTATCTGCATAATTAAGCAAACACTGAGATTTATTCAGTAATTGCAGTTTTCTAATTGAGGAGGATCGAAGCCTCCCAAATTATCATTCTCAATTAACATGGCTGCAGTTTCTAGGAATCCTACTAGAAAATAAAAATTTCTCCTCGCACAGCATAACAACGAGTCAAAATAGGATGAGGTACAAAAAGGGAGAAATGGAAAAGAAGAAGTGCTACCTCATTAGCAACTTTCTCGAGTCGGAGCGAACTATTCAAGCCATCCTCGGGCATATCATCAAAAGCAACAGTGATAGAGGTGTCCTGTTCAGTATGGAAGCAAATTCACTGGCAGGAGTCACAAAACCAATCAATAACAGCCAAACACATGCTTCACAGTCTTCTCAGTACTCCCCACTATGTTTTGAAGACCAAAACTTTTACCTTCAATCGGTACACCACGCCTTGCCCGAGACCAGCAGACCCCGAATCAGCCTTGTTTGGCTTCAGAATAACAACATCATGGATGCCAAACTGAAAACAAGAGTTCGGCAGTGAGTGATGAATTCATGGAATTGAACGAGACAGAAATACCAGCCAGTTCTTTGTTGATACCACTCACTCACTCACCTTATGAGCAGGAAGAACATCTCCTTTGGTCGATTGGAACTCGAGCAGCGATTTCCCCATCAGCCCAGTCTTTTCTTTCACAATAACGGAAGCAAAAACAAAAAAAAAGGAATCAACTTTACTGATCAAAACCCTTCCACCTTGTTTGTGCCTTCATCAGCCGAGGAAATCATTACCTGGGCATCGACGCATTTCAGATTGAAAATTGCAGAGCCGCGCTTTTGAGCAGTCTCCAAGTTCCTGGTCGCGCCGGAGCTTACGGAGGCTGATATTTCGGCTTCCTGAAACCAGCAAGGAAAATGAGTGGGGTAAGAAAGGAAGATGAATGAAATGTGGAAGGGAGAAGTAGAGAAACCTTTTCCATATCAATCAGAGGGGCCATGGTGGAGACGAACTGGTCTAGAGACATGGGTGGCATTGCTGGGGATGATGAGAAACCTTTCTTCCCCATCGCCGCCGCCTTTTTCCCTCTCTCCATCGCCGCGAATTCCCCCCCAAACTTCTGCAAGTGAGGACTACTGATATGAGTTCTTTTCTTCTTTTCCGGCACGAGTAACGTGGGTTCAGATTATGGTCTGACCAGGGAGTCGGTTCCTCCATCTCAAACAATGATAAACCCACTCTAACCCACATTGGCCCGAGGGAGTTGCGCAAGGATCGTTGCTGTACCACATTGTTGCAACTTGGATGTTGGTAGCTTTTTATCCTTCCGGTTGGAGATCAGTATAGACGGATTACAAGGATGGTTTAATTAATTATAGAGTTGATTGTGTTGATGTTTTTAACAGTTAATAAATCAATATATCACCTCCTTAATTAATAATAATTATTTGTGTGATATTTTTAATTTTTCCTTAATTAATAATAATTATTTGTGTGATATTTTTAATTTTAGGAGGTGTTCCTGGACGATGGATCATGTTTGGACTGATATAGTTACATTTCGTACATTTTTCCTCGTATTGTGATTGACACAATCCATAAATTTTTATGTCAAATCGACCACAGGCAAACTACAATATAAATTTACAAATTCAATCTACAATTATAGTAGCAAGAAACCAAATCGTCTTACAAAATTAATCATTAACACCAAATCACAATAAACACACTTAACAATAATTTAATTTAATATTATGGTACAAATTTAATCTGTATTGTAAAACACAAATACTTTAGAAATCTTTTAGAATGATTAATTGAAAAACAATACAATTTGGTCTATTTTTTCATTTTGCAAAACCAGTCAATTCAAATTGTCTGTCCGACTGCCCCACCCTAGACAATTATAATTACCTCAAAACGAGTTAATTAAGTTAAACTAATCTAGGGGTGGGCAACGGGACGGGACGGGATACCCGTCCCGTTTTAAACGGGTACCCAGTCCCATTTGGAGACCAAAGTCCATCCCATATCCCAAACCTATATGGGAAACGGGTACCCATTACCCGTACGGGACGGATAACGGGTACCCATTACCCGTACGGGACGGATAACGGGTACCCATACTACCCATAAATACCCAAAGTTTAAACCACTAAAATTTTAACAAAAGTTTAAACTTAACTTGTATTTGCTTAACAATCACAAGACACGAAATACATCCCAATCACAAATACTTGGTTTGCAAATTACACATTCATGAACAATCACAACACATAGAAATAAATCATTCCAAGTACCAAATTATAAAAAAAAAAAAGTTTCATTCAACACATCCCAACTCTATCTACTAATTCACCAAACATGTCAGTGAAAGAGTGAAAGGGTAAGTGCCCAAATGGAATTGAAATTGAAAGGGTAAGGGCCGAAATGGCCAATGGGTTTTGAATTGGGTTGGGCTGAATTAAATTTCTGCATTTGTATTGAATGGGTATAATGGGTACCCATATTACCCAAACGGGTATTCGCGGGTAACCCGCGGGTACCCATATTAGGAATGTACAATCCCAAGTCCCATCCGTTTATAATATTACGGGTAATATGGGTACCCGTAACCCTTAAAAAACGGGACGGATACGGGTATACCCAAATACCCGTTTCCCGTTGCCCACCCCTAAACTAATCCGTTAGAATTCCCCTCTATCTACATCTCTCTCTTCTAGCCCCAAACACAAATTAGAGCTATTATTCATTCATAATCGTGAAGCTCTCAGTACAACAATCGAACAAAACGAAGATAAAGCCATTGCCTAGGGACATAAGATGGGAAAGAAGAAGAAGCCTGGCCCAATGCAACATAGCTAGAAGTGCCATATGGGAGTTGAGAATAGCTGATCATCTTCCACATCCTGCTGCTGCTGAAGCTGCATTCTACTGCCATCCGCCGCTGCGAAATCCTGGTGATGATGATGATCTGTCATCCCTTGCAAATCATACATGAAGGAATCCCAGTAGCTGAATCCCTCGTCTTCCTCGAACGACGACAATGGCGTGGCGAGTTCCCCTGCAACGTCGTGACAGCTGAACTCATCCTTGTCTGTACGAACATTCAGCCTCTCATCTTTCAAAATCCCCAGTTGCTGAAGAAACTCGTTTAGATCAATCTGCGGCTTCTCTTTCTCTTTCTCATTCTCAACCATCTCTACTGATCCTTGTTCCTCCACCACCACCGCTGCTTCTTTCTCCACTGGCGGGTTTCGAGCCATCGCAGGAGCAGCTTCAGCTTGATGGGAAGAAGAGCTACTGCTGCTGCAGCAGGAAGCAGCAGCAGCGGCATTGCTCTTCTTCTTCTGCAGCTCCTGGAGCCTCTGGTGGATGACGTGGACGCTGGGCTGGGCGTGCAGGTTGAGCAGTCCACGTGGCGGGAACAACGAAACCGAGTTCCTGGAAGAAACCCATCTGAACCGGTTCGACCTCCCGCCGAAAGGACTGCTGAAACCTGCAGCAGCAGCAGCCGGGTTGATATAAGGGGGCTGGAGGTGAGGCAAGTTGAGATACGCCTCAGGTCCATACAGCCTCCTCGCAGCCTCGTCGTACGCCATGGCGGCTTCTTCGGCAGTGGCGAAAGAGCCCAACCAGATTCGAGCTCTCTTCTTGGGCTCCCTGATCTCGGCCACCCACTTCCCCCACGTCCTCTGTCGAACTCCTCGATACTCGCACAACGCGTTCTGCGGACCGCCTTTGCCTCTCGTCGGGCCCTTCTTCCACGGCTTCAACGGTGACGACGGTGACTTCCTGCAGTTGTTTTCCATGAGTGATGGTGGGAACTGGGAAGTGAGTGTGAGAGTGATGGTAAGAGTGAAAACAAGTGTGTGCTAAAATAGGGAGAATAAGGGAAAGGGAGCTCCAGCTCCTGTTGTTTAAATGCTGTCACGTTCAGTCAAAAGGAAAACAAATCAAAATTTTAATCAACCCAATTCTCACCATGCGACCGTTCGAGAGTGGAGTCTGCCAACTTAGATGTATATTGGAGGGAATTGATGAAATCGGCAAGAATCAACAGCAGTCTTTCTGAGATTTGCCTTCCCGCCCATTGGATTCTCTCTCACATTCTGCACGCAGAGAAGCTTAGAGCTGGAAGAAAATGGTGGCAGGTTCATAAAAATAAATAAATTACCGTTTTGTTTATCCCCACCAGCCTAGCATTTTTACTATATTCACGTGCTAAAATTCACATGCAGAGTGTAGTGCAGTGTCCGCCTGCCATTTCCATTCTTCTCTCATTCATAGACCTGATTCTCGAGACTCCCTTCTTCACCTTTATCCCATGCCGCTCCCCTTCTCTCGTCTCTCTGGCTAAACAGTAAACACTCATATGATATTGGCATGCCTTGACAATAAATGAAGTGAAAAGAAAGAAGGTTTCTGTAGCATTTATTTTACAACTAGCAAGACACTCTCAAATAGAAAGAAGGATCGACGAAACATGCAAGAATGATTTTTATGCTGAATCACAGATCGAACAGCCTGTGATGTTTACCATTGGATTCGAGCGTTGGGGATATATACAGAAACGCCACTCCGTGCATCCAACAGCTGCGATTACTGGATTTGTGCAATCCAACAGCGTTGGCATACTCACCAGATTCTTAAAGCAACTTCTGTCCTGAAGATTACTCATGATATACATGAAGCAAACATAATAGACAAGTGAAAATCAGAAGTATGTACCTTCTAACAGGAGGCCATTATTTGGAGCCATTGCCATTGTTGTCTGAGATAACTCACCGAGGATTTGAATCTGTACAGCACTACAAACTTGCTTCTAAAAGCCACATCATGTATTGTTAGAGACACTAATTCAAAGGTGACAAAAAAATTGCGAGTGAAAAAGAGAGCAAGGATTGTTCTGTCACCAAAAGGCTTTGCATTACTTCACTATGTTGATAGTATTCATGCGTTGAAACAGTTACATGTCCCTATTGCAAAAAAGCATACCTATAGAATCTCTACTGACCTAAGCTACGAGGAGTGATCAGAAAAGAAAATCCGCAAGTTTGTACATTAACCACCCATCGGGAGATATGTACACAAAAATAAAAGGTTGGAGAAGGAAAAGGTGAACAAGTCATTGGTACAAAAGAACTCTGTCCGCCTTCCAAGGTCTCCTGACTTATCCCAGCAAAAAAGCTTCATCCATGAGGGCACTGAGAGTTCAGCAGTGAATCAAAAAGCCCCACCAACAAGGCAATGTCAGAGCAATTACCTGCTAATATCTCAATCAGCAAACATCAAGTCCTATATCTAGCTTCAGTTCACATTCTTGAAGAAAAGTCGGAGATCGACAAAAATTCATGAAATCGTGCTTATGAACAGGGAACTCCACTGCTGAAAGCAGTTAACTTGACAAACAGCCGCTGGGTGTGACAACTGACAGCTCAACAATTTTTAGATGATGGATAATGCTGGCCTTCATCCAAGCTTTTATCACCATGACATCGTCAATGCCGCTATGTCTCATCACCAAATTTAGGCCTGATTAACTTCCTCCTCTTGGACGGCTTGTTTTCAGCACTCAATACATTGTCATTGCCAGTAGGTTTTGCGGCATCAACCTGATGAGCTTTACGCATTGTACTACTACGACGTTTGAAATCCACAAAAGGAGGGCTTTCTTCGTTGGTAGTGAGAGCATAACCATAATCCTCTACTGGCACTCCTACTGCCAAGTGATCATCAGCTGACTTGGTTTCTGGAGTCATTATTTGTATTTTCTTATTTCCTACTTGATACTGGAAACCACTATTGCGTATCTCATTCAAAAACTTGGCTGGTGTCTTCTCATTCAGCCATCGATAGCTACTCTGCCTCAATGAAGTCATGATTTCACTCACAGAAAAATCATCTTGATTGTCGTCATCATCATCATCTCCAACAGAGTTGGTAGCACTATCTTCTTGTTCCCTTTCTTGTGTAGTAGGAAAAACCATGCGGTCAAACACAGAACGCTTTCTACGATTTTGTTGATCTGAATTCCTCCTTTCAGAATCCTGACCACTATACAGATCAACTGGAGAATAAGCACCGTAATCTGTTCTTCTACTGTCTTGAGTTTGCTCCGAATTTGGAATGCTGTTGCCACTGCAAGGAACTGCATCATGAGCCCTTCTAGACTGTGGAATATTGCCTTCCAGTGAAGTAGTCACCAAGTGGCTACGGCCTGAAACTGAAGGAGTATTGATTCGAGGAGCCAATAAGGAACGGTCGTCAATTGTAGTAGTACGGCCACGTTGACGTTCAGATGGCAGTTGTAGAGGAGGGAGGGATGGCCTTGGAAAGGACTCCCTTGACAAACTTGAACGGTAAAGCATGTTAGACCTGCAGGAGGCTTCATTGCTGTCATTGGACAAATTAGATTGAGCATACCGTGGGAGCAACCTGCTGTCATCTCTAACCTCCCTGTACGGTCGAGGTAGCTCATTCTCATAAGATGGAAAAGAGACGGCTCTGTTGAGTGCAGGAAGGGATTCATCAAGAGATGAACTCGAGACTCTTAGAAAGGGGGATGTGTGGTTAGTGTCAAAACTGGGAGCCTCTGGGTTGTAAGGTTGTGTGCTAATATTACCAGTTCCTGGTCTGCTGGATGGTGCTGGGTGAGGACCATCTAAGATTAAAGATGGTCTAGGCAATGACTCCAGCACCGACAAAGCTGAATAGGACATTAAGTGTGAGTAACTTGGCTCTGTTGATGAGTTATGCATGATAGAAGAAGTACGTTGGAGATCATCGCCAACCAATGAATTTGTTTCAAGAAAGGAATTCCTGCCATAAACAGGTGGATTAGGATACTGAGACACACCGTGTTGCTGCTCACTTGAGCGAGGTGGGTCGTAACCAGGAGCTATGGAAACTGTTCTTCTATCCATAGGAATATATTGGAGATCATACTCGGGAGGATTAGGATAGTGAGGCACACCAGGTTGCTGCTCACTAGGGACAGGCGGGTCATAACCAGGAGCTCTGGAACCCATTCTTCTATCTGCAGATATATGTCGGAGATCATCCCCAACCAAGTAATTTGTTTCATAAATGGAATTGCTGCCATGCACAGGTGGACTAGGATACTGAGGAACACCAGGTTGCTGCTCACAAGAGACAGGTGGGTCATAACCAGGAGCTCTGAAACCTGTTCTTCTGTCTGTAGAAATATGTTGGCGATCATCCCCAACCAAGTAATTTGTTTCATTAGTGGAATTGCTGCCATGCACAGGTGGACTAGGATACTGAGACACACCAGGTTGCTGCTCACTTGAGAGAAGTGGATGATAACCGGCTGTTCTGGAACCTCTTCTCCTATCTGTAGCTAAAATGTGTTCATAATACCGGCTTCCACCATCCAGCCCATGGACAAAATCTGCATTGATTTTATTTCTCGAATCCCCCAAAGTTGACTGCCAGTTATCCCGATGAACTGGTCTTTCTAATGCTACATTATTGCTGACAATTAGGTCCCCTACGTCTTCTGTTGGGGTAACCGGCACATGAGACCTATCATTCAATCTACGACTATTTCCTATAGTAATGCTTGCATCATCCACTGCTCTTCTAATAAAATTGGTTGTGTTTTCCGAATATTCAGGGGAGCGGAGTGATCCAGAACCAGAAACAGCATTTTGCTCGTATCTTTCCCTACCAAGGCTTCTGTAGCCACCATCGATTGCTCCTTCAGGATGAGAACTCACATAATTTGCAGGTGATGATCTTCTAACGTCGTTTTGTGGAGATTGTCTGTGATGGAGCTGCTGCTGTATCTTCCTTGAGCTGAAGAGTTGAAGAAGCTTTTCGACCTACAACAGAAATCACAAAAAAGATTTTGGTTACTGAGTGCATCTACAGATGGAAAATATTCTTTAGCTACAGAGACGGTGCGCACCTGTCTTTCACTCAATCCAAAGTTGAACTTCTTTGGGGAGAAGTAATTTTCTCTGATTGCTCCAGAAAATTCATCCTCCGAAAGTGGACTACACCTCAAAATAGTAGTGAACCTTACCTAGACAAAAGGATCGAAATAAACACAGGAAGTAGCAGTTGAATGAAACTAGCTGGACGACCATTAACGTTGGAGTTCAACATCACCTTCTTGATTGATTCACTGATTCCCACATTCTCGTATAACATTACACATGAATGAAAATCAGTCAAGGAGACGATGATACACAACCAATGCGTACCTGTGCAGAGAACTGCATCCCGGAATCACCATACGCATGTGGCACAATATCAATTGCCCCATCAGAGCACGCCCGGAACACACCATGGAGCTCTCTCCTCTCATACTCGAACAGAAACAAAACCATTCCAGCCTTCACATGCCCTACGAAATCGGCCTTCCCCGATGGAAGGCCAAAGAGTTTGCGTCGAAAACATTCCTTCTTCGTAGCACGATTACACATGAAGATCGCCCCAACTTCGGGAAACCTTCCCGCAACCCTGAGCTGCCCTTTGTCACCCCCCATGGCGGCTTCCTTTCACCACCAGCTGCCAAATTCAGTAGCAATAACAATAACAACAACAACAACAAAACCGGGGACGGTCCATGGCCACAAACGTCTGAAGTCTGATGAACAAAACAAAATCTACACTAAATGATGTCAGACGAGTAAAGGTAGCTGCGAAAAAATTCCATGAACTTGCTGCTGCTTCACCAGAAATGCAATATCATTCTGCCGAATCGTTCATCACAAGACCAGAACAACAACAACAACAACAACAACAAAAACAAAAACCTCGCACAGTATTTGGCGACGAATCCAAACCGGACGTATAAAATCAACGCAATCGGAGTGAAAGAAAGAGACTCTGGCCACGACAGAAAAGGAATACCAGAGCTCGACGGGAAGACGATAGAACAAGGCTAAGAAAAATCGTCGGGGTAAAATTCGGATTGGAAAATCAAAGCACCGGTGCCGACAAACCAAACGGAGCATTCAGCATTGCAAGAATATCGAACGAAGCAGAACGTGACGCCGCAAAGATAACTAAGGAGAAAGAGCGAAGAGGAATCGGGGAAGAAGGAACGAAGAGGAGAGTTTACCGGATAGTTGAGCGACGACGGCTGACGGAAATCGCGGGGCAGTGGATAAACGAGTAGTAGCTGAAGAGGCGAGAGCAGCAAAAATGGCGGAAGGAGGGAGAGAGGGAAGTAAAATATGATTTTCGTTAAAAGAAATCCGCAGAGATAGATTTTGCAGTTAGATATGCCGACGCGCGCGACGGGTGGCGATTGCATTTGCTTCGGTGTCGGTCCAGTGTCCATGCTTCGGCCCATCTCCTTATATTTAGTCCCCGCATTTCTTTTTTTTTCTCTTTCAGGATTAGGCGTTTAACCACTATCATAATCGAACATTTCTAATTTTATTAATCCTTTATCATGCTGTTTTTTTTTTGTTAATGACGATATTTATTGATTAATAAACTAAGAACCCAACAACAAAGTACAAAGCACACAAGCGTTGTCACAAGTCTCAACATGTATGAGATCAACCATGAACAAAAAATAATCATAACCCAACATAATTTATTTGTGTTTATTATTAAAATTAAAATAAGACTGTGTGAGAGTTTCTTTTTGCGAATACGTCTTTCTAGGATTGGATACGAGTTTTTGCAACCCGTAGATAACAGGTTCGAACCATGTGTACAACTATTGTTCTGAGTGTTCGTATCTAAATAATATTTATGTCGTATACGAGCTTATTTGCGAGGAAATTAGATTATTTTGACATTTTCTCTCGCTGTGTCTCTACTCTAATACATTTTTCAACTAAAAAATCTAGACTTACATATAATATAGACTATTGTTTAGGTAGTTTCTTTCTGTGTGTATACAAATTTACATGAATAACATATTATGAATGTGTTCTTGTATTTGTATAATGAATAACGAATATGATATATGTCGATAAATGTGTATGAAAATACTAGATATATGTTGAAACAGTTGAGTTCTAATTTTCTTTTATTGAATATAAATTAGTATTTTCAAAATCAAAGTGTATGAATCTGGTGATTAAAATGATTAAATAAGAACAATGTACTCCCCTATCTATTCATTTTATTTCTACTAGTCAGAGAAACTGCACTGGTATTTGATAGAATGAGGAAGATAAGAGCTCCATGGAATTTGCCATTGATGAGATCCAGCTTTCTTTGGTTTTCGCTTCTCATTAAATCTTATTGATCTGTTATGCAAATCTTATTGATAATGCAAAAGAGAAACATGAAAACAGAGAAAAGAAAGCACCAGAGATCTCACAGCATTTTCCATCTGTCTGCAAAACACCAAACAACCTTCAGATCGAGAAGCTGCAAATCACGTCCACGGACAGAAGCTTCTCAACATTATGATATCATACAAGGTAAAACATTAAACAGAACCTGATAACACCCTACACTTATCTCGCTACCAAAGAGCAATCAAACTGCAACTACATATTAGAAGACAGACAAAAACCCACTAATAACGACCAATCAATATGAACTCATCATCATCAAGAACTTGAACATCTTTCTCCCCAACAAAATGCTCCCGCCCAATCTCCTTCACCAAATTCACAAACTCGACCCGCTTAGGGAGAGGGAGGGGCACATACGGCAGTCTGAAAACCGGCCTCACAACCCCGAGCTGTGCAAGAGCAGTGTTCAATCCAATGGGGTTCGGCTCCTTGAACAACCAATCGATCAAAGGCAACAGCTTTGAATTCAGGGAAGGGTTCTTCCCTCCAAACATGAGCTGATGCATCAAACCAGGAACCAAGTTGCTAGCAACAGAGATCACTCCAGTAGCTCCATGATCCCACCTCGAATCATGGCACTCATCATCATTCCCGCTCCACACTACGATCCCATTCTCGGTATACTGCACAACCCTTGCATGGCCAACACATTCCTTCACCCCGGCAAGATTGGGACTTTGCGCTAGCGTGTGAATCACCCCAGGCGGGATGTCCTGGCCGGTCCTGGATGGCACATTGTAGATGATGGTTGGACCCATTGGCAACACATGTTCAAAGTGAGATACCATGCCCTCCACGGAAGTCTTGCCATAGTAAGGATTAATGTGAAGTGCAGCATGCATCCCAACTGCGAAGCCTTGCTCAGTTGCATGGATTGCTTCTCTTGTAGAGTTACTCCCGGTGTTGCCAATCACCTTGATTGAACTGCCGAAACAATTGACCGTGTGACCTATTAGCATTATGTGCTCATCCCAGCTCATCAATTGACCTTCACCAGTCGTGCCGCCAACAATCACACCTTCAACGCCATCACCAATCTGCATATTCACCAATGCATCATATGCTTCGAGATCAAACCGACCATCAGGAAGATATGGGGTCTTGATGGCTGTGATCAATCTAAGAGCCTTTATGTCTTCAGCCAATGTCCTGAGAACACAGGAATTCGGAACAAGATATCATCACAACAGGCAACATAAAGCTCCACGTCCACTTCTGATTCATCCACATAATATTGAAACACAACCCAGCCTCAAAACCACATCAATGGAAGAAAGTAGAAACTAATCTCCTATGCCAAAATGGCTATCACCGGGTCAAAATTGCACGCTTGAACATTAAGAAAACAAGACATCGATGCGAGCAGGGAACCCATTTCTGCTAATGAAAGTACACATGTTTCCATTTACCTGGAACTATCCAAATTACAATGCCAAAGCAAAAACACTAGCACCCCTCTTTAAAATGGATTTGGAGACCAAACAATCTTAAGTAACTGGTGAACAAATCGGTAAAGCAGAACCAAGAAAGAGTCGACCATTGAATCTATGAACACACATATCAGACAATCCATTACAAGTTCACCTGTTTTTAACTTCAAAGCTACGCATTGGAAGATGAAAGTTGGGTATCACAGCAGCCTGTGGAGGTCTCCATCGGCAACTCCTCCTGAGAGCCAGGAAGAAAAAAAAACCGAGTAAGCAACGAGTGATCCCATAACCGCATATTGAGTATAAAAAAGCAAACCCATTCAGGACAAAAAAAACCCTTCAAATTAATAAAGGAAAAGACAGCAAACCAACACAAATAGAGTTAACTAATGAATAAACTAGCTTAAAATAAGCATCGCCACATTCATATCGACAAACCTCTTGTAGCCATCGGCGGAGAGAGCGGTGGGTCGGGAAAGATTGAGCGAGCTGCAGCCTTTCAAAGCAGCCATCTTTCTCTAGAGACGAGATAGATCTCTAACAGAACTTAAATGCCCAAAAAACAGGTTCGCTCGTTCGATCAAGATTTCACTTGTTTACGATAGTATCAGCCCTTGGAGACACAAGAGATTTCAATCTCAATAAATGGTGATGGTAGTCGCAATAATGGAGGTAATAGTGGTTTGGCGGAGGAAAAGGTCGTCGGCGCTGTGTCGGAGGAAAGCGGCCATAGAAAGTCGGCCTCCGGTGGAAGAGGAATGTTCGTTATGTAGGAGAGCGGGGACGGTGGCGATGGGGTTTGGGGATGTGCTTTATCTTGTAAGGTCGTTAGGGTTTTTGAGCAAGCCTCGCTCTTTATATACTACAAGATGTAGTGACCGCGGGCCTCGGAAAACATTTTAAGCCCATATTTCTCGAAATTTTGGATCTCTCTATTTTCCACATGGTTGTCAGTCCACCGGTCGTACCAGGTTCAATCAATACCGATCATAAAATCGGCGTGACATCACCGGTATGATCGGCATGATCGATATATGAAAATCTAAGTAAAATGACTTTATTTTAACGAATTTCATTGATAAAAATTATTTTATTATTTATTTTATGAGTATAAAAGTTAAATATTGATATTATTTGTTGGATTCAAGTATAAATGTTAAGGTATTGACATTAAATGTCGTGTTTAAATATGAGTATTTATAATTTTATTTGTAATATTGACCAGCTCATGGCACAAACCGGTATGTGCCACCGGTTGAACCATTCCAATTGCTAAATCGGCACACTGGCATAAACCGATTTGACAACCTTGATTTTTCCAAATTCATTCATTTATCCACAATCCCGGCCGTCGGTGGACAGACTGTGGAGTCAAGATAACAACAGCCGTAGAAGTTAGAACAAGCTAGGCTGGATGACAATTATGCACACCAATGCTTACTATTCAACAGAATGATCTCAGTTCAATAAATACATATGCTGGTATTCGTGCATTCAGAGTTACACCATATACATGTCTCTGTTGCAGTTTTTAGCAAACTAAACATACAAAGAAGACTTCAAAACGTATCACGAGTCTAATGACAACATTCTAATTACTGCTGCCAAATTGATTGGTCAAAATGACTCCTACCCATCAGACCATCAACTGAAGCGAGAACTTCGATCAAAATTCTATGTGGCATCTCCATCTCTATTGACCAAGCAAACGAAGGTCGATCACAAAAGAAAAACCTGCAAATTTGTACATATTGGTTTGGGAAGGAAACATGACGACCTGATAGCTCCACAAAAGTATTTGCCAGCCTTCCAAACATATCTTTGTCCAACCTGCAATAGAGTTTAGGATGGAAGAATTTACATCAGGTTGTGTGCAGGAAGAAAAAAAAAAAGGATAAGCAACCACAAACGAAAGCGAGGAGAAAAGCTAGTCCTCCATCAAATTAAGAAACACACAGCTGCATCCGGGCTCAGATTCTCTAGCACAACATTGTTTTCCTGGTAAAGCTCTAGTGTAACACTTAATGCTACAGAAGTTAACAAATGTGAACATCGAGCCGGCACTTTAGCTTCTGCAACAATCAAGATGAGATCTATCCCGGGGAATTACCAACAATTAGAAAGCATCGCAGAATAAGCATATATGCAGAAGAACGGGGGGAAATGGAGGAAAAACTGAGTTGAATCTTACCAGGCTGGCTGATAACTCTTACTATCTTTTACACATCTTCTTCCATTTACTCCTAAGGTCCTCGGGATTGCGAGTATCACAAAAAACAGCCCTCCCATACTCTAATATGGACTTCCATGGAAGATTTCCGTTGTTGGGGAATTTCTCTACCCCTTCCTGGAGAAATACAGCGAGAACAACATCAAGCATGCTAAAGAGAAAGCTAAACTAGGAAAATGAAGTGTAGGTGAAACAACAGGACAAGTCTCGTGAACTTTGACAAAAAGATAACCTTGAGCTTCGTTTCTTCCGCTTCTGTCCATTGAACCTTGCGTCGCCTTGGTGAAGAAATATTATCCTTCCTGCTTAGACGATGACGTTTAGATTGATTGATAACAATCACCGCCATGAACAATGCACCACTCACGTAGATAAGATGTTGAAAGATTAAAATGTAGAAAATAAATAAATTCAACAACCAGTTTTCAACTTGAAGAAAATCTAAAATCTGACAAAATGCAATCAAGGTTATTACCAATATTAAAAACAAAATCAACCACCATTAAGGATCCAAGTATGGCAATCACTCATAAGTCAGAGTTTTCAATTGACTATAACTTACTATTACCTTTTTCTCTTTCTCAAAATCAAAGAGTGGTTAGGGCTCATAGCTTTATCATTTTCATTGGTAGAGGCTCTTACACCCGTTGGGATAGCACGAATAGGCATCACAAGTTTGTGGTCTAGTATCTTTTCTGGAACTTCCTTCTCAGTCACTCCTTTAGCTTGCCCCGTTTCTTCCAGAACTACATCTTTCTTTTCGCGTGATGGATTATTACCAAAGCATGGGGGCTCAGAAAGATCAGGGTCCTGCTGTCTTTCCGGTACTCTTACTGATGGGCACGATTGAGTTCTTGAAACAGAAAGAACAGCCCCTGGATCCTGTTCACTAGTAGGGTGATTGCTGACACAATGGGCAGGCACAGCCTCGACTTGTACACCATCTTTTCCATTATGCAATTGGCTATCATTGCCTTCATTGACATCTTTTCCATTATTCGTTTGATTGCCTTTCCTCCTCCGCAGATTCCTCAACCCATCTTGAGATGATCTCTTAGAATGTCCAATTGATGAATTCTCTGGAACTTCATGAAGAAATGCACTTAGTTGCTTCCACATCACAGATGCCCTTTCCTTAGCTTTCTTGTAGTTTGAAATGGCAAGAGAATATGCACAAAAGGAGCAGCGGAATTGTCCTCTATTATCAGAGCTTGGTGTAAAACCCAAGCAGCTTTCATGAATCGCCAGAGGGCAACCATCTGTACCACAACATAACAACTGGCCATTTCTGCTACATATGACACACAGATCTGACCCTGAAAAATCAGCTGCAGCCATAAACTCCTTACTCAGCAGACCTTGGGAGGTCAGAAAACTGCTTTTCTTTGAGCCATCATTAACTCTCGTCTGACCACATTTACCAGTATCTCTTTGTGTACCTTCTTCGGATAGATGCCCATTTTCCTCCTGGACATTACAACTCCTAGGCAATCCACTACATTTAGCCAATAAAGCAGAAAATGAGTCGGAACCTTCTACAATCATCTCTTTTATCTGCTCAGAAGATGAAAAAAGAACAATATTTGTAAACATAGCATTTTTCTCCCAAACAAGGAGTTTATCAAAACCAACCAACCTTACAGATTATACCTGCTCTAAAGCACATTTAGGCATGGAAGCATTCTTGTGCATAATGAAAGGCTGGATATCCCATTTCAACAGCTCTGCCCCACCCTTTCTCATATCTGACAACGGAAGCTGATCAAGGAGAAACAAGAACACACTCTCAGTTCCTTCATCTAAAAAAAAACACACTCTCAGTTCATTTCCAACTTGGATAATACAACGTCCAGCAACTCACCATAGCTTCACACATGAAACTATACTACAAAAGAAGAAGAAAAACATGGTTTCCAAATAGAATTACAGAGTGATTACCTCCTGCAATATTGTTCGGATCACATCTTCACAGCTGTTTGACTGATCGATTGCCACCTTGGGCTCCGAAGAAGATGGAACCCCATTTGTCACAGCATACAAAGCCTCAAAGCGCCTTAGAGCAACCCTTTCCCTCGCGCTTTTGGTGAAATCAGTGGGGAAAGCTGACGCTTGCTCTATCAATTCTGGAAGAGAAACAAAACCCATTCAACAAACTTCTTTCCCGTTCCAAAACCCAAGTAACAATAACAGCAAGAGAAAGAAACCCCACAAAAAAACGTACGACGGAGAACTAAAGAGTCTGTCTCTGGGAAGCTTGCTAGGTACTCAATCAGCCATAACCATACGAGGCTGTCACCGTCGATAGGCGGGTCAGACATGAACGCTTGTTCGTCAGAAAACTCGGCAACTTCACAAATTCTTCCAACCCAGCTATGTGCTTTACACGACTGAGGGAGGAATTAGGGCTTTGAGGAAACAGCCGGTTCTGATTCCGTCACTTTTCACTCTTCCATTCACATTTTTACGCTGCAATAATGACGGTGGAATCGGTGTAAAGTAGACGATCATAAGACGACGCAAATGAGGGGAAAGGGAAAGCAAAGCCTAAGCACTCGCCGTGAGAATAATTGGAAAGAGAAGGCAGGAATTTTGTGAAACCTTTTCTGCATTTCACTGGCAGCTTAGCTGCAGAATATATACATCAGCGGTAGCTACAGGACAGAGTGCCTCTAACGGCCTCATCCTCTTGTCAAGAGACAAGTGGCCCTATCTATTAATTACACGTAATATTCACAGGCTAAATACTAAATATGTGCAGTAAAGTTGGGACGACAGCGTATTAGTCCAAACGCTGTTCTTCATCTTCTTCTTCTTCCTCTGCCTTGAATTCTCGACCGTTGGAACTTTCCCCTTCTTCTTCTTCTTCCCTTTGCTTCAAGGCAGAGTGTCCCATTTCCCTTGACAGTCCCCCACAAGCTGGCGAGTATATATCATATACTCCCAGCTTGAAGAGAATCCATTTGAATCTGTGTGCACTTAGACCTTTGGTGAATATGTCGGCTAAGTTCCTGTCTGTGCACACATATTTCAGACTAATCAGCTTCGACTTTACCCTTTCCCTGATCACATGGCAGTCGATTTCGATATGCTTGGTTCTCTCGTGGAAAACCGGATTCTCTGTCATGTGTATGGTGGACTTGTTGTCGCAGAAGACGGTGGCCGGACCTTGGTATTCAACATTCAGGTCCTTCAGCAATTGGGTGATCCACTGTATTTCGCACGACAACTGGGATAGAGCTCGGTATTCAGCTTCGGACGAGGACTTCGAAACGATTGCCTGCTTCTTCGCTTTCCAGGTAATGAGCGAGTCCCCCAGAAATGTACAGTATCCTGTAATTGAACTCCTCGTGTCGGGGCAGGCTCCCCAGTCCGAATCACTGTATCCTGTTAGGGTGAAATCAGTGTTTGATGCGAAGAACAGTCCCTGACCTGGGGAGTTTTTGAGGTATCTGAGTATCCTGTGTGCAGCCTTGAGATGAGATCTCTTGGGTTGTGCCTGGAATTGGCACAGTTGTTGTACTGAGTATGAGATATCAGGTCTTGTGGTGGTTAGGTAGCTTAATCTTCCAACCAGGGACTTGTACTCATGTGGGTCTTCTGATTCTTCATCATTGAATTGTGATAATCTTGTCTTCATGTCTGAGGGTGTCTTAGCTGGTTTTGAGCTCAGGAATCCTGTGTCGATCAAAATGTCGAGGCAGTACTTCCTCTGGGTGACTGAAATCCCAGCACTGCTCCTCGCTATTTCCAAACCCAGGAAATACTTTAGCTTTCCCAGATCCCTGACTTTAAATTCTTTTGATAGGAAGGCCTTTGCTTCCTGAATCATGTCCTGATCATCTCCTGATAGTATTAAGTCATCAACATACACTAGGATGACAGTGATCCCTTGATTTGTTTTCTTGGTGAAGAGGGAGTAGTCTGAGTAGGATTGGTTGAAGCCAAATCTGATCAGGGCATCTGTGAGTCTTGCATACCATTGTCTTCCAGCCTGCTTGAGGCCATAGAGTGATTTCTTTAACTTGCACGCCTTGCCAGGTATTTCCATTCCAGGAGGTAACTTCATGTATACCTCTTCTTCTAATTCTCCATTCAGGTAAGCATTGCTTACATCCATCTGGCTTAGCTCCCAATTCTTGACTGAGGCAACAGCTAGGAGGGTCTTGACAGTGTTGATTTTTACCACTGGGGAGAAAGTGTCTAGGAAATCAACACCATGTACTTGTGTGAACCCCTTTGCAACTACTCTGGCTTTGCGCCTCTCAATTGATCCATCAGCAAGAAGTTTCGTTTTGTAAACCCACTTGCTGCCTACCAGCTTCTTTCCTGGTGGGGCATCCACTACATCCCATGTGTCATTAAGTTCTAGGGCTGTTCTCTCATCCCTCATAGCCTGTCTCCAGTGTTCTTCTTTCACAGCTTCATAATAAGATTGGGGGTCTTGGAGATTTGTGACTGCTAGGGAGAAATGCTTGTGCTGCTGGCTTAGTTGGGAAAAATCCATGTGGGAAGAGATTGGATACTGGTATTTATGTGCAGCTGCACCTGTTCCCAAGTAGTAATCCTTGTGCCAGATGGGTGCAGTGGTTTTTCTGGTTGACTTTCTTAGATTGTGTTGAGTTTCCTCAGGTTCACTTGAGGTATCTGGTGCCCCCTCTTCTTCATCATCGAGAACTTCCTCTGAAACCTCAGCATCTTGGTCATCAATGGTGTCAAAGGGAATGAACCCAGAGGGACTTGATGGGGAAGAAACAACATTAGGAACAAAAGGAACAGCTCCTGTTGTAGCATGGGTCGATTGGGGTTGACGTAGTATGGGTCGATTGGAGGTCGTGGAAGTGGCTGAGGATTTGCTCCTGCGACGGCAGCAGCTCCTGTTGTAGCAGAGGAGGTGTCATCCGTGTTGGTAGCCATGGCGGCGCGTTTGCAAGGTCACTGAACCCTAGGTGAGGTGAGCCAGAAGCTCTGATACCATGAGAATAATTGGAAAGAGAAGGCAGGAATTTTGTGAAACCTTTTCTGCATTTCACTGGCAGCTTAGCTGCAGAATATATACATCAGCGGTAGCTACAGGACAGAGTGCCTCTAACGGCCTCATCCTCTTGTCAAGAGACAAGTGGCCCTATCTATTAATTACACGTAATATTCACAGGCTAAATACTAAATATGTGCAGTAAAGTTGGGACGGCAGCGTATTAGTCCAAACGCTGTTCTTCATCTTCTTCTTCTTCCTCTGCCTTGAATTCTCGACCGTTGGAACTTTCCCCTTCTTCTTCTTCTTCCCTTTGCTTCAAGGCAGAGTGTCCCATTTCCCTTGACACGCCGCGCCAGGAATTGGGTCGGAAGAAAATTGGATGGATTCGAAATCAACTCAAAGATGGAAGAATTTGCAGTTCTGAGAAATTGCAGCCAGAGAGGGGTGGAAGAAGTTGAACCAAAGAAGAAGAGCGACCGAGTGAAGAAGAGTGTCCGAGAAGGAAGAGAGCGCCAGAAAGAAAAAGAAAAAAAAGAGAAGCCCCGTTCTATATAAAATTACAAAAGCAAGCAGTCATTATACTATTTTGAATGTCCAAAAAATAAATTATGCTACATTTTATTACCTCAACAGATGGTTCGTAATTAATTAGGATATGAATAATCGTTAGTTAGTTACTTACCTAATGTACTCCTATAAATATATAGAGTGATAGTGAAGTTGGGATAATTAAACTATATTACTCAAATGAATTTGTCGCTTCATATATGATTTCAATGCAGTTGAAATCATTTGTATATTGCTTTAACCTAGCGTGACTACCCCTAAATGGGTAGTGATTTTCGACACCCTCCTTTTGATTGGTCAGTTTTATACTTAATTATTAGACAAGTATTAATGGTTGTCCCAAATAAATATGGATAGAGAAAGAATTAATTGTCATATTAATTATGCACGGGAAGAAGTAAACAGTGGGTTCCTCCACTCATAATTATTCATTCCCTCTTACCTTTTTTAATTTCACCGTTTCAGTTTTCTACTTTAATTTCACCGTTTCAGAGGAAATGCACCAATGGAGTGGTACGTGTACCAGTGGAGTGGTATGTGTATCAGTTCACTGGTGGGGACCACAATAATACGACAAAGAAAAATAATAAAATCAATTCCAAACTCCAAAAGCGGTGGAGACCACAATATTTCCATGACGATGACACTGCCGTGAATATGTACCACTGTTGTGGTACATATACCATTGTACTGATACATGTATCACTGAAGTGGTACATGTACCACTAGGCTGATACAAGTACCAGTGCAATTATTCAAGTCATACTTTTCTACTTGTACCATTAGCAAAATTGAAACTCATCCTAAATGTTCCCATTGTAGTGTTAGATATACTTTGGAGTTATGCCATTTAAAATCTACATGTATCACTGAACTAATATATATACCAGTGAACTGATACACATACCACTCCACTGGTACACGTACCACTCCACTAGTGCATTTCCTCTGCCGCCTAGTGGTACGGTGTAATTAAAGTATAAAACTGAAACGGTGAAATTAAAAAAGGTAACTGAAACGGTGAAATTAAAAAAGGTAAGAGGGAATGAATAATTATGAGTGGAGGAACCCACTGTTTACTTCTTCCCGTGCATAATTAATATGACAATTAATTCTTACTTCTTCCCGTGCATAATTAATATGCAACAAGGCCCCAACTGTTTCGCACCTACTGTTTGCTGATGACAGTATCGTATTTGCAAGGGCTAGTCCACAAGAGAGCGAACAACTGAAAAGTATTCTCAAGACCTACGAGAAGGAGTCTGGACAAATGGTTAACCTGAGCAAATCTGAACTCACCTTTAGCAATAATGTGGGGCAGCAGCGAAAGACGGAAATTGCTACTAACCTGGGTATTAGAGAAGTTTCTAAACACGAGAAATACTTGGGGCTTCCAACGGTGGTGGGGAGATCGAAGAAGGTAGCCTTTTCATATATTAAAGAAAGAATTCGAAGTCGGATACATAGATGGAAGGGTAAGTTGATTTCGACGGCAGGGAGAGATGTCCTGATAAAAGCAGTAGCATTGGCCCAAGGAAACTTTGCTATGTCTGTGTTCAAACTCCCGGGCTGCCTGGTGAGCGAAATAAATAGCATTATCTCAAATTACTGGTGGGGTGAGAATGAGAACAAGAACAGAATTCATTGGAGAAAGTGGAGTCATCTGTGTAAGAGTAAAACAGATGGGGGTGTTGGTCTAAAGGAGCTGACAAGTTTCAATAAGGCTCTGCTTGCTAAGCAGCTGTGGCTCCTAATTCAAAAGCCCGACTCCCTTGTCGGTCAGATTCTTAAAGCTAAATATTTCCCCCACTGTTCTGTTCTTGAGGCGCAGGTTGGTTTCCGCCCGAGTTATACTTGGAGAAGTCTGATCTCAGCTCGGGATTTAATCTTAAAAGGCAGCAGATGGCGAGTTGGAAATGGTACAGGTATAAAAATTTGGGAGGATTGGTGGGTGCCAAGCTCGCAGAGGAAGGTTTTGACGGCAGGTCCGAATGGGAAGATGGGTGTCGAGCTCGTGGTTGATCTCATTGATCATGACCTTAACAGGTGGAGGGTCGATGTGCTGAATTTGTTGTTCCCCCCTGAAGAGGCGAGGGCCATTCAAGCTATACCGTTGCAAAGAAGACTGACGAAAGATTCCCTCTGCTGGAATTTAAATGCCGATGGAAACTACAGTGTAAGATCTGGTTATAACCTTGCAACTCAAGAACCAGCAAGCGAACCCGAGGAAGAAGAGGAGGAGATACAAGATTTGCAGGCACCATCAAGCCCGGATTGGGAGGCCATGTGGAAAGTGAACTCTCCACCTAAGGTGAAGTACTTTGTTTGGAGAATCCTTCATGATATTCTCCCTACTAATATGAACCTGGCCAAGAAAATGGAAGAAAGATTGGAACCGGACTGCCCCTACTGTGGTTTGACAGAGACGCAGGAACACAGGTTCATGGAGTGCGGCTGGTCGAGACGGGTGTGGCGACGATCGAATTGGCGGGAACAGAGTGGATTCGTCGAAGGGGAAAGTATGATAGTTTGGCTAAAAAGGGTCCTAAGCATGACAAGCTCGGAGACCGCAGGGGAGATATGCACACTCTTGTGGTTTCTCTGGAACGAGAGGAACAGCCAGCAGTTTAATGGAAGAAAGCTTGATGAGGAAGAAGTGGCAATGAGAGCTCAAAACTGGATACTTGAATACAGACATGAACAGCAGGCAGTGGGAAGAAGAAGAGAGCAAGACCCAAGGAGGAAGAGCTGGCAGCCCCCGGGGATTGGATTACTTAAAGTTAACACTGACCCGGGATGCTTGGGAGAAGAAGGCACAGGCCTGGGTATGGTTGTTAGGGATTGGACGGGAGCTTTCAAGTTTGCTGCAGCGAAAAGGGAAGCGGAGAGCTGGTGCCCAGCAGTAGCGGAGGGTCGAGCGGTGCTCTTTGCGATTGAAAAGATGAAGGAACAGCAACTCGGACCCTATGAAGTAGAATCAGACTGCCTGGCTTTGGTGAAAACTTTGAAACAGCAGAGAGTGGACTTAACAGAACTTGGTATGATCTGTGATTCTATTTTGCAGACAGAAGGAGTAGAGGACTACTATGCGTGGAAGCACACGTACAGAGAAGCAAATTCTGTGGCCCATAAGCTGGCTCATGTTCAGATAGGTTCAAATCATTGTAATAGTTGGATAGGCATTTCCCCTTCGTTCATTTTGAGCGAAATGTACCTGGATTCTAGCCATTTGGCTTAATTAATAAAATGACAGGAGGTGCGGTCCCTCCTTTCCCTAAAAAAAAAAAAAAAATTAAGTATAAAACTGACCAATCAAAAGAAGGGTGTCGAAAATCACTACCCTTTAGGGGTTAGCATAGTATCCGACCCTTTTAACCTAACATTGATGATTCAATTGCCCGATAATTTCAGTGTATCAAATATCTTAAATTCGAGTAATTATTCAATTAATTCACATAAACAAATCTTGTGACCTCATCGTAGTCAACAATTTCACTGACGTGGCAATCAATATGGCGATTTCATACTTATTGGAATGTCATATTAGCGAACAAATTGCAAAAAACGTGACGAAACTAGAAGGAAGTGATAACAAATACTATTCTAACGGTTCTCATACCTCATGAACAAATTGCAAAAAACGTGACGAAACAAGGAGGAAGTGACAACGAATACTAATCTAACGGTTCTCGTACCTCGTTAACTTAATTGTCATAAATTAAAATGTAGTGACTAGTTTGCCCTATCTAGCGGAATACGGGTACCATATTGTTCATTAACCGCTACCCTACCCTTTCTAGTTTCTGCTACAAATCTCTGCCTGACTGACTGCTCCCTCCAAACAGAGGAAAGCGAGCAGCAGCAAACCTTTGAACGCCGCCTCCCGTCTTCATTCTCCTGCTTCCGTCTGTTTTCCGGCGGCTGCTTGCAACAGCATGATCAAAAGCCGACGAGACAAACCCCTGAAATGATAATAAAGCCTCCACTCTCCTTTGCAACAAATTCAAGGTACGCTTCACATAGATTCCTCCTTCCCTTTCCGCAACAAAATCATCGAGCCGCCGCGAGTTGCCCTATTCTTCTCGCCCGCTTCTCCCGCGCCGCCGCCGCCGGCTCGTCGAATCAGGAAGATTTCGACGATGTAGAGACCGTTTACCGCGTCATTACGAGTGTAGCATCACCCGATGACCTTAGGCAATCGCTGAAATCGACCGGGGTTTTCCTCTCCAACGATGTAATCGACAAGGTTCTGAAGAAGTTCCGGTTTAGCCATGGAAACCCTCTGCGCGCCCTTGAGTTCTTCAAGGTAACGGGGGACAGAAGAGGGTTTTATCACTCTCCCTTTTCTCTGGACACCATGCTTTACATTCTCGGTAGGAGCCGCAAATTCGATCACATTTGGGATGTTTTGGTAGAGATTAAGAAGAAGGATAGGAACTTGATATCTCCACGGACTGTGCAGGTGGTGTTGGGTCGAATCGCCAAGCTGTGTTCGGTAAGGATGACGGTGGAGTCCTTTAGGAAGTTTAGGAAGTTGGTTCCTGAGTTTGATACCACCTGTTTCAATGCCCTGCTGAGAACTCTGTGTCAGGAGAAGAGCATGACTGATGCCAGGAATGTCTACCACAGGTTGAAGACGGAGTTCAAGCCGAATTTGCAGACCTTCAACATACTTTTGTCCGGTTGGAAGTCTGCAGAGGAAGCGGAGTCGTTCTTCCGGGAAATGGAGGAGATGGGGGTGAAACCTGATGTGGTTTCCTATAATTGTTTGATTGATGTGTACTGTAAGGGAAGAGAGATGAAGAAGGCATATGATATGATTGAAAAGATGAGGAATGAAGATATATCGCCGGATGTTATAACGTATACCAGCATTATTGGAGGGTTAGGGTTGATCGGTCAGCCGGATAAAGCCAGAGATGTGCTGAAGGAGATGAGGGAATACGGTTGTTACCCAGATGTTGCAGCTTATAATGCTGTTGTCCGGAACTACTGTATTGCCAAGAGGCTTGGTGATGCTTATGACTTGTTGGATGAAATGGAGGCGAAGGAATTGAATCCTAATTCCACCACTTACAATTTGTTCTTCCGTGTATTTTATTGGTCGAACGACCTGCGTAGTTCGTGGAACTTGTATCTGCGAATGATGGATGCTTGTTGCTTGCCCAACACACAGTCATGTATGTTCCTGATCAGGCTGTGTAGGAGGCACGAGAGGGTTGACTTGGCGCTGCAGCTGTGGGGGGATATGGTGGATAAGAGTTTCGGGTCTTATACTTTGGTATCTGATGTGCTGTTTGATTTGCTTTGTGATATGGGGAAGTTGGTGGAAGCTGAGAAATGTTTCATGGAGATGGTAGAGAAGGGACAGAAGCCGAGTCATGTTTCATTTAAGAGGATCAAGGTGCTGATGGAGTTAGCGAAGGACCACGATGGGATTCGGAACTTGTCCGAAAAAATGGCTATGTTCGAGCCCTCAGGTCAAGTTCCTCGAACAACAGAGAAAATTGTGCAGAATTCACAAGGAGGAAATATTCAGAGGATAACATACATGGAGAGCACTTGAGAGATGGATATAGATTCCACAAGTACTTCTCCCAGTGTTTAGGAACATCTCTGCCGGTCCTTATACTGGCCTAAGTTGGAAGAATCCTGATGTCGGATTTTTCCAAGATGCCACCAATAAGAGAGAGCTTGGAAACTTGTTGCAATTGAGGAGATGTTAGCTCTCTTTTTCTGGAGGAGCCTCTGTTTGAGGTATCCTGGAGGAGCGAGGTAAACCTCGGAGAGGAAGTAAATCGAAAAGGAAGCTGTTGAAGTGTGGCAGAAAAAGCAGGAGTGATGCCCATTATTCTGGATCTTCCTAGTTGATCCATGTCTATGGTGGAATCCATATAATGAAAGTTGGGGTGCTACCTGATGTCAATGGTGAAAACAACACGACGGGAATGTACTTCGAGACGTGGCCAATCATGGGGCTGGCTGACCAAAGCTGCTTCTTGTTGAGATCTATGTCCTTTCATGTACCTCCATTCACTTGATTTGTTGCTTGCTTGTGGAGGGAATCATTTGATAATGTTGAGATGCTTGCGAGACAGATCAGCTCCTACTGGTATGAACTATGAACTATGATGTGACTGTAAACCTAGTCCCTATGTTTAGGGCTTTACTGTCAGTTTAGGGTTTATGGATGGTGAGTTACATCTTGTTTTCATGTAAACCTAGTCCCTAAGGCCCTGTTCACTTCCATTTTCGTTTCCATTTTTCATGTCATAAAATTCCATTTTCGTTTCCTGTTTTCATGTCATAAACTAGAATCAATACCCGCGGCTACGCCGCAGGCAACATGATCGCATTGTGGCTAATTTAGGTATGACAAACTGGTGTTGTCGTGCTACTGGCAACTTTGAGGATTTAAAAGTTTTGACTATGCTAAAAATGTGTGAAATTGTTTCATATGATCATTGTAATTAACATAAACTTTATCAATTCCATGAAAGTGTGCAACTCAAGTACAACAATATTACTGGCAATTTCCTAAAAGTAAAATAAAAAATTGGGAAGAAGTCACATTAAACATCCAAAACTTTACCAATGCACCTATGGATTGGTAACACATCCTCTCGTTCAACAATAGGCATCTGATTGTTGGACTAAACAAACAAACAAAGACAACAAAAGAATAAAAACATCCTCTCTTCTTCATCTTCATAACTGGTGTTACTTGTTTCATCTCATTAGCATTCTCAATCTCCTTGGGAGTTTCTACCTGAGTTTGTCCTTATTGAGCTCGTCTTCCTCCATCATTATTAAATTCTCCATGGCATTCTCATCACCATAGTCCATAGGTACTTGTTTATTCAGCGACTACCACAGCTACTCTTGAACTGCCATAACCAAATCATCAACTGGCCAACCAACTTGAATGGCCATTACCACAACTATGTGTTCGATTAGCGTAATCTTTAGTCCCTGCTATACACACTCTCTAGCTCACAGATAAAAGAAAATCAACAATAGGTTACAGGCAAGTGCCTGAAGCAAGGAGAACACATACCACTTTATGTAAATCATATCAGTGACAATATATATGTATGAGTAGGAAGATGACAAAGCAAAGAAAGTGCACAAACATTATAGAAGACTCTATCATTCTTGTAGAGTAAGAGGGAAAGAAAGTGCATAGGCACCAGCAAAAAGAAAGTGCAGCCGCACTAAAACAAAAGAAGATCCACAATATCTTTGAACTGAAAGAGACAGAGATATATACAAACAATTCAATGACAGTGATTTTGTGGCTAAATAAACTATACTACACATGCCATTAATAATTTCATGCAGCTATCTAAACCTATGCAACAGCTAGTTGATGAGAAAGACTCAAAAGAGAAAAGGGATGGAAACGAAGTTCCCATTTGGGATGGCATGTTTAGAAACACTTATGTATGTTTTATGGCATCTCATGGGCACATTGCATGATTTTACAAACTTCTAAAAGGATATTTTTTTCATCCCGAACAAAGTTCTGATGCTTCAGCTAGTGTGTAAATAAGAAATAGAGAACAAAATTTATTAAATCAGGCTCCAAATTCATCTTTAGGAGTGCAGTAGACCTTTGAGTGACAAATTAATGAGGGAAAGAATCCTATAGCCCATTTAAGCTACATTGAGCAGAATATTAAATTGGAGACTACAATTGTATACATTGAGCAGGCTATTACATATGCACGAAAGTTCACCAAATCCTATCAAACTCCTTTGGGTAAGGGACCTTAATCATGCTGAGTATTGAGTTTCCACAAACAAATGAGGTGGCATCAAGAGATTTCGGTTCTAAAATTGCTTCCGTCGAAGTCTTAGGAAGCAAATTAATCATGCTGAGGTGGCATATTTAGAAAGCAAATTACAGTGGAACAACAGATTATGAAGCTCTGATGGGTTGGAGTCAGGACCAGCTACAAAAGCATACACCCCACGGAGGGGAAAAAGGGCCATTAAAGCACTGATGTAGTACAAAATAACATTAAAGAAAATAAAAAACAATTTGGAGATTGATTGCTGGGAAAGGAATCTCCCTGAAGCCAATTATGTTAGGATGGTGAAGCGATCTGTGATTCATCATTCTGCTGAAACTTGTGAGGAGTTTGATGCAGGTGTAAGGTTCCAACTCCAAGCAGCGTTTTCATGTCAGGGAGCAGAAAAAATCAATGACAGGCTTAAACTATCTTAGGTTTTTCTTAAGAGGGCCAGCGGCAGAAGAACATGGAAGCCAAAACATATATACCATCAAATAGCTAAAGAATGAAACTTACAGGTTGATCTGAGGTATGAAGTTTGGAACAAACTGAATGTGTGTTGGGTATGCCTAAAGAAGCCAAAGAAAACACACCTTCAGCCAATAGGACAGGATCAAGAACAAATAATATAGGTAACCAACACAAATCTCCCTGGAACAGAGTTAAAAGTAAGGTGAGGGCACCCACCCTTAACTGATTTCGACTGGGCATTGATCAATCCACCCTGTGGCCTTTCAAATGACTTTCTCTCCGATGCAATAGCCCGACTTCCTTTCAAAAGACCATCCCCCAATTCTTTTCCACAACTTCTACGCCACCGTCGCCGAGAATCCTTCCGGGCAAACCAATACCTCAGCTATCGCTGATGCAGATCCTCCCTGGCTCGTCGAACATCCCCAAACCTTCAACTTTACATTGTCTCCCGGTTGCTACAGGCGAGTGGTCCTTCTGTCGTGACACCGGAGTGAACGGCATAGGTAGCTCTCCTCGCATCCGCAACCCTTCCGTCGCAGCACCGCAGCCGAAAAAATGGTTGGTGGAACGTGGAGAAGATTGCATCTCGACAATCAAGGGTCATTCTTCTCCAGGCTGCAACGCACGAAGAAGGAAGCAATTTTCTCCGCACAGAGCGAAGGAAATAGGAAGCGAGGTCGTGACTGGTTGAGCTACAGGAAAAAGGAAGCAAAAGAAAATAATGAGAGGTGGAACCGAAGAGGACGATTTGGGCGAGAAGAAAGCAATTTTGTCCGCACAGATTAAAGGAAAGCAAGCGGCGCAGAAATTATGGGCGGTTGCGTGAGCGAGCTGGTGACTGTGAGCAGGGGTTAAGGGAGTGGGATTGGGGATTGCAGAATGGAAGGATGAAGAGATAGACATGACCGACCACTGACCGGTGAATGCTTGATTTCGGGTGGAAATTGAGAGTAGGAAAGGTATGGCAACTGTAGCGCGGACTGTGGAGTATGGGCGGTGGCCTGTGTTTGCTGGACTGAGGGTAAGGTTGAGAGGGATAGGAGTACGGCTGGAGAAGAAAGTGTGTGGAATGAGCTTTTTCAATACTTGGCCAATACTTGGGCGCTAGACGCCAAAAAATGAAACAGTGTTTAGAGTCTTTGGGGGGAAAAAGCGTACTCCCCTTTCATGTTTTATACAATTTGGCAACCGAAACGAGAAAACTTGTTTACTTTTCATTCTGTTTTCTATTTGTTTCCAACTATGAAAACATAAAGTGGCAACTTCCTGCATTGGACTTGGCCTTAGTTACTTACAACTGCAACTGTCAATTCTCTATGTTCTCACTCCTCCTCCTTCCTCTACCACCTGGGTTACGGAGTTGGGAGAGGTCCACCATGTATGGATCTTAACTTTCTTCAACAGACCCACAATACCTTGTGCCGGGAGTATCGCAAGCTTAAGAATCACGACTTTGATTTGTCCATCGGTGAGCTCTCCAATCCCGTCACTTCCCCATAACCATATGCCTGCCTATGTGAATCTTGGCTTTCAAGTAAAAGATGTAGTCTTTGGATTATCATGAATGAATGATAGTATGATCAAATATGGCTTTGATTTGTCCATCGGTGAGCTCTCCAATCCCGTCACTTCCCCAGAACCATATGCCTGCCTATGTGAATCTTGGCTTTCAAGTAAAAGATGTAGTCTTTGGATTATCATTTATGAATGATAGTATGATCAAATACGGCTTTGATTTGTCCATCGGTGAGCTCTCCAATCCCATCACTTCCCCAAAACCATATGCCTGCCTATGTGAATCTTGGCTTTCCAAGTAAAAGATGTAGTCTTTGGATTATCATGAATGAATGATAGTATGATCAAATACTGGGTTATTTAAGTGCTAAGGTCGACCTGATCCTAATTGGTATTGGTTAAGATGGGGTTTTGGACCTGGAAAGTTTGCTATGATTGGAAAAAAGGAATCCCCTTTTGTATTCATTGCTACATGAAGCAATGTTAATTCAACCACTAACCAGCCCCAGACCCATAATTATCTGACTCCAGCCGGCCTAACCCCGCCATAACCGAACACTGCTTATCTTAACTAATCTACAAACCAAACCGATTTCCACCACTAAGACCATCTCCAACAACAAGGCTAAAATGCCAAATTTTGGAAAAAAGTCCCTCCAACAACAATGCTAAAATGCTTAAAAGCCAAAAAATGGGAATTTTGTGGCTAAATTTGGCACACAAACAGACAAGAAATGGGAAAAATCCCAAACCCCACTTCCTCTTCTCGGTGGACGTGCCATTCAATTAAAAAACCCATGAACACATGTAAATCCCTCTAAACCCATAATTAAAACAAAATCAATCAAATTAAACCTATTTTTAATAATTGACCTGCATTAATACGTTATTGTTTGCATTTCCGGTCTTATTCCACCAATTATTGTATTTTTGTCACTAATGACGTCATATTTAATAATGTATATTTTTTTGTCAAAATTAAAAAAAATTACATCAAAATGTTCGTTCTAATTAATTATAACTACCTGCATACAAAGAATCTACAAACTATCTAATTAAAATGATGAAATCTACACTAATCTAGATTACCATAAAATAGAAGATTTGGCATTTTAGCATTCCTTGTTGGAACAAAACCCACTTTTGGAGTGCCAAAATGCCAAAACCCTTTAGCATGCTAGCATTTTCCCAATTTCTTGTTGGAGATGGTCTAATCGAGCCGCAGACCCGACCTGACGATTTAAATTGTTAGACGGATCAAAATATGAATCTTATACTACTTTCTTTCATTCCGCGGATAATATCGGATTGATCAGCTTGTTTCAGAAAAACAGAAACACTAGACGGAAGAAAATTCAAACGAGAATCTGAAGAATTAAGATATTCCAGTTTTTTATAAATTTATTGCTCAATCAGAGATAATACAGAAACCTCAAGAAAAAAGAAGAAGAAAAAACAATATTACAGCCAAATCCATCACACGAAGAGAACTAATCGGTCAAAACCTAATTCAGAGTAGTAAACGAAAATCTGCTAAAGAACTTCTCAGCCGATTCGATCTCTATCTATCATCAGCTAGCTACACAAGAGTATTTACAACGAACAAACAAACAACAGCAGGCAGCAGCCAGTAGTTTCTATGGAATCAAAATTTCCAACAGCAAAACCCGATCCAAAAGCGATGTACGAACGGCCTCTGGTCAGAGATAACACAACAACGGACATTTCGATCTGGTGCTGGCCGGCGGCGGGCGGCGGAGGGGGGGTTTTTCGAATTGATTTACCTGGCGAGATGGAGGAGGTTGTTGAGGATGCGAGAGAAGCCGAAGCGTATCCGAGGATACGTCCGGATAGTATGGACGGCCATCTGACGGAGCAGATCCTCGATCGTCTCCACGAACAGGTTCAGGGAGCGGATCGGCGGGATGTAGAGCGTCAACGGCACCGCCGAGAACGCCACCGCGAAGAAGAGCTGCAACATTACGAGTTTCCCGCGAGAATCCGACGACCTGCAACCGTCGGGGTCCAGCTCTTTCCGGCGAAGAAGATGGATTCGTGTCGAATCTGGGCGGCGGAGGGGTTTCTCGTGGGGGTTTTCTTCTTTCTTTGGCTTTGATTCCGCGGAAGAAATGATTATGATTATGATGAGAGAGGGCGAATTTATTTGTCTGATGAGAAAGAAAGAAAGAAAGAAAGAAAGCGAGACGGTACCTCTTTTTGTTGTTTCTTTTTCGTTTTTGCTTGTGGATAAACAAAAGCTTTTCCCCTTTGGGTTTAGCAATTAGGAGGAGATAAGGAAATTTCTTCTTTGTTAGGCTTAATCACTTTCGGATTAGGTCTAATATCGATACAAGTTAGTCATTAATGGTTGATTATAAATTATCATTCCACAATTTTGAAGTTTTGTACTCGACACAACAAATTTATGATAGTAATATATCGATATAAGTATTATTTCGATATCATTGTATGTAAGCTTTGGGTTAGATAATTTTATTTATTCTGTTATTTACGAGTTTATCCAAACTCTTAACCACCTATATTTTTTTTCTCGCATTTATCTTCATCTTCTTCGAACTTGTTAGTAAAGTCAAGATTGAGTATCCAAGTAGTCCACTACAAATGGAACCTCAACATGAACTTACGCACCTTGGAATAAAAAAATACAGTTTCACAAAGTAAAGTCCAAGCTTATGCTATTTCGTCGATTTCATACCATATTAAAGATTGAGTTTATGTGACGCGACAATTTCATCAAACAATAGTATCGTATTCGATCCAACGATTGGCATCAACCGAAATTTTATCCAACCTATCAGCCTAATAAATAACCTATGATGGTCATTTGGCCTCGTAAGCGACGGGCCAAAAGGTGCGCACTTACGCGGCCAAAAAGGCGCCCTTTGTTCTGTAGTTTGTACTATCACTTGCCGCCTTAAATTTTGCTTTAATGCCAAATTGCCAAGCAACCAACTCCATGAAAGTGACGAGCTTTGCTTCTCAATTCCTTTCTCTGCCTTCAAATGCTGGAACGGGACACCCTTAAAAATTAGATGGAAATTAAAATTGGTAATATACTTAGTAGGGAGTCTTAATTCCACAAACCGATTGTCAGTATGTTTAAGTTGTTATGCAAGCCAGCAGCTGCTTGCATATCTGGCGAATTTCAAGCGAAAGATCGGATCTGGATACATTTGAGAGAACAGATCTTGCTTCTATCAGGCCAACTGATATCGTCTCCAGAATCTCGTCTTCGCTCGCCATAAGGGACGCCATCAGTTTCGCGCCTCCTAGTCTTTCCTGTTTCCACAACCCGCCACAAGCTTGATGAGAATATGTCTTGATGATAATTGATTGATAAGCAACATTTATTATTTCTCCACAAACATGGATCCAATATACCTTCTCTGATCCATTTTGAAGCAGCTCAAGAGATAGTTTAAGCAGATCGGCTGAATATGGAAGAACTGCAGACTTGAGATGGTATACCGCTGAAAACAGAACCTGCACGCAAGCAGATCTTATCTCTGGGTACCTTATTCCCTGCGTTGTTAGGAGGAAAACGTCGTCAGCTGGAGAAACACTGCTAAATGGAAAGTAAGAAACAAGGAAGAAGAAAGAAATGAGGCCCTATAGAAAGGGCTACCTTGACAGAAGGGATGAGATGCAGAAGCGCTTTTTGAGCCAGAGACTCCTTGTTAGAGTCGGAGACTTTCTGACAAGCACTTATGAGGACGTTGGCCATGCAAATGCGGAATGAACGAGAGATGTTAGCCTCGTATGCAGAATTTTCGACTTCTTCCTCATTTGTTATCAGCTGATGGATCACGTAATTGAAAATGGAGGTTTCTGTGTCGGCTTTCCCTGTATGGTACAGTTTAAGCATTAAACATTCATGACGATCACCATATCAAACATTCAAAATGTCTAGAACAAGCAACCAACCAGAAAATTTTCGTCGACGAGATTCTATGTCTGACCCAGGACCTTCCAGCTCAGCACAAATGATTAGTGCCAAGCAGTCGATGCATCCACGTTGTGCTTTGGAAACTGAAACAAAGTGCATGATTTAAATTTTAAAACAGAATGCAAATTGACTTGTCGGATAATTGAGAGCCTGGCCTTCTTTCATACCTTCATTGTCATCCAAAGGAGGCCACCTTAGTATCTTTTCAAGGACTTGTCTAATTTTGAGGAGAGCAGAATGGGGAAAAGATTCTCCACCTCTAACCTATCAGTGTTGTAACATGCAGTTGAGTTAGTCGATAACATATGAGGATAGCATTTGACAGTAGTATCCCTGAAGAAAGTGAATCACATGAAAGATCAAAATAATTACCACAAGAGAAGTGCAAAGTGAGAACAGACAAGCCTTGATCTTCAATGTGTCATGAAGCACTGTTGCATGTTCCAATACTGAAGTAACAGCAGGCAAGAGCACCTAAATAATCAGGAACATTTGAATGAAAAAAGAAAATTGGATAAAGTAAAATTTTCAGAGACCTTCAAGCCCCCCTCCAGAACAATGTGCACAATAACTAATGGTAAATTCATGGGTGCACTCAACACATACCTGAGGATGAATTCGGCCACAAAGTTCAGCTGCCAGTTTTCGAACATCTTCAAATTCGGACTCATTCAATGCCCTGAAAACAGAAACAGAGTTAATAGAATGCCAAGTTAGTTTTCTTCACGTTCGCATGCTTATGAAGATAGACACTGATGGCCTAACCTCTTGACAAGAAATGCAGATATACATTCTTGGTCGGCTTTGATATCACCACATCCTGAAAATTCCAGCAACACCATCAAGATAGTTGCATAAAAAAGGAAAGCATCAAAAGATACAAAATTAATCAGGAGCAACTTCAGCTGAAGTTTATCATACAAAGATAGTAATTGAGCTGAAACTGAGGAAGAAGTTTAACGACATACAGTGACATACCAAGAATTACCCATTGGTTGAGAAGTTGACCATACATCACAGAGAGATTAAGGTCATCAAAAACTTTTAATGGAAGCATCCGAATAATGAGTAATGGACAAAGGCGGTCAAACAAGGACTGTTGCTTCACGGAGTCCTGATTTGTATATGATCCACATTCCCGTTGAGAGACTAAACTTTCATCAACCCTGTGAATAGGGAAAATTAACAAGAAATCATGCTCAGGTTTACACAATAAAACAAACTTGACTTTTTTATCAGGACTAAGGCCAAGGACCAGAGTTCACAGATCCAGCCAACCATCATGAAATGCAATGTTTTGAGGCGTTAACTGTTTTCTGCTACTTCAGTCACATTTTTAATCCTGTAATGATTGTTCATTTCAAGATTCGTTGCATCTTGTGTGTTTGCATAGGGGAGGCCAGGGTGGGAGGAAAGCTGTGCAAGGTGGATGTAGTCCATATTAGAATTATCCTTCATCCATTTAAAACATTACACATTTCAAGAGCTGGAATTCTAACATCACGCTTGTTCTACTGGCAGTTAGATAGAACAATTAAGTACTTGCACAGGTCCAAATGACAGTCGGGATCAAAAAGCTCGAAGAGTGTCGGCAATTGAGGATAGACTTACTCCTGTCTTTGCATTTGCAATAAGACACTATAAAGGACCACATCTGCAACTTCTGCTAAGCGGTCGCTTAGACAACTCATAAAGCGGACAATAGTTGCATTGCCGGGATCAGCAAACATCTTTTCTGTTAATGCTGCCACAAAGGGTTTCCAATCTTGGACCTGTGGAGTTCCAGTACAATAGGAAGTTAGTTCTTTTTTCCGTACACATGCATTTATAAACCAATGCTCCTTTAGAGAAAGGAATGAACACACTCAGGAAAGCAAATAACTGAAAGGAACGAGCAGGTTTGCAGCAAACATTGATTGACCAAACGCAATATTTTCTTACAGTTTTAGACCACTCTGGTATTAGCTTGAGTACTGGATCAGCATCCCTGTTTGACTCTACAATATCATTTAACAAAAATTAGATTATGAAAAATGAAGGCGTATGCCAACTGGAAGTAACTGTTACAAGGAGGTGAAAAATCTTGGCTCCGGTCTAAAATCCACGTTCGACACTAAAAAGCTTGATATTTCAACATTGAATAAACCACTAGGCAAGTGAGAGATGCACCTTTCCAAACATCACCAGTAGCATTTGGAAGATCTCGACTCTGGTTTAGGTTACTGTAACAAAGAAAGTACCAGAGATAAGTGATACGGATCCACAGAACTTCAAGAAAGTAAGGAAGTTTACATGATATATTTCCATGGATGAAGAAGAGAACTATACCTAAGGCAGTCAAGTAGCATACATATGACACCAGGTTCCTGGCCATGATAATTGAGCACAGCTACGAAAGTGGTAGCAGCTGATCTTTTCACTCTATCATCTGATGAGTAAAGGAGGCCAACTAATGCAGGCAGGGAAACTGATGGATCTGATAAAATCAAAGAGGAAGTCCAGCAGCAAGCATTTGTTCAGATCAAGGTGCATCTAACAAATCAATGAAAGCAACATATATTAAAATTGTGTCGGGACTAACCTATTCTGGCAAGCAAATTGGATGCTTGTTCACGTATTATTGTTTCTTCATCACTAAGGCGCTCGAGCAAGCTGTTGGCTATATCTTGCCTGGAATCATAACAAAAGATTATAGGTAGAACAAATTGATGCTTTGAGAAGGAAAATAAAGCTGATAAAACAACCTATACTGCAACATACCATGCCACAGAAGGAAGCTTGTCTATTGAATTTGATAGTAAGTGTATCAGTTCTGAAATGACGTCAATGGCATTCCTCCTCTGCTTAGCATTTTCAGAAGCAAGACGCTGTAGAATCTGTTCAAGACAATGACCTCCAGTGCTCCTGGTCATCCATTTCATAAATTCAAATAAATTATAGCAGCAGAACAAAGAGCAGAGGACGTGGACTTTCATATGGAAACAGAGTAAAAGAAATACATGGAACAGTATTCAGCTATGAGCATAACAATGGCTTTAGCTGTGCTATCCCGTTCATCAAGAAGGTTCAGTAGCTGTGGGAACATCATATTCATCTGTTTATTATCAAGAGCATTCCCAGACGAACAGTCATTCTTGAATATTGCTGCCTTCAGTATGCAAACAGCTCCAGAGACCACATCTTCATCTGTGCAGTGAAGCTTTTCAACCACGAGGGGAAATAGCAAGAAAATAAAAGGGAGGTATAAGTTTGTGCACAAGATGTCATTTTACTCAACATGGACATTCTTAACACCACATGAATGGATCAGTAACTAATCTTATTCAGAGATGTAAGAAGTAAACACCTAAAATCTAAGCAATAAACTGACAATCCAATATGCAGTATATAATGAGTGGCTGTACCCCTGGAAAGGGGAAGCTAATAAGTTAGCGATTGTGCGGTGGTGCTCAAAGCTATTAAATACTGAATTCCATAATTAAAGTGGACTTAATGGGGAAAAATAAGAGTGTAATAACACTTGAGTAAGAAACTACTCATTTATTCAATATCCAGTAAATACTGAGAGGCTCTACCCAGACGGGGCCATCTACTCTAAAATTTCTTAAATCAGTTCAACAGACTATAACCACTATGAATAAGTACAAGTGGGATATGAAATGTTCCTCTGCTAATTCAAAGCATAATTACCTGTGATATGAGGATACGTGATATCTTTACCCAGTGTTCTGACATTGAGCTTTCAAATCTCTTGCCATCTAAACGCCCCAAGAGAAGACATAGACAAGTGATGAAAAACTTCCTAGTTTCTAAGCCACTAGTTGTCTTCTCTCCATGATCCTCAGCTTGGTTTTCCATATAGTACTGCATTAATGTTGTTTTTAAATCATTGAAAACAATATCAATCACTTGTAGGTAGTAAAGACAGTAAGGACTAAGAAGCATAAACCCCAACAAAGATGTGCAGTAAGTATCAGAAACAAACTTAATAGTTGCAGTTATACAACTAAAAAGTGTATCAAACTTGTGATCCGTGGTTGCATCTTTTATCAACCACATATCTTTCTATATGAAAAAAGGCAGAATACCCAAGTTCTACAGCAAATTATGCTGAAGTACCACTGTTTTAGAGAATTAGCAGAAAGCAGGGTTTTTTCTTAACAATTACAGCATATGTTTGATCATATGATGATTTTGCAACTTCTCCCTGTATATTTATGTGTATAGGCTAATTAATTTGAACATATGCGTCTTGAACCCACCTAAGTGAATATTTTACTTTTGCCAAATTCTATTTATCATCACCTTTGTACAATCAAAAGGCATGCTTCACTTCCAACTGTGATTATAGAGAGTGGGGAAATTCTCTTTTCCTAGCAGGGACATGTCATTGCATACATACAGGGGGAAACGATAATTACACAACTAACCTGGATTCCAGATGAGTACTGTTCCAACAACTCATCACACTTCTGATAAAAATTATGATCTTCCAAGTACAATAGACCGCCAAAGTGCTTCCAACAAGATGATAATAGCAATGTACCACTCTTAAGAGCGTCTGGATGTATGTTCAAGATGCAATAAAACTTATCAAGATCCACACAAATCAGAAGCTATGACAAAAGTTAAAAATGAAGAGTATGCCTGAGAGTAGGACCTGCCTCATTTCGGATGTCACGGTAACGTTGTTTTATTTCCTGCATCCATTTAAGCACTAACTCCACTCCCTTTGCATGTAACACTCTGCTTTTTCTGCTCCACTGCAAAGGGTGACAGGAACATCAACACACTAGAGTCTTCACGAACTGTATGCAGTAGACTAAGTGCACTGCTAGTGATAATCAGTAAGCATAGCATTAAATCCAATACAGAACTTCCTATTGCAGTCTTCTTGACCATGGAAACTGGGTCTTTGAGGAAAAAACATATATCCTTGGATCCCAATAAACCAGTAAATGTACGAAATGTGACAGACAAGAACCAATGAAGTTGAGAGCGTACAGCAAGAAGTTTCTGCAATAGCAAAATGAGAATGTCCATTTGATCCCAGAGCAAATATGACATCTCGGTCATCGAACCTTCTGAAGATTTAGATGGCAGTTTCACTTTCTTCACTGCAGTGTCAGTGGATTGAGGAGTCATAGACTGAGAAGATGCATTCATTGTCAACAATTGTGACTTCGTGCTTGAAACCTTAGCCTTTTTGGTCAATGCTTTGCTGATAGCTAAAATACAATCCGCAGCAGACACTGATAGGCGAGTTGGCAGCTCGAAACCATCTCGGAGAACGCTTCATGTCGAAATTTTTGAAAAAGAAGATAAAAGAAAGAAGAATTAGTATTTTGTTTATTCTCTAATCTCCATGCTCGATACAACTACACCAGTGTAGCTTATCCAGAAGCATGTCAGAAAAAAGTATCATTAGGATACAAGATTAGAAAAGCATACCTCCCTGCGGTTACTATTTTTGATAAATGTGGTAGACATAAGCAAAGTATATCCAGCAGAGGTTGGTAGTTATCCCTGATTCCTGGAGAAATGGCAAGAGGTGATGACATGTCACAAACATGGATTTGACGCAACTAATTAACAAAATTCAACGTTTTGGATGTAGAAGGACGAACAAGGAATCAGATATTTTACCATACAACAAATACTGATCCATAAAATTCTCATACTCCACAAGACTGCGCACAAGTACACACCAACCAAGACAAATGAAACGGTCATCTTTCGCCTTGATAACGTCTACCGTATTCTTCGCAACAGCTTGGAATACAAACTCATCTTGAAACAGCCAGTTGATAAGCACCAGATCTTGGCCGCCACGTTTCAAGTCTTTGTTAGCCAAGGACTAGCAACAACAACAGAGAACGATTCAGCTAATGCAGACCTCAAGAACATCGAACAAAAATAACTTCACAGCCACTTCAACTCAAGTTTGTAGAGGATGTAGGTCACGGCTGAAACTATACTAGTAATGAATACACACAGGATATTGAACTCGGCGAATGGAGCAAAGCAACAACTTCGTGATGTATTAGAGATTAAGAGACATACATGCTGAATGATGGGAATAAGCACGTCATCCAGTTTCTCGTCCTTTTCAGCTGCATCTTTAACGTAAGTATGCAGAAACACGAGCTGCTCCTCCAAGGAACCTTCATCACCAAGACATCAACAGAACTTGAATCAATCATCCATAGAAGATTCCAAGATCGCACAAATTCAAAGACCCAAACTTCCAACTTAACCAGGGAAAACGAGAGGTTTAACCAAGTACCGAGCGAAGAAGGCTTCTTCAGAGTTTCGAGAGACAGGCCGGAAATGGAGTCGCGTAGCTTCCTGCAGCGAGCAGCAAGCAGCGTAGACATCGCTCTCCCTACTGTCACTGAAAGCATGGATTCCGGTTGCAACTCCGATTTCCATAACAGCCGTCTCTCTTCTTCCACCTCCATTGCTGAAGCTCTGAGGCAAAAATGATGATTTGATTTAGGGCTCCACGCTGTGGACTAAAAAGTCTAGACTCGATGAAGGGACGAAAGAGGGAAAATTGCCGTTTACTACGGGAGCTAAAACGCCGTCGTTTTAATTTCCCGCCGTTTTATTAGGCCGTCTCTTTCCTTTCAGCGCCGCCCTTCCATTCGCTCCAGGAGAAAGCTCGAAGCTTTTTTTTGGTGCTTCTCTGTAACTAAATGCTTCTTCACCAAGTTCCCGAGAGACCGCTGAAACACCCGAAGGTTCTCGCAAATCTCCTTCAGAACGTATTGATTCAACCTTCCGAAAGTGGTCTAAGGCAGCCTCTTCCAACTCCAAGTCCTAATTCAGATCAATCTGCTTACTTTTACCAGAACCAGAAAATACCGCCGAATCCGCCGCCGATCAACCATTTCTCCTTCGAAGGAAAGTACAGGTACATCTGCGAGCTTCTCTTATCTCAAACCCGGTCACGGAATCTTCCCACGGGCCTTCAGCTCCATGCCCACATCACAAAATCGGGTTTGGGAACGATTCCTCTCGTGTCTCACTACCTGATCAATTTCTACTCCAAGAACGAGCTGCCGCTGTTATCCACCCTGGTCTTTGAGGAAACCCAGCAGAGGTCAGCCACTACTTGGAGCTCTGTCATATCTTCGTTGGCTCAGAATGAGTTACCGGGTCTTGCGATTGAGTACTTTCGTCGAATGCTTGAGGATGGTGCACGTCCTGATGATCATATCTACCCTAGTGCCACCAAGGCTTGTGCGATCATGGGTCGTTCTGATGTGGGTAAATCCGTGCATTGTCACGTTATTAAGACTGGGTATGAAATTGATGTGTTCGTGGCGAGCTCCCTGGTTGATATGTACTGTAAATGTGGAGGGATAGTGGATGCAAGGCAACTGTTCGATGAAATGCCTGATCGAAACGTAGTTTCCTGGAGTGGTATGATTTATGGGTATGCGCAACTTGGGGAAGACAATGAAGCATTGAAGCTCTTCAAACAAGCTTTGTACGCGGGTATGGACGTCAACGATTTCACATTCTCGAGCGTCATCAGGGTCTGTGGAGATTGCACTCTGCTGGAACTCGGTAAACAGATACACGGGATGTGCTTCAAAACGAGCTTCAATTCCTCCAGCTTTGTGGGCAGCTCTCTTGTCTCCATGTATTCAAGGTGTGGAATCATTGAAGAAGCTTACACAGTCTTCCACGAGGTGCCCTTGAGAAACCTCGGCATGTGGAACGCCATGCTCATTGCTTGCGCACAGCACGCACATACAAACCAAGTCTTCAGTTTATTCAACAAGTTGCAAACCGGTGGAGGAACAGTAAAACCAAACTTCATCACCTTCTTGAGTTTGCTCTATGCTTGCAGCCACTCGGGGCTAGTCAAGGAAGGGGAATTCTACTTCGAGCTCATGAAGACGAGATATGGGATCGAGCCAGGTGCTCAGCATTACTCATCCATGGTTGATTTGCTCAGCAGGGCGGGTAAACTGCAGGAAGCACTCTCGATCATAAACCGAATGCCCATCGAGCCCACGGAATCCGTGTGGGGAGCATTCATGACAGGATGTAGAATTCATCGCAACACTGAGCTGGCAGCATATGCAGCAGATCGAGTCTTCCAGCTGGGGAACGTCAGCCCAGGGTTACACGTGATACTGTCAAATTCATACGCAGCTGCTGGTCGCTACGAGGATGCAGCTAGAGCTCGGAAGATGCTTAGGGACCAAGGCGTGAAGAAGGAAACAGGGTTGAGTTGGGTGGAGGAAGGGAACAAAGTGCACACTTTTGCCGCAGGGGATAGAGGGCATGCGAGGAGTAAGGAGATATACGAGAAGCTGGAGGAGTTGGGAGAGGAGATGGAGAAGGCTGGTTATGTTGCCGATACGAGTTTCGTGCTGCGAGCAGTGGGTGGTGAAGAGAAGCAGCAGACGATTCGGTATCACAGTGAAAGGATAGCAATTGCATTCGCGCTCATTGTTTTCCCACACAATGATAGGCCGCTTCGGATCATGAAGAACCTTCGAGTGTGTGGTGATTGCCATACTGCGATCAAGTTTATGTCGAAGTGCAGTGGGAGAGTGATCATTGTGAGGGATAATAACCGGTTTCATCGCTTTGAAGATGGGAAATGCTCTTGTGGTGACTATTGGTGACGAGTGAATGTAAAGGTTACTATTTCTTCCGTCACTTTTTCTTCTTTACCAGCGGGAAATAACAACCCAACCTAATTCACAAACAATCCAATTAATATCTTCTTTACCGCGATCAATCCACTTAATGCTGTTGTTTTGTAATTGCGCTCAAGTTTTAGACAAAACTAACTTCCAAAACCATATCAAAGAATACTATTGATCTTCGAAAATCCACGAACCACGTTATCATCAACCCAGTAACTCGACGCATTTGTCACCTCCATCGAGAAGCTTGTCACCTGTATTGACATGGATAAGCATAATCTTGTTGCGCAAGGTAGACAAGGTGAAATGTGGCACTATCATTTCATGGCATCACAGTACAAAACAAGAGAGTTGGGCAAAAAGAGATTTAACATACTACAACTCTCACACAATGGTGAAGTTATTCCAAACAAATACATGACTGAACCCCCAAAAAATTCTGAACTAAAAGAAATGGAAAACTACGTACCTATCTCTCAGTCTATTGTATAAATGTTAGCAACATAGAGATGGTTCCAGTTCCATCTTGTAATGTTCTCTTCCATGAAGTACTCTTTTTCCTTGAAATAATGTAAAAGGTGTGCTAAATCCTAGATGGTGTCACAGAAGACCAAAAAAGAACTCTGAAACTGAAAGACAAACCAAGCAAACAAAATCCAGCTAGTTCTCTTCGTAGCAATTTGATGGATTATGGAATCTTCATTGACAAAACCCAACCGCGAAACCAAAAAACCTGCAAACACAAAAAGAATCAGAAACAAATCAGGATGTGGATAAGATAAGCATCAGTACAGCCGACCCCCATCAAATCACGCAATCAGATTGAGCTTAGACTGATGATGCCTGCTTGTGTTGAGGCCTACGCCATTCAACATATGGATTGCCAGATTCAACAAAAAGTACGAAATTCGTTACCTGTTAATCATACATTTATGCCATTCTCCTTAACAAAACTTGATTTGGTAGTAGGACCAATTCCAAATGATGAATCCAGCCACCCTGTGAGTTTAGCTTTCTCGATATAGTACTCGAATTGTTTCTCAGCATCAGGGACATCCAATCTCAAATCCTCCATAGACTCCGCAACTCTCCCGAAACCTTTCGTCATTTGATACGACGTTATGAGTCCAGAACGAAACCCCTCGTTAAGCAAACCCCACAGCTTCTCACTCTTGCTCTCCATGATTTTCACCAGTGCTTTCTTCACCACTTCATGGTGGAAAAAGGGCATCCCGAGTTCTTTAATGCAACGGCAAGCTTCCCTTATGTCCCCACCAGATTCAAACTCTTCCAGCAACTTGCCAATCTTGTCCTTGACATCCTCAACCGCACATCCATTCTTGCTGCTGCTTCCTCCACCACCCCAGCACCTCAAGATCCTCTCTCCAGCAAGCCTAGCCTTTAGCAAGGACTTGGCCATTTGGAGGACTTTGTTCCCTGTAGACTCCGTGCCAAGGAATTGACTACCGATTTCCTCCAGCTGTTGTGGGGCTATGACTTCATCCACCACAGCCCTAGCTAAAAACATTCCAAGATCCTCGACTACAATTGGGTTATCTAAAACAGTGTCGTCTGCAGATTCTATAAGCATTACAAATCCATGCACAACATCGTCTGTAGGGAAACATAAAGAAGATAGTAACACAGAAGCCATTTCTTTCTCCCGATTCTTTCTGTCCATTGCTAGAGTCACTAGCCTTTTGATGAACATGGCATTTAGGTCAGGCGAGCAAGAACTGTTCTCAAATTCAATACAATCACTCACCTCTGCTACATCACCTGACAAGAAATACTCTTGAATGATGGATTGTGCCTTCATCTTGAATTTCTTTGCAGCACCTTCCACAGATTCTTTTGGAGATGGTGGTGAGAGTGATTTCAAAGAAGAAGCGGACAACCAGCCTTCTGATGCGGCATTAGATATCAAGGATTTCAGAATCCCTCTTGCATCTGGAATGTCAAGCGACAAATCATCAACAACATCTATCATCCTGCTAAACCCCTTTGTGACCTGACTGGAATTGATCAGACCTTCTTCAGCTGTTTTCTTGAGCAAATCTAGCAACCGGCTTTCGACTGCCCGTCTCTCCATAGCCATAACAAGGGCTCGTTTGACTATCTCATGGTGAAAGAAGGGAACTTTCAGTTCCTTGATGCATCTGCAAGCCTCCTTCGTATCACCACTTGCTATATACTCTACCAACAAGTTGCTTATTTTTACCTTCACATCATCAACCGTTTTATTCATGTTGCTTTCCCATCTTCTCTCAATAATCTCAGAATGGAGCGGAGCTGCTAAATAACCCTTTTCAGCTCTTCTCAACACATCGATCCCTTTAGAATCTGCAGGTAAAGAAGCGAGTTGCTTTTTCAAGAATACAGGGGGGAGTATGTCATCGACCACAGCTCTGGCTATGAACAAGGCAAGAACATCGACTGCCTCGGGTATGTCTACAATCAAGTCATCTGCAGATTCCACCAATTTTCTGAAACCTTTATAAACTTGGGAAGGGTCGATGACCTCTGCATAGAGAGCGGATAAAAGAACAGCAGTCATTTCTTTTTCTTTATCATGTCGGTCCATTGCCATGGACACTAGTTTCTTGACAAAGTAATAACTATAACTGGGCAACTTTAGTTCCCTCAGTTCGTTTGCTGTTGATACAACATCGCCAGTTGCAAAGTATTCTTCCACTATAACAGTAGCTTTCCTTTTATAGCCGTCTAGTTTTCTTGGGGTTCCTTTTATTGTTTGATCTCCATCTTGTTCCTGCAATATTAAGCATCCAATGCCATCATGATGATTACATTTGCCTCCTTTTCCAAATCTTTTCTTTCTAGTAATATGATTCTTTAAGTGCATAGTACCTCTGTGCTATCATAGTTTGGATCATTATTGTACAATGATGCATCCTCTTTAGGATCATGTAACCCACCCCATGTTTCTTTCCCTCCAGAAGCACCTGGGGAAGTGGGTAACAAACCGAAACAACCACCCATAAACTTAAGTATGATTCATTCATTGATCCATGCAAACAGGATTTCCAGACTGATCAACCCATTAACAATAGAAAACCTATCATATCTTTCTGAACAGTTAAAATAGTGGATCAGGAAGACAAATGGCGTTAGTAACCTGTAACCCGATTCATAAATGATAAGCAGTTAGTAAATATTACCTTTCTTAGGATGTCCATCCATATAAGAAACAGATGAAGGATCTGTACTTTCCGGAGCAGATTTCGCAAGCTCCAGTTGTTCTTTTGATACAAACCCATCACTCGACTCCATTGATAATCTTCGTTATGTATAACGATTCAACAAGAACAAAGCAATAATCGCAAAAACAAAAACCAAATTGCAAGAATTTCTTTCTTTGTCAAAAATTATCCACAAACCCCTCCCAAATCACAAAAATGCTTGGGAGTTGGGATGGAATTTTGCAGAACTGACGCCAACCCTTGTTTGGGCAAAGGGGAAAGACAGCAGCTTCCCAATTAAACGAAACCTCCTTCCCCTGCTATAAACAAAAATGAAAATCAAACACACAATTCTGTAAACATAAAACACCATTAATTACTACACCCATGAATCCCGAGAAAGAGATCAATAAGCGCACCATTGTGTTTGGCGACTCTGCTCGTCGTTAGATTTCCAATCAGCGAGACCCACCTATCCATCTCTTTGAATTGAGAGACCCAATAGAGTTACGTTCCCTTTGGACACTAAAACCAGAGGAAGAGTTCGATCAGTAACCGATTGGGTTTTTGTTTTTTGTTTTTAGGGTTCCCAACAAGAAAAGGCAAAGATTAAAGAAATCGGTGAGGCGATGTAAATTACCTGAAATCTGCCGAAGAATATAGTTCAATTATTAGCGATGAAATTTTGTTTTCTGTTCGCCAGAGCGCACGCCACTGCACACCGGCGAAGCGAAAATCAAAATCCGGTGGGTTTTTTCCGCCTCTTCTGCTCTTTTACCCCTTCTCCTCCCCGGCTATGGTTTCCCTGACCTTCTTCTGAAATCCAGAAACTGAGATGCGCTTTGATTGCAGATTTCAGGAAGCTAATAATAGAAGGAGAAGGGGAAGAAGAAAAGGAAGGGAACAGAAGAAGTATTGTTGACAGTTAGAAAATAGTGATGGATGGGTTAAGGCAGGAAGTCCGTTATCCCGCCGATTGTTGTGGAGGTGGAGTGGAAGGGGAAGCTATTCCTGGCATTTTTTTTTTTATCACTGAAATTTTTAAGAAAAAAATCACAAGAATTAGCTATTGATACTTTTTGTCCTCGAATTTTCCAGTTTTCGCTGTTATGATCCTTGAACTTTTATTGTTCCTCACTGAAGCTCGCATTCTTGTGATTCACCATTTATATATCGATTTTTTTGTGGCCGCTTATGATTTCGTGTGCATCAAGAAACACAGAGAAACTTGTCACGGTAGGAATGACATCACTTTGTATGGTACCTTTGTTTATTTTGATATCACAGTCTTCTTATTGTTATCTATCGTTCGTCATGCCTCTACCAGCGACCAGTTTAATGATGTCCTAACCAAGCCTCTCACATCAACGTGTTTTCATATGTTTAATGCTATTTAAATCCAAGACCATGGGTTCCCAAGATAGCCCTAAAATTGGGGAAATTTTTTTTTTTATGGTTAATAAAAAAATGCTATTTCTCAATTACATATTCTCAGTTATGTTATAAATGCAAGAACTAGAAACATTAACCATCAAAATGGGAAGACTATATGAAGCTACAAAATATCTGTCAAATCTCAATGACTATGAACACTTTTAATTAGATGGATGAGATACTCGAAACAAAAGTTTGACTCCAAATTCGATAGGTAAACAAGTTGCCCGGGGGAGAGAAACACAGTATTGTTGTACAACATTGGACACCTTTTCCTTCTAATGGTAACTGATGCTCTTGACCACTTCAAATGAGTTGTAGCGAAATCAAGCCGAAACGATTTTAGAGAGCGCTAATTGGTGTTATATTATTTAATTTTGTGTTGTACAACATTCGACACTTTCCTTCTAAAGGTAAATGATTGGTGTTATATTATTTAATTTTGTAAAAAGCACCTAGCTCCATCATGATACCAAGATTTTAGTGAATTGTAACAGTAACATTTTATCTAAATTCAATATTGAGAAAGTACGAGAGAGATTCATGTTTACAAGGAACAATTCAACCTTAACTCATAATACATTTTTTTGGGTGAAATGGATGAGTTATTGTGAGAACTTCCAAGTTAAATGTGCTTATGGTGGAGCAGTACATAGATAGATAACCTCTTGAGAAGTCATCATGATGCATCCCAAAAGTAAAAACATACAAGGCAACTCAAAAGCGGACAATATATTGGTAAGAATAGAGTTGAGATGTTTCAATTGGATTAGAGCCTCTCGCGTCGCTCTTGAACGACCGTGGAGCAAATTTCAACAAGAACATTGGGTTTCATAGAAAGGCGTAGGTATGTAACACCTTAGACAAATCTCACATTGATAAAACACGATAGAGATGTTTGGTTCAAAAGGAACAATCCAACTTTAACTGACAAAAGACATTTTTTTTTAGTGAAAATGAGTTCATGTAAGAACTTTGAATTAAAACATGCTCAATGAGGAGTAGTGCTTAGACAAATTTTATATCGACAAAACACGAGAGATATCTATGGTTCAAAAACGAACAATCCAACTTTAACTGACAAAACACATTTTTTAAATTGAAACAGTACTTGAATGAGTAACTTCTTATATACCCTTGAGTATGAAAACGCTATATAGACCTCGAATTAGCAGGATTTTTGGGCATGATATTATACCCTAACCCTTAATTAGTGAATCCTATGTCATAATTATATGAATCATAAACTATAAACCCTAAGATGGTGCATTGGTATTTTTGCCTATATTTGGACGAATCATAACCGTCGATTATTTTTTCTAATTAAATTGATTTTGGGGTATAAGATTTAGAGAATTAAGACCTAGATTTTGATCTTTAAGAGTTAGAGTATAGTATCATGTCCGAAAGATCAGTCAATTCAAGATCTGGATAGCGTTTTCATACTCAAGGTATGCGGTACCCCAGATTTCACCCTGGGTACCGTAGAACTCCCCATATATATATATATATGTGGGTCAGACTGGCGTACGTCAGCCGTATACTATACGTCAGGTACTAGTAGTGAGATATCTCTATCTAGACCATGAATTAAATCGAGCTTGTGGTATGATACTATACCCTAACCTCTAATGGTTAAACCCCAGTCACTGATTTTCTAAACCCCAACCTGAAGTTTGATTTAATGAGAAACAAAAATTGACCATTGAGATCGGCCGGAGCTCATATAAGTACATCTAACAGCTAGATCACCTGACGTATAGTATACGCCTGACGTACGCCAGTCATTACTATATATATATATATGTGTGTCATCATGATTTTTCGCTTAGTCTACAGTATAATTTATAGTGGAAACTTAAAACTGCCACCACCATTCAAAAATCCCTGCGCGTAGAGTGATTTGTGGGAGTTGACGTGGCTGGGTATTGACGGGCTCCGGCTACCGCTTCAATTGCTCCTCAAGTTCTTTTCCAGTCACAAAACTGCTTTTTCGCCATTTAGGTATTATGCTACCTGAATTCTCCTCCATTAACCGTACCCCCAACGCCACCCCGCAAAAGCTTGTCATCGAAGACTCGCAGTCGCCCTGCAACTCTCCTCCCTCTTCCATCCGCCCTATAGCCGGAGCTGCCTTCCCCTGCCTCTGAATCCCCAACTGCCTTACCTCCGGCCCTCGGTAACCACCCATCGACGATTCCATTTCTTCTTCAATTGGATTTGAGGAGGGTAACCACCCAGCGACCCCCTTACCGTTCCACCGTCGTCGCCTTCCCAGATTTGGATTTCAGAGTCTTTGTTCCGCATCATCGTCTTACACCGTCGGCCGATACCTAGCCTCCGCCTTCCGTCAACTGGATATTGGGGTCGCTGCTCTTTGTTCCTTCCAACTGGGTTTGAGAAATACGTGGGGGTTCGTCGCCGTTGGGTTACCGTAGGGATGATATAATAATTAATAGGTAATCCTCATCTCCAATCTCGCACTCCTTCCTCTTTCCCTTGCTTCCATATCATCTTCTCTATCGACTTACTTAGGTTCCGTCGCAGTTGTTGTGTTTATTAGCCTTTCTCTCGCGACATTTTGATCCGTTCAAGTTGCTTGCATGTCGGTGGCCATGGCTTGCTTCATATGCCTTCTGATCGGGATCTAAATTTCGTTTGCTTCTGTTTGTTCTGGTTATCTATTGGCATTTACCTCGGGCTTCAGTTTGCCGTTCAATATGTTAATCTATATTTAAAGGAAATTCATAACTGTAATTTTCAGGACTGAAAGAGAACAAGAGTGTGTAGAATTGTGTGTCAAGTCTTAAGACTGGTAGGATTCCATGACTTGCATTTCAACTGTGAAGTTAGTTGTCAGTGGGTGGAGTCAAGCGTTCCTCTTCAAATGCATACTTTTTTGAAACCCTTGTGGTAGGATTTCATATGGGGTGTTGTTGGTTGAGCAGGGTGGTACCTTCCAGTTTCTTAGAGGTGACATTTCAAGTAAACTCTCCTTTGCCATTTTCATGTTTTGACATAGTAAGTTCTCTTCTTCCTATAGTCTTTTCTTCATAAGCCAATTTCATATATCACAGGTGACAAAGAAGATACTGATTTTCAATTTTTTCCTAGGTTATGCTTTTCACTACTCCCATTCCATCCGTTGATTTTCGATTTCGCAGTCTCGCTTGGTTATGGCGAAATATTGAAGCGCGTCCTTGCCTCTCTTTTGGTACCTATCTTCTCTGTTCTCCTTTCTTCTTTGTCGAATATATTGATAGTTTTTGAGATATTGATAGGTGGAACTGATCATGCTTGCTTTCAGTTCATTTTCGAATTTGATAGCAATGGTTGATACTTTGTGGTGTCTCCAGTAATGGCTTATTAGACCAGAAACTTATTTTGCAGGTGTGGGGATTCATGGTTTTCTCTTCATGGTAGTAGCATCGACTTATAACAATGAGTTCATTCCTGGGACATTATGTTTTTATAACGATGGGTTCATGCCAAAGCTATATTGTGGCGAGTCACTACTGCTGCTTACCAAATCGTATGTTAGTTTGGATTACTCTACCTTCCTTTTAGATGTCAAAACCATGCATGATCCTTCATCATTACCAACCCAATAACAGACCCTTTTTTTTCTCTTTTGGTTTCTTTGCATTTTGCATAATAGACTGGTCTTTACAATCTCATGATCCTTCCATCTATTTGACTGATTTTTTACAAGTATACTGCAGTCATTTATTCACCTATTAACCATTTAATGACCTGTCATTCTAAAGCTAATTGGGTCCTCATCTACTGTTACAACAACTGCCCCTTTTAGTAGTATAAGCAAATTGTGTTTTTCTATAGCTTCTTAATTAGTTTACTTGAACGATAGTCATTACTCTTGGCATATGCTTCTAAGCATTTTTAGTTTATTTCTCTGCCTAAACTACTATACTTACTTTATCATTTCAAGTTTTACTTGCTAGAATGTTAGCATACAGATCCAATTAATCTATTGAAATATTTGACGCATGGTTCTCAATTCTCCAGACATTAGTTTGTCTTTTGTTGAAGAAAAGAATGTAATCTGAACTGGTTTTTGTTGTAATTTCGAGGGAACCAATTGAGGTTAGTTTTTTCGTTTCACAGGTAGCGTTCTGTTTGTTGTGGGAATTAGTTTTGTGTACTGACCGACCGAATTCTTTTGACCCTCTGCTTTACCTGATTACAGCTTATTAGAGAAAATGCAAGGGCAATGGAGATTGGAGAACATTAGGTTGTTCTTTTCCCTTTCTAGGTTTACCTATTATGCTCTATATATATTTTGCGACTGAATTAGTTTCTCTCAGGGCATGCTCGGTGAATCAATGTACATCAAGAGCATCAAATCTAAGCCATTGTGAGTATTCTATTTATTCAACCATTCGTTTCCTGCATGTTTTCTAAACAAATAATAGTTTACATTAGGATGAGAGTGTTGTTTTTTTTATTTGAAGTTTTTTTATTGGTTGCATACTTTTGAATTTTGATTAGTGGTATCAACTGTACCCATGGCGTTGCTAGAACAACATAAGATAGAGTGACCCAAAAACGTATCTCATGGATTTGTTAAAAGAGGTAGCTCCATTCTATATTTTTCACTCTCTTATGGTTCTTATTTCTTTCTACCGAATTGCTATTATGCATACTCCTCTTATTGCTAGGGAGTTGACAGTTGAGCATTAAGATAAATGAGCAAACGACCTTTGTTGTTGCAGAAGTTATGTTGATGGAGATCCAGCTTCATGTGCTTTCCTTCTGGACAGAGTTAACACTCCAAGCCCAATGGAGATTAACATATTGAACCATTTTTATTTTTTATCCACTACTCAGCATTCAGATTTATTAGTATAGGGATTGATTTGATGGCTTGATGACACCATCACATTTCAGAAGTACCGTGTGGTTACAACTTAGACTGCTTGCCTTTATTTTGTTTCTCATTTAACATGTGTTGCGTACATGGGTCATGCTCATGGATCATGATTATTCAAAGTTGTGAATTAGGTGCTCTGGGAGGGTAAAGAGTCTTATGCCAAATTGTATTTACCATTATAGAGATGAGCTTTCGTGGCAATTAGATTAATAATTATAGCATCTTAAATAACACTATGGTAGAAATATGTTTTAAGTGGGATGAGAATAACAATCCGCGAGCTTCTTGATAGAGATTGGGAGGTAAAGATTGTTTATGTTTTCCGAGAAAGCGATGTTGTTGCGGATTATTTGGCCTCTCTCGGCCATAACTACCATATAAGAGTTCATTTCATTAATCCCCCAGATCAGTACTGAATTACTGGTTGTATTACGATATTATTTGGGGTTCAAACCCCCGACTTGGTGAATAAATAAAGGCTAGGGGCTAGGGCGCCCTCCTTCGCTCAGTTTCTTACCAAATAAAATAAAATATATTGAAGACGGAATAAGAAAAAAATATAACTGTGAATAAAGTTGGAATAATGATATATGTAAGTATATAAAGTTGGAATAATGACATACGTTGATTCACATATTTAATATATATATATTTTTATGATCTCTAGATGCGATAGTTATACAAATCTAATAGGTGTTGGATTTATATACCATTTTCCACACTAAACTTTGTTATCTATATGACACATATGATATTCTTTTCTCGAAATCATGAAATTTTAAGAAAACTCAATTTTCACAATAAATGGTTGTATGTTTGAGTCATTGAGTGCTTTATTTAATATAAAAGTGTAAAAATGTTAGGATATTTTAGATTTATGACAAGTATAATTGGCTTAAACTATTGTTGTCAGCCCTTAACAATCCCAATTGTTTTAAGATATATATTAGTTATTAATCAATTGGTATTTAATAATTTATGTGTTCTTAATTATTATTATCATTTCAAATGATCATTGACCATAAAGTTTGAACCCATTAAATGATGAGTTATCCTTTCATATTAGCATTAGGCTAATCCTTGAAGTTTCTAATTACTATTTTAATACATAATTGTCTTAGTTTCATTTGGATTTAATAGAGAAAAAATATAATAATATAGGTATGAATAAATATTTTAAGCATTTTATGGTTACAATAAGGAGTGCAAATTGTTTTAACATGAAACACATATAGACCCTTGTGAGTTAGGATAATTCGGTCAACAAAAATACATATAAACTAATTATTACCAATCTCACAAGTAGCAAGTAGTACAAAGATTAAGTTCGATTCTTTAATAAATTATTAAGAATGTCCCAAATCATTTTCATATATGAATGAAGTGATTATCACGAAATAATAACAAATAAGATGTATTCATCCGACCAACGGGTTGGGTAAAAGCTAGTTTCTCTTTCCTTCAGATAAGGTTTTTATTTATCTCAATGGAACAGGGCACTATAAAATAGTAACTGCTAAATAAACTTCCTTTTTTTAACCTCCCCTTTGTTCCCCACAAAAAAAAAAACTTCACATTTATTCTCTTTGCTTTCTCTTTCTTATTTCTCTATTGAGCATTGTATAACGTCTTTCCCTTCTCTTTCTCCTGTACGGGAAAATTTTGATTCCAATTTACTTGGTAAAAGTGATTTCTTCATTTCATTAGACAATAAATTTTAGAACATAATTTCCATTTTCTTCAAAATTTCAGTTCGTTTTACAAAAATTATATTCTCTTTTTTTTAGCATATTCCTTTCTTTCAAGAAATAAACTTATTCATTTATTTTCCACATTTTCTACTTCAAAACAAGAAAATATGTATATATAACACCGATAAAGAGCTAAGAACCAACAAATATTAAGCGTATGCAAGGCACACTATGGTATTTAATAATGGTAAAATTCTCTCGATTCATTTATAACGAGAACCCAATGCATGAGTTGAGATTGTTCCAATTCTTTAATTATATGACAAACTAACACAGGTAATTTAAGTATATATTCTCGCGGGTTCGTAGAAAGGGAATTTGTCATATTACAATAGGCGAATGAGATATAAAAGTGGAATGATCGTTTCTTATGTTTTACCACATAGATTTGCACCGGGTTATTGGCCAATATCCTTGTTCAGAATTTTCTGCCGAACTATTATGTTAAAATATGAAAATTGTATTAAGGGAAATGTCTAATCCGAGAAACATTGACTAAGAGACGTCACATATGATGGAGAAATTATGGACATTCGAGTTATTTTAAATACTAATAATTGATTTGGTACAGGATGCTTACGAGGGATACCATAAGCAAATATTGAAATTAATGTACAAAATAAATCATAAAAGTTGATTATCGCACATAATAATTTCTTCAAATATTGATGACATACAATGTACAAAAATCCAAGCTAGAAAAATGTTTAAATAAAGGCAAACAAAAACTTGGTCCAACAATTATATTGTTGGTCTTCAACCTGAAGATATTAGGTTCGTATATATGTGATAATACGTAATAGTAAAAATAAGTCTATATCACTCTTAAAAAAATAAAAAAAATTATCGAGTTTTCTCATTAATGATATAAAAAGAATATTACTTCCAATTCTAATAACTATTTATGAAATTTTAGTAAAAAAACTATTTTATGAAATAAGAAGTAAAAAAATCTCGGCCAAAGGTCGGGTAACAAACTGGTATGCCTAAATAGAAAAGGCGGGAGAAACGGGGAGGCAAATGGATCATCGTCGTTGTTAATTATTTCCATAATTCAATATTTTTTCTGGTTCGACAGAATTTTGGCTGCAACAAGAAATGTCCAAAAAAGAAATAATGGGTCATCGACGTCGTTGTTGCAGAGCTTCTTCTTCTCCATTATCGTCATCATCTCTGGCTTCATCCCCTATAAATTTATGTCGCTTTTACGAACCACCTAAAACCGTATTATCCTGATTTTGGAGGTACCTGACGAAGGTACATCCACATTCCTCCTTCACCTCCACGCTTCCCTTAACCACCATTTTCAATTAAATTGATTGGATCTGGATTCCCTCCATTTCCATTCTTGCTCTTGATCTCCTGCCTCAGTTTTCCACCGCCATCGTTAGGGTTTGGTACTGGTTGTGGCGTGTTGAGAGATTTCTACCATACCCATTCACGGTATTGACTCTACTTGTTGTTGGGTCGCCCTTAAGTAGAGGGAATTTTCCCCGTTTTGAATTTTTGATCGGCAAAGGGATTCTTTTTGTTGTTTGTGTAGAAACTTAGCCCAGATGCCTTCCTTTATATTCTTCCACCGAGCAAGGTAATCACTCTCTTTTGATTATAGATTTTTTTTTGTGCCCTTCCATTTTTGATGAATTTGGTGAAATGTGATGCTTAGCCTGCTAGCATGGCTTGTACAAACGAATGTTCCTGTTTTTGTGAGCTTCTGTGTGGGTATCTTTACCTCACAACAACCAGGGATTATTGTCTATATGATCATTTGATATGCAAAATGGAAAGAAACGCCCCCCAAAAGGCCAAAATGTTAATCACTGAGATGTCAATTCAATATCTTTTCATCAGGAGAACTTTCTCAAACGATGAGCTGGGGTTAGAAATCTTGGAAATCGCAATTCCAGCTGCACTTGCTTTAGCAGCAGATCCCATTGCGTCTCTGGTCGACACTGCTTTCATTGGCCATTTAGGTTTGTGATGTTCTGCTATTTTCACCATGTAGCTGGTTTTGGTTGGTTGGCGAGCTTTGGAGGTTTGTTTGACTCTTCGTTGTCTTTGGTCTTAGGTCCTGTTGAGCTAGCAGCGGTTGGAATTGCGATAGCAGTGTTCAATCAAGTGTCGAAGATTGCAATATTTCCAATCGTTAGCGTCACAACTTCTCTGGTTGCTGAGGAAGATGCCATTGGACCATTGAGTTCCGATGAACAGGAGAGTGTAGAACTACTAGATGCCTCACCTACTTTTAACAAAGAAACAGATGACTTGTTACCCAAAAATGGTATTTCGTTTTCATCCTGTTTGTGCTTTGTTGTTTTTGTCAAATGGATATGGTTACATTTTTAATCTCCAAAATCACTTACTTTTTCTTTGCGTAGCTTTTTCCCAAGTCTTGCCAGTTGTGACATAATTGTCTTCTATGCTTTTTTAATCACACAGGTGAATCACAGCAAAATACACCATCTTCAAACGCTTACTGGAAAAAAGAAGGGTTTCAGAAAAGAAACATCCCATCTGCTACGTCAGCGATGGTTGTTAGTTGTGTACTTGGTTTGGTCCAAACTATGTGCCTCATTTTCTTTGCTGAACCTGTGCTCAAGCGCATGGGTGTGCATAAGGTAAGTAATCCCAGTAATCTGCAACTTAGGGAGTGAAATTTATCCATCTTTGATGCTGACTTGCTAAGGGATGTCAATTTTACTTTTTTTTCAATACAGGATTCTCCTATGCTAATGCCTGCACAAAGATACTTAGTCTTGAGGTCACTTGGTGCTCCTGCAGTTCTTTTAACTTTGGCTATGCAAGGGGTTTTCCGGGGAATCAAGGACACAAGAACACCTCTCTTCGCTACAGGTGCGCTGGATATGTTTGTTTAACGTTTGCCAGTTTGTCAAAATGGTTCAAGCTTCCCATGAGAGAATTATTTGCTTGTTGAATTTGTTCATTGCCTACCGTAAATAACGATCACCTTCCCTCAATTTTACTTGTTTGAAAGCTTACTAGTTTATTGTTTTCATTTGCAACTTCTGTAGTTGTGGGAGATGTCACAAACATTATCCTAGACCCCATATTCATCTTTGTATTCCGATGGAATGTCAGTGGTGCTGCCATTGCACATGTTATTTCTCAGTAAGTTGTGTTACAGTGAATCGGCGCTCTGCATTTCACTTATCCATTTTTGTTCTAATGGATTTCTTTAAAACAATTGATTTGGCGAATATGTACGGTTAACCTATTGGGCATTTTAGGTACGTGATGTCGCTACTCCTTCTGTGGAAATTAGTTCAACAAGTTGATATATTGCCTCCAACAATCAGCGATCTGCAACTCGGTCGCTTTCTCAGAAGTGGTAAGTTGTCCCTCTATATATCATTATACCGGTAATTGCAACTTTTTGAACATTGTGAAATCAGCTGATATATGTTGCTTCTGTGAAGGATTCTTGTTGCTACTGAGAGTGATAGCTTCAACCATCGTTGTCACCCTAGCAGCTTCTTTGGCCACTGCCAATGGACCAACTGCAATGGCAGCATTTCAGGTTTGCTTGCAGATTTGGTTGGCGACCTCCTTGCTTGCTGATGGACTCGCTGTGGCTGGGCAGGTTAGATATAGATATATATCTGTGCCAGGATCAAGAATTTCAACCTCTGAATTGGCCTTTCGAATCTCTACTTTAATTATGTCACACTCTCGTAATCATATGTCCTATATCTAAAAAAATAGTCCATATGAGTGATACTTATGGGTGCTTGGCTTGCTTCAGGCAATCATTGCAAGTGCTTTTGCAAAAGAAGACTTTGACAAGACAGTGGACACTTCTGCTCGTGTGTTACAAGTAATATGCCCTACAATTTTCTTTGCATTAAATGTCCATACTTGCTCTCATTTTGTTTGATTATTGGTATGGGTTTCTGCAGCATGGTGTTGTTCTAGGGGTAGCACTCGCCATCATCCTATATCCTGGGTTGTATTTTGGTGGAATATTATTTACCAAAGACGAGAATGTCTTGCAACTTATTAGACGTTGTGTCCCGGTAATATGTTGCTCCACACTTCAACCAATTGCTTGCATTACCTTTGGCTCTTCTCCAATCCTAAAAGCTTTCTGAACTAATTTGGCCTTGGTTTTCTTGTTCTCCATTGGCTTTCAGTTTGTTGCCCTATCTCAACCATTCAACGTCTTAGCATTTGTCTTCGATGGAGTGAACTTTGGAGCATCTGATTTTGCATTTTCTGCATACTCAATGGTACTCATACTTGATGAAATGAGAAATGTAAAGCCAAAAATTTAGTGTAACCCCTGATTAGAAGTTGTTATTCACTTGTGGAATTTTCAGATCTTCGTGTCATTCATAAGTATCTTTTGCCTCTTTACACTGTCTGCGAGCCAAGGATTTATCGGCATCTGGGTTGCTTTGACCACATTCATGACTTTGCGTACGTTGGCCGGCTATGTGAGGTAAGCACTTAGAATAAAGCTCTTCCCTTTAATCTAGACACTGCATTTCTTCCCTTTATGCTCAAGACATTATGCACATATATGTCTCTCTACCTTTACAGGATAGGAGCTGGTGTTGGACCTTGGAGGTTTCTAAGGACGAATGCATTTACATGAAGAGCAAATTTCTCCAGTTTCATCATTATCTTCATGATCTGGGGTTAAAAACACAAAGTACTAAAGACAAGACTCGCTCAATGGAATTCGATTACTGTACATATTGCAGAAGATAGTAGGTACAGGAAGTTAACTGAGAATTCTTTTTGTTCAGTTTTGGCACTATATGTTCAATTATTTCTACTGTTTTCCAGCACGTTTTGTGCTCTATAGGAGGATGGGGATATGGTGAACTTTAACTGTAAAGATACTCAATTGTTTGCTTGACTAAGCAAACATATGTAATTTCTTTGTTAACTAATCGAACTAAGTTGAATGGGTCCTATTTATTGAATGACACTTTCCTTCTTCAAATTGCTTGACTTGTTCAAACATTCCTGAAATCTCCACTAAGCCTCTCTTGTCGTGAAAGATCTCAATTTCGAATCCCTTGCATAAAGTATTTATTCAAGTTTATATCAATATATGTGAAACTAAAATCAATCGTGAAAATTATTACTGATGGTGTTTATACTTATATAAACAAACCAAGCAAAGATTCTTCATGGTAAACAAGCATCAAAGATCCCCTCAAGTTGTGTGGTTTAAGAATGCAAGCGAGATTAATCCCTTTTTATCCTCCTATTATCAGCATTGTATCTTTCAAGGAAGAATGAATCATTGAACCCTATCTCAATCTTATTATTCCAGCTAATGATGAACTCATGATCACCATAATACGACCCTACTTCACTCCCTTCCACAACATGATCCAACGGCTGTTGTTCCTGCAACAGCTGCTGCTGAAGATCGTGATCATGATCATGGTCGTAGTTAATCTCTGTTTCTAGAGATTGGATCAAACACTTTAATCTATGGTTGTCGTACACCTGTTCATCATGATTATAATCATCGAGTTGTGGTGGCTCTTCCAACAAATACTTCTGGATTGAGCTGTAGTAATCCTCTGTTTCATCATGACGATGGGTCATTCTGTCTTCCTTTCCTTCTTTGACACTCGTGGAAAATGATGGCTTGGGAATTTGAGGATGAGAATGTCGAACAAAGACAATGACATTTCTATTCTTATAAGTGTTTTAAACACGATGCTCTAACCGGCTGAGCTATGCAAACTTTGCGGCAGAAGACATGCAGACAAGTGCAAATGGATTCAAAAGAGATGGAATAAGGTGGACAGATAATAGTGGCCAATCAGTTGGGTAGAACTCCACCAACCAAGCAACAACCTTGAACCGTACATTCATGTCTCTTTTGACGGCTTTGACTGTCATAGTAAATTGGCTCTAATGTTACTTTTGTTGCCCTCTCGTTCTAATAAACCTATTTTAGTTTGACCAAGGTAAGAATCTAGGTGGTCGGCATCCTATTATTGGTCTGGTGGCATGGGGACCATGGAATCTGCCGTATGAAGGTAGGAAAAATTATGGATCATTTGATTTTCATTCATTTTTAGGACGATTGATTGGACGTGATCGAGAACAATAATGTTATTTTTGTCTTGACTTAGTATCGATTTCTACGTCAATAATAGGTCACCTGAAGTTTTCTCTTGCTGGACATTGCTTGTGAGCAAATATGCTTGCTCCTGGCCTTGTAAAGAAGAAAATAAAACATTGGGACAGAAACTTGATTTACACGTTACTTCCATAAAGTTTACTGCAATCCAAAAGCACTCACAGAAGCTTTATATCATGGCACGATAACAACACAACACCACAAGAACACCAAACATTTTCATAACACTAACTACTTTAGGGAAATTACCCACTCTTTCCTCCTCTTATTTGACATGCGTAGGAAAATCTCCCTATACAATGGAGAGTTATGTAATGCCTACAATGCCCTCCCAAATGCGCTTCCTTCGATCCCCAAATCATCCATAATCTTCACACACTTCATTATATAGTCGGCATCAGTGTAATGTGACGATGAGCCATTTCCATGATCTCCTCCTTCGCTTTCGTGTGATATAACTTCGACATTGATACCCTTGTTTTGATTGTTACTCGTCTGATCATCATTTGAAACAAATTTTGTGGAGCAGTAGCATTAGCAACAACAACAGTCGCAAACACTTCTAAAGCTGTAGTATCTCCGAATATAGTGCACAGTTTGGGGAACTCTGGACATCCTCGCTTCCTGGATCTCACAGAAATTTTATGAACCTGCATTTACCATTTATCAAGGACCAGTCAAAATCTCTAGGTAAGTGAGCAAATGTAAAGAACTATTATTTATGACCTTGGTCATCTTATCCCAAACTTCATGGGAGGCAGCAACTTGTCATGTTTTCATGTTGTAATCAATTCCAGCCTCATTGACCAAAGTATTGAAATTCCTCTGCCTTTGTCTAAGTTGGTTATGTTTGTTCTTCAGTTGCATGTCGGTGTATTCTTTGTTGATCTTATCCTTCAGCCCCTTCTTAATGGTGAGCCATCCCTATCTCGTGAAAGTAGTAGTTCTCATATTTCCCTTCCCGACTTCTTCAATCATCAAATCGATCAATAATTACTCGAAGATTATGGACCATACGTCCTTCGCATCAAGCTCGAAGTCGAAACATTCATTGGCATTACTTCCACTTCCAACATCCTCCATTCTTACACTGTCCACATATCATTAAGAGCCATTAAAAGATACATTCAACTTCTTCTCGCTGCATCTTAACCTTTTCCGGAGCACTCAAGAACATTGTAGAGTTGAACTACATGTACATGTAGATCATTTAAGACAAACTAGTCGATACCCTAAGGCATTACAAACAGACTAACCACGGGATAAAGAACAATCCAAGTGAAGCTCAATGGAGAGTGATATGCCTTTCCTGAAAACTACACCCAAAAAGACCTCTAAGTTGGTTTATAGCCCAATGACATTACAATCAACATTAATCTCCATAGTCGGTAATCTGAAACCCTAATGGCTACTAGAACAAGGGCATGACGACCCAATACAAAGATAATCAATCAATAAATTTAATGCTTTGTACCACATTCCCACAACCCTTCCCCCAACTAAAGCACTAGCAATGATAACAGAAAGAACAAGATCACTCTCAATTCTTCACATTCTCGTCTAATCCAGTCAAGTTTAGTTCAGTACAAATATGCTCTTAAGACACTATACAAGAAATGTGGGGTTTTGAGAACGAAATGGAGGTTACAGGGAAGTACTTGGTGGAGAAAGGGATATGTCAGGTCGTGTCGGGTGCCAGAGCGAGGCAAAGAGTTTCAGGGTTGAATATGGCTTCCTTGAGACGAAGGACGGAGAAGTAAAGGAGGAGCATTTAGGGTTCAAGCTGTTACCTTTTTTGTTTTGGTTAAACGAAAACGATGGTGTTAAGATACCCAATTCAGTGCGAAGTGTCATACAATCGTTGCGCCATCGGAAGCTCCACAGATGGATTGATAGATATCATATACGGTGTAAAATCAGGAATCGGATTCTTGTCAGCGGGAGAGCGGTCGAGGTTCTTCACATTGAAGCGTTGCTGGGGCGAGTGAAATAATCTAAGACCTTCCAACCCTGAACTCTAATCACACTTTTCCCCCATAGAAACGACGAGAAATTAGTCAAAACTCAAAAAAAAAAAAACCGCTCCCCCTACATCCTTAATCGAAAAGCTATTAAGTGGAAAAAAGGTAACTCTACAGTTTCACACCTTTATATGGACAATCTCAGTTTGTTTTAACTGTCCTACAATCTAAGACAGCATAGAAGAAAAAAGACAACGGAAGAAAATCACGAAGAATTGACCCACCCGAATAGCCTTAAGGCACAATTTGTTGAAGCCGATGAATGACGACCTAAACATCACCTTTAGTAATCACCTTGAAAATATGACGGTTGATCATCAGCATTGACAGTAAGGATCTCAACAACGTATTGATTCAAAATACTTTAGTGATGAACCGTCGAGGCTAGACAAACGTGACATATGAAGTCTAAGTCACACTCCTTGGTGTAGGAACTTATGTTTAAGGTGTCTATGAGATATAATAGTCTATGTCGCTCAATATCTCCATGTAAAATTTATCTTCAAAATGGTATTCGGCTCTAGATAGTTTTTATTTTTGTAATGACGGCTTTAGATAGTTGAGGACACGATTCAACAAACTATCCTTAAACCTTTCAAGTGTGAGATGCAAGTGTCACTCGAAGCTCCGATTGTAAATGATTGTCGCTCCAAGTTTCAAGCGATGAAGGAATATTTCACTCTACGCTCCAAGTCTGGAAGGTTGTTGGTTGGAGTTTTGAGATTGAAAGATTGTGACTCAATCCTTGAGCACAAGACTCAAATGTCAATGTTAGACCAACATCTATAGTCTACACTAGCACATTAGTCACAAGGTCACCAGGGAATCGACCTGTTAATAAACCTTACTCGAATTATTATCTCATTAATCATGGTTCGACCGATTATTTAAATATCTCTAAATTTAATCTCACACTTTCTTATTCTAACTTGATCTTCGGATGTAGAACGGATAAAATGAGACATATTTCATATTCTTCCTCAGGAGTGTAACGAGGGTACTCAAACTTCAATATGAATCAATTCCATGAATTTTTTTTATTACCTAGAAACATCCCCACGCACACATCGCTTGAGCGATGGCGGAGCGAGACCAAACCTGGGGGTTCACCTGTTTCAGCCCTTCAGGCCCTCCACGAGTATCTCCATTAAATGGCTCCGGAAACATCATAGCGGGTATCGATGGGATCGAACACGAGATCTGCCACTTCCCGGAACGAGCTCCTACTAAGAATTTCATCGCCAGGCTATGTAACCTTTAGCAAATCAATTCCATGGTAAAATCATGATTTTATAAAACCCTAATTTTATCCAAAACTTTATTTTGTCTAATCTATGGAAGTATGGAACCATGAAGAGTTTTAATTCGACAAATGTTGGCTCCATTCCAAAGGGCCGAACACCACGAAAAAGCCCACCCAACTCCGAATAATGTCCATTGTCCAAGCACAGAAAGCCACTCACTAGTCATTAACCAGTCATCAGAATCTAGTATCTATCTGTAGCTAACTAGCTTTTACTCGGCCCTTGGCCGAATGAGTTTCGCTTTATCATTAATATTGGTTAATTTATAATTATATTTAAAATATTAACCAGATTCGTTGGTCGGATGAATTTTATTTTATTTTGATAAATCTCTTCATGTTTTTAAATAAGTTGAGGTTTCTAAAATAGTTAATTCATTATTTCATAGTAATCTTTATGGTATTTGCTGATTATGACATTACCGATAATGAGGTAATATGTACTTTTTTATCAAGTCCTCCTCATTTACTGTTGTGTATTTTTTTCATATCTTAGAAGAAATTTGTGAACTTTTTATTATCGGATATGAAGTTGGAGGTATATAAAATATATGTCATCTAGAATGGTAGGAATTGAAGGTATATAAAAAATAGGGCAATGTCTATTTTTTACCCAAACCTTTTTCAAATTCTTTTATTTTAACCAAACCTATAGAAATTCTATTTATTATCCAAACGTATTATAATTTATCAAAGTCTGGGCATTCATTCTGTTACCGTTACTTATTTCGTCCACGTGAGGGGTGGGATTTTGTTTTTTTTTTTGATAATCTTTTTATTAAAAATAGTAAATGATGGTATTCTGACCGTCACGTAGGAAGTCAACTCATTATGGTCATACTTAGTCAGCATTACTAACAGAAAAGTTGACGGAGAGTTAACGTTTGGATAATTTTTAGGAATTCAATAGGTTTGGTTAAAATAAAAGAATCTGAAAAAGGTTTGGGTAAAAAATAGACATTGCCCTAAAAAATAAAGAGAATAACGTAAAGATTATGCCTAGAAATCTCAAATATGGAAGAATACGAAAACATAATGCTTATTGTATAAATTATAATAATTTATTAAGTCGATGTTGTTTAAGTGTTAGATACTAATGCACGTACAAAAGTTACGAAAATTCAACATTATAAAACCTTAAATTCTACTCTATCAATACAATCTTTGACTTTTTATGTGGAGTTAATAGCATAAATTGTGACTCAATTATCCATTTTTCTTAAATCTATCCCTTTTATTTTTCACATCAAACATGTCATTGTAATATATAGTACATACGTATTATCAAATTAAATTTAATCCCTTTTATGGCTTATCTTCTCCATCTGCAACTCCCAATAATTAATAGTCACAATCTCATCCTCCATCTGTCACGCTTTCTCTTCCTTCGACCTAACAATAATTAAACGCAAAAACTTGTCTGTCACGAAAGAACTTTGAAGACCGACTTTTGAATTTCAACGACTCTCTGAAAAGTCCACAATTATTGACCGATTTGACTCAATCATAAAAATTGGAACCCAAAATTTTTAGAATATATGGATTTCAAGTATCAAAGGTTGTCAACCTGATTTAGCCTGTTGGCAAGTCGATTAAGTGGGTTGAGGGTTAATGATCTAATTGTTTTAGTCCATTTTTGCCTGGATATATGAAAAATTTATTATATTGTTCATATATTTATAAATTATATAAAATCTTATCTACATATGAATAATATTCTTCCTCGACCGGACTATCTACATTTGTTTCTCTATCTACTATTTTCTGTTATCCTCCTTCGAGCTCCTAAAATGCACTCCAACAATATGTATTCGTCACGCGATAAAGGTCGCGCTCCTATGGTGCCAATGTGTGTCAGAAGTGGAATTAATGAGTAACGACCAAGTGGAAATTGAGCATGGGGGTGTTTGCGAGGGAAGACAATATGTGATGGAAGGCGAGTTCTTCCAGTCGTCTCTTTGTTAACATAATTGACTTGACGGATTTATCTTACCAATTCGAGGAGCGGGAGCTAGAGCAGGAGCTAGAATGAGAGCGTAAGAGTGTATACTCTTCAAGAATTATAATTTGAGTGCCCCGAAAGAGCGTGAATATTATATTATTTTAATTAATATATCATTTAATTTACTAACATGTTTTGGTCAAAATATTACATCAATGCAGTGGAAAAAAATAAAATCATTTTAGTAGAATAATAGCTTTAAATAATCTTATTAGATCCGAAAAAGAACAAACTTCAAAAGGTGAATAGAAACCCAAAAAAGTTTACGATGCTATTTTGTTTTATTTTTTTTTAAAGGAAAAGAGAAATGAATGCATCGTTTATTCGCCCTCATGCACTCAATTAGTTGTTAATAAAAGAGTCTACATCTTTTTCTTCCCCTTCGATTCTTTGTTTCCTAAGCTGACTCTGGAGATCTCCTATAGATGTACCAAATTGGTGAATTCTATATCATCGACTATCTAACTAACCTCCTATCATTTTATTTAGCCCCAAGCCCGTGATTTGATGATCTATTTCACAGTACGCTTCACGAACTCTTAGTGTATCCTTTTTGTCTTTGCTCTCCAGATCTCTGACGCTACCGCATGTATTTCTTTTTCCCACGAAGAAGCATGTCATCGTCTTCGAGCCAAAGCTATTTAATTTGGCTATAACTTGTTTCATTTTACTTTGTTTATAGAGAGAAAAATCTCTCAAATAAGTGATATACGAAATAAAATTTGCGAACATTGATTTTCGATGCTCTGATTTTTAGTTTGAGCAACAATTTCTGGATTTTGGAAGTTTGTAGTTTCTATAAAATAATTATGAAGCAAAAATATAATTCCTACTTTCGTTTCGTTGTAGGAAATTTGAAATGAGACAACAATTTTCTCATTTTAGTATTATATGTTGTGTAGAGTGTATAGAAAGACATGTCTTTCCCTACAAATTCATTAGCACATTGAAAAAGGTGAAACAAACCAACTTATTAAACCCCTAATGATTGTTGGATCCAATCATGTCAGAATAGGAAAATGTTTAAAATTTGACGGTTAGCCGAACTAAAATGTTCAAAGAACCAGTCCCATATAGTTTACACAAAGGTATGAATACGATTGTGTAATAGTAGGTCTAAAAAATAATACTAATTTATGAATTATACATCATTTTTACATATTCTACACTGCAATTTGATATGGAATATTCGAACCACTGATATTTGGGCCGCGGTTTTAAAGTTATCCCCTATTTATAAGATATATAGGAATTTAATTGAGTATTAAATAATAATTAAAATAAGGAATTTGGCCTTTGTTAGTCACCTAAAGTTTCAACTCAAATGCATGTTTCTTAATAATTTTTGCGTCGTATTTGTATGAGATGAGATCGACTAGCTCTATGGTTGTGCAGCTGGAGAAAAATGAAATTTGTTATTGCGAGATTATGATAGATTTTGAGATGGTTGGGTCGTGTATTGTAGGCTCTCAAATCTAAAGTAAGAAGAAGAGACGATGGGATAGTCGAACATGGTCTGTGATGTTTCACAGTGCAGCTACGTATACGAATTGTTGAAAACAACATCATTTTGAAGTGGCAGGTGCTCGAATCAGTTGGTTAAATCGGTTGGATTTCCCACTAAGATAGACAAACTCGACTTTGACCCAGCCTAAGTAGACAACCAACTGGGCCTTCGGCACCCGCTGAGATACTCAGGTTTAGATAGAATTGGTTCGACCAACAGAGTCATACTCGAATTGAAAATCATGGTTATGACTTTTGTCTGTGTTTGAAGATACATTAGTTCAAATCTCAATACTTGTATATTTTCTATACAAAATAAAGATAAATAATGGCGAAGACAAAAATGTCATTCATACTTTTGCTCTCGTTGTAGGAAATTTGAAATGAGACGACAATTTTATCGTGCCAATAGTATATATTGTGTAGAGTGTATATGTAGACAAGCACTTGCTCTACAACTTCATTTTAATACATAAAAAGATGAAATAAACCAATCTATTAAACTCAAGCTCTTCTAATGATTGTTGTTGGATCCATCATGTTGTTGGATTAGGAAGATGTTTAAAACTTAACAGTTGACCGAGCTAAAAACGTTCAAAGAACCCGTCCCCATATAGTTTGCAGAAAGATATGAATATGATTGTCTCATAGTAGTTCTATAAACTAATACTAATGTAGGATTTCAATATCGCTTCTACACATTCGATATTGCAATTCGATATGCAATATTGGACCAATGATATTTGGTCTATGATTTTAAAGTTATCGTCTATTTAAAAGATAAATAGAAATTTAAATTAAGTATTAAAGTATAATTAAAATAATTAAATATGAAAATCGAAGTATCAAAACACCAATAAGTACTGAGCGAAGATTTAGCAACCTTAGCTAACCGTTGAAAAATTCTGTAATTTTTTAATTTTAGCTTCATGTATGTTTTTTATTTAAAATGATACAACTAATCTATGTAGTATAATTAGTTAATATTCTTATCATAGTTGAAAATGACCACGATTCAAATATTAGTATACGTATTTTTTTAAGAATAAATGAGAAACAAATAGATCATTTTGAAGATAAAAATACTCTTCCTATTTTCACTCTCGTTGCAACGAGAAAAATTTAAATGAGGGATGCAGAAAAAATATTCAGCTATCTATATATCAACGATCCTAGTGTTTGTTCACACTGACACACATCACAATCGGCATACTAACCAGATTGAATGAAGCAACGTACCAGAACTAGCAACGAAAAGAAACAATAACTAGAGATCGAAAATAATATAATGATCATTATAATGGGAAGAAAAATCCGAAGAGGACAAAAATATATGAATAATAAGAAGTTACATCCATTCTAGAGCAAGGGTCCATCGATAGTTCTTGTTTATCTCACGTCCCCTTTGGTTCCTCTTGTTAACCTTCTTTTCTTTCTTGTCTTTCCCCCCACCCTCCAAGGGTAAAACTTTTTAACCTTTGCTAATTCCTGCTGTAAACAGTAAAAACTAAAAATAGCGAAACAGTAAAAAAAAAAACAAGAGAGAACGAGCTTACCGGGATAGAAAAGAATCAAAAAAGAATCCAAATCACCCAGCCCATTAGTCCAAAGTCACCACTCTCTCACTTTGATCAACTCCTTGTTACGTTACACCCTCAAAAACTGTGGCTCGATAGCTCTCAGTTCTGCTGAGCCACAAGCTGATCAATCTGGAGCTGCTCAATCCACGCTCCCATGGCGTTGTCGATCGACTCGATCGTCTGCAGGTTCGAGTTCGAACTGCTCTCACCTGAAGAAGGAACGCTGCTGCCACCAGCCTGCTGCATTGGCATTGACATCATCATCTTCTCTTTCATATCAGATGGGGACTCCTTCACCAGCGACTGAACCCACGACAGGTCCGGCTCGTCCCCACTCTCGAGCTCGAACGAGTTCGACCTCCGGAGCTTCCCCAGTTCGTCGGCGCTAGCAGTCCAGTCAGGCCTCCCGCTGGACGAGCCCCACCTTGACAGATGCACTGGTGACCCCCCACCACCACCGAGGAGCGAGGAGGAAATGTTCGACCCCAGCTCCCTCGAGCTCAGACTCCGCAGCTGCTGCTTCTCCCGCTGAGCTAGCAGGGAAATCCGAGCGCTCATAGGCGAGATGGGCTCGCGTGGCGACGACATCTGCTGCAACAGCGCTGCCCCGGGGTGATCAACGACGCTCCTCGGGGAGAAGTTGGTGTTGATGGGAGACAACATGTTCTGCTGCTGCTGGAACTGATGATTCAGCAGCGATGACTTGTGAGTTGGGGAGAAGACCAGCCCTTGATCGCCATACCGAGGAGAGGAGGATGAGTTCTCGGCGGAGAAGAGGTCGTCGAGGTTTGATGGAGTCAGAATCTTCATGCGTCCAGATCGGTTCAATGAGTTGTTGTTATTGTTGAGAGCAGATAGCTCGTTGAAGATCTGCATGTCGAAATCCGGTAGCATGCCATTGTAGTCCCCTCCATTGGGGATATCCCTCGCGTGAAGGGACGATCTCAGCCGGCTCGACTGGAGATTGGTACTTCCCGCAGGCAGATGCAATGCAGGAACGTTATTCGGCTGTTGCTGTTGTGACCCCCAAGGATTTGACATGCCATTGTTACCAGACGGAGACATCGGGGGAGTGAAGGGCGACGAAGGAGAGCCAGGCGGCAGCATGCTCATGGCAGCAGCAAAATCCATCCCGGTAGCAGCGGTTGAGCGAGGGGAAGGAACAGCTGAGCCAGTTGAAACATACAAAGGTCGAAGTTCTTCGACGGTGTGAGCAAAGAAGCAGACTCTCCTGGCACAGTTGGTGCCATCTTTGCACAGCCTGGTGCGATACTGAGCAGGGTGAAGCCAGCATTCGAACACACCATGAGCATACTCGCACATGTCTCCACGTCGGCACGCTCCTTTCCTGAAATCGGGGCAAGGGACGCAGCTGTAATGGAACTTTCTAGGGTCCCTTCGTCGTGCGTTCTCGCCCGGGTGGACAAAAGGGCACTCGGTCCAGTCATGGGAGTAGGCACGAGAGCATGGCCGGACCTTGAACGAATACATCCTGAATTCGTCGGTTGAGTACACGCTGTTCTTGATGTCCGGTAACGATGGGTCGATAGGGTATTCCTTCTTCTCGAACAAAGCTGGTGGCGCGTCGAGCTTAGCGTACTTCATGGGAGAATCTGCACCATTATTCTCCATGGACGGGGAGAGAGGCGGGGAGTTACTGTGATTGGTGTTGGCAGTGAGAACCCTCAGATTACTCCTCTCGACCACCGAACCTTGATCAGGGGAAAGCAGCTGTTCCAGGGCCAGCTTAATCTCTTGCAGCCTTGGTGGAACAACGATGACATCAACCGGACACAGGCCATTGCCATCTGACACATTAGGATCAGCGCCAGCTGATAACAAGAGCTTGACTGCATCGACAGCACTCGCGGCACCACCAGAAGCAGCACAGTGAAGTGCGGTGGTGCTGTCCACTCCGCAGGCTTGGTTGATGTCGGCTTGAGAGAAGGCGAGAATCAGCTTCATCACACCAACACTGCCGTAAGTTGCTGCAACCATCAACGGGGTTCTCTGCTCGTTGACCATCTGTTTGGACCCCTTTCGACGACAGTACCACAGCCCGATCTCATCCACGCAACAAGGGTCGCGCTCGATCGAGAGCTTGAAGCTCTCAACGTCGTCATTGGCTGCTAGCTCGAGCAAGCTGGCCAGAGCATCTTCGGTCGAAATCGTCAGCTGATGGTGATGATTGTTCATGGTGGTGTCTCTACTGCTTTCCTCGAGAGTAATCAAAGATGGAGATGGAGATGGAGATTGAGATGGAGACTCGTCAGGCTCTAACCGCCCCAAATCGCAGCACATCGTGTCATTGGTGAATGCTTCTTCCAGCTGCACAGCATACAAAAAGGAGCACAATTTATCAGAATCGGCACAGAAATGAGAAACCATATCTGGGTTTAACTAGTCTGAAGTCTTCATTTCTGCTTAAACATGAATGATTGAAGTCAAGAACGAACAAACAAACAAACACCAAAGGGAATTGGGTTGAACAAAAACACTGGACTCTCTTCCTCAGCTGGATTATACAATCGATAAAACCAATACAAAGAACGGTCAAAACAAAGGAGAACGACGATTATCTCCATGTTCCCAACTTTTCCCCTCCTTTTTCCTCGGTTTTCTCGGCAGCCAAACAAAGTAAAACAAATGCGAAGACCATCCAATCAACAAAAGAAGGAAAAAGACAAAAATCAAAAGAAGAACAACAACAGATCAACGGCAAGTGAAAGATCTAATTTCCCCGGCGATGACATACACATATCATCGGACGAAAAAAGTTAGGTGGGCGGCGATCATCGGAAACCCTCAACAAACAAAAAAGCAAGCAAAAAACGCGACTTTCATTTCTGGGTGTAAATCTTTCCTCCCACTTTAATTGGGTTTGCCATGCCTGGGCTGTAAGAAGTACAAAGGGGGAGAAAGAAAGTTGTTTTGCTTACCCGGAAATTGGTTATCAGTTGGAGCAATAAACCGGCAGCCGCCGCCGCCGCCGCGTCTCTCGTCGCTCTCTCTTCTCTCCGCAGTCACAGATCTAGACAAAGGTGATGACTCGGAGTGAGTCAGCTCAGCTTCCTCCCCGGAAAATCTGCGAGAGAGAAGGGTTATTTTCCCGTTTGTTTCTCGGGAAAATAGTGAGAGAAAACTTTTTGGTAAGAACTTGAGGGAGAGAGAGAGGAGGGAGAATGAATAATGGTAGAAAATTAAAGGAGATATATTAGGGTGAAAAACAAATAATAATAAAAGGAAGAGAGAGAGAGAGAGAGAGAGGGAGGGATTTCTCTCTCTTTCTTTCGTTGCGCCTTTATGTTGCATGGAAAAATTAAAATAAAAAGGGAAAAAGGACGATAATAATAGTTCGGAACTGGGAAAAAAATTAAATTCGGCTTTCTCAATCACTCAGTTGGGGTTTAGATAAAATCGTCTCTGCTGCTGCCTGCCCGCCGGCCCCGGCTCACAATAAATGCGATGAGCAAATAATAATTAAAATAAAAAAGGAAATTCCTCGGTCGATTCAAATTACACTCTAATTAACGTCTTTTTTCTTCAACAATTTTTTTTCTTTCTTGACAAGTGGAAAGGTGGGAACTTGGTTCTAAACCCTAATCTTACTCCATATTCCTCGAGATAATCTAGATTCTTCATAGATTTTATTCATAGGTTACTCCTAAATTTTTGGAATCTTCAAAAAATGTCGGCCACAAATCCACAAATTTTTTCATGATGCTCTAAGATCTATCTATGGCTCTTCTTCTTCATCATTAATCTAATGCACAGTTGGTAATAAGTGACACGATGCTCTCGACTGCTTTGGTGAATCCTCCACAGACGGCGGCGCCCATCCCATCCGGGCGCCCGCCGGACACTGAACAACCCTCCTCTGAAATGGCTATCGATGGTGCTAACATGATCCCACAGCCTCAGAGGCCGGAGCAACCTTTCGCATTCCCGGCCTCTGCGAACCAGATCCATGAGCAACTGACTCCGCCCGGTCTATCACAGAGTCCTTATTCTCGACCGGGAGGGTCCGGTGGTTCCTACGCCAATGCTCTAACAGGAAGATCATCCCCGGCATCGCAGCAGACGCATGCCTTTCAATGGACACCTGTGGGTGCGAACGACCTAATCCCTGGAGAACATCACGGCGAACCGGCTCTCAACGTTTCAGCGGTTTTCAAGAACAAGATTTGTGCGCCATGGCAACGAGCGTTGGTGGTTCGCCTGCTGGGTACCAAAATTGGCTATAATACGCTCTGCTCCCGCCTCCGCTCCCAGTGGCGGCCAGTTGGATCGATGGAAGTTCTGGATCTGGATTCAGATTGCTTTTTGGTCAAGCTTGACAATGAGCAAGATTACTTTCGAGCGCTCACTGACGGACCTTGGGTGATGTTCGATCATTACCTGGTGGTCCAACAATGGTCCCCCGACTTTAGTACTTCCGATCCTCTTCCCAAGACCATGATTGTTTGGGTGCAGTTTCCAGCGCTCAAGGTCCACTTTTACCACAAAGAAGTGCTCACGGTTCTAGGCAATCTGATTGGGCGAACAATCAAATTGGACTACCACACGCTTACCCAGCAAAGAGCTAAGTTCGCCCGGCTGGCCGTGGAGGTAGACCTTTCCAAACATTTGGTGCCGAGAATCTTTCTCGACGGCCGCTGGCAGAAAGTTGAGTATGAAAACCTCCCGTTGGTCTGCTTTGAATGCGGGAGAATTGGTCACATGAAGGCTCTTTGTCCATCACTCCGACCGGAAGGTTCGGCCGGCGAGATCGTTCTAGCCGGAAGCCTCTCGTCGACGATGACGCGTCCGGCAGAGGTAGAATCAAACCTGGGATTTGGGCCTTGGATGTTAGTTACCAAAAAAAACTGGCGGAATTCAAGGGACAACCACAAAAAAGGTAAATCAGAGATGGAATCAGGAAACCCGAATCAGGCCAACGTTTCGAGGAATAACAAGAGTGTCGGGAAGAATAAGGAAAGTGGGGAATCTACAGTTCACTCCCACCACAAAGCTGCGACCCTGCAACGGTCTCTGCCGCAGGACGGGAAAGGAAACCCCTCGAAGAAAACAGGGGAAGCGGCGGACAAGGGGAAAGCTAAATTGGTTTCGGAAGTCTCGGGTAACGGTAAGGGCCTTTTAGGCTTGGCCCCAACCCTGATTACTCCTCTGGCTACTGGGCCTCGGCCCAAGGAAGATGCAAACCGGGCTTCTACTTCGCTCTCAACCGATGTTCATCAGGTGCAATCTAGTGGACCCTCCAAGGCTCTTGTGATAGATGGACCGAAGATTGTCAACTCACCCTCACTTCAGCCAATGGCGTCGGATACGGTCATTGGGCCTAATGGAACTCACATACAGATCCCGGAAATACAATCCCCTTCGCGGAAACCTTCTCGGAAACGTGAGAAAACAACAACGACGACTAATGAGAGGTTGAAGCAGACGAAAAACTCGAAGATGAAATCCAAAAAGCACTCCCTGATCAAGTGCAATCCGACAAAGCCCCTGCAGATTTGGTCGCCGGTCAAGGACAAAAAGAATAGATCAAAGAATCGGACTGCGTCGCTCACGCTCCAGGACATCAACGCGTGGACCGGGGCGGTGGAGAATGCGGGGATGTTCAAATCTGGCGAGGAAGGTGTGACCCCCATGTCGGAGCACCCTCTGACTAGTCAGGTTGCGGTCGTCGGCGACACCCAGCCATCTTAATCTGGTGGTTTCGACCCTTTTCTTTGCGCATTCCCCTCTTTCTCTTTCGCTTCTTTTTGTTTTTAATGATTAGTCCTTCTACTGTTAAAATCCTCTCTTGGAATGTAGGTGGAGCCGGGAGTAAGGCCTTTGCTCGCTCTCTAAAGTTAGCTATTATGAAGAACTGCCCTGATTTCGTTGTCCTGCTTGAGCCTCAAATTAGCGGCGCCACGGCCAATTCGGTGTGCGATAAGTTGGGTTTTCCCAATGTTATTAGAGTGGAAGCAGATGGTCGGAAAGGAGGTATTTGGGTCTTCTGGGACGCAGGGAAGTTCACTGTCTCGACCTGGTCAGTTTGTACCCAACACCTGTGGTCAGTTTGGTCACTGAAAGTGCTAAAATATTCACGTTTGGTCACTTAAAGAATTTTATTCTATCCCAGGTCACTGAAAGTGCTTAAATGTTCACGATTGGTCACTCTCCGTTAGTCTCCGTCAGCCTCCGTTAACGGAGTCCGTTATTTGCTGACGTGGCTAACAGTGTGGCCGAGTCAGCGTGATTTAACCCGAAAAAAAAAGGAACTCGACCCGCCACGTCACTTTTACCCACCATGTCAGATCCCCCAACCAAACCCGTGAACCCAACCCTAAAACCGACCCCTCTGTCTGCTTTATAAGGCTACCCTAAGTCCCTAACGCAACAACCCTCTTCAACTTCCCAACCCGTGAACTGTACCCTCTCCACCTCTCTGTTTTCTTCCTCCTTCTACATCTGATTCTCCCACTTCCCCCTCTGTCAATGGCGGCACCCTTTTGTCATTGTGGAGAGCCAACAGATCTGAAGACGAGCTGGACTGAGGCAAATCCAGGGAGGAGATTCTATGGGTGCAGCAGATATGGGGTAAGGTTTCACTCATCTTTGTTTCCTGTTTTACTTTCACGATTCGAATGTTATGCTCCTTCATCTTTCAGTGTTTTTTGTTTTGTTTGATGATGTGTAGACAAATGGAGCTTGTAATTACTTCAGATGGAGAGACCCAGCCCTTGAGGAGCATATGCGATATGTGGTGTTGAACTTTCATCGTCGGATTCGAGAGCAAGAGCAGAAGCAAAATCAGAAAGGGTCCAATGTTAATGTGAAAATAGTGTCCATCTTCATTGCCATTGCCCTTGTATTCTCTCTATTTTGGATATGAAATGAGCAGTCATCTATTGAACTGTAGCTGCTGCTATAATCGAACCATCAAGGGTTCTGTGTACTGCTGTCTGTGTTTAACCCTAGTAAAATTAATTTTCGCTTTTGACCACTTAAAGTACTATTTCTTTCCACGTTTGGCCACTTAAAGTACTATTTCATTTCGCATTTAGTCACTTAAAGTTTGTTTCAGGCCCACCATTGGTCACTGAAAGTCCAGTACAGTTTGACTTTTCGTCACTTACATTCTAATTCAAGTTGATATATAGTCACTTGAATTTGAATCAAGTTCACATTCTTGAGTTGGAGACAGAAGGTTTGAATCACAAACTTAAGCAAACCTGATAGTCATTCATAAACCAGAATACCTACAAGTTCCAAATTATAATTAAGCAAAGGCTGTGTTTGTCCAAAAGAGCCATGCATCATAACCTAACCGACAAAACTCAAACTAGCAAATCGGAAGTAGTTTGCAAGAGCCACTAGAGGCTTCAAACTGCAAAATGGTCATTCACCAAGACCTAACCGACCACTACTAAAGCTAAAACTACTCTTCACAGCTGCTCTGCTTGTGTGACTTGACTTCCAATATGTGAGACTTGAGAGCTTTGGCTTGCTTGCTGTGATACCTGACTTGATGGCCTCCGAGTAGTTCCCTGCAAATTAAGATGACATTAGTATGCTGGTGGAAGTAAAAAGGTAGGGAAAGTGTAAAAGTGCAAAGAAAAATACATCAGGCATGAGTTGGACTATATGGGGCTGACTCCTTGGCAAAGAAGAAGCATTGTTTGCAGCCTTTTTTTGTAGCTTCTGTAGGGCTGCAAGTCTGTTTCTCTCGGCCCTTTCTAGTTGCTTCTTCCTTTTTTCTTCTTCCTTCTCATTCTTTCTTTCCTCAACCTTATTTCTCCTTTCTTCATCATGGAAGGTTTTGTTGTGCCCAACTACCCCACATTTGCTACACTTGTGCTTCTTTCCTTCCGGGTTTGATGATTCCCTTCCATTCTTCTTTGGTTTCTTCTTCTTTGTTTCATCCTCGTCAAGTCCCTTTCTTCTCTGCTTCTTTGGCCTTCCTCTCTTTGATGATTCTTGTAGGGGAGGGACACCAACATCTCCTAACTCAGATATTGGCCAATACTCTCTGCCAGTAGTGGGCGAAATGGAGTTCTTATAAATTGCAGCTGCTGTTTCCTTGGAGTAGCACTCAGCAACATAATCATACACTCGACGGCTTGCCCTATTAATTGCCTGAATTGCATGCTCACATGGAATACCCGTCAACTCCCAACGTCTACAAGTGCATGTCCTATTGATTAGATTCACCACCACTTGCTTGTTGTGCCATCTTACTTCAAACTCGCCATTACCATTTGATTCAGCTACCCACTTCACAGCTTCTTTTGCCAACTTCCCAAGTTTAAATGCAATATTTTTACTCAACGGACCAGCCCACTTAGTTACCTCCTGCTGTCTATCGGCATATAAAAGCATCAAATTTCGCCTAATCCCCTCCCACATGCTTATAGGTCCCAAATCCCTCTCTTCTAGAATCACATTATTCCAACTCTCCACCATATTGCTTGTAGTTATGTCACATGTTGTGAGGGTGAGAAAATGGGACCTGGTCCAATGGTGAAATGACTTTTCAACCAGCCAATCATAGGAGGGCTTATGGTACTCGGACAACTCTTGCATTGCTGTCCGAAACTCAGGCACAGTGTATGCTCTAGCTGCTGTCCAAAACAAGTCCTTCACCATTTTGGAACTCCTACATGCTCACTTCAAATTTGTCCATAAGTGCCTTGCGCAATGTCTCTTCTCACATGAGGGAAAGACGTGGTCAAGGGCTGGAATGAGACCCTAAATAAAACAACACAATATAGGTCAACATATGTAACTAGTGTGAATTCCTCCATTGCAACAAAAAAGTATGAGAAATTGGTATACCTTCTGTTTGTCGGACATGAATGTCCATCCGGGATTATCCATGATGTTAAGATCACTAGCAATCTGCTGAAGAAACCATTCCCAATTCTCCCTATTCTCCACTTCAACATGAGCAAAAGCGACCGGATAGTACTGATCATTTGAGTCGACACCTACTGCTGAAAGAAGTTGTCCTCCATATTCATGCTTCAAGAAGCATCCATCTATGCATAAGATTTGTCTACAACCAGCCTTGAATCCTTGCTTCGAAGCCTCGAAACAAACGTACATCCGATGAAAATGTTGATTTCTCTGCTCAATGATCACTGTAGAGTTAGGGTTGCTCCTCCTCAACTCTTCTGCATAGTGATACAGACTTCGAAACTGCTCTACATAACTTCCACGAAGTTGCTCAATGGCTGCCTTTTTTATTCTCCATGCCTTTGTATCCCTCACATCTTCCTTGTAATCTTCCTTGCAAATTTGCTTCAGCAAACCCTTACTCATACTCTTGTCTGCCGCCACCTTCCTAGCAATTTTACCCCCCAGAAACTTTGCTGTTGCATACTTGACTTTGAAAGTCATTTGACAATCCGGAGTGTGCTCCAACTTGCAACTCTTAATTTGGACAGCATCAGTCATGTTCATCTTTGATGCCCATATATACCAATCACACGGCTCTTCACACACTGCTTGTAACCGCTTTTTATCATTCTTTTTCAAACGAACTGGCCGCTTTTCCACAAATGCATGTTGCTTAATTGCGTCTTTCAGAACATCAAAGCTGCTGAATCTTTGGGAAACCTCAAATTTAGGACTCTCCATGTCTCGATCAGCCCTAAACTCATGAGTTTGATGGTACTCATAGTCTTCATCCGAACTGTAGATACTCCTACGATCATCAGAGTCAACAAAATCAGACCCTTCATCATCTATGATGGTCTGCCCGCGACTCGAATTTCCACGTTCAAAGCTTCCCAATTCAGCTTCTGCCTCTTCAGTGACATGTTCCTCAAACATTGCATTATCACCATCACTAAAATCCTCTTCTGCTGCTGATTCCACGTAGTCACTGTCTTCTTCCTCTTCATAGCCAGTATCACTCTCAACTACAACAGCTTGTTTCCCCTTTGTACCATTCTTGGTAGTTTTTCCACCCTTTGTACCCTTCTTGGCAGTATTTCCACCCTTTGTACCCTTCTTCTTCGCACCAGCTTCCTCTTCACCGCTCTCCATGAACTCCAATAACTCGGCCTCAGTGATGGCAAATAGTTCTATGATTCGTCGCTCCTCATTAGCAAATGTTGTCATACTAAGTATGTCTTCGTCCGTAGTAAGCTCATTCATTGCCTCATTGCAAGGAGATTTCCAAAAAAAATTCGGATTCTTCTGCCTACCACCACATGCCTCGTATATGTCGGGCAAGTCCAGCACCGAGAGCTCATCGATATCGGCATAGTCCCAATAGACTGTCTCTGTCTCAGTCAAGAAATGTTTGTCGTCCTTCACTTCCAATATGTGTGACACATGAACCGCAAATGAAAACTCTCCATTGCCAGCACCTGTCATCCAAAACAATGCTACTATTAGTTCAAAAGGAAAAGAGCAGGCATGGTAAATGAAAGGGTCAAAGAGCAACAATGCTACTGTTTTGGTCATTCCCAACAAAACCAAACATTTTTTATTCAAAAAAGGACAACAGTTATGCTGCTTTGGTCATCCCACAAGACCCAAGCATTTTCTATTCAAAAAAGACAATCAATGTTGTTGGTTTTGATCATCCCCACAAGAAGCTAACATTTACTACTAGAAAAAGACCAGCTACGAAAAGGACAGAATCGAAAACGACAGCAACTCACCGTATTTCGGTTGGGATTCATTTGGTCCTCGCACATGTCCCACCATGCTTCTTTGGTGTAAAGCGACCTGACCTGGAAAAACAACAACATCGCCTTTGTTTAGTATAAAAGAAAGGCAGAAAACCCCCCCAAAGGCAACTCCCAAACATCCCTTTTCTCTGTTCCTTCTATTGTCTTTTTTCCAGCCTTTGCATGCTATGTCGAACCCTAAATAAAACACCACAAACTCACATTTACAATCAATCTGATAGAAATCGCCGAAGAGAAGCTTCGTCTGGATCTGGGTCTCCGTCGGCCACAAATCGCCGAAGAGAACAGAGTTGTGGAGGATTAGGGTTTTAAGTAGAATGAAACAGAGGCAGAAGATTAAAAGCGATGAAGAAGAAAAGGAGAGGGGATGTCGTCGAGGTGGGGTGGAGGAAATCAGTGGGGTGGAGTGGCTAGCTCCATCGCCGCCGCTCCTTGATATCGGAACGAATTTGCAGACAAGGGAGAAGAGGAAGGGTTCGGGGAGGAAGAAGATGGGTTGATGAAATGAATGGCCACTCTTTTTCTTCTTCAGTTGTTAAACCCATTTTTAATTTTTTTTTTAATTTTACGTGGTTTAATCTTAGGTCTAACCGCCTCTTGGGTTAGGTTCACGGGTTTGGTTGGGGGATCTGACATGGTGGGTAAAAGTGACGTGGCGGGTCGGGTTCCTTTTTTTCCGGGTTAAATCACGCTGACTCGGCCACACTGTTAGCCACGTCAGCAAATAACGGACTCCGTTAACGGAGGCTGACGGAGACTAACGGAGAGTGACCAATCGTGAACATTTAAGCACTTTCAGTGACCTGGGATAGAATAAAATTCTTTAAGTGACCAAACGTGAATATTTTAGCACTTTCAGTGACCAAACTTGCAATTTACCCGATTTTATTCATAGGTTACTCCTAAATTTTTGGAATCTTCAAAAAATGTCGGCCACAAATCCACAAATTTTTTCATGATGCTCTAAGATCTATCTATGGCTCTTCTTCTTCATCATTAATCTAATGCACAGTTGGTAATAAGTGACACGATGCTCTCGACTGCTTTGGTGAATCCTCCACAGACGGCGGCGCCCATCCCATCCGGGCGCCCGCCGGACACTGAACAACCCTCCTCTGAAATGGCTATCGATGGTGCTAACATGATCCCACAGCCTCAGAGGCCGGAGCAACCTTTCGCATTCCCGGCCTCTGCGAACCAGATCCATGAGCAACTGACTCCGCCCGGTCTATCACAGAGTCCTTATTCTCGACCGGGAGGGTCCGGTGGTTCCTACGCCAATGCTCTAACAGGAAGATCATCCCCGGCATCGCAGCAGACGCATGCCTTTCAATGGACACCTGTGGGTGCGAACGACCTAATCCCTGGAGAACATCACGGCGAACCGGCTCTCAACGTTTCAGCGGTTTTCAAGAACAAGATTTGTGCGCCATGGCAACGAGCGTTGGTGGTTCGCCTGCTGGGTACCAAAATTGGCTATAATACGCTCTGCTCCCGCCTCCGCTCCCAGTGGCGGCCAGTTGGATCGATGGAAGTTCTGGATCTGGATTCAGATTGCTTTTTGGTCAAGCTTGACAATGAGCAAGATTACTTTCGAGCGCTCACTGACGGACCTTGGGTGATGTTCGATCATTACCTGGTGGTCCAACAATGGTCCCCCGACTTTAGTACTTCCGATCCTCTTCCCAAGACCATGATTGTTTGGGTGCAGTTTCCAGCGCTCAAGGTCCACTTTTACCACAAAGAAGTGCTCACGGTTCTAGGCAATCTGATTGGGCGAACAATCAAATTGGACTACCACACGCTTACCCAGCAAAGAGCTAAGTTCGCCCGGCTGGCCGTGGAGGTAGACCTTTCCAAACATTTGGTGCCGAGAATCTTTCTCGACCGCCGCTGGCAGAAAGTTGAGTATGAAAACCTCCCGTTGGTCTGCTTTGAATGCGGGAGAATTGGTCACATGAAGGCTCTTTGTCCATCACTCCGACCGGAAGGTTCGGTCGGCGAGATCGTTCTAGCCGGAAGCCTCTCGTCGACGATGACGCGTCCGGCAGAGGTAGAATCAAACCTGGGATTTGGGCCTTGGATGTTAGTTACCAAAAAAAACTGGCGGAATTCAAGGGACAACCACAAAAAAGGTAAATCAGAGATGGAATCAGGAAACCCGAATCAGGCCAACGTTTCGAGGAATAACAAGAGTGTCGGGAAGAATAAGGAAAGTGGGGAATCTACAGTTCACTCCCACCACAAAGCTGCGACCCTGCAACGGTCTCTGCCGCAGGACGGGAAAGGAAACCCCTCGAAGAAAACAGGGGAAGCGGCGGACAAGGGGAAAGCTAAATTGGTTTCGGAAGTCTCGGGTAACGGTAAGGGCCTTTTAGGCTTGGCCCCAACCCTGATTACTCCTCTGGCTACTGGGCCTCGGCCCAAGGAAGATGCAAACCGGGCTTCTACTTCGCTCTCAACCGATGTTCATCAGGTGCAATCTAGTGGACCCTCCAAGGCTCTTGTGATAGATGGGCCGAAGATTGTCAACTCACCCTCACTTCAGCCAATGGCGTCGGATACGGTCATTGGGCCTAATGGAACTCACATACAGATCCTGGAAATACAATCCCCTTCGCGGAAACCTTCTCGGAAACGTGAGAAAACAACAACGACGACTAATGAGAGGTTGAAGCAGACGAAAAACTCGAAGATGAAATCCAAAAAGCACTCCCTGATCAAGTGCAATCCGACAAAGCCCCTGCAGATTTGGTCGCCGGTCAAGGACAAAAAGAATAGATCAAAGAATCGGACTGCGTCGCTCACGCTCCAGGACATCAACGCGTGGACCGGGGCGGTGGAGAATGCGGGGATGTTCAAATCTGGCGAGGAAGGTGTGACCCCCATGTCGGAGCACCCTCTGACTAGTCAGGTTGCGGTCGTCGGCGACACCCAGCCATCTTAATCTGGTGGTTTCGACCCTTTTCTTTGCGCATTCCCCTCTTTCTCTTTCGCTTCTTTTTGTTTTTAATGATTAGTCCTTCTACTGTTAAAATCCTCTCTTGGAATGTAGGTGGAGCCGGGAGTAAGGCCTTTGCTCGCTCTCTAAAGTTAGCTATTATGAAGAACCGCCCTGATTTCGTTGTCCTGCTTGAGCCTCAAATTAGCGGCGCCACGGCCAATTCGGTGTGCGATAAGTTGGGTTTTCCCAATGTTATTAGAGTGGAAGCAGATGGTCGGAAAGGAGGTATTTGGGTCTTCTGGGACGCAGGGAAGTTCACTGTCTCGACCTGGTCAGTTTGTACCCAACACCTGTCTCTGCGGGTGGCTCAAGGGAATGCCCAACCGTGGCTTCTCACTGCAGTTTATGCTTCTCCACGTCAGTATGAGCAGAGAAGCCTCTGGGAAAATCTTTTTGAAGATTGTAAAATCATCGATGTGCCTTGGCTGCTTACGGGTGATTTTAACGCCATTCGGTCACCAGAGGAGAAGTCGGGCGCTGTTTCGATGAACGTTGTTCGAAAATGCAAAATGTTCAACGACCGCATCAACCAGGCTGAGTTGATTGATTTGGGATTCTCCGGACCGGCTTTCACCTGGATAAGGGGTAACCAGCACCACACGTACAGGGCAAGCCGCCTGGGCAGGTCCTTGTGCAATCTTCTCTGGAATACGTCGTTTCCGGATACCTCTGTTCTTCACCTCTCCCGCCTGCATTCGGATCACAGCCCGATTCTTACTACGGCTGTCCCTCAGGGAGTTCTTTCTCATTCTATTCCTCGACCTTTTAAGTTTGAAGCCGCATGGTTCACACACAAAGATTTCTTTGATTTTGTTGCAGGGAATTGGGGAGATCAGGCGACCCTTCCGGAGGCTTTAAGCAATCTCGCGACCAAGCTACAGGAGTGGAACCGCTGTACCTTTGGAAATGTTCAGTTGAGGAAGAATCGACTTCTGAGGCGTATCCAAGGAGTGGAAATAAGATTGGCAGCCTCTTTCAACCTAGGCCTTGCTAAGCTTCATTCTAAACTTGAGGCTGAATTGGGCAAGGTTCTCGAGCAGGAAGAGCTTCTTTGGTTCCAACGAGCCCGAGAAAATTGGGTGAAGTTCGGTGAGCGGAACACAGCGTATTTCCATCAGCAAGTGAACATCAGGAGGCGGCGCAACATGATCAAAGCCCTCCAAGACGATCATGGAAACTGGATGGATGACCCGCAAGTTCTGGCTATGTTTGTTTTCGAGTATTTCGCTAATCTCTATTTGCAGGACTCCTCTACCTATGAAGACAAAATGCCAAAAGGAGCCTTTCCTCGTCTGGGACAGCAGGAGCTCATGACTCTTCTTCGCCCGTTCGATATGTGTGATATACACAAAGCTATTTTCGACATGAAGCCCCTTCAAGCTCCGGGTCCTGATGGATATCAAGCCGCCTTCTATCAGAAGTCTTGGAGTACAGTTGGCAAGACTGTGACTGATATGGCTCTTCAGTTCTTCTCCACCGGAAGTCTGCCCGCTGCTGTCTCGGACTCCACAGTTGTTCTAATCCCGAAAGTAGAGACCCCTGAGTTGGTAACTCAGCTCAGGCCGATCTCACTTAACAATGTGAGTCTGAAGGCTATTACCAAGGCGATGACTAGTCGTCTCAAACCTGTTATGAGGACGCTAGTCTCGATGCGGCAGAGCAGTTTCATTCCTAAGAGGAAAACAACCGATAATGTCATTACCGTCCAGGAAGTGCTTCATTCGCTAGGGAAGAGGAAAGGGAAGAAAGGTGGGCTAGTGCTGAAGATTGATCTTGAGAAGGCTTATGACATGCTTAGATGGGATTTTCTGAGGGACACTTTGAAGGAAGTGGGTTTACCCAGCTCGTGGATTAGGGCCATCATGTACTGCGTGGAGCATAATCGAATGCGTATTCTCTGGAATGGCAGACTTTCTCCAACCATTACACCGACACGGGGTGTGCGACAGGGAGACCCTCTTTCCCCTTATCTTTTTGTCCTCTGTATGGAGCGGTTGTCGCATAGAATTGATCAAGCTTTTAATAGTGGTGAATGGAAAGCCATTCGAATTAAAAAGGATGGTCCTGCTCTCACACATCTCTTTTTTGCAGATGATCTGCTCCTTTTCGCAGAAGCTGAGACTAGACAGATCCGGATCATCAAGCAGTGTTTGGAGGACTTCTGTTCCAGCTCCGGACAGCGAGTGAATTTTGAGAAATCCATCCTCTATGTCTCCCCGAATGTTCCTAGAAGGACGGCAGCAACTCTAAGTCATAGGGCGGGCATTCCTCTGAAGCATGAGCTAGGGAGATATCTGGGAATTCAAGCTATTCATGGAAGAGTGACTAATGGGAGATATCAAGGGCTCATTCTGAGAATTCAGAATAAACTTGCCCCTTGGAAGGCTAGGAAGCTCTCACTTGCTGCTCGTTTAACTGTTGCTCAAGCGGTCTCTGCTTCGATTCCCACCTACAGTATGAACACGGAGCTGATTCCTATTGGGGTGTGCAAATCTATTGACAAATTAAACAGGGATTTTGTATGGAATGAAGAGGAGGACAAGTCGAAGATGCATCCGGTTTCCTGGGCAAAGATGACTTTGCCAAAAGCCCAGGGAAGAGCGGGACTACGTTCGTTAAGACAAGCAAACTTGGCGATGCTGGCTAAGAGTGGGTGGCGGATTCTTAAAGAGAAGGACACGCTATGGACCCAAATTATGCGGGCAAAGTATGGAAGACAGCGGGAGAACTTGGATATCCTCCAACCTTGTCAGGGAAGTTCCTTCACCTGGAAAAGTTTTACGAAAGCAGCAAACCTTCTTCGGAAAGGCTGCGCTTGGAATATCAAGAATGGGCGCTCTACTAAATTTTGGCTTGATGTTTGGCTTTTGCAGGTTCCCCTAAAGGAGGTGGCAATTGGGCCAATCCCAACGAGCATGGAGGAAGCGGCAGTTGCAGATTTCGTTGGTGCGGATGGCAGCTGGCGGACGGAGCGTAATAGGGTTTCTTCAATATTTTGCCAATCGAATTCGATCATCCAATTTTTTTATTTTACTTTAATTTAAATGATTGTAAATTTCACCTGACACAACCAACTTGACCCTATATCATTCACCTGCTACAATTACAACAATTTGACATTGTTCGCTTATCACACCTGACACGACTCGACAAAATGCTCCAATCGCCATTGGTCTCAACTTTGGTTAGTCACCATAATTTATGAGGAGTTTCACAACGTATGAGCGTCATAGGAGGTGTTTTACTCTGCTCAGACCTTTATATATCCATACTCCATTGTTCTTTCCCAACAAGGTCCTCCACTCTTTCTAGTTCATTACATGTGAGCGTAATAGGGTTTCTTCAATATTTTGCCAATCGAATTCGATCATCCAATTTTTTTATTTTACTTTAATTTAAATGATTGTAAATTTCACCTGACACAACCAACTTGACCCTATATCATTCACCTGCTACAATTACAACAATTTGACATTGTTCGCTTATCACACCTGACACGACTCGACAAAATGCTCCAATCGCCATTGGTCTCAACTCTGGTTAGTCACCATAATTTATGAGGAGTTTCACAACGTGTGAGCGTCATAGGAGGTGTTTTACTCTGCTCAGACCTTTATATATCCATACTCCATTGTTCTTTCCCAACAAGGTCCTCCACTTTTTCTAGTTCATTACATGTGAGCTAGTATGTCGATTTAAGTATGAATCCTCCATCCCTTCCGATGCCCAAAATGGCCTTGTCCTCTCACATTTTCAATTTCGAAGTTTCCTCCCTTGCAATAAGATTCAAAACATCAGTGGGCATTAAGTGTCTTAATTTGTCCCAGTCCCATTGACATGAATACTCCATTATATTGGTTTAATTACTTACATTGGAGAACTTGCACTACACCCACACAAAAGAGTTGTTATTTAAACTTTGAAAGAAAGCATGATCATATAGACCAAGTTCAACCTTCTAGCCGATCTTAACCGTAGTCCTTCATGAACTTTTGGCTTGCAAACAGAGTCCCATGAGACAAGGTGAACTTTCATTTTCTCCTTCTCGAGACCCATGACGAACCACCTAATCTTTATATCAATTGCCTCACACACTGAAACAAGGAGAAAGGGTGGTATGCATCTCATAGGTGGGGATTACATTCAATACGGATAAGGCAAAAAATGAAACCCTGAAATACTTTATAAGATATAAGATGGATTGAATTCCAAGTTTCACACAAATTCACCCTAAGGTCCACACTAGTGTTATTTTAAAAGAAAACTCTCGATTTATGCTTGCTGATTAGGGGTTCCCTTGAGACACACTTGCATCTGTGTTGTTAAGACACACTTCATGATGAGGTCGATGTAGCTATCCGGAGGGTGAACAACTACCATAATTTCTTTCCAGAATTCCAGTCAATACGATCATATGCTTCGACAATATCAATTGGGAGGAGATCATTCTTTTTCCCCTCCCGGTTTCATTTGAAGGGTATTGAGATGATTTGTGGATTTTATTTTGAGGTATTGGATTGCACTTGTGTTTGGTCCTTAGTTGTCTATTGGTGACACTTCACGCGTTGATTTGTAATTTGCAGTAGGATTGTAAAAAAAAAAAACCCGAAACCCTTCTTCTCCGTTCTCTATATTCCGCTTCTCTTCTTCACACTCCCCTCCTCCTCTTCTTCTTCTTCAGCTTGTTCACCTTTCCTCCCACTTCCCCCACTCGATCACGATCGTGACAACGTCCGGCCGCTCGCCGCTGCTAGGGACCTTCGTCGGCCTGCTTTGTGGCCCGATTCGGATCTTTTGAGAGTATACACTCTGTTGCGAATCGCGGCATCTTGTCCGCCGTCACCACCTCTGTTCACAGCTTTCCATCTTCGTACGCAGGTAATGGCCCTTGAATTTTTCGATAGGCTACTCTAAACTGCAACAGCACATACTGAAAAGTACGACAAATTGTGTTTGGAGAGAATCTCCCAAGCTAAGATTAGAGTGAGAAGCAGAAGAGGGGATTCTGGGCAAAAATCAATAGTGAAACTTAGCAGCGGCCAGCATTTAGGAGATGTTTGTACTAGTTTGAACCTAATTATGATTCGATATTGATTGGTTTGGCTCCACTGTTGTTGACCATGTTGGTGCAGGCTTCTGAGCTATGGTGGGTTGGCAAAGACATATTTTACAGACACTGTATCGTCAAGCTGGGAGAAGGGTAGTGCCTACTAGTCAAACTACCTTTGCCAAGTTCACATCTTCATGTGGGGCATCCTCTGTTTTGCCTGGTTAGTCAGTAGTCGATATGGAACTCTTTGCTAACCATCTGTAGTCCATCTTTTGCAATTGGGCGACGGCCGTGTTGCTATTTGCTTGTTGTTAGCTCTCTCTTTAGTTGTCTTTTTGTGTGTGCGTGTTCTTAATATTTTCTATATTCAAACCAATAAAAATGTTACTTTGAATGATTGCAGGCAAATCAAATTGCTGGGAGACGTTTCAGAACCCATCACCATCCTCTCTGCGCCCTCTTTATCAGTATTTGCAACATTCGGTATTTACTATAACTTTTATCCTTGTATTGTTATTTCTACATTGCTGAACAAAGGTCAAAGTCTAGAATTGACATAGGAAAATTTAGTATATAAGTTCGTGAACATGTTGCGTTCGTTGGGTGAGTTCTATAAGCTAAACTTAGTTGCCTGCTATCCACAATTAAAGATACAAAGTCAAAGCATAAATTCTTTTTCTTTTGTTAATGTTGCCATCTTGGCCTCTTGGGTAGTAAAGTGAATTCTTCATATGTTAGTTTTGGTTTAGCTGTTAATTTGATTGCATATGTATAAATGTTGATTTTTTGTGGATCACTAATTTCAGTTTGAACTATACATTGTACGCCATTTGTGATATGACATGAACACGACTTGGCCATATAAGTTCTATCAGCGTCTCATGCATGTTGGAGACTAGCGAAAAGGGAAAATGACATATTTCACACTGCTTGGCTATGTAACTGTAGAACCGATATGTATCTTTCAGCGTCCACTTGAATGTTCATATCCCAGACTTTTCAGTTGACGTGACTCATCTAGCTCTAGTTTTATTTCACAAACCTGTTCATCAAATGCTGTTATCCCTTGACAATGTTGTATGATTTATGGTTTCAGGGAATTTCCTATTCAGGGACAATGCTGGCTGATTCCTCAGAGGAGAAACCTATTTCTTCTCCATTGACTCCAGTGCTAGCTTTGGATAGCGGGAAAGCCGAAGACCAGAAGGCGGTTTCCAAACCTGCTACAGTTCAAGCTGTGCTGAAGGGGATAAAGCAGGTGAGATATGTGGATGACTTGCTTTATATGCTTCAGATATACATCCTTATCTCTACGATATTTTCCTTGCTGAACATTTCCCTCGATTTCAAGTAGGAATGAGGTGACTAGGTCAGTCATCTTGGTATTCCTGTTCAAGAAATAGTTGATTCATTGTGATAAGGTTCTTTATCATTTTTTTGCTGTCTAGGTCTTGCTTGCTAATTTGACTAGTTAATAATAGTCCTCAGCAATGTAGCAGCAGTTTGACGCTTTAAAGCTACTGTCATCAACTAAGGTTGCACATGTCAGTATTGAAACGTGTGGGTTAGTATCACTATAATATTAGATACCGAGAGGTACTGTCATTAATCGTTATTTTGCAGCCATGTATTGCGCAAGAGACAGTTCACAAGTCATGCATTTTGTCTTGCTAAACATGTATTATTGCTGTAGATGTACATCGTATTGACTTTTGGGATACTGGAGCTCTCTCTGTGTCATGAAATTGAAGTAAATGCAAGTGTCTGTATTTGTAAACCTCTTGAGAGAAGAATGTAGTAATTGAACTGAATAGTTATCGCACAGAACCATTCAAGCTTATTTCTCTCCATTCCTGTCTTGCGTGCACAAGTGTAGAAGTAGAGATCATATTAACCAGACTTCAACTCTTGGTTCTTTTATTCCCTGCAAATATGGTTGATGGTGCTTTCAGATATATATATTGATGTCATAGTTTTTTGAGATTGTTATGACAAATTGATCAATTAATTTTGGGCTGGTTGATTGTGCAGAGTCCCAAGAAGGTCAACTTGGTTGCTGCGCTAGTTCGTGGCATGCGGGTTGAAGATGCATTGTTGCAGTTGCAAGTGACCGTGAAAAGGGCTTCGAAAACTGTTTACCAGGTTGGTGAATCAGTCTGTTGTTACTTATTTGGAATCACTGCATAGTTAGGAGACATAATATTCCATGACCAGGTTCATGGTGGTGCTAGACATTTTGGAGATAAGCTTGTGGAAACTGGCATTTTATGTCCGGATGAATCAGAATATTATGGTGTTAATATATTTCTTTGACTAGCATTTGATCATTCTGGTCAGAGTAGCATCATTAAGTGGATTGTAGTAAGAAAAAGTAGTTCTGGACAAATAAACATGCGAACAAGTTAACTGATTGAACTATCTGGAGCATGAACTCTGTTCGTGATATTTTATGAGTGATGACCGATCCCATACTACCCCCCATTAATTGAAAATCCATAACTCCAATTGCTACTGCCATAGTCATTTTCACTTTCTCTTTCACTGATAGCAATGATCATGGAACTGATGTATATCTAGATCGTTTGGCCTAATGTATTGTAGGTCATACATTCAGCACGGGCGAATGCAACACATAATCATGGTCTGGATCCAGACCGTCTGCTCGTTGGTAAGTAGTATGGGACAAAAACTTTCCTACTTTTTACTTGGGTGCTTTGCCTCTATTATTCAATAGCTTTTCTTGTCGTCAACCGGCTGCAGCTGAGGCATTCCTGGGGAAGGGACGCTTCATAAAGAGAGTCTCGTATCATTCCAAAGGGAGGCACGGAATCAAAGTGAGACCAGAGTGCCGGTTGACGGTTGTGGTTAGGGAGACTACCCCGGAAGAGGAGGCTCATATTGCCAAGCTGAAGGTAAACAACTTCCGCAAGCTGACAAAGCGAGAGAAGCGGCTTGTCCCTCACAAACTTATCGAGATCGAACCAGTTTGGGGACGCAAAAGCAGAAATCACGACCCGAAAGCTTCTGCTGCATAATCTGTATTCTAAGAGATGCTGTGAGCTGGAAATCACCTCCAGTTTATGCCACAGGCTTTAGGGAGTGCAGGATTTAGCTGACGATTCTCTTAGCAGTTAGTTTCTATTTTTCCATAGAGATTTACACTATGCTTCTGATCTATGTTTAGAGCTGTTTTATCAGAAGAAAAAATGAGAAGCTTTTTGGGCCACTGTTGGCATAAACTCCTTTCATGCATAATGAACAAAACTGTACTTTTGCTACCTTGGGAAACAAATCATAGCCGTTGGTTTTGTGATTTGATGGTAGAGATTAGCATAAACTCCCTAAAGCCTCTTACAAAAATTCTGCTAGGATGTGGATAACAGTTTCAATCTGATCCAGTGGATCCTACTTGTTCAACAGCAATCCAGCATTGTGCACTCCTTTCAGATTGCTCTGTTCTTGCCCTGTTTTATCTCTGACAAAACCATTGAAAACACAGCACGAACAGGGTACTCCGTTCTCAGTTTTCACACTCATCAACTTGGATTTGTCTGCCTTTTGTGGGTATCATTTTCAATCTTCAGTTCTCTCCCCATTTCCTCTTTCCTTGTCAGAATCTGATGTTTGAAGTTGGAAAATTTGTTCCCTTGAAGTCATTTTCGCGACCCTGGTGGAAAGTGATAGCATGCCCTGAAACTAGCATCCATTGGCCTAAAAGGTTCCAACTTTATTGTTTTCCCTCTTTCTCTGCTTTTAACCTTTAGGCTGTTCATTTAGCAGGGACGTTTCCAAACAACCACCAAAAACTTGATGGTTTTGGTGGGGCTACTGCAATCGGAGCACAGAATGCTGGGCTGCGACTTCATGGAAAACAGCTCTGTGAAGAAATATGTGGAAGATGAAGATGGTGTTGGACTGTTGGTGAGTTCAATGTTCTTAAGTGGAGAAGTAGTAGAGTGGAGGTACGTAGAAATGTGTCCAGGACAGTTTGTTACTTACTTGCAAACAGAAGGCAGGTAGTCTATATATCCCACGGAATTCTAAAATGCGAAAATGTTGTTTTTGGCGATGGTTTGGCAGATTCGGGCATGGGACGCTGGTGTACTGGAAAATCAACTATACAGTGTGGAGAGAAATGTGAAGCAGGGAAACATGGGAATGATGGTTGATGATGGTGGCGAGATTGATGCACAGAAGGTAGAGAGATTACTGATCATCCAGTTTGGTTCATTAAAGAGGATGAACGTATGAGACGGTTGATGGATGAGGTGATAGAAGTAAGGGGGGCTTATCCGTCGATCCTCCCCCTCTCTCCGTTCACTTCCTCGCCAGTAGAAGAAGAACAATAGTCCAGCTGCGAGCTTTCTCGTTCTGAGTATGGGCAGTAGGACGGTAGGACTAACCATGTTAGAGCAATCAGAATGTAGCTTTGGGTGTTCCTTGTTCAATGTAGTTAAGCTCCATGATCGTAATACTTATTGCGCAAGGTACCCAAAGAGGGAGTAAAAAATCTTATGAGGATTTGGTAAGGGTTGTGTTAAACAACACAATCCTGTTGGTGGTAGCAGTTGCTGTGTATTTGTATTGTTTAGGTAGCTATTCAAAGTCTATGCATACGCATCAAAGGTGAGCTTGTATTTTGGAATGTTCCTGTTGCTTTCTTCTACACAAAAACTGTCTTCCTTGCAGGTTCCAAAGCTTTCCATTTGCGGGAAACTCTTACCTGCTTCATACCGCAAAATGCCAACTGTAGCAGGTAATTAGCTGAAATTCTATCCTAATCTTCCACATTCTACATTCAAACCTTGGTATGCATATATATATAAACCAGCACCAGTTCATGTCCACCACCAAGATCAATCAGTCAGGTTCTCGATCGATCGAATGGCTCCATCATCGAAGACGAGAGCAGGACGATGCAATCGGCATGGAGCTGTGGAGGTTCCTGATGATGATGATCAAGGTGGCTGCTCTACGCCCAAGGGTAAGAGTTTCAGGATCCCAGAGGCACTGTCTTGCCCACCAGCTCCAATGAAGGCAAAGAAGCCACCTCCTCCAAAGTTCTGCTCAAGAGTTTCTACACCTGCAGTCGCCTTCTTCGCCCCCCTGGAGGAGGAACTAGATCTCTTCTTCCTGTTTGCATTTCGTAAGATCTGAGGAAATATCAAGTTGTTTGTCTGCAACTTTTTGAGAGATGCAGAAGAGGGTTCCACACTTCCACTTTTTTAGTCAGTGAGATATCATGGGTTGGGAATCTGCTTCTTATTGGTTTCACATCTTTTCCCTCTTTACTATTGGGACATATAAGCACAGTTACTATGTGAATGTTGTTAAGAGAGGATGAGTGATATATATCTTTGGGTCACTTTTTGGTGGGATGACAAGAGAGTATAAGTATCGAGACGAGAGAGTATAAGTATCTTCCTCGAGCTGATTTGTAGTGACTCATCCTAGTGTCAACCCTTTTTGACAAATCAAATTACAATTCTACTTTTATTTTATAAGGTTTTTTGTTATCATAGATTTATACACAGGCGATAATTTGACATCTTCAATAATTTTAACTACATTTATCATGTTATAGTTTATTTATAATATTATAATTTTAACATCGAAATACCCACCCCGACCAGCCCATTGTCATTCCTACTTATCGAGTTAGTCTATGAATGCCATGCTCCCGAAATAAATTCATATGTAATATCTATGTAGCAAAATTTATGTAATGTGGTTATGACCATTTGGCTTTAATAGTTTCGACATCTTTTGTAACTTATGCTTGATCGCTATATCTTGTATGATACGTAACTGTGTAAAGTGTAAGATCGACAAATTTCTAATGATGGATTGCTAAAACCCTAGTTATTTAGGATCACTTATTTATTGCCAATTTACTGAGAACCTTTTATAAATAAATAATGGTTCATACATGTATTATTTGTAGTTGGAACTTAGTTTTAAATCAAAGGACTCAATGCGAAAAGAGATTAGTTGAGTGGCTTCAATGAGAAGCTCTTAAAATTGAAGGACCAAGTTGAAACTCAATTAAAAAGCGAAAACAATCTAGAAAGGTTGGCGAGGGCTCTTTGCAACAAACAGACTCCCATCACTGGCCTGCCGGAGAAAGCCGAATCCCCAAATCTATAGAAGCCGGAAAAGCGCCGCCGCAGTCCCTCCGTTTTGGGGAACCATTCACCGGCGATATATCCCTTCATCTTACCCTAAACAAGAAGAAAACGTTCACACTGTTCTATTTCTCTCCCTCGAGATTGCGTCTCTTTCATGAAGTAAGTCCTTCCTGAAAACTCTCGTTCAACAGTCGAAGAAGGGTCTCGAGAGGTGCCTTTTGTGGTCCATCTTCATCTCTGAGCTGCGAGGGTTTGTACGGCGGCAAACCGTAAGTAAATTGGACGAGCTGATGCTCTGCTGCGTTTAGTCATTCTCCCGTCTCTTTCTTCTTCTCTCTTGTTAGGGTTCATTTGTGGTTTGTTTTGATTGCTCTATGAAAAGCTTGCTTTTCCTTTCAATGCAGAGGATACGTTCCTAATACCTTTTCGAATGGGTTCGTAAGATGTTATTGAATCTGTTAGCTGATTCTTACTGTCCTAGGGCACAGTTACCATCCCTACCCAGGTTTAAAGTCGAGAGATTCGTTCAATCGAGTGGCAGTGCATTGTTTGCTCTTGCGTAGCTTCTGCTATTATTGAAGCCTCTTGATTGTTATTCTGGGTTGTGAGTTGATATCTATATCATCGTCCTGTATCCTTTACTTATGAGGAGGGCATTGATTAAGAAGTTCTGCTAAAATGTCCAGATTTTTATGTGGGATTTGTTTCTTCATTTTAGGTATGGCAACTGCTGAATCCTCTTCAGCTCTTGGGCCTGTGTATGCTCCAGATGACCCTACTCTACCTAAACCATGGATGGGAGTGATTGATAGAAGCACTAATGTAATGTACTACTGGAATCCTGAGACCAATGTCACACAGTATGAGAAGCCATCCTCTTTGCCTCCACCTTTGCCACCCGGCATGCCTCCAACTGGTTCAACCCCTAAATTGGCTCAGATACCAGTGCCTCATTCAGCACAACTTAATGGGATGGCCGGTCATGGTGCCCAGCAGGCTGTACAACCTTCTCAGCAGCAGGGACAACAGGTCGGTCAATTGCATCACCAGGCTCACTCCACGCAACCAGTAATGCAACAACCACAAGGGCAGCAGATCAATGCCTATTCTCAACATCCTCAAGCAACACAACAGCAAGGACAACTCGTTGCGCAACAACAAGTTTCTAGCTATCATGGCGCACAATCGGGGCAGGTTGCGCAACAACAAGGGCAGGGAAGTACTCAAATGATGCAGCATCCCAGTCAGCAAATGTTATCGCATATGGGGCAGCAAATGCCTCAACCTTCGGGCCAGCAGTTGTCACAGCAATCAGGCCAACCTATGCCGCAGCATGCTGCTCAGCAAATGCCCCAGCAGATAGGCCAGCACATGCTACAGCATCAGAGCTCACAGATGCAACAATCACAAGGACAATTTGGCTATCAGAAAATGCAGTACATGCCATATCAACAAAGCATGCCTCAACCTGCCCAGCAGTATGCAAACCAACATACATCCTCATTGCCAAGAACAGAGGAAGCTGACCACCAACAGGCTAGCCAGACTGGCTATCCTACTACTCAGTATCTTCCTACTGGCGGATCGTCGGCTCAAAACTTGCCAGTTGGAAACAATCCACTCTCCATGCCCCCTGGAGGTGCTCAATTCAATCGAGGTCAGCAATTTGCTGGCCCTTCTGGACCTGATTTAGCCTATCCACCACCAACTCAAAGGCAGCAAAATCACATGGGCCCTCCTGGAACCCACAATCAGCAACCTAACATGCCTCATGCAGGATTGAAGATGGGCTACGAGAATAATGCCCCTGGTAGGGCTGGCAATGACTACTATATGAATGCGAAAATGGAGGGTACTATGATGAGTCCTCATCAGCCGAACGGTGCTGGTATGCCTATGGCAAGGAATCAACAGGTATTATCAAACTGTACATCAGTTCTTGTCCTCCCTTATTTCCATGTGCGAAGAGACTAGTTTGTGTCAGCGAGCATTGAGCTATGATGAAGAATTGTATGTGATGCACTGAGAAAAACATGTCTATCTATACCTTGATGAGCATTATAATTATCCGGTGCATTTGGTTGATTGAAGTAGCCTATTTTTCCAGGATGCTAGAATGGCTGTTGCCCCATTTCAAAGTGCTGGACCTGCTTATTCAAGTGGATTTAGTCCACCTGAGCATACAATGCACAACCTGTATAAACATGGAAATAGTGGTGCACAGTTTCCTTCTGGTGGAATGATGATGCCTCCTTTCAGTGGACCTGCAGACATTACAAACTCCTCGCCTGCTGATGCTTATCGCCAAAAGCATGAAGTCACAGCAATGGTCTGTACGCTGGCTTGTATACAAAATATTACTATCTCTTTGAGTTGTTGCTGATTGAAGAAGCAACTTCAGCAAAATCTTAACTGGTTACTGCCTTGGGCTAATTGATATGTTTGATCCATATTAGTCATCAACAACTCTTTGCTTTTTTCTGTTAAATTCCACAGGGTGACAATGTTCCCGCGCCTTTCATGACATTTGATGACACTGGTTTCCCTCCTGAGATATTGAGAGACGTAAGCTAAATTACTTGTGGTCTTGTATTCTGTTGTTATGCAACTCTCAGATATTATGTTCCACGCAGCTTTAGCTTCTTTTGCATTTCTTAGTCGGTGTTTTGGTAAAAGCTATTTTCGGCCTGAACTCCTTGATCTCATTAGTTTTCACTTGTCGCAGGTGCGATATCTGCTCCAGAGGAGGAGCATATGTCGTACGCTGCTCTGCCAACTAATACATGCAACAACCTATTCTGATTTTTGGAGGCTGCAAAACTGGACAGTTGGAGCCTTTGTTGTGCATCTTCCAGAAGGGTGGTTGGCCTTTGACCAATTCACACCTGAAATGCTCCTCATTTGTCTTTATCTGCCTCTCTTTAGTTGCTTCAAGTTGCTTCTGTAAGCAACAATTTTCCCATGGATTTTTAATGAGTTTTTCTTTTAAATTTTCCATCACTACTTGTTTGTTTGAGTAAACTTTTGTTTTTCCAGTATCAATAGAGCATATGTGTATAATTTTCCCGAGTCTAATGTCTGCACATCTGTTTTGTCTCAGATACATTCTGCTGGCTTCATGTGTCCTACCCCAATCCAGGCACAAACATGGCCAATTGCACTGCAGAGTAGAGATATAGTTGCCATTGCTAAGACAGGTTCTGGAAAAACGCTGGGTTACTTGATCCCAGCCTTTGTCCTTCTAAGACAGCGTCATAACAATCCTCAGAATGGTCCCACCGTGTTGGTTTTGGCGCCAACCAGAGAGCTCGCCACACAAATTCAAGAGGAGGTGAACAAATTTGGGCGATCGTCTAGGGTCTCTTGCACGGTGGGTTCCTCTTGCTGTTTTCATTTAAGTTGAACAATTTATTTTTGGTTGAAGGTCTAATAGGTCCTTCAACCCTTGCATTGGGGTCTATAAAGTCTTTCAACTTCACTTTGGTTTTACTATGCCCCTCAGTTCTAACAGTTTTCTCTACGGGGCAATTAGATCTTTTAACTTGCTAGTATCTGTTTATAAGAACAAGTTAGATAGAAAATAGAATTGTTGTTTTACTTATTTAACAGCGTAGAAAAGCTGAGGTACCATTGAAAAGGTGAATTATATGCTCTGTCAATTACCTGTGAAGGCAATTTGGCCTTTTTGGCGCATGCCCTGTATATCAAATTCAAACTATGTTCCGCGAAAAAATATTAATGTCTTTGATTTGAAATTGTCCTTACAAAAACCCGAAGTTGTAAGTTGAAGGACTTGATAGACCAGTTTGAAGTTGAATAATGATCCCGAATATAAAAGTTGAGGGACTAAATAGACCTTTTAGCCTTTATTAAATTCCGGATAGCTGCACATTGCATGACTTAAAATAATTGATTTTACAGTGCTTGTATGGTGGTGCACCAAAGGGACCTCAACTGAATGAACTAGATCGAGGAGCAGATATTGTTGTAGCAACTCCTGGCCGACTTAATGATATCCTTGAAATGAAAAAAATCGACTTCCGTCAAGTTTCGCTCCTTGTTCTTGATGAAGCAGACAGAATGCTCGATATGGGTTTCGAACCTCAGGTACGTAAGATTGTGAGTGAAATGCCCCCACGAAGACAAACACTTATGTACACTGCAACGTGGCCAAAAGAGGTGAGGAAAATAGCAGGTGATCTTCTTGTCAATCCTGTTCAAGTCAACATTGGCAATGTTGATGAACTTGCTGCTAACAAATCCATCACACAGGTAATTCACCCATCTCCCCTGATTTTGGAGTTTGTGCCGATCATATTTTGTTCATTAAACAAAGCTATGTAAATCTGCAGATTGTGGAGATAGTCCCTCACATGGAGAAAGATAGGCGCCTAGACCAGATCCTGAGAGCACAAGAGAGAGGATCAAAGGTCATTATCTTCTGTTCCACTAAGAGATTGTGTGACCAACTTGCACGAGGTATTGGGCGCCATTTCGGTGCCAATGCAATCCATGGAGACAAGTCCCAAGGAGAAAGAGACTGGGTTTTAAACCAGTTCAGGAGTGGTATGTCTCCTGTCTTGGTTGCCACTGATGTTGCCGCCCGTGGTCTTGACATCAAGGACATTAGGTGAGAGCATGTTTCAATGGACAGTTCGCTCGGAATTGGCTTCTTGCATAATATCAATAATCAAACTACTTGAGATTGTAAATCCTATTTCTTACCTTCACTTTTCAGGGTCGTGATCAACTATGATTTCCCTACTGGAATCGAGGACTACGTTCATCGAATTGGCAGAACTGGAAGGGCAGGTGCTACTGGCGTGTCCTACACCTTCTTCTCCGAGCAAGACTGGAAGCACGCACCTGATCTAATCAAAGTCTTGGAGGGAGCCAACCAGCAGGTGCCCCCAGAAGTGCGGGACATCGCTTCACGTGGTGGCCCTGGCTTCTCGAAAGACAGAGGTGGGATGAACCGGTTCGATCCTGCTCCAACTGGTGGTGCTGGAGGGCGTTGGGATGCTGGAGGCCGTGGAGGTATTGGGATGAGGGATGGTGGTGGGTATGGTGGTCGTGGCGGTGGGATGAGGGATTTTGGCCCGCGCGGTGGTCCACCAATGAGGGATGGAGGGTTTAGTGGCCGAGGTGGTGGAATGAGGGATGAAGGCTTTGGAGGTCGTAGTGGTGGTGGAAGGGATGGTGGTCCTTTTGGTGGCCAACGAAATGACATGTTTCCCGGTCGCGGAAACAGAGGCCGAGGAGGAGGGTTCGGCGGTAGCCCCTCTGGCTGGGGCGGCAGAAACGATCGTTTCAACAATATGGACAACCGTGGACCCCCCGATCGCTTCAACAGCATGGACAACCGTGGACGTGGCGGTCGTGGTGGCAGTGGCAGGGGAGGAAGATTTGATGGGAGGAGGGAGATGAGCAACAACCGGAGTACTAGGGGTAGAAGCCCCAGCCGCAGCCGTAGCAGAAGCCGAAGCTGGAGCCGGAGCAGAAGCAGAAGCCGGTCTAGAGATAGGAGTCGAAGCTACAGCCGCAGTCGCAGCCCAAGACGTAGCCGTAGCTACAGCAGGAGCCCCCGCCGCAGTCGTAGCTTCAGCCGTAGCCCTGATCAGAGTGGTGAAAGATATGTGAGGCGCGAGAGGCAGCGAGAGTCGTTGTTTGACGTGAAGGAGGTTCCAGCTGCTGAAGGTGTGGTGGCAGCTTCTGAATCAATCCTGCCAGTTGCATCTCCGGGTCTAGATGCTAAATTGGCTCTTCCTGAAGCAGAGCAGCAGCAGCAGCTGCCCCCGGCGGAGGCTGCTCTGCCAGCTTCTGAGAATGCTGGGAACGTGGTGCCTGTCGACGATGGAGGAGGAGCTGCCGACGGACTTGAACCAGCTGCCGACGATTAGGGTGTGCCTTGGCTTGATGTGGTTGTTGCTTTGAGGAGAAGGGTTTGTGATTTGGAGATTTTGCCCATTTGGCTGTAGATGCAGGTTAAGGTATTCACTATTCAGTAATAGCACTGCCGAGCAACGCTTGCCAAAAAAACACTAGAAAAGACTATAAATTTAGCAATCCTCGGAGATTATTTTTTTAGTTTGAGCCGTATTGTTCGACACTAGCAGCTTTCGTGATCGTTTTGATACTGCTCTCCGTTGTCTTTCAACTCAAATGCACATTAGATTTACCATCAAACGTGCAATAGATTTGATAACGAGTCAGCCTACGAAACACACGACCGCAGTTCAAATGAAACTACTGTATGCCATATTTGTATCAGTTGCTTGCGATAGAGTACTTGGTCAAGAAACTACGTCGAACTTTTAACGATTTCATCGTATGGACCAGGTCTCGTTTGCCTCATGGAATTTATCATTGATTTGGTACTTAAAAACCAAACATCATATAGACTTTGTACACAATCCGTGGTTTGCTTGATGGATTTAGCAGGAAAAATCCGTGGGCCACACAGATTTTGAGGGTCCAAATCCGTGGACCTCCAAGGACTTGAGAATTCCACCTCAAGAAGTGGGATTTGTGTTGGGGTACAAAGTTCATGATGACTTTTTACAATTTTAATCCTACTTATTTCACTAATCACCAACTTATCCTCTTTCATTTACTAATGACGTGCTTATTAATTTTGCATTCAATATTTCATTATTATTCATTGCACGCAAGCACTACATGATTAATCGCAAAGCATACTTTGCAACATTGAAAACCTTAAGGAATTGTCTGCTTGTGTGTATAATATGAAGTTGTTATTGATTAATGATGTTCATTTGTTCCGATTGTTGTAGTGGGGCGAAGCTCTTGGATGAAAATTGTTTTGTAACGAAAATTATAATGTAAAAATAATAATACTCAATAAGGACTAAGGTAAATTACAAATATAACAATGCCAAATCCATCATGAAATCCAACGAGCGACGAGCGAACGATGGTTTGTATAAAAAATCAAATAGGGCAATTCCATCATATATCCATGATTTTGTAAAATCCAGTTTTTAACCAAAATCTTCCTTTCTCAAATCCATGACGCAAACGAGCCCGAGTTTCGATTCACAGCACTTCTGTACGAAACAAAAGTAGTTGACAGGCTTCAGAGTGGTAAACCTAATTGTCAGTCTCTCACCCTGCAACGATCCTGGCTACAATATGAGTTGATTCCTTGCGTCTTCGTTCGTTTCTTGCTCTAGTTCTCTGTTAATCCTTTGATTTCGATTTTCACCCCATGATTGAAATCACTCTGTAGTCTGTTCCAGTCGATCCATAGCTATGGACAACGCCATGGGAGCTGGAAGCAGTGGCCGTGACAGGTTAAGCGATCTTCCAGAACACCTTCTTCATCACCATATCAATCAAACCTCAAAAAGCACCAACTAGTGGGATGCTTTTGGGTTCTTGGGATTCCATTTTCTTGTTGGGTTTCCAATGTGGGGCTACTAACTACGGCTACTTGATGACAACAAAGAATCAGCAGTCAGTCAGTGAGACAAAAGAATCAGTCCACCTGTATCTTGCTAAATTCCAGACCCTACCAACTTGCCTAGAAAAAAAATATACATGTATTCTGTTGCTGGATATGGGGCCAATTCAGTTTCACAAACCCACCAATTACACAAAGGCAAAGGAGGAATCTGCCGACTCTTTTTTCTGCGCAATCCGCTAAAAGTCGATACCAATCTAATCTGGACATATCTACACAAGACGCCATTGAAAAAGGGGAAAAAGCGCCTCTTGAAAGTTTCAAAGATAACTGGCCAAACCTGCATCTAACCCCACAAAGGTAACGAATTTGGCTATTCCAACTGTATAAGCATCATGTTTAGCTCTGCTTAGTTGCAGTTCGATTCGCGAATCGAGGGGTTGTTGATCATGCGAATAGGCGCGTAAGCGCTATTTTGATGCCTCGGCAACTGTCCAGTTAGCAGTTCGGGCTATTGTAGAGAACGCGGCGAGCAAGTGCATTACTAGTTATGGTGTGTTGGAAGCCGATCACGAAGGCGATCGGGTACCAGAAGCAAGGAAGTTAGGATAGGACTGAATGGAATGAAACTATGAAAGGAAGCCATCAAAACTATAAAGAACCAAGATATGCAAGTTATCATGTGAAGGTTTTGAAGTCTATCAATGAAGCTTTCTGTCACTGACTCACTGCTGCTATATTTCCCACTTAGTAAATAAATAAGAAATGGCGTAGATGAAAATAAACAGCATGTCAGCATTCAAGTTAGTTTCCGGGGGGCTCTTCTCTTGTCAGCAATCCGAGGTCAGGCCGTCGGAGAAGGAGTCGACAGCGTGCAACTCGAGTCCTCTCGTCCGCCCTGGAGCTCCTCCCTTGAGAGAGGACACATCCAACACAATCCTGCCACCGACAACATTAACACTCTAAGTTGGTCACCTGAACTGAGGTTATACCCTACAAGAAGACCAGAAGAAATCCAAAGATAAAGGACTTACAAGTTCTTTGAGGCATTCTCTAGTTCTGCAGTTCCACCCTTGATGATGATTTTGCTATCCATTGCCGACACTGAATGCTCTTCCGGGAGATTGATTCCTAGAGGCGCTGCTGTATTAGTCATTGAACTAGTTAAGCTATGTTTATCTTGTTAGATGAAGAATCTCGAGTTTAGCTGATTACGGTGGTCATCTATCTTACCTGTTTTCTGGGTAGCAACCACAGGTCCATCCAAGCCAATAATTTTCTAGAAGAAAACCAGAAACTTAATCAGCATATGGAGAATCGAGTGAGCAAATATTAGATGGTAAAGATGGTTACTTTAAGGCTTTGGTAACACTCTTCGAGGTTGTCATTATAGAGGATGTGGTCAAAGATGCCGGAGGATTGGCCTTGCTCGATCTCAGCCTTCGCATTGCGCAGTCGCTTAAGGATCTGCTCCTCAGACTCTGTCGCTCTGTCAAATAGTACTTGCAACCGATTAGATCAAGTGCATCGTAAAAATTGATGATATAAAGAGAGGTTCAGATTGGCTAATAATGTACAAACCTTGCACGAAGGCGATGCTCAAGCTCATCCATGGATGGGGGGCATATGAAGACAAAGACTGCATCCAGAGGGCTTGCCCTCACAGATCTTGCTCCTTGAACATCAATATCAAGGATGCATCGCTGCATCCAAAAGAAAATACTCAAATAATTGAAATGAAACAAAAAGGGTCAAATCTTTAGAACATTGTACATACTGGGTTCAAACCTTAAAGTCAACGCTTACACAAAATAAACAAATAAAAAGGAATGCAATAAAAAAAGAGTTTAGAGGCACAGAAGCTACTAACTCCACGTGTATCAATTACATGAGGATGCTAATATTTCCAGCAACTAATGAAACATATTAAGATTTAAGCATTACCATGCTTTGCTTGGATCTCACATAACTAAAAATTTAAAAGGTCAACGACTAGAGTTTGCAGACTACTGAAGTATATGGCATGTGCATACTTCAAAATCATCCAAACATGCTTGAAAAATACTTCAATTCATACAAAAGCATGGCTTACCTTTCCAGAATCTGACACCACTTCGACGGCTTCAATGCTGGTTCCGTAAAGGTTGCCATGGACAGAGGCAAACTCGAGAAACTTTCCATCTTTGATATCCTTCTCCATAACAGCTCTTTCAGTGAAATGGTAGTGTACACCATCCTGCTCCATGCCCCTTGGTGCTCGGGTTGTGTGACTCACAGAGAATCCAAACATGGATGGGAATTCCTCCATGAGCTTTGATATCAACGTTCCTTTTCCTACTCCGGAAGGACCACTGATGACAATTGGTGCCTCTGCATTGCCTCTTACACCTTTACTCCAGGCTACAACCTCAGCGCCAAGAATTTGTTTCTGCTCCTTGACATATGGAGTGTCCACCTGCCAAATTCATAAGTCATCTTAAATTCTAACCAAACACAAAACCCCGTTGCTAATAGTTGAGCTTTGTTTGCATCACATGATGAAAGGGATCAAGCTGAAATAGCACAAGAAGCAAATGGGAAGTCCTAGCAACCTAATTGGAAATGGCAAGGGTCATTGAATCTAATGTCCTAATGTTTCTTTTCCCTGTTGAGTTCATTTTCCTCTGAGCAAAAGGACACAACAATCTCACAAACCTACATCTCAAGTTCAAGTGTTTTAAGAGCAAACCTCAAGAAACCAAATGCAGTCATCTGAGGAAGATCCCTTCTTAATCATCACGATTCGATCTTCATTCAGTGCCGCAGCTGAATAGCCTTTACCTGGCTTTGGTTTTGTTCCGAGAATGTTAGGAATGACCCTGTAACAGAGGATTTCCATGACATAAGCCATCTTTACCCTTTACTTTAACCCTGAATCAAGCACAGGCGAAGATAACCTCGTGAACTCACCAATTCCCAGTAGTTTGATCACAGATCCGAACCACGAAGGCGTCATCACTACTACCAATGACATACTGCCAAAATATTCAAGTTGGCAATAGATGATTGCCAGATCAAAATCCCAAAGGGCAAGAGATAACGTGTGAGTTTGTTAGAGGACAATCAAATCAGTATATCATATCATACTGTTTTACACTGTATGCTAATGGAGGTTTCGCAGGCTTTGATTGTTTTTATATCAAAGCCATTCTGCAGGTTGTCAGCGTAGAAAGCTGGAGCCTCCCCCTATTACACAGAACACTTGATCAGAACAAAGGCACAGTAGCTCAAATTTAGCTTAGATTCATTGAGTATCGAATTACTCAATAAATGGAACAGATTTCCCTCCTTGTTCATTACAATTTCCAATGAGAAACAAAGGGGAATAAGAGCTCACCATGGTTAAACAGTGCCTCCAACTCAAGATTCAACCTGCAAAAAAAAGAAAAGAAAAAAAAGCGAAGAAACATGAGAAGAAAAGAAACAATAAAATAGAAGATTCAAAATCCTGAATACAGCTTCATGAAGGGACCAAAAAAAAAAAAAATACAGAACGAAGAACAGGAACCAGCAGCTAAACCTATGCAGATAGATGTTGGAGAAAACGCCAATGGAGGGAAGTTGGGCAAACACAGAAACTAAAGTACGAAGCTTTCAACCAAAAGATCCAAAACCCAGATGGCAGTTAAGTATCCTTGTGCATTAAAAGAAGAAAAAGATCCCTCCGGTTTGTCAGAAACATCTGAAAGTTCACAGGACCAAACATTTGGGAGGGGGGAACATGAAAGCGGAAATCTTCGAAGGCAGAAATCATTACAGAAAACCCATGTCCGCGGATCAAGAGATCGTTTGGTAGAATAAGAAGAAGGGCGAGCAACAGACAGGCAAGGGAAGGGAAGTTTACCTGTGAGAAGAGGAACCGGGGAAAATCTCAACCCAGAACCACGAAACAGAAATCTCAACGGAAAACAGATGAAGAAGAAGAAGAAGGAAAGCAGGTTCGGGTTATTCTGCGATTGGGATTCAGGAGGCGGAATGTGATATCTCTTCCTGGGGAGAAAGGGGGTGATTGAGCAAATATCAGATTTGGAGGAGAGAATGAAGGAGCTGGAGGAGGTAGCTTGTTGAAGACAACGATACAACAGAGAGGAAGGAGGAAGCCAGCAGCTTTCTCTACCTCTCTTAAATATTTGTTTGTGGGACGAAAAAAATAACAGGGACGGCCGTCAGTTGCAAGTTGGGGGGAAGAAGGCGGTGGTGAGTGGCGTCTGTTTTAATGGGTCACCATTCAATTCACCAAAGACGGAAGTAGAAGCCCCACATTCACTCCTCTCTCACAGCTCTAACTTTCTTGCCCTACAGAAGCTTCATCCTTCTTTCCTCCTCTCGTATTTCTTTTCCAATTAGGAAAAGTTCTCGTCTACCAAAGACCTATTTTTTTCCCCTTCTAATTAAAGCCATGTTTGGAGGATGTGATTGTCCAAATAGATGTATTGAATCGCAACTAGGATCCAAATCCATGAATCCAATCCAATCCATCTATCAAATTATCCACCTAATCCAATCCATTTAAATCCAATCCATTTGATCCAAATCCAATTGGATTGGTGGATTCATGGATCAATCCATGGATCCAAATGACAAATTACGATTTGGTACCTATATTTTTTATATTTTACATTTTGGTACCTAAAATTTATATTTTTATACGAAAAATATCATTGGAAAATTACATTTTGGTACCTAAAATTTTTCATTATGACATTTTAGTACCTAAACTTTTCAAAATTTACATTTTGGTCCAAGCCTTGGATGTTATTTGGATTCATGGATCAATCCACCAATCCATTGGATCCAATCCATGAATCCACCAATCCATTGGATCCAATCCATTTGATCCATGGATCCACGAATCTAATCCACGAATCCACGAATCCGATCCAATTGCCACCTCTAATTGAATCAATTAGTGTATTATAATTTGTGGTATTGATTGAATGTATGTATTAGATAAATCCCTTGTTTAGAGGTTTAAAGATTGTGTGTTTGGGTTGTAAAAAGAAAAATTACACTTTTGAGACCCAATGACATTAATACCCTCTTCCGTCTTCTTCCTATCTATCGTCTTCCTAGTTAAACTACCTCTCTCGAAAACCCAAATAAGCCTTCACGAGCAGGAAGCTCACGACAGCCACTGTGCGGAATGAGCTCTGCAGGACGAACTCGGCGATCCCCTAAGGACAAGTCGTCTGATGTCGGTATGTACGAGAGGAGGTCGGCGACGACGCGTTGTTGAGAAGGAGAGGATTCCGAGTCCGTCGACCTAGACGAGGCCGGCGATGAGGCTGATTACTATCTTCAAGCCATGGGACTTTTTTGTTCTCCATTCTCTATTTTCTGTAACGGCTCGAATGTGAGGAGAGATAATAAGATGCTGACGAGGGCAATTCTGGAATAAATGAAGTTGTAAGGGATACTAATTCTGGATCAAATGATAATACACTAATTGTCCCAATACATCAATTTGAAGAATCACAACTTCCAAACAATCCAAAAAAAGTGGTACACAATCCTTGGTTCACAATCTCACATACCTGTAGAGATTGGTAAATCACTCAAAATGAGTGATTATATGTGGGCCCAAAAAGAAAATACAAGTATTCAAACTTCAATTGGAGAAAAAAAATGACTAAATCTTATGATTCCATGTATTGGCTAAATACATCAATGAAAATCTCATACTCCAAACGAGTGAATATCTCGTATAGGCTACTGTTAATTTGAATTTATGATGGTGTCAGGCTCTCTAAACATTCTCGAATATATATTCTCCAATATTTATGTCTGTTATACAAAATCTTAAAATCTAAGAGAAAAAAATGGGGTTTGAAATTTGAATACACACAATCACATGCATGTTCTCTTACTTATGAGTCTTCTTTCCAAGTTTCTTGAAGTATCCTATGCCTTTGCCTCTTTGCTCCCTCTCAACCTTTCCCTTCCACTTCGGCTCTCACTCTATGGGATCCCCACATGAAAACTTCCCGAATAATAACTTTGATGCTTTAGTTGAAGAGTCTGGTTGTTCGTTTGAGCTTGTCGTGTGTGTCTCTCATAGGCATGTTTTGTTGGCTTTTTGGGGCTCTGCATCCTGGTGTGCCTGATTTTTACCTCGTGGAGCTCCTTGCTCCAGGGATGCCATATCAATCGCAAGTGCTGATTCCAGAGCTAGGTGCTAGCCCAATTTGGCTGTGTATTTTCCATCTTCGGAGTAGTGTCACACTCTAGTATCTTGTTGTGGGAGACGATGTAGAGGAATCCTTTTGATAATATCAACGGATTGAGACTCAAAGCAGAATTGAACCCTTGGGATGTTCCACTCCCCCTGACCTTCTGTAATGAAATAAGAAACCATGGGTGACCCAATCGGGCTTTGAAATCAGATATTTGGGACTGAAGGTTTGTCCTCCAGAAGACAGTTATCAAAGAATGCCCTAGTCTCTTACCCGTTGCCTATTTGCCATCTTAAACCTTGTATATGGAGGTCCCTCCAAATAGCAAACTTATCCATCCTCATGATGGGTTTGAGCCAATTGAGGCTTCTAATATTGAGCATTGGGTAAAGTATCAACCCTTATAGATCTGGGAAAGGAGAGTTCGGATTAGTCCGAGTTCTCCAACATTGTTTCTCTAGCAGAGCTTGTTGAATGCGCCAAGGTTCCTGAACCCGAGCCCTCCATGAAATTACTATGAGCTATGCTTTTCCAGGACAACCAGTGGATTGGATGATTCGTCTTCTCTACAGTCCCCAACCAAAATCTCGTCACATAACCGTTAAGACGTCTACAATTTTTATTGGGGAGTTTGAAACATGACATTTCAAGGACTGGTATGATAGAGGCTGAGGATCTAATGAGAGCGTCTTTCCCAACTTCGGACGGGGAACATTATTTCCCCCCTTGTAACCTCTTGATAAGTTTCTCCTCCTTAGGGAACTAAATATGAGTCTTGCTCTCCTATGCTGCCAACTCCCAACTGAGCACCCATACTATGTGTCTCGATAGGATCTGTATTCTGACTGAGTAGGATGACTGATTTGTTTAAGTTTACTCGTTGACCTCTCAACTCATCATAGGCTTGGAGGAGCGACATAAGAGTTGTGCAATATTCTGGGGGAGCAACTATGTATATGAATGAGTCGTCTACGAAGAAGATATGAGAGACTACTGGGCAAAGGGTTTGAATTCTGATTTCTTTCAGGTATCTTAAGGACATAGCTTTCCTTATCATACTAGAGAATCTTTATGCACAGATGGCAAAAAGAAGGGAGGATAGTGGATCTCCTTACTTAGTCCTCTTGATGGTCTGAAGTACTCGGATGAGGAGCTGTTAAGAAGAACCGAGTATGAGTCTGTTGTGACGCATTCTTTTATCCAAGAGATAAATCTAGGAAATAAATAACCACATGCGTGAATAAACATATTGCCTGAATAATCACTATCATTTGTGAATGATGATGTTTTTTGTTTCTATACGAGGAGGTTTAAGGCTTATAGTTGCTAGGCTCTGGCAGTCAGCTGTCGGCATATGATGAAGAGTAATAGAGCAGATGGTCGGTCGAAAGAAATAAGTGACGATGAGAACAACTTTCTTTTTCGTTGAATCTGATGCTTTTATTGATCAAAGAAGTAACCGATACAACGAGATAGGATCAAAGGATCCTATGGTATATCCCCCCTCTACCAGTCGTGTTCATATTATTCATGATGCTTCTCCCCTTAATGAAAGCAGATTGAGTGTTACTAATAACGAGTGGCATTACCTCCTTTATTCTTTTTGCTAGAATTTTAGCCACTGTCTTGTTTAACAAGTTTACACAAGAGACATGACGAAAATACTTTAAAGTATCAGAATTTGGAGTTTTTGGAATAAGGACACAACTGTGGAATTCACTTCACTAGGAAGAATACATGAGGTGAAGAAATCCAACACTGTTCTAGTAATATCCGCTCCATTAATGTGCCATGTTCTCTTGTAAAAACTTGAGGAGAAGCCATCAAGGCCAGGTGTCTTTTGGGGGTGCATATCGAAAACCACTCTTCTTACTTCCTCAGCTGTAACAGCCTGGGTCATAATGGCACATTTAGTTGCAGGAATCTTATTTCGAACTAGAACCTCCACTTCTTCTCTGGTGCGATTAATCTCTTTGTTTGACTCGCCTAATAACCTTTTGTAATAACCCACCACTTCCTCCACAATCTGATTAGACTGGACTAATTCCTCACTCTCTGCTAAGATTAACTTCCTAATGGCCCTTTTATGAAAGAAAGAAGTACTCTTATTCCTCACTGCTAATCAAGAGATTCTAAATTTTTGCCAGCAGAAACTTTCATAATTACGAAAATAATTTTCTAACGTAAAATAATGAGTTGTGATTTCAAATTTAATGAATGATCGAAAAACACATCAAGAGTAGTTTTTGAGAAGTCTCTGTTTACGGTTTAATATCAAGGAGAGAAAAAATGGCCCGGATTTCTTTTTTAGAAAAAAATCGAGCTCCTACCCTAATCCCCAAATACTGGGGTTGTGTATTTAACAAAAGGGCGGGAAAGTTGAAATTATCACCGCATTTTCACTCCCATGGGCATTAGCTCTTTCTTCAATCCAAAACCCTAACCTTGCCACAGCTCCACTCCCATTCCCAGAATTCCGTCCAATGGCAGCGATCGACCCTTTCGCGTCCATAGCCGAGCTATGCTCGTTATCGTCTTCCCAAGAAGAGTACTTGCGCCGCTCTCGTTTCGCGCTGGAGCCTCCACCCGATTCTCCCATCCCATTCCTCTCCGACTCCAGCCAAGACGCCGCTTCTGCCGATCTCCGCCTCGAATCAACGCCGATAAGGATGGAATCTCTGCCAGAGACCCCCGTCGAGGAGAATCAACCCGAAGACAGCCCCGGCGGTGGCGTTCAGGCGACGAGCGGCGGAGCTGGAAATGACGACGACAGCGACAAAGATACCGTGGTGATCGGTGGCGGTTCTTCGGAAGAGGATTCGGCAGCTGTCGACTTGAGCAGGGATACGTATCCACTGTTCTCCATTGAGCCCGAATCGGAGTCGACGGAGAGGATCGAAAGCCAGGACAAGGTAATTCTCTGCAATTCTGAAGAACCTAGGGTGCTAGATGGGGAATTGGGTTTCGGTGATGGTGGTGTTTGCAAACCTCTTATCACAGTATCTAGAAATTCTGATAAAGTTGGGGGTTCTGGAATTTCCGTGAGTGAGAAGAAATGGAAGGGACTAACAAGATGCCTGGGCTTATTGCAGTCGGTATCCGAGAAGCGAGAGGGTAGTAGTAGTTGTTGCAGAACTCCATTGCTGCGGACTCCGCAATCTAATTTGGGCAGCGACCCGGCTCTAGTTGTACAGAGATCGATAGTTTCTTTGCAGAAATTGGGGTCTCCATTGAAAGGATTAGCAACTGCGAGTGAGAAACAAGGGGGGAATTTCAGCAAAAGCATGTTTCTGCAGACTTCAGAAGCTAATCTGGGCATTGATCCAGCTCTAGTTCTACAGAGATCCCTGGAGAAAATGGGGTCTACCACGAAAGAACGAAAACAAGGACCGGAATCTGTTCAGGCTGTCAAGCGGTTAGCATCTGCAATAGCAATAGAACACACGGATGATGGAAAGAGTGAAGCAGCACAACGAGGGTCAGCTGCAAAGAGGAAGCTGGAGTACGTTGGTGAGGGTTTCGGCTCAAATGCTGCTGCAGAAACTAATGTGTTGGAAAACGTAGAGCACATGACTACGAGCCAGGGAGATACTTCTTTGCCCAGAAGTGGTAAAAGAGCTAAGGAACCAAGTAGATCATCTCCAGAGGTGGCTACATTATTGGGTCTCTTGAATATTTTTGCAGCAAAGGAACCTGTCCGTGATTCCAAAGTCGAAAGCATGAGTCTCATTGACATTTGCAAGATGCACGGCATGACCTTTCCTTAAGGGAAGAAGTCATTTGATTGTCCAGAAAGGTGAGGATAAAGCTGTGTTTTAGCTAGTCCGTGATCGAATGTGTGCAAGGTCGATGTTGCAGCTAAATTTTAGCACTGGCAGCTTGCAGAAGCACCTATGATTTGCCTCTACTGGCTTCCTTTGATGTTGATGAATTGTGTAAATGCTAGGGAAGGGTTTTATGCTCTTTAGAAGCTGGGTATGAATGGATGCATCCCAGTATATATATTTTTGTAGAAAGATATGGACGGAACTCTGTTAAGAGTTTTGACTTGCTAAGCAAAAACTGTATCTTCTTGGTCTTGTATATGAAATTATGAATATGACTTGACGCAATATTTTAATCCTCTTTTGGAGTATGAACATTGATCTGTCAATTCTTTTATGAACATTATCTCTCTATCAGGTATCCTATCTTGAGAAGTATTGATGGCTAGTGAGTTACTTCTATTCAAGGACCACGTCCACCTTTCCCAAACCACGAGTGAAAGATTTCAAGGTTGTCATCAGACAGCTCCAGGATGGGACTTCTTGTGATTTCTCATTAAAGTTGCAATCTTTTGCATGGTTATGGTACTGGGTTACAGAGTCTGGATCTCATCTACAAATGGGTATTCGCAATCCGAAACAACAAAGTTCCATTTGGCTTAATTTTACACTTTGGAGCTACTTTTTGACCATGGAGGTGCTTGAATTTTTACTGCGCTGCTTCAGTTTCTATCTTCAAATGATGAGCGAGGCCCTTTTCTTTGCCCTCGAGTGTAGCTTTCTGTCCAAGTTTCAAAAATTCTTGGTATGATATGGATTTGTAATTTGGTGCTCGCTTCTTCTGCTCCTTGCTGAGAATATCTGGTAAGGGTCCAATCACAGCGTTGCGGTTTGAGTTGTGGAATGCTGCAATTGAAAGCCTCTCCTTTTCAGGGTTCACTACTACCCTATGCTCTATGCTCTTGTATTCTCCATTGCTCATGATCTGTTGTCAATGCAAATTCGACATTAACAGAATTGATTTTCGATATATGACAAAGAGTCATTAGTTGTTGTAATGGATCCAATTTCTGCTATTACCTCAATTACGTCGCCAACATTAACGATGAAGGCACCTGGAACGGGATCAACAGGAATCCATTTCCCATCTTTCTTGATCTGCAAACCTTGTACTTCATTCACTTGAGTCAACAATGTCAGTCCAACGACGTCGGTATGTGGGGAGATACCAATAACCTTGCTTGCTTGCTTACATGGTGGATAATAGTTCATTCTTACACCTTGAACACCTTCTTCAAACAAAGTGAGCAGCTTTTCTGGCTCAAGTCCCAGATTCCTTGCCATGGAACTCAGCAAGATACCTTTCAGCTTTTCCAGCTCTATTGAATACTGGATCAGAGTTGCCCTGCCGGTAAAAAGGCAAACCAGAACTTTTGGTTAGTGGTTGGCCTAGAGATGGCAAATGGCTTGTGCGGGTCAGGGTGTAGCCAAAATGTTACCAACTAGTCAATTTTGTGTCATGAGACACTTCCACTAGTCAATTTAGCAAGTCGGCCAAAATTAAGAGTGAGGAAATATATATGCATTTGGCTGAGTGATTTGAGGGATCTAACCTGAAAGAAGAGGGAACTCTTGGCCAAAACCTCATGTTTCTTACATCTTGAGGTTGTGCAAGAATGTAGAGCATGTCACCCCAATCTAGCTTTTGCTCTACTGATACCACGAACGCTTGTCCATATCCTTGGATGTCACTAGGAAGTTGTGCACATTCCATCTTCTCCTGCAAAGGCCGACTGAAGAACTCCTGAATATCTGCCTTCATTTTCAGAATCACCTTGTCCGGAACACCATGATTGATCACCTGTATTTTTACATGATACCGATTATGCCTTCGATCAAGTTTAGGATCTGATCTGTTTGGATGGCAGATTTTCAAAGGAAATGATTCATGGAAACCACAATAACGCCATAAATTACCATCAAAGTATTCAACTTGCACCCAATCTATCCAACATACTTTTCAGGACTCTCACAAGCCCAAACCTAAGGATGGAATCCGACCCAGTTCATAGTTCATACCCGTGAAATCTAAACCACGTCCTTCTCCAAAATCCATCATCCAAAAACTGATTTATTGAAGAAAAAAAAAAAAGATTAAAACACTTGATTAGCCATACCTGAAAGAATCCCCAATCTCTACTAGCCGAATGAAGCTTAGCCAATTCATCTTCATCATCACACCCACCAACCAGCTTGCTCATGTCGATCACTGGAACTCGAACAGACTCGTCTTTAGAAACCCGATCGAGCTCGAGTTCAGGACGTACATACCTAGCCGGTACGTCCTTCGAGCTCCAAGCCAGCTCTTGAACGTTGGGGACAGCAAGAGAACCTCCAAGCTCCATTCCCAGCACTTGTATGAACACTTCTTCTTCTGAAGATAGAGATTACTAACCTTGTATCAGATTAACAGTGTCAGGCCACTGTGATAAGCTAATAATGAGGCGACCATGCAATTCATACCAACGGCCTGCAAGATTTGGCATCTAATTTCCGCTTCTTAGGAAGACAGCTAGGGGGAAGATAGAGATCAACATACAGATGAATTGAAAAGACAGGAAAACTAACAACATATGAACACAGTACAAAAGATGGTAAATGGGGAAAGACCTGGAATATGGCGAAGATGTGTGAAACCAGTGCTGCAGCACGATTTCTAGGTTACCTGGTGGAGAACAGGGAAATAGAGTTCAATTGTCTCAATAGGCTATTCCCTGATGTTCAGTTTCAATCAACATTCAACCATCAAACACATCTCATGAGAGAGCGACACATCTCAAGCTTGACTTGCAAAGTGAGCAACCCAGTTAAGTAACAGCAATGCGGAGGAGTTGAATTATTACCACAGATCCGCAATGTTTCACCCGTGTCGCAACGGGAAGAACAGGTGGCAGAACCGATCATTTCTTGTTTCATGCAGGTCAACTTTTGCGCAGGGGCCATGGTGGTTGGACGGATGAGTTGGCGCGATTTGGTGGCATGACGGACACTTGGAAGAACAGTTGAACAGGTGGCAAAGCGGATCCCCGACCACCGTCTAAAATTTCCCGGCGATGTTCCTCAGCTTATCAAATCCCCGACAATCAATATCCGGCGGCCTGCTTGTGCAAACGCAGGTGGGCGGAAAGACCACTAGATCGGCTTCTTCGGTGTTGAATTCATCGCCCGCCGTCAACTCTCTCATCTTCCCTAATCCCTAATTCCCAAAACCCTAAAATCTCGTCTCCCTGCCTCAACCCAAACAATCGGTAATTTCTTCCTCGTTATCGTTGGAGCTCCGGCCGGTAGTGGCCGCGGCATCAAATATGGGCCCATCGCTTTCCGAGCCATGTTGGCCGCCCATTAAATAGAGGCCCGAAATATATTGGGCTTTGGGCCCGTTAGGCTCTCTTCCTGTGTGTCTTGACTTGAGGTTGCCTCTAAACCCACTTCTTGCTCAAATCCCTCGTTCCCAAAATCGAAAAAGGTTAGCTCTCTCTCACCGGCAAGCTGAGAATCATCAGAACGCATCTGGGGATCAGAATCAGACCGCCATCGTTTGCCTCTGTCTCTAGGGTTTCCTGATCAAACATTCTCTACGCTGCAATGGCGATGGCTGCTTTGCGACGCGAAGGGAGGCGATTCGCCGGCTCTCTCACCGCTCCCCAACCAATGTCCGCTATCCGATCCGCTATCGTGTCTGAGTATGTTCGATCTCGTGTTCCTCTCTTTGTCCCATTTCTTGCTATTTCTATTCTGTCCCGATTTCGGGTCTTCTGTTTGGTTTGATTTGGGGGAATACCTGAACAACACCACCTATCACTGATGATTGACGGTCTCTTTTAGACTGGCCGACTTGAGGCTGCAAAAGTTGATTGCTTTGAGGAAATACAAAGAGTTGCTTGGAATCGATTTGGATTCCTAATAGTGTGAAATGACTCTCAATTTTCTGCCGATTTTGAGGATGTTGCGTGTTCGTGTTCTTTCCCCAATGTCAAAGAAGTCAGGAATTATGTGGGATTGGTACTTACTTGGCGGGACTCGTTTTCTCGATTCGGTGATGGGATTGATTTGGCCAAGAAATGTATGGCATAATGAACTGGGAAATCCACTACTGGGATTGTATTTTTATTGTGATTATATATACCGAAAATTTTATGTGAACCACGGTTCAGGTGAATTAAGGGGGGTTACCGAAAGCGGAGTGATTCGAAATAGTTAGCTATGCCAAGTTCGTTTCCCTACATGGTACAATGAGTGGGACTGTAAAATCTTGTTTATGAGGTGTAATTGATGTTTTTTGTATCATAAAGCATACTAGTAATAGACATATGGAGTGATGGGAAGAAAGTATGCTGGCTGTTTTCTTTCTGAACCACTTCGGCCCTAGCTTGATGGTAAAGTTATCATTTCAGTATCATTTGTTTCAATGATGTGTCATTGCCTAAGGAAATCATATTGGTGTTTTGTTTTCTCAGGGAGCAAGTGCCTCTGGGAGTGCGTTCAATCTCGACTCAAATTGGTGAGAATCACTGTCATACTTCTCTGCAGCCGTATGCTGGATAAGCCCCGAAAGGAAACAACTAACTTTTTGTTGTTTTACTTTTTCAGTTAGAAATCGGATGAAGAGTGTCAGGAACATTCAGAAAATTACAAAGGCTATGAAGATGGTTGCTGCATCGAAGTTGCGAGCCATTCAAACCAGAGCTGAAAATTCTCGTGGCCTGTGGCAGCCTTTTACGGCTCTTCTTGGTGACACTCCTGGTATGGTCGCAATGAAATCACCCATTCTTTGAAATACTATGCAATTTCCGTTGTCTACTGCAGTACTACATGCCGATTGTTGTGCTATATTTCTTCATTTTACATGTTGGGATTATGCTTTAGTTATTTCTCGATTTCTTCTCTCGTTTCATGCTGTATGTTTGTTATGTTTTTACCAGGGGTTGAAGTGAAGAAAAATGTCATTGTCACTATTTCCTCTGACAAAGGTCTCTGTGGTGGAATTAACTCTACATCAGTCAAGATAAGCAGAGCTATTCACAAGTTGACTTCTGGTACCCTTCTCTGGCTATATATTGCAGAATACTTGTTTATATGTTACTTCTATACTGATGATCAGTGTAATATTCCTTCAAACCTTATGAATAATTTATAGGCCCGGAAAAGGAAGTGAAGTATGTTATCTTGGGGGAAAAGGCGAAAGCTCAACTGATGCGTGATTCAAAGAAAGATATTGAGTTATGCATCACCGAGTTGCAAAAGAATCCTTTGAACTATACCCAGGTTGGTTTTATTTCATAAATTCATGATCTCCATAGCCTATCAATTATTTTGAATTTAGATATTTAGTAATATTGGCTGAAGTCAACAATGCATCGTTGCTATTTTCCAGTTAAGGAACTAGATTGGTATCTTATTAGCTCTTTGTCCATTTTCCTCGTTGCGGGTTGCTCGGAGGAACGTCAGTCAATGTTCTCCCTGTTATATGTTGCAGTAAATGTCCAGCGTCCATTGCTGTCCAAACTCTTAGAAGTTTGTTAGGATGAGGGATCTTTTCTTTTGTCCTGCTCTTGTTGTGCACTCAGCTAATGTTGCTTTTCCTTTCAGGTTGCCGTGTTAGCCGACGATATTTTGAAGAATGTAGAATTTGATGCTTTGAGGATTGTCTTCAACAAATTTCAGTCTGTTGTCGCGTTTCTGCCTACAATGTCGACTGTCTTGTCTCCAGAGGTGATTTAAGATTACAGTACCTTCTTTCTCTTGTTTGCCTCCATTCTTAATAAGATTCCAAATGATTTGCCGACATAGGTTGTTGAGAGAGAGGCAGAGGCTGGTGGAACGCTTGGTGCGCTAGATTCCTATGAGATTGAAGGTGGTGAAACGAAGGGAGAAATTCTCCAGAACCTTGCTGAGTTCCAGTTCTCTTGTGTAAGTTTATGTCTCAATCATTGTATTCGTGACCGTATATTGGCTTCCAAGACTGATCCCTTGCATCCTGAAGTTAAATGCCCTGAATATATACACTATAAAAAAAGACATGTATCTTATCACATAACATGGGTATACATGACTGTAACCAATCCTGTCCAAATTTTTACTTCTCAATGTTCATGAGTCAGATAACTGGGATGAACTTCTTGTCATGTTCTTTTTTTTTCCCAGGTAATGTTTAATGCAGTACTAGAGAATGCTTGCAGTGAGCAAGGTGCAAGGATGTCTGCCATGGACAGTTCAAGCAGAAACGCTGGAGATATGCTTGACCGCCTGACTATATTCTATAACAGGTCCCTTTCTTTTTCCCGTCTACATCTCTTCACATTAGTCATCAGATAATCCAGTAAATAGAATTCAGAGAGTGCAGGTTGGGTTTAGTTAATAAGATTTGTAAGAAAGCCATCCGTTCGCTTGTATCGATATCGGGATGTTTGGAGCTCAGTCACTAACGAATGGTGCATATCTCGTCGTCGTTTTGACAGGACTCGTCAAGCATCTATCACAACTGAGCTGATTGAGATTATCTCTGGAGCATCAGCACTGGAAGGCTAATCACAACAGATGGCGACGAAATAAGGTGTTAGCGGATAACCGAGTTGCAAGTTTTTTGTTTATGGGTGATATCATATCTTTTGAAGATGTTTTGTTGAGCAATTGCAATAATCCCCTTCCCCAGCATTATAGTTTCGTTTCTGGGAAATTGAAACGTGCTTTACCATTATTTACCCCTTCTGTTGAAGACTTGAAGTTGATAATTTGAGTTGAAATCAACGAGATGTCATCGACTACCAAATCAAATGTACATTGTGCTGTTGACTTTTCCATCGTATTATATTTCTGGATTTTTATGTATGAAAGCCCACAGCCCATTGGCTAGTGGGCCTATTAATGGCAGACATGTTGTCGCCAGTCTTCTTTGTTGGCCTTATACGCAATGGTATATATTTTTTTTTATGAATCATGATTATTTGTTTAATTAATTTTTGTCGTTTTGGTCGACGTTTTGGTTTTGACGATGATACGATTAGGTTAGAGGATTAAGAAGGTAGGGAAAGGGATTTGGATGGACGGTTCCCAATTTGCAAGGCATCGTTTGGTTTGTGATGTAATGGGAGTAAGAAAATATGAAAGGGATGGCCGATTACGTATAAGGCCAAGGACCTCGATTGATAGTTTAATTATGAAGAGACACCAATTTTGTGGTAACACGTGTTGGTGATTATTTCGTAAGTACCGCTTTGCTTGGGAGTGACTTATTGATAAATAAATATTCTGGTTGATATTTGGAATTGGTTTTCATTATTATCCGGTTCCCTTAGATTATGAGTTGTTAATGATAGAAAATTTCTTAGTAAAACCTCTTTTTATGGTAGCTCAAATGTGGTGTACTTTGTTTTTGTTAAGATGAAATTCCGTCGAACTTCCATCTCCGTGACGCGACTCGATGAATTCACGAAAGCAATAACTGTTATCAACGTTTAAACTAGCGATCTTTTGTCGATAGTCATTAAAAAAAAACAACACAGAAATAATTGTTATCAACGTTTAAACCAGCTATCTTTCGAATCCAAACCTACACATTTACCTGATAATGTACTTTTATTTTTTCCAACTAGTACAACTTACTCTAACCCACACCCCATACCCACTCTCCCGCTGAACGACCATTCTGACGTACTTAATTAAGTTGTTAATTCACATAAGAAGTTAATATAGCCGAGGTTACTCGTACGCATGGCGGAAATCGAGCCTTTCTCCTTCAAAATGACAGTTTAGCGGGTAATTATGATGCCAGGTGTCACGCATACACGTTTGATGGATTACCGACTATAGAGTGACTGAGAGAGTAGCTACTTAATTAATCTCTCTGGATCGATCATTAAGTTTTTTTTTAATGTAGTTTCTGCTAAGTCTGGCCGACATCTAAAATTCAAATCTCTGGTTCACGAGCTAGCTGTCTCAATTCCGTTACATGCACTAATAGTGAGTTTCACTATACTTGTCAGCGAGACTGTTTTTACGAGGTTCACTGATACAAATACAATGTGTGTTAGCTAGTTCATAAACAGGAAATAGTCAGTTTCACTATACTTCGAGGGAATACACATTACAAAGGAGTATGATGAGAAGTATTTATAGTACTTCTCCATATGGTCTAACCCTAATCCAATCTGATAAAAGAATAAGATTACAGATAGTCTGATTCAAGTCATATCAACAACTCTCTTGATCAACGGACGGTCGTAAATTCCGGTCGGAAGATAGATGTATAAAAAAAATCAATAATAGATTATTTTGTGTTGAAGTCACAATACAATCTAACAACTACTGCTTTTTGTTGACAGTGAATGTTCAAACGTAATATAATTGGTGTAGAATCATTCAATTATTGTACTTCTTGATTTTACCACTCACCAAACAAAAAACAAAATTTCTTGTATGCATGGGATATTGAGAGAGTGGAACATCCTAGAAATTGAATCATACTTAGAAATGATAATTGAATTCGAATTTTTTGAGTGTCTAATCCGGTTCAATTAGGATAAATCGAATAAACTTTTGTGTTAATTGGTTTTGAATAACTTGCGAGTTTTACTCACTTTGGAAATTGATTGGTTGGATTAGGCGCTACATTTATCGCAACTCAATTCACTTTCCACCTGATTTGTACCCAACAAAATCGAAAAGACATTGTTCTGTATGCAGTATGCTACACTGATAAATGATAATATGAATAACTTATAGATGTTATAACAATATAGTCTTATTAACGTAAATAATTTATGAAATTCATTAGTGGTTATTACAAATGTAAATAAATTGTACATGATTCAAAAATCGAACATCTCTCAACAACTCGAGTTATTGAGATTAACTGGTTCTTGACATCGTATCAGAGTCTTCTGTGAGCGAGATGTCTCTTGTACGAATCTCGATGACCATCACCTATTCTGTTAAGCACATGATATCCGGACCTGTGCAAATTTCAAATCCGTTTTGAGTCAACTTTCGTTTGAGGGGGGTGTGTTAGTAAATGATATATGACCCTTAATCGAACATCTATCAACAACTCGAGTTATTACAACCAACCGGTTCATAACAACGATATAGTTGTAACATAAATCTTCGATAATATAAGAATGCAAATATTTGGAGAAATTATTTGTGATTCTTCTCAATAAACCATAGATAAGCATTTGTTGAATTTTCTCCTAACAAAACCCATCAATATTTTGTGTGCAAAAATCATTTTCATGCTTTTAGCTACTCATACTATTCCCACCCTCCAAAATTATAAAAAAACACTCATCAATTTCCCTTCCCACACTCTTAAAACTCTCTCACTGCATTGCTCCCTATGTTCTCAAGCTCTCACCGCCGTCCCAACAACAGCCGCCGCACCGCCGCCGCCGCCGCCACCTCCTCCTCCTCCCCCCCTCCTCCGGCAACCATAGCCAGCACCCCTTCCTCCTCCTCCTCCTCTGCCAGCAGAGGAGCCCATGCCGACCACCACCACGATGACGACGAAACCGACGACCACGAAACCGAAGTCACGATACGTGACATCTACGCGCTGACCCCGCCGCGCCCCCCGCCGCCGCCGCCGCTCAGCCGCCCCTCCTCGTTGCTGATGAGCAGCGGCGAGCTGGGGACCACCGCCTCGAGCGAGAACTTCACCACCATGAGCAGGGAGTTCAACGCCCTCGTCCTCGCCGGCTCGGCCGCCGACACCGGAGGAGGGCCGGAACACGTCACCACCGCCGCCGCTGCGGCCGCCGCCGCCAACGTGAACAACTACTTGGCGAGGATCGGAGAGGACGACGACGACGTGGTGGTGGAGACGAACCCTCTGGCGATCGTCGCCGATCACAATCCGGTGATGGCGCCGTGGGGAAGGGGAGGCTCCGCCGCGTCGTCGGCGGCGATGGGCGGCGGAGGGGGAGGAGTGTCGACGGTGGGGAGGGTGAAGAAGGAGGAAGTGGAGACGAAGATCGGCGCGTGGCAGAACGAGGAGATTGCGAAGGTGAACAACAGGTTGAAGAGAGACGAAGCGATTATTAGCGGGTGGGAGAACGAGAAAGTGCAGAAGGCTAATGCCTGGATGAAGAAGATTGAGGTAAATAAATAATTAATTACTTTTCTAATTTGCAAAATCGATTAAATGCAGCATTACATCTTACACAATTGTGAAATCGAACCGGTTATTTGGATCGCTAAAAATCTTCCTAAAATTACTAAACGGGGTTTTCCCTTTTGTGTAATTAGTTATTTGTGTGATTTTGGAAACAATTAGTTTTCTAAGCAAAGATGTATTGATGATGGCAATAGATGAAGATGAATGCTTAGTCTTTAATCAACTCTATCTATCTCATATGTTTTGAGTTAATTATGAAGGATGGACAAAATCGAACATTGCCTTTATTTAATATGACTGGAAATAATCTGGCTAGACAATTATGTCGATTGCTCTTCGTAGTAAGGAAATATTTTTTTTCCACCCTTGCCACTTAGTCAGCGGCGGATCTAGGGGGGCCGCCCCCGGGCCATGGCCCTGCCCTCCCTCGATTCGGAACTAGTATAGCACGTGTAAATTTTCGATTTTTGGTGTTCGTTTCGGTGTTCGTCGTGTTACGGCCCAGCCTTCTCTACTTTTTTCCAATGTGGCCCAGTGCTCTACCCAATCCTGGATCCGCCGCTGCACTTAGTTGCTAGGGTTTGGTTTAGATGAATTCTTGTGTGGTCGGATTAGGTTGTTCTAGATATTATTTTTTGGGTGCCTTCCTATTTCTACAAAATGCGTGTATGTGGAAGTCACAATCATATAGTTATGAGTGTTCCACTCTACCAAGGACACGTCGTCATGCACGACAACAATTTCACAACCACTTGTTTTAATTAGTTAGACCTAAAATTAATCAAGTTTCATTATGTCAAAATTCCCAGCCTAATTAATAATTAACCATGATGTCTTGTCCACATTTTTTTTTTTGTAATTATCTGTTGTTCTTCTGATAATACACACTCGTCAAAACTAATGAATTAGAGTCTTCAACCTTCTAATCACCAGCTCCCCCATAATTGATAAAAATTAAAAAGAAAAAAAGGGAAACGACAAGATTCTTTATTGAAGTCTCATCACATTCCCATTAATAAGTAAATTAAGCATAATTTTTTTCCCAGATTAGGGTTAGGAATTCAATTCGTGTTGGACACCTAAACCAAGATATTTCTTTAATCTTTGTTTGTATTTGTGTACTCTTTTTCCTTACCAAAAAAAAGGAAAAACTTTTCACCAAAATTAAAGTAGATGCTAATCACTTTGATGATATATGAATGAGAAAAGATAATGTAGAAAACTCAAAACTGCAAAAGATTTTTTTAAGTATTTTCGTTTGATGATCTGGTCCCGAAAATACGATACATCGGTATAAAAGATTGAGTGGGTTCATTGTCTTACATAATACGATCATATTTTGGGTAGTATAATTTGTACAAAAGATGGCAAGACATGGGTTTTGTAATCCTGAATTTTGTATCGTAACCAAAACCTAAATGAATTAAGACTCCTGGGACGATATTCTATTGTAAATATTTTTTAACAACGGACAAATATCTAATTGGAACCAGCAATCTCATTGTTGGAAGTTTGTTTGTCTGGGTATATGCTCAAATGTGAACCAATTAATTAACTGATCTCGTCATGACATTTACCACAACTCCTAGCTTTTAGTTTCTTACCATTATTGCTTGAAAATTGAAATGTGCAGAGGAAGCTGGAGGAGAGGAGGGCTAGGGCACTAGAGAAGATGCAGAACAAGGTGGCCAAAGCACACAGGAAAGCAGAGGAGAGGAGGGCATCTGCAGAAGCCAAGAGAGGGACCAAAGTTGCCAGAATCCTCGAGGTCGCCAATTTGATGAGAGCAGTTGGGAAAGCACCAACCAAGAGGTCCTTCTTCTGAAATAGAAGAGATATATAGATAATGATATATAGATATATCTCCCTCTGCTCAAAGAGAAACCCAGAAAAGGAGGTTACTTGATAGCCAAGTTAAGTGGGGAGGGTTGTTTGGTCCTGTATAATGTTTTGAATTGCAGGGCAAGCAACCCTAGATAAGGACACCATTATGGTCATGGCTGGGAGTGGAGTGGAGTGGAGTGGAGTGGCAAGTGAAGGACTAAAACCACATAGCAAATATTTTGCTTCCTGTTGTGTGTGTTGAGGTGTTTTTAGGGTTTTTTTTTTCTGTTGTTGTTTTTAGTACTGTACAGTTGTAATGTTTCTACTCTGTAAATATACTATCCAACAAAAAATGTACTTTCATCGATAGATTAGCGTTTGGTCGAGTATTACCTGAGGATATTTACATTCGAGACTCGTTTGTCGGTAGATCGACGTTTGATCTGAGTATCACCTGTGGATATTACATTCCTTGGCAATCCCCCCTCTAGTGGCCGAGCATTTGTCTTCTCCGGCTGCATTATCCTCATTCAAGCTGTTAACGATGCTGTCCTTTTGGCCTCGGAAATACACAGCCTGGATTTCAACAGTAGAGTACATCATCAACTCTTACTTCTGAATCATTCACTCTATGAATACATAAGTGTGAAGTTAATTGAGCTGCAAAATCTGTTGTTCTGAATCATTCACTCCCTCAATTATAACAAATGAAAGTAACTATTCTTATAAGAACATGTATTGTTAAGCAAATATCGATCGTGGATGATCATCGATTACATTAGATACACAAATTAGTGTTACTTGTAACCTCTCGGCTTTCAGCCTATATTTGAATTCATTTTTATTACTCATTGTTGTACATTCATGTACATTGATAACAGAAATTTAGGGTTATATAAAGTATATACCTATAAATACAACATCTCGTTATACTAAACAAGAGATGACGAGAAAACTTTCTGTCATCTCCACTCTTCTCTTATAGTCGTTTATCTTCTTCATTAGTTTCTTTGACATGTATACTATTTTTTCCCTAAAAATTTTACTCAAACTTATTCCAGAAATGACATATCTAGAATACATGAATTATTGAAGACTCTGTAGACTAGACATGGTAGTTCATCCTGTCATTTCAATGGCATAACCGAAGACTATGTGACAGACAAATTCAATTCAATTCAGTGTCTCCACATTTCCTCTTCCCTCTGCCATCTTCTATTGTTGTTTTCTCCTTTCCATTCTTTTTGGTAGAATTTCTTTGTCAGTTTTATCTTCTTTTGCTTTCTTGTGTTCAACAAAATTAGACAGCTTATTAATATTTTTCAAACCCCTGATCCACCTTATCTTTAACCCCACCACCAATCCAGTCTTTTCCTTTCCATTCACCTCATATTTATCAATGCTTTCCCTTTTCCTTTTTGAACATATTGATTGTCTTTTCCTGAGGAGCAGAAATGGACACATATCATGCAACATTTTTTATTTGAGAACTCAGCAATGCCTACCCCATTAAACAAACACTTTCAGCAGAAGTTAGGTCTGATTAAGGAGTCCAAAAGGTTGTTAATAATAGAGGTCTCCCGATTATCCCAATGTGATGTTCCTAACCTTTTCCTCCTAATCCTAAGTGGGAATAAGTTAATTCTTCTTTTTTTATAAAACCAAACAAGAAAGTGGACTCGTGAGATTACCTGAGTTTCGTAAAATGCATTGTAGCTTCCACCCTTCATTTTGGAGGTAGACTATGATGCTGTCCCTTTTGTGAACGCGACCTGCCATACAAAGATGTGGTTACAGGAAAAGCTAAAGTTAAATAATGATGTAAGTTTTGGCTTAGGGGACCTTATCAGAGCAAAAGAAGAAACCTTTTTCTTTTCATTTCTCAAGCTATGGATGAGTGCAGAATGATACGTTGCATCCATCAAATGATATCAATGCAAGAACTAATCGCTAGAAACTGTCTGTAGTGGGCAAAGCTGTTGGAACTGTGCATATCTTTACAACTCGAAAGAGCACTTACTGTTAATAATAATACTATCCAACCATAAAATGAAGGAGTGATATAAAGTGACCCCAAAAAAACAAAAGAGCAGCACTTTTACGAGTCACTAAAACAGAACCGCAAATTGCGTAATCAGTGTCTTCCAATTGGTAAACTAATAAAGCGGGAGGGGAAACAAAATGTTTGGTAAAAATGTCGAAAAGGTCGCCTAGGATGTTGAACAAAGGAAAAGAGAAAACAGGAGATGCAGTGAACTCAACTGGTTGACGTTGTTGGATTGCACATAACCATGCCGTACATCCAACAACTGAGATCACATGACCATGTGATGCAATGGCACTAGCCCGTGCTGATGCTTACTCATCAGCATGGTAGCAAAATTGAAAATTCAGTGAACTCATCTGCAAATAAGGCAGGGAGCATTATATTTCATTCATTACCTTGTGGGGATGAATATAAAAGAGCACCTTTTTCCAGTAAGTTGATGACATGATTCGTTAGCCAACATACTACAAATCCTTCATTCCCGCGGCTGTTGAACATTTTGACGTCTCATCTTCTCGACACAGTTGATGATGCTGAACTTACAGCACAAGCAGCTCACTGAACGCCTTGTCTCAACCTTACCAAAGCCACAAAAAGAAAGAAAAAAGTGAAAAGGGTATCACATAAACATAATGCATAAATTACAAAGATTTAAGAAAAGGCAGATGCATATTGGATCTTCAGCTAAGTTTCCATGGTGATCTAAAATCTGTAGATCAACTTTCCAGTGTTAACATTGGCTAATTTGAGTAAGAAAGCAGATAGTGAGCTAAGCAAATGTCAGCATGTCCTAGATATGGATCCAAATTATAGATATGGTTACTGAAATTGACAAAAGAATGACACCACTTAACTTGCATGATCTCTAAGATCTTAATAGAATCCATCCATTAATGAGTTGGAATTTACCAAACCGACCTGCTAGTTGAACTATGAGGACCACCGAGACTTCTATGACTACATGTTCTCTCTAGGCCTCTTCCACTGTCTTTCGATATGCGGAAGGGAAAACAGAGAGCAGAACGCTAGGATCTTCAATTCATCACTTAAGCGATCACTTGCCTGGTGAAATAAAAATACTGTCCCAGTAATATGCAGCCTGAAAGGGAACTGGAAGTGTTGTCCTACTCCTAAAATTGTAAGGCACAACACAACTCCCTCCACATGAAGGTCACCTGCCCAAAAGAGCAACAAATGTCAACAAGTACTTGCAAAATTAATCACAGATTACATAAGTCATGAAAAGGAAAAAGCCACATCATTGTTGAGCACACTTACAAAAACACTGCGCTTATAGCATAGTAGGAACTTTTTAAAACACCTGAATAGTAGCAAGAATTTCTTTTTGGGCAATTAACTATTGGCAAAAATGCTTTATACTTCAGGAAAGAGGCATGTAATTAATACATAAGCATGTCTTAGAGATCTTATTCTAAGGATGTACCTGTCCACTTTGAAGTCACGTGTTAATTCTTTTACCTTCCTGCAGACCTCATTAGGTGTAGCACATGCTCATGGAAGTGCCAACCATGCAGATATTAGACTAGGCAATTGCCTATTCCATCCTTGTCCTCTACTGAAGCAGTTTGCAAACTTGATGATCACTCAGAAACTAGTCCGATTGCAATGACCCACTGCAGGGATTCCAAATAAGCTGATATCAGTGATACCAACAGAGTTCCATCTCATCTCATTTGTTAACAAATCCAATCTTAAATAGATTTCTTCGACTTGTGGATGATCTTTCCCACTAGCAACAAAGTGATGAAATTTGTTATCAATCTCAATCCAGCTAACACCAGCCTCCTTGTGTAAGTTCAAGTCATTCATAATGGTTCTTACCCTAGCTTCCTCAGGTAACATTCCTTTCCCAGCATACATATTCGAAACGAGTATGTAAGGTCCAGCCTCTTCAGGAGACAAATCAAGCAGAATTTTGGAAGCCAGCCTACCAATATTCAGATCTCCGTATAATTTGCAAACAACCATGCAAGAATAGTGCTCAACTGATGGCTGAATACCATATTTCGACTCCATTGAACTGAAAAAGCATATACCATCTTCCCACAAACCTGAGTAGCTGCAGGCTTGGAGGATCGCCAATAATGTGATCTCATCAGGAGTGAAGCCTTTTGCCTTCATTTGTTCAAACAGAAGGAGTGGCCTTTGTCCTTTACCATGAAGACTATAACCAGAGATTAAAGCATTCCACGACATAAGATCATGGCAATTGATATCATTGAAGATCTGATGAGCATCTTCAAGGCTTCCACATTTGGCATACATTGTAATGATAGAGTTTGCCACAAAAACGTCATTTTCATAACCTGTCTTGACAGCACAAGCATGGAGTATTTTCCCGCTTACTAAGGAAGGTTGAGTAGCAGATAAACTGAAGAGGCGTGATAAAGAGACAGACTCAGGTTTATTTCCATCAGATCTTAACTGGCTAAGCAAAACCAAGGGATCTACATATTCAGCTCCACCCTTGTCCATACACACTGTTAGAAAGGCATTGAATGAAGTTGTACTCATATTTGAACTTACCATTACTCTTGCCAACTGCATGTTCCCGTATTTGCCATATAATTCTACAAGAACAGCTACAACCTCAGGATCATGGAGATAACCAAGCTTTGTAACCAATCCATGAACTTGAGCTCCCAATTCTAAGTTCTGCCATTCCAAACATCCATTTAGAATGGTAGAAAACAAGTTAGAGTCACAGTTGACACCAAGTCCCAGGAACACAAAGAAAGCACCAAAAGCTTGTTGATAAAAACCATTCCTTATGTAGCTTGAGATAAGAGCAGTCCAAGTAATCAAATTCCTGTGGTTCATAGCAGAAAACACTGTTTCAACCTCTTTAACCATTCCATTCTTTCCATACATGGAAATAATTGCATTTTCAACTGATATTTCATCTACAAAACCGAACTTAATTCCAAGGCCGTGCAATTGCCTACCTTCCTCAACACCTAGAGTTTCGTTGCACATGCTAAGCGTGTTAGTGAATGCATAATCATTCGGCACCAAATCAGCAGAAAGCAGATCCACGAAAACCTCCATAGCTGTCTCACCACATCCCCCATTACCATATTCCAAAATCATCAAGTTGAAGCAGCGAAAATCTTTACCCGGTATGCTACTGTAGATTTTCTCTGCTTCACTCAACTGCCCACTTCTTGAGTACATCGAAATCAAAGAAGTGCTCACATAAACATTCTCCTCAAACCCACATTTCACAACAAAACCCTGAATTTGTTCCCCCAATATCTGGTCCCCTTGTGAGCTACACGCCTGCAGAATCACAGAGCAAGTATGCTCGTTAAACTTTTCTCCCAGTTGATGCATTTTAACCACAGCTTCAAGCATACCCGCTCGGTCTTCATTATCGCAGTACCCCTTAATCAATGACGTCCAAGTAATGGTATTTCTCACAAACATTTCATCAAACACCTTCCTCGCCAAATCCGTTCTACCCAATTTCGAATAGAATTCGACAACGTTGTTCCCCTTAAATGGGTCATCCCCGAACCCTGATTTCACTAAGCACGCGTGAATCGCTAGACCCAGTAAGAAATCGCCGGACCTGGCTGAGATCTTGAGCAGGTGAGGCCAATCACTCAACAGATGAACTTCGTCGCAAGGCAACCCATCAAACAAGGCACATCCGAGAGTAATTCCCTGTTTGGATTCCTGCGGTGTAGTAGTTTTGACATTTCTGGGACCGGAAGAGGACGCGGGAACCGGTGTACACGGTTTGAACTTTGAACGGACGAGGGAACGGTCGTTGGAATGGTGTGGCGGGAAGTAGGGTAGTCATTCTCAAATCGGATCTCGACTATTGTTGTGATGCTCAGAGGTGGACGATGAAACCAATACAACCAATGGGATGGGTAATTATCCAAAACGGTTACCTAACTTCAGTATTTGAACAAAATGATCACATAACGTTTATTATTTTTCAAAGTGATGCTACAACTTTGAAAATTCGTAACAAATGATCACATTTATCAATTTTCATCCAAAAATTTGTCCAACTTGAAATGTTAAATTAATAAAAACTAGAAATCGTGTCAAGCTTCACCCGAGTCCTCGAACCACTCGACCGTATTCGTAGAAATTATAGTTATATCCGACTTGAAAAGATGAAACACGCATCTAATAATTGGCCAGGCGTGATTTTCTTTTTTTATCTTTACGAGAAAGACATGGCAAATTAAAGGTAATTTTTAATGGAATGACGAATTCAAACTTGTAACCTATGTTTGTGTTTTTCATTATGGGTCGAGTATAAATTATACAACGAGTAAGAAAGTTGTTAAAAAGCATGTGATTTGATCAATCCAATTCTTTTACCGTGGTTTTGAGTTCTTTTTGTCTCCTCATGAGTAAAATTATTTGGCTCTCGTATATTCATACTTCAAGGACATGCCCTTTGTTCTGGCAGTTTGCAATTTCGTTGGGTTCGTTGGTGCTTAGGTAGACTTTGGTGCAATTGTGCTGGCTTAATAATTTGTTTGGTAAAGCCTGGAAGGCTAACATGATAAGATGGATGATATTTTGGATAAACTTGGATGCAAATTATACTTGTAAGTTGTAACTTGAAACCTATCCTTACATTTTTGGGGAAAGCTATATTAATATGACCATTTTTCTCAAACGTCAAAGTAATATGACTATTTTGGATAATTATCCAACAGGACGTCTACGGGCTCTAATGGTGAAGTGCAAGCTTGGGCTTTTTAGGGGCCCGTTATTTGGATGACGTGGTTGGATTTGAGCCCGGCCCACGCAAGTCGAATACCAACCTCTCAAATCCTTTTGTTTTTCCGTTGGTTTTAACTTTCATCGCCAAATCCATTTCTCTTCCAATCCTCTTTTCTTTTCCCAGTGAAGGAATCGAGCGACTGGAGAGAAGAGAAGAGAGCAATGGAGTTGGCCACCAAGTTCCATAGCTCTTCCTTCTCTATCTTCAGCGCTCCAATTTACAAAGGTAAAACCGTTGCTGCTTCTCCGTCTTCTTCTTCATCATCATCATCACTTCAGCTTTCGAAGCAATGGTTGGGCGCCGGCTTATCGTCTCGGACGGCTACTGCGGCCAAAGCTACGCCGTCGTTGAGGTTTCTGTCGAGGCAGCAGCGGAAGTCAATTATCAGTCCGGTTAAGTGCTCCGTTTCTCAGACCACGCCGGCAGAAACTTCCGCGGGTAATTCCTTCTTCCGTGCTAATTGCGGTAATTTGCTGAATTTGATCATGTGAGTGTATGGATTATGGATATAACTTACTACCGAATTGTATCAGAGAAGAAGAGTCAATTGATGAGAAGAAGCGATATAAGGAACATTGCAATCGTGGCTCATGTCGATCATGGAAAGACGACTTTGGTTGATTCCATGTTGAAGCAAGCTAAGGTAACATTGGCGAATTTCGTTTTTAGTAGACCGATTCTTCATATTGGCGGATGAAGCATGCCTGTTTAGGTTTAGGGCAACCAGAGATAGTGATGTGAACTTGCATGTTTGACAATGCTTGCTGGAACAACGCTAAATTTTGATGCGCAGGTGTTTCGTGACAATCAAATTATGCAAGAAAGGATAATGGACTCAAATGATTTGGAGCGCGAAAGAGGGATTACGATACTGAGCAAGAACACGTCTATTACTTACAAGGATACCAAGATCAATATTATTGATACTCCAGGCCATTCTGATTTCGGTGGTGAAGTGGAGCGCATCCTGAATATGGTTGAAGGAGTCCTTCTAGTGGTACTATTTCCTTCCCTACCTACTTACCCTTGCAGGAAGCCAGGAACTAAACTTGCTGAAGGGACTATCTCTTTCTTGGTTTGGGGTGTGGGATGTTTTGAATGCTCAAATATTTCTTAACTTCACAAGCTTCTTAACTATTAAAGGCTGCAGCTAGTAACTGGAGTTTGGCAGGAATTTTTCCTAGCAGTTCCCATTTATTGTTTGTTCGAGCATTTACATGAACTTATGATTTTGGGTTCTTTGAATCACAGACGTTGATTCTTATTACTGCTTGCAATGGGCTATCTGTGCTTGCTCTTGCCCGAAGTGATTAATATGGAATGCCCTATCTAATAAATTTACTTTTTTGTGTGTTGTAGGTAGATTCTGTTGAGGGCCCAATGCCGCAGACCAGATTTGTTTTGAAGAAGGCTCTGGAGTTTGGCCATGCTGTCGTTGTTGTTGTCAACAAAATTGATAGACCTTCAGCTCGTCCAGAGTTTGTCATCAACTCCACCTTTGAGCTCTTCATTGAGCTGAATGCATCAGATGAGCAGGTACTCTATGATTCACCTTCATGATTTTGTGTTTTAGAAGTCCACATTTGCAGAGCCTAGATAGATATGCAATTTCCTCTTATTTAGGTTTCCCCCGGTTTCTGTTGAGAGCATCAGGGAGAACAACAAAAATACTGAACTATTAATAAAGTAAAAATAATTTTTTCATGAATAGTAAATAGGAGTTAATAAAAAAAGGCTTCCCAGTCGGAAATCTGGGTTGTTGATGTTTTTTTAGCTTGTTGGTATGGGAATCAAGGGTGCATGTAAAGTTTGACTCTAATTGCATTGTTCTTGATCTTCTGCAGTGTGATTTCCAATCTATTTATGCCAGTGGCATTCAAGGAAAGGCAGGATTGTCTCCTGATGATTTGGCTGAGGATCTTGGACCACTTTTCGAGTCTGTAATCAGATGCATACCCGGACCCCGTATAGAAAAAGATGGTGCTCTGCAAATGCTTGTAAGTTGTTTGTTTTATTTATCATCGTTCCTACTGTGTTCTTGAATAGCAGCCTATCGGTTCTGTGTTGGGACCTACATAACCTGCTTCACCTCCATTTCTGGTGTTGTACCAAATTTCATGTCTAAATCAAGGTGGTTGTGTTTTATTTCATCAAAAGTTTCTCTGTTGTTTCCTGAATATGTTTCTTAATATGTGTATATACTGTGTCTTCATCTATTTTATAGGCGACGAATATTGAATATGATGAACATAAGGGACGTATAGCTATTGGACGTGTTCACGCTGGGTCCCTCCGGAGGGGGATGGACGTTAGGGTGAGTACTTCCTTCGTTGTTTAACTTCGATTCTTTTCCTTGAGGAAAATTCTTTATGAGGATATGACCCCTGCCATTATATTTAGCGTAACAAAACAATCGACATGATAGAAAGAGAAGGACCCAATGTCTGATAAAAGCTCAGTGTGATTACCTTTCTCGGTTACTCACTGCCTTGAAGAAGCAGCATGTGATTGCCACATGGTTCTTGTTTGCAGTTACTTCCAGTCTAAGTTTTGTTTTTCCATGGGTATTATAAATAGGAAAATGTACAATTATGTCTTCCTTTAGTCTTTAACCTTCATCTCTTTTAATCAAATATCAAGACAGGGAACCTTATGTACTGTGGCTTGATTATTTTAGGTATGCACATCTGAAGACACGTGTAGATTTGCAAGGATTAGTGAGCTTTTTGTGTATGAGAAGTTCTTCAGGGTTCCGGTAGAAAGTGTTGAAGCTGGTGACATTTGTGCTGTCTGTGGAATTGATGATATTCAGGTAAGCTTTTATTGACCAGCTTCCTACCCCCTGCCTCATCCTCATTTTCTAACATTAAGGAAAAGCTCTTTCTTATATTTGTCGCGTGGTTGTAAATCTGGTGTATCTCTATGAGCAGACTGCTAGATTTGGTCCATATATTCATGTCAAAAGCTGTTGCCTTCAACAGCAAATAACATAATTGTACCGATGGTCTGTGCTTTAAACAATTTTGATTCGTCTCAGTATCAGCTTCTACCTCCCTTCTGTTATATAAGAGCATGGAAATGTAATTGACTGTGCTGGTTTTCTAGAGTATTTTGTATGACAATATAATTTTCTTGATCAGATTGGAGAGACCATAGCCGATAAAGCAGCAGGGAAGCCATTACCTTCTATCAAGGTGGAAGAGCCAACTGTAAAGATGGCTTTCTCCATAAATACTTCACCGTTCGTTGGTAGAGAGGTTCGCTTACAACTCTGCAATTCACAAAATTTGTGGCCCATGATTCTTTATTCATTGATATTTTAACTTCTGAAAGAGTTCAAAGTATTTCCTCCATGTGATCAATATTTGGATCTTAATTTTCATTTCTTTATTTATTTTTCTTATTTTGGTGGTTCTCCTGCTTCATTGTCTTATTGTTCCTTCTGCATCTTTCTTCAAATTTCCAAGCAACTTACCAAGGTTCGGTCCTAAATGTCAGGGGAAGTATGTGACAAGCAGAAATTTAAGAGATAGACTCTTCCGTGAACTTGAGCGAAATTTGGCCATGAAAGTTGAAGAGGGTGAATCCTCGGATACTTTTATAGTCAGTGGACGTGGTACTTTACACATCACCATATTGATAGAGAACATGTATGTATAAGCCCTTTCACTTTCTGTTTAATCTCCACTAGAACATTTAGATTCTGAAATGCTCTCGCGATGATCCTGTTTCAGGCGAAGGGAAGGATATGAATTCATGGTGGGGCCTCCTAAGGTGATTAACAAAAGGGTGGATGAAAAATTGTTTGAACCATTTGAGGTAACAATTCCATTTGGTTATACTGGCGTTTTCGTTTATTTTTCTCCGTCCGAAATGGAAAACTAGGAATCTATAGGCATCGTTTATAATTGTTTTTCCGTTCTTACCATACCCTGCTCCACCCAGCAAGTAGCCAATGTCAGTAGTTACTGTTGAAATTCAGTTCTCCAAGTTTCCCTTTACCAATTATCTCTTACATATTTGACTGCAGATTGCAACCGTTGAGGTTCCTGAAGAGCACATGGGCGCTGTTGTAGAGCTTTTGGGGAAAAGGCGTGGGCAAATGTTCGACATGCAAGGAGTTGGGTATGTGGAATGTTCTTTTGTTATTATGTTCACGTAATTCAGAGTCTGCTATGACTGCCTGTTTATCCAGTTCTCTCAATAGATACATAGTTGGATATGTCCGGCTGATGGCCGCAATGCTCTGCACTTATCTTTGCTGATTTTGGTTGGAAATTTTGCTTCATTAGGTCAGAGGGTACTACATTTCTGAAATACAAAATTCCCACTCGTGGCCTTCTTGGAGTGAGAAATGCAATTTTGACTGCATCCCGCGGAACAGCAGTTCTCAACACCATATTCGATGGATACGGCCCTTGGGCTGGTGACATTAGCACGAGAGATCAAGGCTCATTGGTAATTACCATGCGTAACCTTTCTTGATAACAAACTCTCCATAATGGAATAAATTGATTCCATTGTGCAGGCATGTCTAAGTATAGGTTGCCAATGCATGTTTGATTTTACAGGTAGCATTTGAGGAGGGAACATCCACTTCTTACGCGATGGCTAGTTCACAGGACAGAGGCCAGTTGTTCATTGGTCCAGGCGTGGACGTCTACAAAGGCCAAATCGTCGGAATCCACCAGCGATCTGGCGACCTATCCCTCAACGTCTGCAAGAAGAAGGCTGCAACGAACGTGCGTTCAAACAAAGAGCAAACAGGTATACCATTAAACCGTTCTTTAGAACTTCTTTCTCCTTTCATCCCCATGAAATTCATTTTTCATTTTAACTGTTGCTGTTGGATGCAGTTGTTCTCGATACACCCTTGGATTACAGCCTGGACGACTGCATAGAGTACATTCAAGAGGACGAACTGGTGGAGGTCACGCCAGCGAGCATCCGCATGTGCAAGAACCCCAAGTTCACCAAGAAGGGCAGCAGGTGAGAGCTGAGGCCATTGGATCCTTTTATACATCTCAGACAATAAGTTAACTTTGCGGATCCTCATATTTTTCGGCAGAATTAATTCCGGTATAGTTAGAAAGATGTGTTGGTCCTTCTCTTTTACTGCATGCATTATGCATATGTATTGCCGTTTTCACGGCCTGGGAATCCAGTCATCAATTTAGGAATGAATAGACAGCATAGATCAATCTTCCAGTTGAGTTGGATGAGTTGGTTGTATATTTGTATATAACCAGATATGTTGAGAGATCCATTGTTGTACTTATTTGGACTTGCATCATTTTGATAGCCTCCAACAGTACCATATCATATGTCATCTCATTTGCGCTCAGATATTCATGAAAATCGAAGTAATCCCTGTCATATGTGCTAGAGTTTCTCGTCGAATGAAGGTGGAATCCATATTGCGAGTGTCCTTTATGAACGAAAGTGAAGAAGCGATGAAGTCGTTTTCGGATAGGGAACTTCTACCCGTAAGGAACAAGTCTCTCGTCTTACAGAGCTCTCAGCTCTGTAAGACCGACGAGAGACTGTTTGCTTAGAGATAATCGAAATATTGGGTTAGTTATTGGATGTGAACATAACGGTTGTTTTGGTTTTGATCACTTTACAGATTAGACGCGTAAATTGTTCAATAAGAACATAACCAGAACTTTGAAGTTAACTTGTAAGTCAGAAGAACTGCAAATTTTGGCCAAGGGAGACTAAAAAGAAAGAAGAAATGTTTAGTATTACAATGTACCAAAATTGGGGGTGGGATTCAACAAAAACTGTGATCCATAAACTTGACAAATTCACAGAAATCAATCCTCCCATCCCCATTCACATCAAAAGCTCCAATCATCTTCTTGCAGCTCTCCAACTCAACTCCTTCCTTCAATCCCAACTGACACATGACCCTCTGCAACTCCGTTTCATCAATGAACCCATCTCTGTTCACATCGAACACCTCAAATGCTTCTTTCACTTCCTCCAAGCTCGGCTCCTTCTCGTCGAACAACTCCAGAAGCTGGTCAGCACCCATCGATTGTTTCAGCTGCTGCCCTTCTGGGTCGCAAAAATATCCGAGCTTTCCCATCACTACCTCCACATCTTCTCTGCTAATAACCAGAGGAGCCGGGCTCTGTTTCTGCTCCAACTCTGCCTCTTCCTTCTTCTCCTCTCCTTCTGATACTACTACTTCCACACCAGCTCCAAGTCTCAGTTGGGATTGGAGGAAAAAGGAGAATCTGGAGAGGAGTTTGGGGAAGCTTCTAACCCGATCGAAGATCAATTTACAGAGAATGATATCATAGAACAGTGAAATTAGAGAAGAAGATTGGCTGGTGGAGACGACGCCTTCTTGGGGAGTAATCAAGTAATAGAAATCTAAGAAAGCCATTGTTTTTACAAGGCAAAGAATGAGATTAAACGTAGGGAGATTTTGTTTGAAAACCTCTCCTCTGTGGAAACTGTTCCCCCTTTCTCCCTTCCTTTTTTGCTCTGTTTTGAGAAGAGGAGAAAACAGAGGAGTAGTTGGTTTATGTTTGAGTTGATGGTTGTTTGTTGAATTGGAGGGAAGAATGGACCTCGTTTGTTGTTTATATACATGGCGAAAGGGGAAGGGAAGAGGAAGCTGCAGTTGGCTTGAGGAATGGGTCATTTCGTCTTGCCTGTCGCCATCGCAGAGAAAAGAAAACATCAACTTTGGTGGGAAATTTCTTGCTTCTTTCTTTCTTCGTTCCTCTTCCTCCACTCTCTAGTCAGCCCCGTGGACTGTTAAAAAACCCACTCCCACGAATATGCTAAAATAATTGACTTGGAAAATTTATATAGCTGAAATTTCCTGGGAATAAATTTATATAGCCGCCGGCGGCCGGCGGCCAGCCTCTGTGTGTTTTTCCAGGAAGTAGGAAGTGAGCTTCGTCCGACGACTACATTTTCTTGTTTGGGCTTTTGGAATGTTGCGGGAAAGCCCAAACCTAGGATTCTGATCCATGGACTTGAGCCCAGTTCATTCCGTACCAAATTTTATATCATAAGCCAAAATTTCGTGAAATAAGAAAGTTGTTGACTTATTTGTAAAATAGATTAAAGTAGAGGGGCCTGAGTGATTATTTACCGAACCGTCCCTGAAAAATCAAAATCATCGTTTCCCGGTTCTGCCAGCCTGAATGATCATATTCTTCGCTTTGGTGTGCGAAGAAGAGAAGGGAAGTGCGGCGGAGAGCAGTTTCCTTTTTCCCGATGATTGTTGCTGCCGACGGGGAGCGTCCGGCGTTTAATGAATTCGACCGGCGGTGGGTGCTGCTCGGCGTTGCTTCAACTTTGATTTCGGCTCTTCATCTCTGCTGTACTCTCTCCGTCGTTCATCTTTGTTCTGTGAGGAATGTCAGGCAGGCAGGACAGCTTAATTAATAGTCTTCACATCGGCCGCAGATTCGGTCTTCTTCTCCTTTCCGTTTTCTCTTTTCGGTGAGGCGTTCGACTCTCTGTCTTTTCCGTTGTAAACAAACGGTATGTCGTTCTCCCTTGCTCATTTGACTAGGCTCTTAAAGCTCTCCGCCGATACCAAAAACATCAGAACCGGTAGAATGATCCACGCCCATCTAGTCGTCATGAATCACACCGTTGGTAAGAACTCTGTGGAGGCCAACTCATTGATTAATTTCTACTCAAAATGTGGCGATTTATGGGATGCTCGCAACCTGTTCGATGGTTTGACTGAAAGAAACGCTGGGTATTTGCAGTATGGGATGCCACTAGAAGTGATTGGGTTGTTTAAACACATGGTGTCCGAGTCTCGGATTAGGCCGAACGAGTACGTTTTCGCTACTGTTGTTTCATCCTGTTCTGCCTGTCGAAGAGTTGAGGTGGGTATGCAATGCCATGTTCATGTGTTGAAGCTGGGATTGGTTTTCCATGATTACGTCCGAGACGGTCTGGTGGACATGTATTCCAAGTGCCTTCGCATTGATGAAGCAGTTCGGCTATGGAATTCGGTACCAGGAAATTATACTTATTCCTATCAGTTGATTTTAAATGGACTAGTTGAACATGGGTATGCAGAGCAAGGTTTGGAGATTTTGAGGAAGATGATTGATGAAGATTTCGAATGGGACGGTACTACTTGGGTCAGTGTTTTTGCGCTTTTGGCTTGTCTTAGAGATTTGAGATTGGCTAGGCAAGCCCATGGAAAGTTGATTACGAGTAATCTTGAGTGTGATATGTATGTCAATAGTGCCCTCATCAACATGTATGGCAAATGTGGGAACCCTTTGAATGCTAGGAGAGTTTTTGATGGGTTGCAAGATCGCAATGTTGTGTTATGGACATCCATCATGGCTGCCTATTCCCAGAATGAGTTTTTTGAGGAGGCATTGAATTTGTTGCCTGCCATGGAACTCGATGATGTTCGGCCAAACGAGTTTACTTTTGCTATATCCATGAATGCTAGTGCTGGATTGTCTACATTGAGGCACGGGTACCTTTTACATGCACGTGCTATGAAGGCTGGTTTTAATGATCATGCTATTGTTGGAAATGGGTTGATCAATATGTACACCAAAAGTGGAAACATAGGAGCTGCAAGTCGTATATTTTCAGGCATGAAATGTCGCAACATCATCTCATGGAATGCAATGATATGTGGCTTTTCGCATCATGGACTTGGAAAGGAAGCCCTTCTAGCATTTGAGGACATGTTGGCTGAAGCAGTCCATCCTAACTATGTTACTTTCATCGGGGTTCTCTCTGCCTGTACTCATTTAGGTCTGGTGGACAAAGGTTTCTACTACTTTAACTACCTAATGGGACAGATGGGCATAGAGCCTGGATTAGAACATTACACCTGCATGATTGGCCTTCTAGGAAAAACTGGAAAACTGGATGAGGCCAAGAATTTTATGATGATGTCCAGTATGGTAACATGGGATGTTGTTGCATGGCGTACTTTGCTCAATGCTTGTCATCTTCACAAGAATTACAATTTAGAAGAGCAGGTCGCCAAATCCATTCTCGAGATGGACCCTCATGACATGGGCTCATATACAATGCTCTCTAATACATATGCCAGGGAAAAGAGATGGGATGTAGTTGCCAAGATCCGGAAGTTGATGAATGACAGAAACATAAAGAAGGAGCCCGGGGCGAGCTGGATAGAGATACAAAATGTGACTCATGTCTTTGTCTCAAATGACAAAAAACATCCAGAAATTCTTGAGAAGGTAAAGGAGCTTATTGCATTGATCAAGCCATCGGGACATGTTCCAGATTTTGATTGTTCGGCACGATGTCCAGGATTAGCAGAAGGAAGAATACCTTCGCAATCACAGTGAGAAATTGGCGATAGCATACGGTATCATGAAATTGCCTTCAGGAGCTTCGATCATTGTAATTAAAAATCTTAGGATGTGTACCTCGGCTGCCAAGTTCATTTCAATACTGACACAGAGCTGGATAGTCTGATGAGATGCCAAACGTTTCCACCATTTTCAGGATGGGTGGTGTTCATGTGGAGATTATTGGTTGGTTCGCTTTTCGGTAGTATATAAGCCTGCTACATGGTGCATAGGCTGCTGAGAGTAGCAATTTGAGGTTACTGATACCATCCAAGGTTACTGCTCCATTATGCGTGTAAGTTGCTCAACTAGAGTGGTCAAACATTCCTCACTTACTCAGACAACCTGAAGCTGGAGCTGGTTTCACTGCCGCGGTCTCTAATAGGTACGTAAATTTAATTTATTGCTCTCCGTTCCATGTATGATCTCCATTTAGCTGTGTTCTAGACATATATAAAATTTATAAATAAAATATCACCTTAGACAATGAGTAAAACACCAAAACAGAAAATTACTCATTGTTTAAATAATCCTCCTGGAGGTTAACAATAGTAATGCAAATGGAAGATAATAACAACGGAATATCAAACATAATTGTAAAAATAACATCAAACATAATTGAGTGTCGGGCTCTTTTATGTACTTTCTTACTATTTTTCGATAGTGATTCAATTATAAATTGGGAAAATCTTTAATAATTCATCTAAATAAAGTGTAACAGATGGAAAGTGCTGATTGGGAGAAACAGGGGGGAAATACAGAAAAGACGCGGGGGCGGATTTTGTGAAGAGGCCTATTCTTTCAAGATGCACGAGTCCGTTCCAAACTATACCCAAAAAAAGACAGAAAATAGGAACACATAACGAAATCGAAATAAAAAGAATTGAGTTTTGCACATAACATTGTGGGAAAACAAGAGAATTAGCAGTAGCCTCTCTCCCTCCAGGAGAGAAAGTCAGAGGGGGGAAGGAGCATGGTGAAAACAGTTTATTTCTGAGGGAAAAAGGAAGAAGAAGAAGGGAAGGGAAGGAAGGGTGGTCTGGGGAAAAGGAAGGAAAGGGTAATGGGGTTTGACCTGCGCTACTTTGTTAGTTTGATGTGAGTTGAATTGAATTTTTCTCATTTGAAATCAGTTTCTGGATGAATGGAACGTGATTTCTTGTATAGTCAAAATTGCGGTCTGTGCATCCCCTTTCAACTTCCTTCGTTTTGAACCTTCCTCCCTTCCTTCCCTTCCTTTTTTTCCCCTCTTAATATAAAAATCCTCATTAATCTCACAGAATCATCCCAATTCTGGTCTTCTTCTCTACACAAGTTAGCCTTTTTTATCTGATTTTCTTGCAAAGCTTTCAACTTTCCTGGGAATTCGAATCGGAAATGGAATTTTGATAGGCATATTCCTTCCATTTCTTGTCCGATAAGTCTGTATCTGGATCTTGGGTCTGCTTGCCAAATCTGAATGCTTTATCCCAAAGATCACAACTTGATCAACAAGATTAAGATAAACTTTACTGGCCATAAAACTCTGGTCTTCCTTCATCCCATTTCTTCGTCTCTGTTTGACAAATCGCATAAGCCCTTTTGACCAAAAGTCATATCCAGATTGTGTTTTTTGTTAGATCGGATAGATGGGCAATTGTTGTGTAATCCCGCTTACAAGCCACTCCAAAGAGAAGACGAACAAGAAGAAGAGGAGCCTATTTGCTGGTAATTATGGAAATGGAGTCCACCATAAGCTGGTCGTATTAAAAGAACCAACAGGTCAAGACATTCAGCAGAAGTATGTGCTTGGTGGAGAGCTGGGAAGGGGGGAGTTTGGGATCACATACCTGTGTACAGACAAGGAAAATGGAGAAAAGTTTGCCTGCAAATCAATCTCCAAGAAGAAGCTCCTGACGGCTGTGGATATAGAGGATGTGAGAAGGGAAGTGGAGATCATGAAGCACTTGCCTGTGCATCCCAACTTTGTCACCTTAAAAGATACGTACGAGGATGATACTGCAGTGCATTTGGTTATGGAGCTGTGTGAAGGTGGAGAATTGTTTGACAGAATCGTTGCCAGAGGTCATTACACGGAAAGAGCTGCAGCTGCAGTCACAAAAACCATTGTCGAGGTCGTTCAGGTAAACAAAGAATTTTTTTGTCTTGCATTTGCCAATTTGCCTCGGATTATTGTTCCTGAGAACTCTGATTCCGTGCTTAATTAGTTTACTTCATAAATAAAGAGTCAATGCGATACTTTCTGGTGTCAATTATGAAGGACCATCATTCGTCAACATGAAAGCTTACAATGTGGTGCTTTCTCTGTGGTTACTTAAGTGATATATAGCTTTGTTTCTTTGAGCAGTAATTTCAATCAGAAGGAACTGAAAATCTGTGAAAGTATACCTTAACTTGAACTTATAGTTGAGTTAGAATGAAGAAATGTAAATCAGCTTTGTGTATTCATATCTTGATAAAACATCAGAAAGTGGTAGGATCCTCCAACATTTGGATTCAATTGTTGGAAACTGTTGTAGTCTGTCATTTTCGGCCCCTCCTCACTCTGAGTCCTAGCGTCGCCACTGTTGATGGTGTCTTAGTGCATCTGAATGACATTTGTACTGTTTTCTCTAGATTACCTTTTGCGGACTGCTCCTTTGTTTTACCTTTTACTTTCTTCTTTGACTTACTAAGTTGTGAATCTCTTAGGGATACTTTCTTCAATTCTGCTCGAATTCTATTATTTCATGTCTTTATTATTTTCCTTTCCTTGGCAGATGTGTCATAAACAGGGGGTGATGCATAGAGACCTAAAACCTGAAAACTTTTTGTTTGCAAACAAAAAGGAAACTGCACCTTTGAAGACCATTGATTTTGGGCTATCAGTGTTTTTCAAGCCTGGTAATGCTTTGGTCAAAACGTGCAGCTTCTTGCTCTGTACTTTCAGTTGTTTCATGTGCTGAAGCCAAATTTTTTTTACTTCTTCCAGGTGAGAGATTTAATGAGATCGTAGGAAGTCCATATTACATGGCTCCTGAAGTGTTGAAAAGGAATTACGGCCCTGAAATAGATGTTTGGAGTGCTGGTGTGATACTTTACATTTTACTTTGTGGAGTCCCACCCTTTTGGGCAGGTTAGTAACTTTCCGGCACATTGGAAGAAGGTTTCACTCTTATTTATCATATACACATGAAATAAACACTAATAGGACTATCATACAGGCAAAACCGGCTCATCTGATCAGGTTGCAACAATTAAGTAGTTAGCATTGGGAGCTGAAGTTTTTTCTATGGATAATACAACTTGTATGCTAAAAAGACTAAAAGACTGTTGTCCCCCTCTTGCAGAAACTGAACAAGGAGTTGCGCAAGCAATCATTCGATCAAATTTAAATTTTAAGAAGGATCCATGGCCCAAAGTTTCTGATAACGCAAAAGACCTTGTGAGAAAGATGCTGAACCCTGATCCCAAGAGTCGCCTCACAGCCCAGGAAGTGCTAGGTAATGTCCAGTTCTAAAAAGTTGTGATTCTTATGTAAGTTTTAGTTTTCCCTTACCTGTATTTAAATCTAATTTGGGACATGTTCCTTCTATTGTCAGATCATCCTTGGCTGCAAAATGCAAAGTCTGCTCCCAATGTGTCTCTGGGTGATGCTGTAAAAGCAAGGCTCAAACAGTTCTCTGCAATGAACAAGCTGAAGAAAAGAGCTCTGAGGGTACTCTCTCCCAAACTTTCTGAGATAAAGTCTTTTAGGGCTTTGATGTCTTTGAATTGGTTGTCTCGATGTTTACAAGTTATTATAATGCTTATGGTGGTTTTCTGTGTGTTTTAAATGTCAATAGGTTGTAGCTGAGCACTTGTCCGTAGAGGAAGCTGCCGGTATCAAGGAGGGCTTCCAGGTGATGGATACCAGCAACAATGGCAAAATTAATATCGATGAGCTAAGAATTGGCTTGCAGAAACTTGGCCATCAGGTCACTGAGGCTGATATTCAGATTCTAATGGAAGCTGTAAGTGACATGGTTATTACATTCTCCAAGTAGTGTGCTCATAATGCAAACGACCTCTCAAAAGTAGAATCTTTCTTCCATGAAAAAAAAAGAAGATATTTTATGTGTGATTTCCAACATGCTGTATGTTTCGATTTAGAGTTTGACGAACCCTTCTTTCATACACAGGGTGATGTTGATGGCGACGGATATCTGGACTATGGAGAGTTTGTCACCATTTCAGTCCACCTAAGAAAAATGGGGAACGATGAACACCTTCGCAAAGCCTTTGAGTTCTTCGATCGAAACAAAAATGGGCACATAGAAATTGAAGAGCTGCGAGAAGCTCTGGCAGACGATATCGATGCAAACAGCGAAGAAGTTATCAGCGCCATAATACGAGATGTCGACACAGACAAGGTGAGGAGGAGTCTTTCAGTCTTGGATGGCCTTGCATTTTGCATCTGATACCAAAAGTATAGATGATAGTTATTTTCCCATTTGATTCATTTCTCAAGACCCAGTCAATTTATTTGTTACTGAACTGAATCACATTATGTTTGTGCACAACTTGCAGGATGGTAAAATAAGCTACGAGGAGTTTGCGGCCATGATGAAAGCCGGTACAGATTGGAGGAAGGCGTCGAGGCAGTACTCGCGAGAACGGTTCACCAACTTGAGCATGAAACTAATGAAGGATGGATCGTTGCAGGTGACTGGAGTTTGATGGTGAAACGATCATCATTGCCTACACCTGGGATTCTTTTCTTTCTTCATCTTGTTTTGTGTATTCATTCTGTGCATTACAAGCTTTATAGACTTGCGGGATGGGTGGGATCATATGCCTTTCTTCAGTAAAAATTTTGTGGTTCATGTTTCCTCATTTCCTCAAGGCAAGGATTAGCAGGAGATAAACAAGAGTGAAAGAAATGGATGAAAGGGAGGGACTGTTCTGTTCTATTAATATATTGAGTGTAAATATGCTTATGAAAATTTGTGCAAATCTCCTATCAAAAAAAAAAAAGAAAAAAAAAATTGTGCAAATCAATTTTTTTTTTCTCCCCCTTTCGGCACTGAAAACATTTCGTTCTCTAGTTTGCGTCGTTTGATTTGGATGCGATTCTAGGCCAAAATTTTGGGTAACAACTATCAAGCCCAAAATTTGATTCTCGGGCTCTGTTGTGGGCCATTGGACCCGAGAAGTAGTTATCAGGCCCACGTGCCCCTGCGGACGAGTACCTGCTGCAGCTTATGCAACTTTCAGAAAATAAAAATATGGGTAAATGACCACATTTGGTCACTAGAATTACTAAATCTTGTCATGTTTAGTCACTAGAAAAAAATAATATCAATTTTGGTCACTCGAATTACTGAAATAGGTCATATTTAGTCACTCTCCGTTAGTCTCCATCCAACTCCGTTAAAAGACTCTGTTATGTGCTAACAGGAGCGCCTAGTCGGCGCCATTTTGGGTCAGAAATGGTCAAATCCGACCTGCCACGTCACTAGACCCGCCATGTCTTACACCCAATCCAACCCATGAGCCCAACCCAACCCTGAACCAAACCCGACCCACTTAACAAAAGCAAACCCGACCCACTTCTCCTTCCTCTCGTTCCTCATCTCCCCACCTCCACCTCTCACAAGCTTCCACCACCACAATCTCCCGCCGCAAAATGGACACAGAGCGTCTCCACTCAACAGCCGCCGCAGGCAGCTACCAAGACGAAGAGAACACGTTGACTTTCTTAGGCTGCAACTGCTTCAGCTCCTTATTCTCTGGATGGGGGAACAAAACCGCCAGCGACGAAAGCAACAATTACCTTCTGATACAAAACAGGGGAGGAGCGAAAACAGGGGAAGGCGAAAACCAGCAACAGAAGTTCAATTGATGGAGGTTTCAGAAGTTCAATTACAACGTCGAGAGCTACGTCCTCAACTTCGATTGCGGGTTGGACGAGGAAGAGTATGACTACGTTAATGGGTTTTCAAGAATGGGGTTTCTCGGATCTGGTTGGTTTCCATGGCGGCAGCGGGGGAGAAGTAGGGGATAAGTGGTGGGTGAGGGATCGGAGGCCCGATCGAGAATGGGGTTTCTCGGATCTGGTTGGTTTCCACAGTGGTAGCGGGGGAGATGCAGAGGATAAGTGGTGGGTGAGGAATCGGAGGTCGACGACGGTGGTTGGCGCTTCTGGGTTTGGAGGAGAGCTCGTGGAGGATGTAGAGCAAGTATTGAACGCGAGAGCCGGTTGGCACCGATGCCGACGGCTGCTGGGGGAGCACAGAATCCTCATGTTGATCTGCTAGAAGGAGAGAGATGGCGGATTTGTTTTGTTAAGTGGGTCGGGTTTGGTTCAGGGTCGGGTTGGATTCATGGGTTGGGTTGGGGTTATGATATGGCTAGTTTAGTGACGTGGCGGGTCGGGTTTGACCATTTCTGGTCCAAAAAGGCGAACTTGTATTTTTCCTGTTTTGGACTATGATCTAGTTGTTTTGAACTTGTATTCCTTCTATGTTGAACTTGTACGTAGCCAGGTATTGTCGAATCTGTATTTCTCCTGCGTCAAACTAGTATTCAGTTGTTTTGAACTTGTATGGCGTCTATGTTGAACTTGTATACCGGTGGAGAATGTGGAGACCGATTTCGACTACGATTCGGCCACAGGATTGGTGACGGTCACTCTGCCTGTTCCACAGAAAGAGATGTACAGATGGCCCGTCGAGTTCCAAGTTTAAGAGGCTTGAGGATTTGGCATTCCGAGTCCCAGAAATTTCAGCCATTGATTTTTCATTGACTGAGAAATGTGGTGATTGTGGTGTACTGTAATCCCCCATGTGGTGCATGCAAATGTTTGAAGAGTAATAAGAAAGTCTTCCTTCTTTGCTAAGTAACCCAGCAGCGGGGGCGAAACGTATAAAAAAACTAATCTATGTCGCCCGTATAAAAATTAAAGCAGCGTTCGAAATCGTAACTATAGGAAATCCCCCATGTTATTTTTCAACAAACACGATCAACATAATACAAAAGAAAATTAGAAAATGACAACTTAACAGTCTGTTGTTTGTGAATTGTGATTCACTCTCGCTACTGTCACTTGACAGCAAGTAACGCCCTCACATTTTCCCGCGTCAACTTAGATAACAAAGTTAGAACTAACTAACCTACTCCACTCCTACATAAAATACCCAAAACGCCCCGCTCCGCCCCACTGCAATTTGCACTGCCCAATAACCCGTAGCCACGTGGCCGAAAGAGCAAAAAAAATCTTCCACCGAAAATGGAAAATGGAAAATGGAAAATGAATAAAAAGGACCTTGTGGTGGGTACAGTGAGTGTTTTTTTTGGCGGATCTGTCGGTCGAGTGTCGGCGTGGGCTTTGAGGGAAAATTGCCAATCTGGTCTCTCTTTAATTATCTCGATTGGATCCAAATCAAGAGAAGGAAGCAAAGCATCTTCCGCTTCTTCTTCCACATCTTCCGCTTCACATCCTTCCCTTTGCTCTGGGAAAATGGAGCTCGATGCTGATCATGGCGGCGGGGTCAGTTCTCCCTTACTCGCTGAATTGCAAATCGAAATTCAACTGTCCTTTTAGATTTTGAGTTAGCTTATTCAATTCCAATGCAATCTTCCATCCGATCCAATCCGCAACTCTAGAGTGGATTCGATTGACTGCTTTTGTTGTTGCTGTGTGGATCTGTTTTGATGTCCTTTCCTCTTTGACTGTATGTTGAGTGGTGGACTGATAAACGGTTTGCTTGTGGAAACAGACCAAGGGGCTAAAACAGCAGGTGTGCCAGATCTGCAGCGATGGAATTGGGAAAACTGTGGATGGGGATTCCTTCGTTGCTTGCCAAGTTTGTGCCTTCCCGGTCTGCCGGCCTTGCTACGAGTACGAGCGGAAAGACGGCACTCAGTCCTGCCCACAGTGCAAGACTAAGTACACTAGGCACAGAGGTGAACCTTTTCAGTCTTCAGACCATTCCCGCTTGCTGTTTATCGATTGTGGATGCAGTATTTCATTGTTAAAACGATCCAATGTGATTTTTTCTTCAGGAAGCCCGCCGATTCACGGGGAACAGGTGGATGACGGGGAGCTGAAGGATTTGGGGAGCAAGTCAGCTTCTCACCCCACAGCAGGGATTCAAGATGAGAAGCACAAGATCGATCGGATGCTGGGGTGGGAGTCTGGTTCTGGCCGTAAAGACTATTTCCCTTATGCAGCCAGTAGACCTTCGGTATGGTCTTGGGAAGTTGGATCATTGCAGTTGGATATGTTTCATGTTGCTCAAAAGTTTGAATCTGTAAGAATCGATTTTGTCATTCTCTTTTGTTGTTTCAGATGTCTGGGGAACTATCTGCTGCATCTCCTGGGCGTTACTCCATGGCTTCTCCTGAGAGTGGCAGCAGAGGTATTGGTGGTACTTTACCTCGCATAATTGTTATTGTATTTTGTTTTGTGTTGTGTTGTGTTGTGTTATGGTGTGTCTATGTTGGATCGAATCTTGATACCGTGAGTCTGATATATGCAGCCACCATCAGACTGGGGGATGGACAGAGGGAATATGCCGCCGGTGGGTTCGGCAATGTAGCCTGGAAAGAGAGAATTGATGGTTGGAAGATGAAGCCAGAGAAAAGTGCAGCTCCACCAAGTGTTAGTAATGCACCTTCAGAAGGCAGAGGCGGTGTAGATTTTGATGCCAGCACTGATGTGCTTATGGATGATTCCTTACTGTGAGTATCATAGTCCTAGTTTCATGACGTCAAGTTGGAAGACGATTTGGATTATCTCTTATAGCATGTTTGTCGTTGCTGCAACAGGAATGATGAAACTCGTCAACCGCTTTCCAGGAAGGTTCCAATTCCTTCGTCCAAAGTTAACCCCTACAGGATGGTCATTGTGCTGCGGCTTGTCATCCTTTGCATCTTCTTTCACTACCGGATAACAAATCCAGTCTGGGATGCCATTCCCTTGTGGTTGATTTCTGTAATTTGTGAGATCTGGTTCGCAGTATCATGGATATTGGATCAGTTCCCCAAATGGTTCCCTGTGAACAGAGAGACTTATCTTGACAGGCTATCGCTTAGGTAAGTTTTCTCTTTCTTTTGCCTTATTTAAACTGGGCTCAGAAGTTGTTCTAACCCCCAGCTCTTGCATGCTCTGCAGATATGAAAAAGAAGGAGAACCATCTCAATTAGCTTGTGTTGACATCTTTGTCAGTACAGTGGATCCTTTGAAGGAACCTCCACTTGTCACAGCTAATACGGTGCTGTCAATTCTTGCAGTAGACTATCCCGTGGACAAAGTTTCTTGCTATGTTTCAGATGATGGAGCTTCTATGTTGACTTTTGAAGCCTTAGCTGAAACAGCTGAATTCGCTAGAAAGTGGGTTCCTTTCTCCAAGAAATACAGCATTGAGCCACGAGCTCCAGAGTGGTATTTTGCTCAGAAAATTGACTATTTGAAAGACAAGGTTCAGCCTTCATTTGTCAAAGACCGAAGATCCATGAAGGTGAAGTGTATTTACTGTCTGAATCCTGGAACTAATGCAGGCATTACATAGTTCAATTCTGATTGAAAATAGTATAATTGCAGAGAGAATATGAAGAATTTAAGATTCGTGTCAATGGGCTTGTGGCCAAGGCACAAAAGGTTCCGGAGGAAGGATGGTTCATGCAAGACGGTACCCCATGGCCTGGTAACAATACCAGAGATCATCCAGGAATGATTCAGGTTTGTGCATCTGGTGCCGATAGTATTAATCAGAACGAAGTACTTTATCATGATAAGTTCCTACATGTTTTATGTGTTGTGAAGGAAGCTTTAATTTGGTAGCCACATGTGACCTTTTATGGTCCTTGTTGATCAAGATTAGAGTGTTGGTTTCACAAACCACCGCTGAAAACAAGATCAGGTTCAAATGAAGTATCAATGCTGATCTCGCCTGACCATTTCTTGTTGCGCCTTCGTCTGCAGGTTTTCTTAGGCCACAGCGGAGGGCTCGACAGTGACGGCAATGAACTTCCACGGCTAGTATATGTATCTCGTGAAAAACGTCCTGGCTTTATGCATCACAAAAAGGCTGGTGCCATGAATGCTCTTGTAAGTGGTAGTGATTAACCTTTGTTGTCCATCTCTCATTTTTGGAAATGGTTAGCCTAATTATCTATCTCTCTGTCCTACAGGTGCGTGTTTCTGCAGTTCTGACTAATGGGCCGTTCTTGTTGAATCTTGATTGTGACCATTACATAAACAACAGCAAGGCATTGAGAGAAGCTATGTGTTTTCTAATGGATCCTAATCTTGGGAAATCAGTATGTTATGTCCAGTTTCCACAGAGGTTTGATGGTATTGACAAGAACGATCGATATGCCAACAGAAACACTGTGTTCTTTGATGTAAGTCCCAGTAAAATACTGCCCAGCTGTTGTATGTGAACTATTCAATTGATCAGAATGCTGTTGACAGTTGTTTACGTGCAATGCGTTCTTGACTTATTTTTATGGTCTTATAGGTCATTTAACAAAACATATGCCTTGATTGTAGATGAATTTGAGAGGATTGGATGGCATCCAAGGACCTGTCTATGTGGGCACAGGGTGTGTGTTCAACAGGACAGCATTGTATGGCTATGAGCCTCCCTTCAAGCCTAAGCATAGTAAACCAGGGTTCTTATCTTCATGCTTCGGTGGTTCCAGAAAGAAGAAATCAAGCCGAAAAGAAAAGAAAAACTCGAGCAAGCATGTTGACCCTACTGTCCCAGTCTTCAATCTAGAAGATATAGAAGAAGGGGTTGAAGGTAACTAAATTATCAGAAGCTATTGTGTTTTTTCTTAAGGATGAATTTGGAAATTTTGTTCGGGAAATTTAAGTCGGTAACTCTGGTGCTGTTATAAGTCATTTATTGCAGCATGCTTTCTTCTTCTATAACATATGATGCAATTTATTCTGTTGTTTGCTTCTCCTAGGTGCTGGATTTGACGATGAGAAGTCACTGCTTATGTCACAAATGACACTAGAGAAGAGGTTTGGCCAATCGGCAGTTTTTGTTGCTTCAACACTAATGGAAAATGGCGGTGTTCCTGAATCTGCCGAACCAGAGGCTCTCCTGAAAGAAGCTATCCATGTGATTAGTTGCGGGTATGAAGACAAGACAGACTGGGGACAAGAGGTACACAAATATAATTTCTTTTGCTTTTTAGAAACAAATTTACCTGAAGGAGTTCAGTAACTGCAGAACAAAATTCTCCTACTGAAGCTTGTGTTCCTTTATGAACAGATCGGATGGATTTATGGTTCAGTCACAGAAGATATCCTGACAGGATTCAAGATGCATGCTCGTGGTTGGAAATCAATCTATTGCATGCCTGAGCGCCCTGCATTCAAAGGTTCTGCCCCCATCAATCTATCTGATCGTCTGAATCAAGTGCTTCGATGGGCTTTGGGTTCAGTCGAAATTCTCTTCAGTCGCCATTGCCCTATGTGGTATGGCTATGGTGGAAGGCTTAAATTTCTCGAGAGATTTGCCTATGTCAATACCACCATTTATCCTATCACATCCATTCCTCTTCTAGCCTACTGTACACTGCCAGCTGTCTGTCTCCTTACCGGAAAGTTCATTATTCCTCAGGTAAGCAAACGCATACATCATTCTCCTTTTAATATCATAAACTTCACCAGTGTGTTTGACTCATATTTGATTTGTGGCTATGATTTCAGATCAGTAACATTGCCAGTATCTGGTTCATATCCCTCTTTCTTTCAATCTTCGCAACGGGTATTCTGGAAATGAGATGGAGCGGAGTTGGGATCGATGAGTGGTGGAGGAACGAACAGTTCTGGGTTATTGGAGGAGTGTCAGCTCATCTGTTTGCTGTGTTCCAAGGCCTGCTCAAAGTCCTAGCTGGAATAGATACCAACTTCACCGTGACGTCCAAAGCATCCGACGAGGATGGAGATTTTGCTGAGCTGTACTTGTTCAAGTGGACGACTCTACTGATCCCACCCACCACTTTACTCGTGATCAACCTCGTCGGAGTGGTTGCTGGAGTCTCCTACGCCATTAACAGCGGTTACCAGTCATGGGGACCTCTCTTTGGTAAGCTCTTCTTTGCCTTCTGGGTGATCATTCATCTCTACCCGTTCCTGAAAGGTCTGATGGGTCGTCAGAATAGAACCCCCACCATTGTTATCGTGTGGTCCATCCTTCTTGCTTCCATCTTCTCGCTGCTGTGGGTCCGTATCGACCCGTTTACTACCAAGGTCACCGGGCCTGATGTTGAGATGTGTGGAATCAACTGCTAGTTAGAGGGAAAAGAAAAGGTACAGTTATTCTAAGCTGTAGCTTGACATTCGAAGAAGAATCACGAGGATGCCTGCCTGCCTTCCTTCCCTGGGCGTTTGTTGTTTAGCCATGTGAAGAACTTGGGAGACGTCGAATTGTGTTGATCAATGCAATAAGGGTGGATGTATTTATATGATAAGATATCCTGTGCTGGTCAGTTATTGCTTTTCAAGTTCTGATTCTTTAGTTCTTTGGACATTCAGCGCCATTGCTCCGTTGTAATTTATACATGTGTTGGAATTTGGAAAGGACGGTCCTTTTTAATTGTTTGATAGTTACTTCGGGCAGGGTAGAGCTGCTACTGTTTTTGTGTAATCTTGTATGTTGAATACTGGACATGAAATGAAAATGGTTTTGATACCCAACTTTGGCCCTCCTTCCTTGTTCTGCCTTATTATCGATTCTGATGCTCAACTCACTCTTTAGTAGGGTTTAGCTAGGTGACTGAGGGTGATATATTGGAGGATATTCTTTGTCTCATATCTCAAATAGTTTTCTGGTATTTCGTGCTACATTTTAAGTATTATGAATAGAGCTGCCCATTTGGTCGCGATACAAGCCCTTCCGTCGGGTGGTTGTTCATATAAGAACGGACTATTGATGCTGAGTTCTTCTGAGTGTGAACTGAGGCTTGCTGCAACGTATTATCAGAAATTCTAGATTCTCTGTCACAGATCACAACATCTGATGAACCTATGCTAGGTTTTCCATGAATCACCATCAGTACTGTGGTAGGTAGGTGAGCTTTACTTCAATCTTTAATGAGAACTTGTGAGTGGACAGTGTGGTGAATGAAAACAAAACAACAGAATCATTTGGCATTTTGGCAACGGTCAAAACCTATAATCAACCTCTGTTTCCCAAAAAAAAACAGAGACCACAGTTTGTTTGTTTGTTTGTTTCTAGGAGCAGAGAGCTAGAGACCACTGTTTGCGTTCAAAGTAAACAGAGACTACTGTTGTTGGCTGGCTTCCCTTTCTTGCAACGTTTTTCCCTTTCTGGGTTATCTACCATAGAATTTTGAACATGAAAACTATTACTAGGAACAGTTTGTAAAAGAAAAGATGTTCATCTACCAAAATTGCAACGGTCGTCTTCTTTAACAAAGTCAGCATAATTAAAACTGGATACTGTGGTGATGTGGTGCAATCACTGCCTTTATTGATTTCTTCTTTCCTCCTTTCCCCTGATTGCTGTTCAGAATCAGATGGAGGGATATTCGAATTAAAACCCGCGACGGAGTTCGTGAATTTGCTGCTCTCTTCTCCATGCATAATCGAGAAAATGCAACTACAGAGTATCTTCTAATGAAGTGACACGATCGATGAATTGTGATCAATTGTTAAGCCACAATGCCGATGAACATTCGAGTAAGTAATTTGAAGTAACTCAACCACACAATGAGAGTCGATCTGTAGCTCTGCTCGTCGCCGGACCTTTTCTGTTTATGGGATACATTCAAAACTCTGCAACCAAATTTACAGAAAGAATCAAGTTCGATGATATACATCGACTCCAAATCCCAAAAATTTGTAGCAGTAGCTCGCGGTATCCTCACTTCTTTGCCTCTTCCCCTGCTGCCTTCGCTTCCGGTTCTGGTTTCGCTGCTTCCTCCGGCGCCGTCGGCGCCGCCGGAGGCGGAGGCGGGACTGCAGCAACCCCGCCGTCGATGCAGCTCCGGCACTTCCTCTCTACCCATCCTTCAACATCATGCTCGCGGCTGCTCAAGTGCCTTCCCCCGCAAAGCCGGGCCACCATTCCGGCGAACACCACGACGATGGTGATCACCGCCAGCACCACCACCAGCGTTTCTATTGACCTGTGGGGATAATACCCACCTGCAGCAGTTTCCGAAGGCTGTGACATTGCCGCCGCGGAGGCGGAGGTTTCCGGTGCCGAAGCGCCGTTCAGCCTTTCTTCCAACATGATCCTCCACCGCATCGTCATTTCCTGAGCAAAGAAAACAGAGATATTCCGACGGCCGGAGTGATGAAATGAGAAACAGAGTATGGGAGTGAGACAGTGAGTGTAAAATTTCCGGCTTTTAAATTTAGTTTGGTGGGCTTTTGGAAAGTTGGACTGGGCCAGAACTTCAGGCCCAGTTAGCTTCACTGGATATCTAATGCAGAAAGCACAAGCGTAACTTTATTTTGAAAACAAAAAGGAAGACAAAGGGACGAACGAGTCGTCTAGTCTTTCTCTCTTCCTCTTGCCGTCTCCTTCATTTCTTCTGACCGAAGCTTCCGATTCTGCGGTCTCTCTCTGTATACGCGGAATCGGAAAATTACCGCTTACCTACCTTCCTTCCTTCTTCTCCGATTATTCTCGCCGGCGCTGCTAACCTTTTAAATTGGAGAAGAATTGAGGAGCCAGGAGATAGATAAGGAGAGAGGGAGCTTCGCGTCAGCGATTTCCTCGTTTGTTAGGAGGGGGGCGGGAAGGGGAAGCTTACTATGGGGACGCCGGCGTTCCCAGATCTCGGTAAACACTGCTTTGTGGAAGAATGCAAGCAGCTCGATTTCTTGCCTTTCACTTGTGATCGCTGCCGCCAGGTGCTTCCGTCCGATAATCCTTTCATTCTCTTGCTTCGGCTTGAAATTTTTTTTCAATCTTCGGTTCCAATGCTTCTGTGGATATGCAATTATAGTTGGAAACAAAGATCTCCTTTGCTGAATTTGTGTATCGAGAAGCTTGAATCGTGATTTATTAGAGGTTTTAGTTTGAAGTGTGTGGGTTGAATGTTCTTGTTAAGAAGAAAGGATTGTGGGTGTTGATGTTGGTGGCTGCTTGATGCTTGCCCAGGATTCAGTTGTCTAGAACGGCTATCAGATGGCTCTATGTTTGTGTTTCGTCTTGGAATTCGATCTTTGCTTTTGGTAGTCTGGAGTTGAAATTGCTGTTTGGTTTTGCAAGAACGATTATCTGCTGAGAACGAAGTAGAGAGTCGATCATTTAGAATGCTAAGCTAAGAATCTCCTAGTTTCTTGGTCTTACTAATGACTGTGATGTGGCATTCGGAAGGAAAGATCTTAAATATCTGATTACTAATGAAAGGGTTCTATACATTACAGATTGTGTTTCTGTTTCTAGCTTCTTTTGCAGTTTCTATCCTTGGGATGTGTTGAATCAAAGAACTGAGTTATACATTTTGGATTAAATGATGGAACTTTAGTCTTAATCTGTTTTTGGAGGAGCTTTCTTCTGGTCTTTAGCACTGGAGGAGGTTGCAGATGTTGTTTGGGATACTAAAACAGCTACATGGGAAACAACTAACAGTATCAGATTGCAACTTTCAGACATTGATTTCTTTTTTACTCCTTTTCATTGACCCTATTTCTGTTCAAACCCCAACCAACCAAAGCTTTACGACACTTCTTTACTAGTTGAATTTGTATAGCTTGGTGTTCTAGCCACTCTTTAATGGCTCGGCTAGCTGTGCAACAATTAGGAAGATGAATTTGTCAATTCCAACGTCTGGAACTCTGGATGCTGAATTGAAGCATGCATTGCCTTTGTGAGATTTGGTTTCTTTATGCTTTCTAGCTAAGTCGGGGCTAAAGTAGTCTTGAAAGTTGCGTTGTTCAAAAAGATCTGAAATTTGTACATTATCCTGATCATGTACTGACTTATGGGATGATAGGTATTCTGTCTGGATCATCGAAGCTACCTCAAGCACAACTGTGCAAAGGCTGATAAGAAGGACGTCACAGTCGTTGTCTGCCCACTCTGTGCCAAGGGAGTTCGTCTAATCGGCGACGAAGACCCAAACATCTCATGGGAGACACATGTCAACACAGAATGCGACCCTTCGAACTACGACAAAGTCACGAAGAAGAGAAAATGCCCTGTCCGAGGCTGTCGAGAATTTCTGACATTCTCAAACACAATCAAATGCAGGGATTGCACAAAGGACCACTGCTTGAAGCATCGATTCGGCCCTGATCACACCTGCCCTGGTCCCAGAAAACCCGATGCAGGCTTCCAATTCATGAGCCTTCTCAGCAGGAGCAAAAAGGAAGAACCGCCAAGACCCAACAACCGAGCTCCTTCTACAAACACATCTCCAACAACAAGTTGGACCTCAAACTTCCTAAGTGCAGCATCCAACGCCCGAGCCTCTGCTGAAGCTGGAGTGTCAAAACTGAGCCGGGAACTGAGCCAAGTGTGGCTGACAGCAAAAGATGGCATTGGGCCAAGCGGCGGCAGCAGCAGTGGTGCAGGAGCAGGGATGGACGAGGAGTGTCCCCAGTGTGGTGCAAAATTCGCGTCGGTTATGAGCCTAGTCGATCACGTAGAGAACGTGCACGAGAAGAAGAAGAAGAATCAACAGTCCCGGGTTTTGAAGTTGCCTGTAGATGTGTGTCCAAAGTGTAGTAAGGGTTTCCGCGATCCTGTCGACCTTGTGGATCATGTGGAAAGGGACCATGGCGGTACCTCTAAAGCTTAGAAGGTTTCTGTTGCAGGTAACTTTTAGTTGGAGCTGGGAAAGGAGGTGTGATTATTGAGAAATGTGAACTGTAATTTGGTCTGTAAAGCTCCTTCCTTTCTCGCTTATTTGAACACCAGAAATGTTGTTCTGTGAGTTGCTGGAAATGGATTGAAGGAGGGGAAAGATTGCACCATTTTTACTGATATTGCATCCTTAAAGCTTTGTTCTTTATCCATCTTGTTGTGTTGAGAGAGAGAGAGAGAGAGAGAGAAATCAACCTCCATAAATGGTATATTATAACTGTCAAAAATGGCGGGAGACAGCCAGCCAAAGAAGAGGACAGCACAGCACGATTACAGAAGGGCATATGTCAGAGAACGAAAAAGCACCTTTCTGGCATTACTATGCTGGAATTCGGGATTAGAGGATAATTAATTATATTCCGTCACTACTACTACTTACAATCCTAATTATTTTAATTTACAATAAGTCAATAATAATCCCCCCATAATTAACTAAGAAAATTATGCTAAACTATAACGGCTTACAAAATACAAATTCAATTATGCTATTGTCATTAGATTTTCGTTTAGCCAGGTTAGATTTGGGAAAATGCCGGAATTCCGGTGGATCTTTTTGCATGGCACAGCGCCGATCTTAGGTATCATTCTGTGTTCAATTCTCCATTCTTCTCTCGTTTAATTCTCCTCCAATCGGGCGATTTCCCGATTCCGGCTTTCGAATTCTGTAAATCACTTCATTTATGTTCTTTCCTTCCTGCGATTACTTTCTTCGACCCACTCTCTCTCTCTGTCTAGCTCTCAGTTCACATTTTGGGATTTGGGGAGGGTTGATTTTGTTCCTTCCCTAAAACCCTTCTCTCTTGGGTTGAATGAGAAATGGGTTTTGATTCTTGAACGATCCTTGTTAGTTCTTGTAGCTCGTGTAGCTCTGGATTTGGTGAGGTCAAATTGTATACTGATCCATTGATCTCCCAATGTTGTGATATTTTACTACAGGTTGACCATCAGGGAACCCAGTTTGTGAACGAGCCTGGTCTTTCCTTTCCCTTCTTAGAATTACTTGGTTCTAGGAGGGAAGGAAAGAGAGGTTTCGTGGTCGTAGTTGGGGGGATGAGTTCGTGAGCAGAGTTCTCTGAACATGAGTGCCGTTTCTGGCGTTTTATCGCGGCAAGTATTACCAGCCTGCGGTAGCATTTGTTTCTTTTGCCCTGGTTTGAGGACAAGGTCCAGGCAGCCTATCAAGAGGTACAAGAAGCTCATTCGTGACATTTTCCCCAAGAATCAGGTGAGGGACTTGATGTTTCCCTGTTAAAAATTGTATGAGAGTGAGATTCGGGCCTGCTTAGTGATGCCCCTCTTCTTGCTTAGTGATTTACCATTTTGAGGATAGTCGCTTTTTGATCTGTCAACGATATTGATGGATGTTTCATGGCAGGAAGAAGGCCCAAATGATAGGAAGATTGCTAAGCTTTGTGAATATGCGGCTAAAAATCCTTTGCGTATCCCCAAGGTACAGTTATTTTTATTTCACTCAGGTGATAGCACCTTGCTTTGGTGCGAGCATACTTTGAGATTGGAAAATGTGTGGCGATCACATTGGACCGTTGCAGTCAGTCAGAGCTTATACTCCAGTTGAAGCTTGTCCTTCATTTATAGAAGGATCACTTACAATATAATGATAAGAATACCACAGAACCGGTAATTTTCGCATGCTAATATAATTGAACTCCTTTCACCAGTTCCTTACATCCTGAAAGCCTGAAATTATGTATTCTCTCCTGACGAAAGCAAAACAAAGGCCTCATAGGTCAATGGCTAAATGAAACTATGTATTGCTCTTGGTTACTGCTTTAGGCACAATATTATTGTCGTTCATCTCCTTGCTTTACTTTTAATGCTTAAACATCAACACCTTTCTTACTGTAATTTATTTGATTTTGAACTGATATAGGAGTTCTAAGAGGTCCTATGTATTTCTGGCAACTTACTCTAGTAACATTTATTGATTAAAATCATCTCTTCCAGTTCTGCAAGATTCTTTAATTTTTCATCAGTTTGATCATTGAGCTGCTCTGCAGATAAAAATGTGAATAAAGGATAATGGTTTGCCCATTTAATGAAAGTTTTAAGCTTGTTGATCAGATTGCAACCTCTCTTGAGCAAAGGTGTTACAAGGAGCTGAGATATGAGAACTTTCAGTCTGTGAAGATTGTGATGTGCATTTATCGGAAATTGTTGATCACTTGCAGTGAACAAATGTGAGTCTGTCCTACTTCCATTGCTTTGCTTAGTGTCTGTGTGCTTGACATGCTTCTTAAAGATCTATTTGTTAAGTTGTTGATATCTAGCCATTGCTGTAATTAGTTTATTTATGGTGGTTCATGCCACTTTCGATCCGGAAAGCACAGTGCTGTCTCTTTAAGACACTTTTCTGACTTGAAGTGGGTCTAGCATTTTCTCTTTAGAACTTTGCCTGCCTATTATTTATGGAGATAATTATGATCTTTTCCTCAATAATCATGTTATAGTTTTCCGGCATGGCTGTCACGGTGGTGCTCCTCTTTTAGGAGAAGTTAATTGGAACTCTTATACGTCATTTTTGCCCCAGAATGAATAGTCCAAGGGACATCTGGGAGTATACAAAAATGACATTTGGCCCAGAAATTTTGCATTTTTGGGATTTGATACCAGGTGTACCATCACCTGGAGATTTATGAATCCATGCAGTGCAGTGAGTGGTAGCATGTTTCAGTGTTGACTTTTGAACACTCCCAGAGTTGAATATTTTTGTATTGCTATTGTATATCCAATCTCTAGAGACAGTTCTCACATAATAGAAGAAAACACCTTAGCATTTTTATTTTGGAAATGTCAGAGAGCAGTTTTCTTTTATACTTATTCTGTGTATGTTTGGTGCTCCACTTTGAATTAATCAGTGTACGTCTGTTGTTATATTCCCCTTTAACTCCTGATCTTATTTGCTATTGGTGACCACTACACAGGCCTTTGTTTGCTAGTAGTTTAATGAGCATTATTCATACCTTGCTTGATCAGACAAGGAGACAAGATTTGCAACTTTCTGGATGCGAGAGTCTTTTCGACTTTGTAAATAATCAGGTAAGTTATGCTGATTTCATGCATCAATGGCTACATTTACTTTTTTAAGGGGGAAAATCAGAGATTATGCTCCTTCATGGCAATTTCTTGTGTATCTTTCAGGTTTTATTAATACTGGATGGAACTCATTTGATTACATTAATTTTCAGAAGGATGGAACTTACGCATTTAATTTAGAAGGCTTGATACCTCAACTCTGTCAGTTAGCTCAAGAAGTAGGAGAAGATGAAAGAGGAATTTGTCTACGGGCAGCTAGTCTGCAGGCTCTTTCTTCGGTGGTATGCATTTCCTTGTTGGTAAATATTGTTTCATTAATTTGGAGGCTGTAGTGCCTTCAAAAACCGTAACACAATCCTGAACTATTTTCCAACCCATCACTTTTCACTTAATATCCATCAACTCTTAGATTTCTAGGAAATGAACCAGGACTATTTACTACACATTTCTGGATCAATCTCTTTTCTTTATATGCTAATTGTTCTAAGAAGACCCAGTGGTCATCACTTGATGTGCTAATGCCGAATGGCTTAAAAGTTCCTTGGGTTTCCATAGTAGACAGTGGTCATTCGTAGAAAAAAGTAGACATTACATGAAGGAACACCGAAAATTAATTTCCTCATACTTTTTTGTTATACCTTTCCATTTGTGAGCGCCATATAAGTTCCTTGCCTTTCTATAGGAAGACATTTGGTGAACTTTTATCGATGATTGCTTTTTATCCCATTGCTTAACCTCCAAGATTACCAATGTATCTAGGCATGGAATATTACTTGAAAAAAATGGTTCTCAATGGCTTAATCTTTCACTTGTAGTTGTGGTTTAATGCAAATGATTCTGTACTGAGCTGATTCTTCCTCTTCGTAGGTCTGGTTTATGGGCGAACATTCACGTATTTCAACAGAATTTGATAATGTAAGTTCTTCTTATGCCTTCAACTGTTAGTATGAGCAGATTTACTAAATTCCAATAATATGCTTTGCATATTATTTTAGCACCGGAAAATTCTACACTCTGTGCTTATTTACATAATCCTGTGTACAATATCGAATGTCTTCCATGCTATTGCAGTGCTTGTTTGCCTTTAACCATTCAATTTTGTGTGGTTATATTCCTGATGATGGATTCTTCAAGTTTTAGATGCTATACCATTATAGCTTCTCAGAGTGAAGTGTGAGTACGGCTCAGATTTGGTGCTTTTGTGTTCCCATAAAGTGGACACAGGAAGGAGATGGCCAATGGAAGAAGTTCAATAGCTTATTTAGGCATATCCACTAGAATGGGACTCTATTATGTTATATTTTCTTATGGAAATGGTTTTTTTACTGGATATGCATTGATCTAGTAGGTTTTGGAGCTTGGAGGTCAAATGTTTTACGGTTTTGACATTTCTTTTGCATGATTGTGCAGATCGTTTCAGTTGTTTTAGAAAATTATGGAAAGCCAGAGGATGTTCCTGAGAAGCAAGGTAACCAGAATCAATGGGAGCAAGAAGTGGCTAAAAATGAGAACCCAGGGCCTACTTCATCTGAGATGCTTACCAGGGTTCCATCGTGGGGGACAATTGTTAAAGAAAAAGGAGAATTGAACGTGACGGAGTAATTCCAAAGCCCTTAATTGTTGATTATTATGGACTATCTATTGTTCTCATTAATTAATTTTGAGACATTGTCCTTTTGGTGGCACAGAGAAGATGCCCGGAACCCCTGCTTTTGGGCTAGGATTTGCTTGCAGAACATGGCCAAGCTAGGGCAGGAGGCTACAAACATACGGCGAATTTTGGAATCTTTGTTCCGATATTTTGACAGTAGCGACCAATGGTCCGTTGATCATGGTCTTGCCTTTCAAGTATTGATTTACATGCAAATTCTGATGGAAAAGTCAGGTACACCAGCTGTTGCTTTTAATTTTTTAAATTGATTACTGGGACCCTATTCATGGTTTCCATTTTGCTTTTCTCATGGCTTCCACTATATGGACTCTGAACTCTGTTTTTTTCCCCCTTCTTTTTCTTTCCAATTCTCTTTGGGACGTTAGGGTATAATTCACATGTTCTACTGTCCATGTTGATTAAGCACCTGGATCACAAAAGTATCCTGAAAGATCCGAACATGCAGCTAGACGTATTGAACGTCACCACCTCGCTAGCACAGCAAGCAAAGATTGAGCCTTCGATAGAAATTATTGGTGCAGTTAGTGATGTCATAAGGCATTTGAGGAAGAGCTTACATTGTTCTGTTGATGATGCAAACCTTGGGGCTGAAGTTAGAAGTTGGAACAAAAACTTGAGAGAGGCAGTGGATAAATGCCTCGTGGAATTGTCAAATAAGGTGGCACTCGTGTCCAATAAAAAAAAATTGGTTCACTTTCAACTGTTTCCCTTGCTGGTTTCCTTATTCCTTGATATTTAAGTAGAGAATAACTGAATATTGGTGTGAATAGGTTGGAGATGCAGCTCCGATTCTTGAAATGATGGCTGTGGTCCTGGAGAATCTTTCAGCTGTTACAATTATTGCAAGGACCACAATTACTTCTGTTTATCGAACTGCTCAAATAGTTGCCTCATTGCCAAATTTGCATTATCAAAACAAGGTAACATGAGCTCTGTCATATCTCATTTACGAGCTTTGCATGCTACTTTCTCTGTTTCATTTGACCCATGGCTTTGTTGCAGACGTTCCCTGAAGCGTTATTTCATCAGCTGCTTCTGGCCATGGTCCATCCCGACCATGAGACCAGAGTTGGAGCTCACCGCATATTTTCTGTTGTTCTAGTTCCTTCTTCTGTTTTCCCTCGGCCAGTTTCAACTGGTCTTGATTTAAAGAGGCAAGCTGAAGTTGAAAGGACGCTCTCTAGAACAGTCTCTGTCTTTTCTTCCTCGGCTGCTATTTTTGAGAGGCTAAGGAAGGAAAAAGCTTCAAGCAGAGAAAGCTCCTCTCATGGATTCAAAGTAGATGTTGGCTCTGCAGGGAAAATTCAGAATGGCATGCTTGACAGATTGACGTCCTCTGCCAATCAAGTGAAAAATATTGCAAGTGATGCCCCTTCATTGACTGATGAAAAGTCCATCCCCAATTTAAATAAGGTGACTGGGTTCATAAACAGCTTATTTTCCCCCCACCAATGTGGTTCTGTTGGAGTATCTAATCATGTCTTTGCTTTTGTACGTTCATAGATTCCATTGTTCATTAATATTTGACTCTAGTGTCTTATTTCCGAGGTGGAACAGACGGTTCCTGTTGTAGACAATGCTCCTGATTAACCTTTTAAAATTCTCATGCAATGGTCAACGTTGTTACTCATTTATTTTGTATTTGTTGCACAAGTTTATGTTCCGCTCAGGCATCCATTCCTGTTTCTGATACAATTGACCAAGCATTGGGTGAGAACCTAGTTAGACATATTCAAAATGATTAAATCTGTAATCCTTCAAACATTATTTCCAAGGACATGATAATATATTTTCATATGATCTACTTCATATTTCTGTGTTTCAGCTTCTTTGGTACTGAATTTTTTCATGACTATAAAACTGCAGGATGCTACTATTTTGAGGCTCAGCAGTCACCAGATTAGTCTCTTACTGTCATCAATTTGCGCTCAGTCGATTTCTCCTGAAAATATGCCTGAAAACTTTGAAGCAATCTCTAATACGTTTAGTTTGGTGCTGCTATTTTCCCGAGGCAAGGTACTTTATTTATGCTGAACATCATTAATCATTTTTGTTTTTAGCTAGCTGTTCCATTGTTTGGGGGTGTTGGAATTGTGATTGAGTAAACCCGATATTCGTTTATCATTAAACACTATGCGAAGCAACCAAAACCAGAGAGCATTGGCAGAAACATGATGGACTTATGAAAGTGTTGGAAGGCCTGGTTTTGCATCACTTCTTATCAAAGACTCAAAGCTTGGGTTCTTAGTTATATGTTTTAGATTCGAAGACCGAGTTTAATGCACAATAATTAAACAGTTCCATGCTGAAAGCAAAGTTACGAGGAAAATATAGCTCTGCTTGTCTGAAACATAGGTAAAATTAATAGACAGCCTATCGGAGAAATTGAGTTTTTGTCCCCTAGCATAGTTTTTTTCATTGGTTGGACTATGAAAATAACTTCTCTTATGGTATGTCCTTTGACCTATCTTTTTTGCAAAGAAACCTTGCTTTTGCCCCATGTTTTTGCTTTCTGCAGGAGAATGTTTACTAGTTGCACATTGGACTTAGTCTTGGAGTTCCATATTAAGACCTAAAAACCCTTTGCGTCTTCGTAACTGATTGATAAGAAGTGATGCAAGTTTTGGCTTTTTGACACTCATTTCATCCTTGATTACATGTCTGCTTAGCACTCCATGGTTTGGTCGATTAAGTAAAAAAAATCCATTTTCTGTTCCTTTTCCTGTTAAGGACAGTCTTTTTGCACTCTGTGAATGTGTGTCACCTTGTGCGGTTGTGCCCTTGCAGAACTCAAGTCACGAGGTTTTGGTACGCAGTTTTCAGCTTGCTTTTTCCTTGAGAAATATTGCTGTCAATGAAGGTAGGTTTTCTGGCTGTTATCTTCTTCTGTCCTAGGGTTAGACCCTGACAAGGTTGAATTTCTGCTGTGTGCTCTAAAGTTGGGCATGTGCTGATATTTTCCAGTTACACATATATGTGTGAACTAGTCCACGACTGAGCAATTGATTTTTCATTTAAATTGCAGGGCCTCTTCCCATATCACGTCGTAGGTCACTCTATACCTTGGCAATTGCAATGATTCTATTTTCATCGAAGGCCTATGGCATTGTTCCGCTTGTATCGTCTGCCAAGTTGATACTCGCAGAAAAAATGGTACATCTACTGTTACTGATTAAACTGAAGTTATATGTCTGTGTTGTTCAATAACTGCTGATGGAATATTTTCCTTTTTGGTAGCCACATCCCACACGCACAAAGCTGATACCTTCCTTTTCACCTCTTCTCTTATGTTGTACCATCATCATTTTTTTAACCTCCCTCTCTCGATTCAGGTGGACCCGTTCTTACATCTAGTTGAGGATCGCAAGCTACAGGCTGTAAGTGGTGAAACTGCTACCACCAAAATTGGTTATGGATCTAAGGAAGACTGTAACTTGGCTTCAAAAGCAATTTCATCTGCAAGCATCACCGGGGAACAAAGCAAGGAATACTTTGCTGCTGAGATTGCAAAGAGCTTATCAAATTTGTCAGAAGTGCGTGCAACTTTTGTCCTGTTGTTGATCTCATTATATTGTTGTATTCATGAGTACTTCGAAATAACAAGGGATGTCTTTTGCAGTCCGAATTGTCTTTTGTCAAGCAGCAACTCCTTGAAGAGTTCGCGATAGATGATACTTGTCCACTTCCAGCTCCGTCATCCAGAGATAGTGCTCAACAAACTGATCACCTTGATGCCAAGGACGACGACCCTTTGGAGGTACCCTAGTAACTACGATTTCTTCCCAATTCTGTTGCACCATTGGTTCTATTTTGGAGAGCAAAGTTCTTTGTATTCTTAATTAACATCTTAAGCTTGCATCTGCTTCTTTATTTAGACTGAAGAAGATTTTATAGAATCACAGGAAGGTGAGGCCAATCTTAGGGAGCCGGCCTCGGAAAGCCATGATGTGCTGAGTGTGAACGAACTTCTAGAATCTGTATGCCCTTCTTTATCACGCTCTGTTACTAGAGGAAGCTGATTGATTTCATTGGATCGGTGAATCTAAAATGGGAAATTAGCTCCGTCGTTTTAGCTGCCAGTTGGCCTTCTTTCTATGGGAAGCACAACTTCTTATTGCAGTTTTCTTATATGTTGTAACCAACAGGCAACAGAGACAGCAAATCAAGTGGGACGAATGTCTGTAACTGCACCAGATGTTCCTTACGAGCAAATGGCCCTTCATTGTGAGAAGCTCCTGTTGGGGAAGCAAAAGAAGATGTCTCATGTGATGAGTCTCCACTTAAGGCTGGTGAGTTCCGAAAATCTTTCCTCCACTACAACTTCAACAAGTGTGCCTCTGCCCTCTTTCGATTTTGTTTTGGAAGGGGATCTTAACTGTAGAAAATGCAGCTTGACGAACACTCCGCCCCGGTCCCACAGAGACCACCAGTTGCCCCTCTTGCTTTGCAATGTGCAACTGAGTATCAAAATCAGGGCAACAGTACTCTCCGCCTGCCTGCATCTAGCCCTTACGATAACTTCCTTAAAGCTGCTCGTTGTTGAGGAATCCCCCGAACGCGCGCGAGCTCGAGTTATCACAAGATGAGTTTGCTTGCTTACTCTGAAAACAATCTGTCTGTGTGTATCTCATCCATTCTTTGATTCATTTGTTTCAACTGGCACCAATTTTCCGGCGGCTGTTTGATTCATTATGTTTGTTGTTTATCATGTACAAAAAGAAAAGAGCAGAAATATGTAATGTGCAGAGGGCAAATTCTCATTATTTCATTAAATCGAAATACAGTCATGGCGCGTAAACTGCAATTCGACTAGTACACGACAGAGTCGCGCGCGACACTGCGTGATAGTTAGTACGATACGATATCACAAACACTGCCACAGGTTGCAAATGCAACCTGGGCTAGTTGATGACTAATAGATCATGGAGGCGCAGCTAGAGGTTCCAGTCTTGATATAACACATAGCCGTCGGACCCAAAGCTTCACCGGCTCCGCCTGCACTGCCTCCGCAACTACCCAACAGGACATCGCCGGCGGCGGACAAGCACAACCGGCATGCTGACGTGGGATCCGCCATACCCCAGTCACGTGTCGAGCAGCTACCGTACCCGAACACTCGCAGTCCGCTCGACGCCGACGTCAGCACGCTGCAGTACCGCTGTTGGGGATTATCCGGCACATTTTCTGTCAAATCTTTGACGAGATTCGCCACCGTCGCAGCATCGCTGCCGCCGCTCGTGGAGTCGCAATATGCGGCCTCATCGTCGGCGGCAGCCCCAACAACCAGGAGAAGAAAGACGGATGACGACACTACTACTGATAACCTAATGACAGCCATGGCCAGGCAACGTTGATAAAAAAAAAATTATGATATTTTTAGTGACGAAACTCTCTCGTGGAAATGTGTGTTTGCTTCGGCAATGCCTTTCTGGTCGCTATAAATATATATAATAATGACGGGTCATAATTTTTTTTGCTGTGTATTTGATTCCCGGTGATTAAGAAAACGAAATTTATTGTTCTTGGAAAGTTAGAATTCATCATTCGAACGTGTTTTAATTTTTAAATCAATCTGTTTCTCTTTCGTAACAAATTCGGATCATGCTTTTGCCGCAGGGGTTGAGAAACGGAGAATTTGATGGCGGGGCTTGAAAAGTTGTCAAAATAAGGCCCTTAGCTTGATTATTAGCCACCATCTGACTTTCTAGCGACCGCTTGGCGGCGAGGTATGCTGAACCGCCGGCGAGCAGGACGGCTACGGGGATTCGATAACGGCGGTACGATGGGGCTGAACAAAGTTCACGTTGGACCATTAAGGGTGGGGTGGGTTGGCTGAGGAATTCCAACGAATGAATTTGACTCAATTGTATTGTTTTGATATATTTGAGTCAAATTGACCTGTTTGGCAACATAAAATCTGGATGGAGCAATTTTACTTGGGGAATTTTGAATTGACTCGTTTTGATGCAATTATAATTGTTTAGAATGGAGGCAGGTCATTCGAGTTTACTTTTTTTGATTGGCTGGTTTTATAAAATGAGTCAATTAATCAAATTGTCTTGTTTTTCAGTTGATCCATTCAAACAAACTCGATGTACCAGTTACAATTGAAGTATCATGGGTCTCCTACGACACTTATTCTTAAATGCCATTTATCATTGTTTGAGGTATTTTATATATGATGGTGTTTTCAGTGCACTCACTTTTTTTAGTGTATTTAGTGCACTCGCTTCATAACCGTCCTTTTAAGCATGTGATTTATGTCAAAATTATGTCAATCATCACTTATGATGTGATGAACAATAACACACCTGAATTTGCACAAAAACCATTAAGGATTTACTTTAATTTGAAAGATTTAGAGTTTAGAGATTTAGGGTTAGGGTTTACAATTTTGGGTTTAGGGATAGAACTCAAAATTGGAGGTCTATGGCTTAGGGTAATCCACTAATTAGTTAATATCATATGTTATATCATCATATTACACTAATTCTACAAATTAAAATTCAAAATCCAACGCCTTAAGACTAGTTTTTGAGTTGGGTGCATTGAACGCACTCATTTTTGTGAGTGCACCGAAGTAGTCACCGTGTTAGGGTATAGTATCATGTCCAAAATCTAATTAATTCGAGATCTAGACAGCGTTTTCCTACTCAAGGTATATCGTACCCTTGAGTTCCGGTGGAGGAAGAGTTTGGTGAAGGGGTGGATTTGGTGAAAGTGGGTTCATGGTGCACCAGGAAGAGGAGAGACTCCGTCATCTCCGGAGCAGATTCTCGTTGCTAAACTGAGAACAGACAGCACCGCTGCGAAAAGGCCAAAGATGAAGAAGGTGGTGGAGATGCTCAAAGAGATCACCCAAATGGAGTGATTATTCAAGGAGAGAGTTTTTGTTTTGATTTGATTTGATCCAACATTGTGACACGATGGATGGATTAGGAATGGGATGGGACAATTAGCTAGCCTGTCATTGAAATGAAGCGAGAAACACATCCGTTGAAAATAAAAATAAAAAAGAGTTCTCGAGTTGGCCAACTCAGATGATAGATTACGAAGTTTGCCTGCTGGTGTAAGTTCTGCAACTATACCCAGTCAGTTCCATCAGTTACGTCACATACTGATGATCAGATCAGTGCGAGCATCACAATACACAACCATTGAACGCTTACAACAAAAGAGCTTCAATGAGTAAAAAAAAACAAGATTTATTATGATTCAAGAAACAGAATTCACAGCCAAATTCCTTTTTTCAGGGGAAAAAATCTTGACATCAAGGCCACAGCCTTGATAATGATGGAGAGTATTGAAGGCCAAACATAATGTAGTTGAACTAAGTTATTTTCAAACCCATCAACTCATATACTAAAAAAAATATCATGAGAGGCAACAAGCAGTCAATCTCGGGACTTAACGATGAAGTTTTGGCGACTGATGGGGTTCATCACAACTGGTGGACCGGCAACGCGAGGCCATGCCTGGAATTTCTTGTCAGTTTCCTCCCACCATTCCTTGTTCGAGACTGTACCCGGAGTGGAGCCTGGGATTGAAAGAAGAGATGAAACATCGATTGAGAGCAATGCATTTAAGTAACGAATGTGACTAGGTAAAAAAAATGGCAACTTAGACCTTACCGCCAAATATCTTCACATCAGATACAAGTGTGTCGCATAAATAGGCAATTGGGAACGATGCTGCTATAGCACCAATTACGTACTTGCCTGACATGATCAACTGCAAAGGAGTGGTGAAAATCAACCATTACAAAGGTTAGCCTTCGAAAAACTTATATACTTAGATAGTCATCTCTCTCAGCTATTGAACCCATACCCATTATACCAACAGTTAATTCTAACAATACAGGTGTTCGGAATGGCTGATAAAACTGATGCTCCAAGAAACCCACCGCCACCACACAACTAACAAGCTGCCTAAGTTATAAACTTGAGCTCATTACCACTGGCAAACACACTCCATATCGTAATGTGGGGACAACAACGTTATTCTAGTGTCTCCAGAAGGGTAAACACAAAGAAATGAGGGTTAAGCTAAAAGCCGATAAATCGAGCGATAAACGAGATAAACGGAGAAGGCAGTAACCTAAGGTTGTTTGGCACTTGGAAACTCAAAAGATATACTCCACAAGCATGCATCCATCTTAGGCAATATATCATTCAATTGAAGTATTCCCACGATCAAACATTCAACATGACATATTTTTACAATTGAAGGTTGACATAAACTTTGCATTCCAAAACACAGATACTAAGAATCACAGGTCAAGACGACATCCTAATCGATCAGTTATGTGACAGTGATGCCCATCAAGAACACATCAGGAATAAGCGGTAACTCCCTGGTCCCTGCCCCAAACACATCCACAATCTCCCCTTTTCGATGGATCAAACAAGCCAATACAATCAGAGTCGATTTAGTTAGGGATTTGAGCAAGTTAAACATCTCACCCAAAATCGAGAAAATTCCACTTTGCGACAACAATCGAGGAAAAGGTCTGCATATTTCAATGTATAGAGACACCGCACTCACACTCAACCAACGAAATACAAACGTAAAAGGACAAAACCCTATATCAATCGATCCCCAATCCGTATCCCTAATCCTACAGAAAGCACACAGTCTGACGAAGCATGAAAATGACAACGAGAGAGGAGGAGATTTGAAGGAAGTGGCTACGCACCAGAAATGAATCGGAGACTGGAAATCGTCGATTGGGGATGGGAACGCCGAGGACTCGAGACCGAGGCGGGAATCGTTGGACTTTTTTCCAGAAAGGAGATGAATGGAGAACCAGGTTAATTGAACGCGATATAATGCCCTGCTGGCTGCTGCTCGACAATTTTCTTTTGGTTTTAACTTTTAGCGAATCCCTTGGACGACGGTGTCGTTTTAGGCTATTCCATTTCCCCATTTTTCTCACATTTGATGATTTATTTGCAAGTTGCAACCCCATCTAAAACTAAACAAGTCCTTGTAATTTGTTTTTCATTGCGTTAAGTCCTTGTATTATTAAATTTCAACAAAAGAGCCCCTTACAAAGCCGGCAAAGTTCACGTCCGGTCCGATTGCTTGCTGCTGATCCGCCCGTCTATTCTTCTTAACCAATTTGGGCCGGGGCCTGACGGGCTTCAAAAACTGGGCCTGCAACCTCACCGTCTCCCTCAACAGCCCAATCAGCCTCCCGTCAATCTCCGCCCCTCCTCCTTCCTCCTCCGCCGCTCCCACCCACCGCGCCACCGCCTCCCGGGTACTCACGCAGCCGCCGCGGGGCTCCTTCCTCAACACCAGCTCCGACTCGTAAATGTTCTCCTTCTTCCCTTCCCTTTGAAACGAAACGGCGTCAAAAGTAGCCTCCCGAGGCGCCAAACGCAATGTCGTTTCAGCGGACAACGCAGATAAACAGCGTCGTTTCGCGGTGAAAGCCAAAGAATCAAAAGGGTCGTACTTGTGTATATGTAAATTGTCGAGCGCGGCAGGAAAAGGGGGGAAAAGCGAGTCGATCGTCTGGTAGAGGAAAGAAAGCGTGAAAACTTCGACAATGGCGACTGAAAGTTCGGAAGCGACGAGTAGCAGCGAGGCCATCTCAGAGTTCATCCACACGCCGTTCTACTGGTAATGGGAGTACGAATTTGCTGGTGACGATCTACTTCAATGCCTTGCCAGCAATCATATTGCGCAAGCTTGTGATTTTTTTAAACAGCAATCGCATTTGACTATTTCTAGGGTTTAATTAGTTCGCTAGGATGTGGATTTGGATGGTGTGTGATTTTCATCTTGCTAAGCTTAGTTTCGTGAAGGGCAGACTTTGTCTCATTATCGTTTTGAAGTTCTTCAAGTTTAGGGAGATCACTTGGATAATAGTATGCTGAAGGTTTATGAAAATGGTGATCTCTTGAACTATGTGTTCTTGGTGTGGTGCTGTTTATTGCAGTGAGGAGAACATATATTTTCTGTGCAAGAAACTCTGCGAAAATGGGAAGGCAAATGCTGATGGGTCTGATCTTTTTGTTGTGTTCATCTCCAATGAAAAGAAGGCGGTAGGGTTCTTAAGCAATGTCTTCACGAAATTCGTTTTACTGATTTGGGACAATGGCCATCTTGCTGCATCTTTCAAGTCTTTGTTATTTCATTGTAGATCCCGCTTTGGAATCAGAAGGCGAGTACACGAGCAGACGGGGTTGTGCTATGGGATTATCATGTCATATTAATTCAGGTGGATTCTCGCTTAACACACAATATTTGTGAAGATATGTTGATCAAGTTAGCTGAGGGGTGAAAAGTGAAAACAGAGTTTGGCTTATGGTCAATATCCTTTTTGACATCCTGAATTCCCTTTTATTGAATAGAAAGTGCCATTCGATGTATGTGCAGAGGAAACGAGATGGTGATGATGATGAAACTTCTTCAACTTTGGTATGGGATATGGATTCCTCTCTTCCGTTTCCTTCACCTCTCGATTCCTATCTGTCCGAAACAACGAGGCCATCCTTTGAGCTCTTCTCTGACTTTCAGAGGTAAAGTGGAAGTCCTGATACGAATTTTATCTTCTTTGATGAGTGGATCAGTCCGTGGCTAAAGTGTTTCTTCATTCAATTTAGAAAAATTATTGATCACGACTTCCTGAAAACTGTACTCATGCTGTGAATGTTGTATTACTGGGTTTATATATATCCATGACAGAGCCAAATGTGATGCATTCTTCAGTTTTGAACTTCTTCCATGTACTGGTAGTGCATTGATTTTCTCATCTCTCAACCAACCCAATTTATTGTTTCACAGTATATAATACATTGTGCAATGTTAAAAAAAAGTCTCACTTGTTTTTGGTATGGTAACAAAACAGTAATAATCACTTTGTTATCAGGTTTTATCGTGTCGTGCATGCTCCAGTATTTCTCCGTGGATTTGCTTCTGACAGAAGTCATATGAAAGACTCTGCGGGTAACTGGAATGCTCAACCTCCTGCGTATGAACCCGTTGTTGCAGAAGGTAATTGACTTGTATGGATTGGTAGCTAGTTCTTAACGAAATGTATTGAAACATTTTGCTGTTGTTTGGGTTGCCCCTTATCGCCCATACATGCATGACTATTACTTACTTTGTGACTTCTTTGAAATCTTTTGCAGATGGAACTGTTAATAACCTGAAAGAGTACATGGATATTCATGCACCAACCGAGACGGTGGCAATCGACGAGCTGACAAAGATGGTGTTGAGGCAGGATCAGAAGCATGGGGTGGTACTGAAGGAGAGCCAGGTGAAGGAATTCTTCTCACAACTGAATGTGACCAATGCTCTTTCCGATTAGCAAACACGAACGGTGAATTCTCGGATTGCCAGATCAGCAGGAACCTCATCAGCTGTTTGAGAATATACTGAACTTTATGTATGCATGCTTGACATTTCGTGTTGCATTTGCTTGTATGCTTGATTGATTCGTGAAAATTGGTAGAAGATAGAGAATCTACTGTTTACTATTTAGGTCTACAAAAGTTTAGCAATTACCTGGTGTCTCAAAGGTTTCCATCCCCTATGGTAAACCATTGAATTGGAATGGATTGGATTGACGGATTATCTCGATATTGTATATCTTATCATCATCTAACAAATAATTAGTAAAGAATATTATCTAACTATCATTTCGCTTGGGAGGGATTAGATTATGTTAGTTGAGCGTGAATTTAGGATTGTACTTTAGGAAGAGTCTTAGGCCTCATAATTTAATTAGGATTATACCGCGATTTGCCAACATCTAATCTTGATTAATTATAATTGTCATTAATTAGCCACTTGTGTGAAGTGAACTGTGAATGTGATGTGTTTCCGTCACCAAATCTCACTTACTCGTCGGGACGCGCTATTGCTTTGCACTCATGGAATGGAAAAGTTAACCGACGGAGGAGAATCCCAAACCAAACCCCACTCCGACGTCGACCGTCGACGTCGTCGTCGTCGCCTTAATTAGTGCGTTTTGCTTCATCACAATCACAAATGAAATAGCTGTAACCCAACACTTTGATTTAGGCGACGCACCATCCAAATTCCAAGCTCTCCGACGGAGGTTCCAATAACAACTACGGAGCAATATTATGTTATACTATTAGTGTTTGATATGTAATTTGACAAAATTATATCGCTTATCAGAGTCGTATAAAGTCGGACCCATATGAGGGGTTATAGTCTTATAGAAGTTTGTTTCTATACGCATATTAAAAATTTTAAAAGTTAAGAATTTTATATGAAGTTTAATTAGAATTTTGATCGTCCAGCAACCTGTTGTTTTGAACCCTTCTTAGGGTACTTCGACAGTGTGATGAAATAATGTAGGTTAAAGATTTTTTGAAAGTAAAAAAAAAAACAATGGTAAAAATGATCGAGCAACATGATGATCAAAGTTTATTGGTGTTTTGGAATGACCAATGAAGAAGAAGAAAGTAGTAGTTATTAAAACTTAAAAGGCCAACAAGAGGGCTGTAGCCTGTAGGGCCCATCAAATATTCCCTAAATCTTGGGTTATCAAGTAATTAAATCACAAACTAACTGTACTTAACAGACACTGAAGAGACAAAGAGGATCGTGGAGTTGGTACTAGCAGGAAATTGAAAACAGCTATTTAACAACTACTGCGCAAAAAATTGTATTAAAAATGTTTACATTATTATTATATGTATATCTTCTTAATTTATGTCATTAATTTGATAAAATTCTGGAAATTAAACAACAAGAACACTCGATTTTACGTGGTTTCCCTGAGATTCAGGACTAGTCCACGGGAGAGGTAGAACTCTCCGGAGTCAATCTTATTCAGCTTAGGTTTTCGTACTACAGAGATACAATATATATATGTTGTGCCCCCGGCTATAATGCAACCCTAGCCGGTCTATCTAGGTAACTCCAGTAATAAAACACATTTACTAAAAGCTACCTAGATAAGACTAAGTCGTCAATTAACACCCTCCCTCAAACTGATGGTGCTTTCGCAACATCAGTTTGTTAGACAAATACCAATGACGACTTGAACCCACAGCCTTTGTCAACAAATCTGCAGTCTGATCATCTGTTGACAAATAACTTAGCTGAATAACTCCTTCGGACACAAGCTCCCTTATGTAATGAACATGAGTCTCAATGTGCTTAGTCCGATCGTGCAAGACAGGATTAGTGGCTATCCTGATTGCACTAGTATTATCACCATAAAGCTTCATAGGCATTTTACACGTCACACCCAGGTCATCTAAAAGTCGCTGCAACCATACCAGCTCCGAGCTCACCTCCGACATCGATCTGTATTCTGCTTCTGTAGATGACTTGGACACTCTGTCTTGTTTTTTACAACGCCAGGATACAAAAGAGCTTCCAAAACGAACACACCACCCTGACGTAGACCTTCTAGTATCTAGACAACCTGCGAAATCTGCATCAGCGAAGGCCTCTAGCACGGGTTCCCCTTGGTGCGGAAAGAAGAGGCCTACATCCTGCGTACCCTGTAAATATCGGAGAATCCTGTGAACGGCATCCAAGTGCATGGATCTAGCAATCCCCATGTATTGACTCACCACTTGTACTGCATAAGCTATGTCGGGACGAGTGGAGCTCAAATATCTTAGACTGCCAACTATAGTGCGATAGTTAGTTTGATCATCCAACAAATCACCACTCATCCGGCTTAACTTAAGATTCTGTTCCATCGGAGTCGCACATGGTTTGCAGTTATCATATTGATGTTCAGCCAACAAATCGCGAACATACTTCCGCTGCCCCACGAAAATACCATGTTGCGTCCGCGCTATCTCCAGCCCGAGGAAGTAAGAAACATCACCCAGCTCCTTTAGCTTAAATGCTCGATGCAATGTCTCTGTCAACTCCTTGATCCCCTCATGATCGCTCCCGGATATGATCATATCATCAACGTACAGTAATAAAACTGTGAGACCGTGTACTGTAGTCCTTAAGAAGAGAGAAGGATCATTCTTACTCTGAGTGAACCCTGCCTGAATGACCGTACCATGAAATTTCTCAAACCAAGCTCGTGGTGCTTGTTTGAGACCGTAAAGTGAGCGCTTGAGACGACAGACAAGATTTGGACCACCTTTGGAGTATCCAGGAGGACACGCCATATAAATAGTCTCCTTAAGATCACCATGGAGAAAAGCGTTCTTGACATCTAACTGCACAAGAGGCCAGTCTTTCATAGCAGCTACGGCTAGAACACACCTCACCGTCTGCATCTTAGCCACCGGAGCAAAGGTCTCCTCGTAATCAATCCCATATTCTTGACTGAATCCCTGGGCTACTACTCGGGCCCTAAACCGTTCAAGTGTTCCATCCGGTCTCATCTTCACATTATACACCCATTTGCTGCCTACCACCGACATCTCCGGTGTACGTGGAACAATGTCCCATGTCTGATTTTCCTCAAGGGCATCCACTTCTTCGGTCATGGCTGCGTCCCATTCCGGAATCCCACATGCCTGCTTATAATTTGCAGGAATGGGAATGGGATCAACATTAAAAGCCACGTAGTCATCAAGACGAGGAGGAGGCTGGCCGCGTGTCACACGAGTAGACCGGCGCGGGGCAACCACTTGGTCATGTGATGTCGAACTTCCTGCGCTACCTGAAGAAGAATCCGGGGAAGAGCTGCCACTACTGGGCGAGCTGTTGCCACTGCTTGATGATGACGAGCTGCTCGCATGGGACAAGTTGCCTCCACTAAATGAAGTGGAAGTGCCACTTTCGCCAGGTGAAGGAGTGCTGCTTTCATCCGGACCCAAAGAGGAGCTATTATCATTTAAAGACTCACTTTGGGACAAAGAATTCCCACTAGTGGACGAACTGCCCAACGCCGAAGTAGAGGAAGTGGGAGAAGAATTGCTCCTTCCCATAAGCGAAGTCTCCCCAGCCACAAGTAAGTCCAGAAAAGAAAGACTACGTGCAAATTGGTCACGAGAAGCTTCGGGAGTTGAGTAATACATCACCTTCTCCATGAAGAGCACATGATAAGCAATCCGTAACCGTTGACCTTCCGGATCATAGCAGAGATACCCTTTGTGACGATTACTGTACCCCAAGAAGACACACCGAGCAGTTTTGGGACTCAACTTGTGACGCTCCCGCTTGGGAAGCAGAACAAAACATAAGCAACCAAATGTGCGAAGAGCACGATAATCAGGAACACGAGAGTACAGCTTCTGGTACGGAGAGATATCATCAAGGACAGGAGTAATCTGGCGATTAATCAGGTACACAACTGTATTAGCAGCTTCAACCCAAAACCTCGCAGGAACACTGGATCGAAATAAAAGAGCACGAGTAAGCTCAAGGACATGGCGATTCTTCCGCTCAACTATGCCATTTTGCTGAGACACTCCAGGACACGACTGCTGACTGAGAATTCCTTGAGAACGATAGAAGGCAAGAAGATCATTGGAACTGAACTCACCACCGGGATCAGAACGGATGATCTTAATCGTTTTCTGAAACTGAGTCTGGATCATCCGGATAAAATCCTGGGCATGGGTGATTAACTCCGACTTCTGACGAAGGAAATAAATCCAAGTATACCTGGTGTGATGATCGATAAACAAAGCAAAATATAAGAAACCATTACGGGATGGAACTGGCGACGGGCCCCAAAGATCAGTATGCACTAGGTCAAACGGAGCTGCATACTCGGTAGAACTAGTAGCAAAGGAACGCTGTGAAGCCTTTGCTTCGACGCAGCTTATGCAGGATGGAGGAGAGAAGGAGGAAGACGAAAACTTTCCAGGTAACAAACTGAGATTAAACATCTGTAACAATCGTGCTGAATGAGGATGCCCCAAACGGCAGTGCCACAAATCCCAAACAGAATCTCTTACATCCTGACGTAAAGAATGTTTAACAGAAACAACCGGAAAGGAAGATAAATGAGAACTATCATCTAGAGTATCCAAGTCCTCAACACGCGTCCGGACAGCATCCTGGAAAGCTCCCTCCCGCCGATCAAACCCCTGCTGGTCTCTAGCCCGCAGCCTATCCATGACATAAATCCGTCCTTCCTTACGGCCCCGACCGAGTTCCATCCCCGTCTTCGAGTCCTGCACCACACACCCATGATTATCAAACTTAATATGACAACCCTCTTCTGCCAACTGTCCGACCGAGATCAAATTAGGAACCAGACTAGGAACATGAAGAGTGCGACAAAGCTGAACACATGAGTCCTCTACTCGACCAACCCCGGTAATAGGAAGAACCTCTCCATTTGCCACTTGCAACCGTTGAGAGACCGGGCGAATAGATTGAAAGGCGCTGCCATGGTTAGTCATATGATGGAAAGCAGCAGAATCAAGAAGCCAACGATGAGAAGTACCTGAACCAGAACCAGCAGAGAATGCCGAACTCATCACCTCCTGAAGAGCAGCGTGAATAAGCTGGGTGAGCTCCGACTTAGAGACACCACCTGTGGAGGAGGTGGTCGACGCGGGAGCAGCAATGGGAGGAGCCATCGTCGTAGCATATGCAGGAGCAGGTGGACCAGATGAACGAGAAGAAGGGTGACGACCCCGCTGACGACAGTTGCTGAGAATATGACCAGCCTGTTTGCAATAATTACACCAGTTTCTCTTCTTGCAAAACGGTTGAATATGGCCAGGCTCACGACAGTAATGACAGATACGAGCGGTATGAGGTCCTTGACCGCCTGGAGTAGAGTGAAACTGGGGCCTGTAGGAGGACGCAGCAAAGGCAGCTGACTGATCAATGGACTGAGCAGAAGCAGAATCGATCTGAGCTTGACTTTTGAGTCGGATCTCCTCACGATAGAGTTCACCTAAGACAGTGTCCAAGTCAGTCACATTCCGATGAAGCAGAGAGGCACGAATAGGCTCATATTCGCGGCGGAGCTTCATCAAAAAATGCATAGTTCGGGAACGAGTACGTTCAGCAATGGTGAGAGCCGGGACAGGAGTATCGGAGAGAGAAGCAGACAACAAATCACTCTCAGTCCATAAATGCATCGCCGCCTGATAATAAGACCTGATATCCATATTGCCCTGGGACAGACCTGCAAGAGCAATTTCAAGTTCGAACTGGCGTGAAGCATTGGCCTGAGAGTTTGTTGTAGTCAAGTGCTTCCACATGGCACTGGCAGTAGTAAAACGACGCAGACTAAGACCGGTGGGAACATCAACACAGGCGACAAGCCATGTAATAACCTGGGCATTATCGGCTTCCCAATCAGCCGAAGCCTTCTCATCGGTGGGGGCAGGTTGTGGCCGAGTCCCGAGCAGAATGGGCAGCAGACGCTTGCCCTGAATGAACGTGCGGAATTGGAATTCCCAAAGCGGGAAATTCTTCCCGTCAAAGCGAGTGGTAACCAGATCACTTTTCACTGACTCCATTATGATGCAATAGACAAATGGACAAGAGGCACGAAGATATGAAAACCAAATCAAGACAAACCAGCCAAGATGGAGAAGCAGTAGAGACCAAATCCCTCAGAGAGTCACCGAGAAACCAGAGCACCAAGACAAGCAGCCGAAATAAATAATAGGGCACCGAAAAGAACCAGGATAGGAAGCCGATAGTAGGGTACCGAGAAAGAACAGCCGATACTAACCAAATAGAGAGCAGCCGAGAGAATCAGAGCGCAAATAAAGAACAGTCGAGAAGATACCAAGAGGCAGCTGAGCGGCGGAGCGACACAAAGCAGCTGGAGATGAAAGACAAAGCAGCGGAAAATAAGAGGAGAAAACCCCAAATAAGCAGCCGACGATCCTCGGATGAGAGGCTCTGATACCATGATAAAATTCTGGAAATTAAACAACAAGAACACTCGATTTTACGTGGTTTCCCTGAGATTCAGGACTAGTCCACGGGAGAGGTAGAACTCTCCGGAGTCAATCTTATTCAGCTTAGGTTTTCGTACTACAGAGATATAATTATGATATAATGACACTTTTCTAACTGTCATAAATAAACAATGAAGCCACAAGCATGAATCAACCGTATATTCCACGACTATTCTCGACAATAAATCTTGTCATATATATCATCTTGACACTTTCAAAATTCCATTAGCCCAACAAAATCATTTTGCATGGGGATTTTTTTTTTTTACGAAAATAAAAATAGTGAGTAAAGAGTTGTTTGGTTACTTTGGTTGTATTGGTAAATCGGGTATTTCGTTAATACAATATTCCGTGGTGGAGTCGGGATTTGAAATTATGTGTCTTTTTTTCTCGAGTACGTATTACAAGAACTAAGTTTTTGTGTAGTGGCAAGATATTGTTAAGGCGTGAATTATTTGACCCCCTTTGCATAAAAGCATAAATATGAATTTTTTTACATGAAAACTTACACGTGCCATGTGACAGAGTCAAAAGTCCATGCCCCCGCCTATGGCAGCATCATTTTACTTCTTTATGATAGTAAAATTCATTTTACATGTTTGTCTACCAGAAGAACATATCCCGATCAACCATGAACAAGTGTTTACGATCGCGGTGCGATCACCCACAAAACGAGTTAAACCAAGAGTACAATTTTCGAACGATGAATACCCTAATTAATTATTAAAAGGGAAATCTCAAAATTTTGTCCCATGGATGTTATATAACGTGGGATACATAACTGGGAAGCAAATTTTGAAGAGATCAAACTAGGGATTGAAAGAAAGAATATTTTAGAGATAGATAGGAGTGTTAATGCAGAATAGATTCCTGATTCCATATGGGGTTTTGAAGACTGGAGTCAAATATAATTAAGTTATTATGATAATTAATTAAGCAGCGAGTAGTGTGGAGATGATCATATGGGAGGTTTTGGAGCATAATTAACGATCGACATTTGGAATCTGAACCAGAGATATCAATGTTGGTTGAAGTAGAAGGGGGAATATATTGGACCTGGAAATTGAAACTGAACTCAACTGAACTAATTAATCAACATGTAAGAACTGATCAATAGAAGGTGACTGAGAGACTTGCAGTTGCAGCAAATAATGTCCCCTCAGATTAAACAGTATCAAGATTCGTATCAAAGAAGGACTGGAATATGGGGACGAGAAAACAAATTAACAAATGAAGGTTATTAAGATTATATATAGGGTGGCTTCTAACGACATATAGAGTAAATCTAGGGTACCATTAGTTAGAAAATGATTTATAAAATATTAGATTAACTGGATTTTGGGACATTTCACTCTACTAGGATCTTCTATGTCATATTTCTCTAGGTCTCGAAATAGTGCATCTAATATATTGGATGTATCTCACCGAATTGGAATCTCGATCGTAGTTTCTAATTAAATTGATCTTATATTATATGCTTTAGAGAAGCGTAACTTAAATTTTACTGATTGCTAGGATCTATGATGTAGTATCATGTCTCAAACTTCGTTAATTAATGGTTTAGATACTGTTTTCTTATATAATGCATGCATATGATTAATCATACGATGGGAATAACTTGGTCTCTAGCTAGGTTGTCACTATTTTACAAGACAAGAGTCTCTCACGGGATAATTTCGTCAATATTTCACTAGATAATACTTAGAAATTCTACCTCTATGTAGAAACGAAGTTGAGACTGTAACTAATTTTGTAATGGTGGCATCTGTTCCAAAGTGCTCTTAATGTCTCTATAGCAATTCGCGTATCCAATATTTTGTCAGTACTTCTCGTATTTTACGATCGGCTATCGTTTTCGAATGCAATTTCTATGTTTTCATCGACCCTAATTCTCAGCCGTTGCCTTTTGTTTTGCACCGACCGGCGAGTCCAACACCCTTTTTTCGACATAAATTCCATTATCCACATCGCCGTCCTGCCGATTTGACCGGATGCTTCTTCAATTCGGTAGTTTTCCTTAACCAGTATTAGTGGATATAGATAATAACGAGAGAGAGCTTCCTCTTTTTATCATTTTAATCCTGAAATTATACCGTTATTATGCTTACATTTGGAAGAAGTATTATTTAGATCCGCATAACGTGCTAAGTTAATAAACTATGAGATTGATACGATGTATTTTCGAGTTTAGTTTCGCATCAGAATCTCTCAACACACATCAGGTAAGTTCCCGTCATAAAAGGTATTGTTTGTTACAACTTATATGGAAAAATTGAACAATTGGAGAAACAATAATTAATTATAATAGTGCAAGTGCAAGCAATAATAATTACTGCATTACTAATTTTGTTAAACAATAATAACAATTTAATCAAATTTTCATATTTTCCTCCTTTCTAATTCACTTCCCAAACTTAAAAAAACATTGAGAAAGATACCTAACAAGCTAATACAAAGGAAGAAAAACACCCCTAAACTCAGCTCGCCCACTCACTGAGTTCACCATTCTCGACTCAGTGAGCCAGCTCGTTAGCACCCTAGCTAATCCATCCGAGACCACCGCCGACTGATCGTCAACCACGGAGCAGAGGCCTCGACTCACCGCCGACAAACTCCCCGTTCCTATTCCTCCCGACGAGACAAGAGTGAGCGCACCGCTGAATCTCCCCCAAATTCAAAAACCTCCTGATCGAATCAGATCTGGACACCAATTTCAGAACCTCCTCGAACTCCGATTCGTCGCAGGGGATCCGCAGCGGGCCGGCGTTTGCGAAACCGAACTCCTCCTCGGCCTGCGCCAGGACGCGGCTGAAGATCGGATGGTTGAGGTGCGTCGCCCGGACGACGAACCTCCGGCAGCTCGCGCCGACGCAGACGGCGACGTGGCCCGCCGGGACGTCGGATGGAGCCGCGCGCGCGGTTCTCGACGGCGATGAATTCGAGGAGGAGGCGTTGGCTCGGGCCTTCCTGCGCCATTGCTTGAGCATCTGCTTGATTCTTACGATGTGGCGGATTTTGTTGGATTTCGGCATTGCAATTTCGCTCCTCCGCCAAGAAGATGAGAAAAGGAAGGCCGATGAAGACGAGAGAGAAAAAGAATAAAGCTGTGGTTGGGTCCAATTAGATAAAAGAGAGAGAGAATAATCTGTTTTGTTTTACTAACGGTTGGGAGAGAGAGACTCTGATTAGTCGGCGGAAGTGGGAGGAGATTAGAGTGGGGAGGAGAAGGGGTTTTAAAGAAGATTGGAGTACGGAAATGCCCCTGGACTTGGAGATTCTTACGAGATTTTGTCTGTTGGTTTGTTTTCCACTATCATTTGATGGTAGTTGGTTTCATGGTTAGTGGCAATTTCGAGAAGACCTGATTTATCCGATTTGTTTGGTCTGTTTTGAGCGGGTCAGACTTGTCATGTAAGGGGGGCGGGACGGGGCGGACATGTGTATCATTAATCGACCCGACCTGTTCTGACCCGATTCATTCTCGACCCGTTCTTGTCTAAATTACATATAATCTTAGTCAAATTACTTAGTATTCTCCTCTTATTACATTATATTTTAGCTATAATAAAGTTGTAATTAAGTGAAAACATCAATTTCTTCAATAATTTAACTAGATTTTATCATATTATGGTTTCTTTCTTGGTTTTTTAATGAAAATAACTAATATTTCTAATGTTTTTGACTTAATTACATACCCATTGGGGCGACCTGCCCCGATCCGTGCCCCGTAATAAATTAACCGACCTGGACCCGACCTGCCATGGGGCGGGTATGGGTATCGAGATACCCGCCTTGGACCTGCCCATTGCCATTCCTATTAGCAACCTTGCAACCCATCAACGGGTGCGTTTGTTTCCTTTTTTTTTATTACAAAAGATAATCAATATATTGATACAAAATATAGATAGTTTCGTCCTGGAATTTAACCAAGCTAGAAAATCAAAATAACGACTCGCAGTCGGGTACAAATGAAGGGTCTTTTTAGCAACCAAGTGGGCTATCCTATTACTCCGCCGACCTACAAACCGCACAGAGAAACCTCCCAGCGACTCCAAAACACCTACAATTTCTGCTAGAAGCGCCCCAATTCGGCTATCCCTAGTATCCGACTGGTTGATCTTATCAATAATCACCTTAACATCTCCTTCAAAGCGCACCTCCACAAATCAGGAATCCCGACACCAAAGAATAGCCTCTCGGAGAGCTAGAACTTCAGCAACCAATGGATCATCTTAGTAATTTAAGAAAAATATCTTAGTAATTTAAGTAACTGAAATTTAAGTTGAAGAGTTCTAAAATTTAAGTCGAAAAAGATAAATTCATTTGTTATTTGATAAGTATATATTCTGTTAAATTTTTTTTTTTTAAATACATGATTTAGTAATAACATTAGTTTTGAGCTTGAAGACTTCATATTCGAATATTGTAATTAGTACCTAACCACAATAAAAAAAAGTATATAACCATTATACAAAAATATGATTGTTAGGTCCATCACTAGTAAGTGTAATATCCTCACTTTATTTTGAGTATTATGCTCAAACCCTTTTTTTTACCTCTCTATCAGGTTCACATGGAGAACCTGTTGACTCAATGATGGGTTATTGGGCCCATACAGTTAAGAAAACAAAAAGACCAACTCAAACCCAGCTCCTGAGCCCATTGAGAATTGGGCCGAAAGCACGAAATTCAAATTAAATGTAACAATTCAGATGGCCCGGCCTAAGCCTTGTTCCATTACCTTATTCGGGCTTTTCTGCCTTTCTTTGGGGTCACCACCACTCACCAATATAAGGTGGCCCGTCTTGATTTTCCGTATTTGTTGATCGGTTTGCAAAATTGCTTAGCAAACTTAAGAGCGCCCGAACTAGAAAGCTACAATTTTGCTTTACTAATCTTGAACAATCTAAGATGTTTTCACGTGTAACGTTGTATTTTGTTCACTGATCGCGCGAGAGTTCGAAAGACAACTTCAATACTTCATTCTGCACTATCGAAAAACTTCGTCATCAAACCATTGCCCAAACCATGGTTCGCCCGTCTCTGGGCCAACCTCACGATGCTACATACTAGTAGTATACTCATCTTATACGAGAGCGCAAAATAAATAATTCGTATTTCTCATATAAATCAGATCAATTCAACTATATATTAACAACGATTTGTTTAAGAGTTATCGTCCTAACTTCTCCCTTTCGGCACATGCTACCGACGGGGATTGTCATCATTCCCATTCCCCACACCAACGTACTCTCCATCCAGGACCTCTCATTTTCACTCCAAACCCGGCCAAGTTTTTATTGAAGCAAAATCTTTTATCATCAACCGCCCACTTTTGGCCCATGTTCATTTTTCGGTGCTCCGAAGTTGACAACTCGATCGGTGCTAGAATTTGGCTCATCTCATTTATTCTCAAAAATCCCCTGCTTCTCGAACTATACTAAATACAAATGCCTCTTCTTCCATTTAGTTTTCCTTTTTCCTAAGCTACTTGGCTAACATTTCAATTGTAACTTTGTAATGGAACTCAAGCACACACATTAACCAAGGCTAGAAGTAATGACGAAACTAGGTAGAAGATAGGAGGGGTTAATAACTCTCGTAATTTGGAAATATAGGTAAAAAAATTAGATGTAAATTCGTACATTTAAGTTGTTTTATATTAATTAGAATATTGGGGGTTACAGATTAGTGGGTACCGGGTAGCAACGTTGAGTTTGGAGTAAATTTATTTAGGGGCGAGTACGGGTATGGATTTGGGTAGGATAGCATGAAATTCATACCCTACTCGTATTCGATTATTTTTTAATCGGATTTTACACTAATTCGGTCAACTCGAATTTTGCCCGTGTTACCGGTTTGGATTCAAGCGGGCAATCGATCTCTTGGTTATTTTTGCCAACTCTAGTAATGACAGAGATCCGTGGAAGATAGGAAGGGCTAGAACCCCCCCCCCCCCCCCCCCTCAACTTTAAAATATAAGCAGAATAAGATCTAAATTTGTACTTCCAAGTCGTAATGGACCTCTTGGTTCTTGGCTACTCAAGAAATTCTCCCTCATTCGAAAAATGTATAACTGAAATCAAGCACACACATCAACCAGAGTTAGAATTAGCAGGGACGAAGCCAGGTGAAAGTTAAGAGGGGCTATAGTCTTCTCAACTTCTCAATCAGCACGATTCAAAAATCGGTCTCCTCATTCCAAAAATCTGAATCTATAAGCAAATCGGGTTGAAAGAGAAAGTAAAATAACTTAATCAATTACATATTTGTTTCCCCATTATCTCACATATCTCAAATTGGGAAGGTAGAGAAATCAAAGTACATCTTTGAACCAAGAGGGGATTTCATTTACATGGAGGAAGGACCACCTGCAGTTCCCTTCTTAACTGATGGTGCAGAGAAAGGTAGATAAAAGAGATAAGATTCAAGAGAAGCTTTGCAAAGTTCAACGGATGCATTCATTTCTACATCTACATATACATAATACGTACAAGACTTGCAACGCATCCACTTAAATGCACACATGGAAACGAGATGATGAACACACAAGCCGCCTGGCTGGCTCTGTCTAGCTAGAGTGGTGGTGGTGCTGCAGATGTGTACGTAGCAGAGCTGTAGCTTCAGGATCTTGATAAGTAATAAGGCTTGATATTGATGGTAGACGTGTTCGAAATCTGCAGAAGGTTTCTGTGGCCAGAGTTGTACAGTAATGAGTAGAGATGGAGAAGATGATGCATGTCCATCCATGCAATATTGAACCATGATCATTATACATGACAGCAGTGGGTAAGGAAGTGAGCAAAGTTCGTACATCGACTTCTCTCAACAAGTCGAATTATTGGATACCAGTTATTAGTTCATGACATGATATTAAAGTTGATTTGTTCGATCTTGATGTGAGGTTTTCAAGTACTATGACTTTTAATATATTTACCGTTGTCTTAAAATATATGGTATAGTGGGTATATGTAAATTTCAAGTTCATGAGTAGTAGTCATATATAATATTATACCTATATAATACAATATAATAATATTATGCTTATTTTTTTTCCTAATTTTCTGGTTTTCTCACATGCAAGTGTTGCTTCAATGTTTTCTAAGATACATATCCCACTTGATCTCCATTAACATCCCATGTGTTGGAAGGTTAAGTAATTGATTTATTACTCAATTAACACTTGTTAATTATAACGGAACGAAGAATCGAAACATGGAAAAAACTATAGAGCACACGAATTTACATGATTCACTAATACGATATATGATTAGTTAACTGATTCACGAGTATATGATTAATATCCATCGTAATACATATTATTTAGTCTCGTTTTACTCGTTCACAATTAACCTCGACCGTTGGATCAGATTGATAGGATATCATTAGGGGGGATGTGGTTATATGGTCCTAACATTAGATGGAATCATGGAACAAGGCATGATGATTAGATCAACAAGATGGAGAACAAATCGAAAAAACAAAAAAAAGAGAAGAACAGAGAACAGAGAAACATACAAATATACATCTGTGATCCGTACGATTGATTCTATATATATGTTGAAACACAAGTACCCCACATTCTCTGACAACAAACTACATGCATATGTTGGAACTCTACTGTTCTCTTTTGATCTAATCATCTTGCCTGCCTTCAAATATACATTTTCCTCTTTTCTATTATTCTTTTCTTCTTCTTCTTCTTCTTCTTCTTCTTCTTCACATGAGTTCATTGCCATGCACAGATCTGGTGAGTCTCAGACTGCCATAAACCGTAACAATGATCTGTAACATATTGGGTACAAGGTCGAAATTCTTGAATCTCCAACGATTCGAATAAGGAATGAACTGATTCTTGACATGACATATACGAATCATAACAACTAAAGAGATGAAAGATAATCCACACATTCCATTGCTTCAAAGTTGAAACTTCTCCCACAGTGAACCATATCTTTTTTGGGTGTCACTGTGGGGAAAACCATAAGGTTGCATTTTATACAGAGTTGAGACTTGAGACTCCCCCATTGCCTTAAAAAAATAATTTGTCACATGGGTAGTTTCCTAGGTCAGTCATTAGACCCTCTAACCCAAAAAAAAAAAGGACCAAAAGAAAAAACCCAGATCTAAAACAATGGGGAAAAGGAAGAAAATGAGAGAGAGAGAGAGAGCAGTAGCATGAGGGCTTCACAGCAATGGAGAGAGAACCAAGATGTTGAAAAAAAAAGATGAAAACTTCATCTTTGGGCCATCTTTGATTCTCTTCTCCACATGTCATGGATCCCATTTTGTTGTTGCATCCCAAGTTCCCAACTATTGGTGTAGCTGACTTGATATTGGGACGAACTGGTTCTTCCTCTCCGATGCAGACCTCACTGCCACTCACCGGAGCATGGAAGTGAGGGCGCGAAAAACGACCTCCTCACAAGGGATGGTGAGGCCCATGTCGTGGTCGAAACCAAACTCCTCCTCAGCTCGTCTGAGGAGGAACTGGAACTCGGGGTGGGTCAGGAACGAGATCGGGACGATGTACCTACTCCTCTTCTCCCCGACGTAGACCGCGAAGTGGCCCTTCGGGACATCGAGCGGAGGGAAACCTTCATCGTCGTGATCACTGTTGTTGTTGTTGTTGTTCTTCCCCAAGCTGGAGCATCTCTTCAGGATCTGCCTCAGCACTTTTGCTTGTGCCAACTTGTTTGGCTTCCTAATTGCCATTTTCCTCCCTTTTTTTTGGTTTAGTTATGAACTACTCTTACACCCTCTCTTCCTTGTTTCTTTTCTCAGGTGAGGAATGGAGGAGAGGAGTGTGGTTTTTTCTGGTTTAGGGTGCAATGGGGAAGAAGGGTATTTATGGAGGAAGAGAAGAGGAAGGGAACAAAGGACAAAGCCAAATGAGATAGGGAGTGGGACATGTGGGAGTGTGGGTACAATTGAAGGACACACCACGGGTTGGTTTTCTACAACTTCTCCTAATTAAGGGTATATGTTTATTAATGTGTGGAGGAGTGTGGAGATTGAGGTAAAAAGAGAGGGAATGAGAGTTAAAAATAAAAGGGAGACATTGTGGGGAACCATCCTCACTGGTTTTACACTTCTTTGTTGCACCTCCTAATGGCAACCTGGCCCTCCTTCTCTCTCTCTCTCTCTCATCAAGAAACAAGAGTGTAAACTTCTATCCAACCGGGATCATATCAGGACGATTGCGCGGTTATAATCGAATTGATCTATGATTGTTGTGTATCTTATTAATTAGGTCGAGCAACATATATCATGTGCGTTTAAGTGGAGTGTCCAGCTGAGTTTACAACATTGATGGTTGCAATTTTGCTTGATACTTGGAGGGGGTAGATTGGCGTGATATTGTGTATGCGCAGTTAAAAAGGACAACATTATTGCAAAGGAAGTATATGTGATAACTGATAACTCCTTATGTCGGGTTGAATTGCTAAATGGTATGGGTATCACATTTATAAAAAAAAACATATCATGTTTCTATTAATGATTGTCTGAGTGTATACTACGCGATATGATGAAAAGTTCATTTGTCTCGTACCTGCAACGAAATCATGAAGTTCTATTACAAATTATTTTCATAAAGATTAATCACAATTGTCTTACTTTTCACATATATACTTTTACATTTTTTCAATCACCTTGTACTTCATTGTAACCGGATTTCGTATGACATTTCGAGGAGATGAAATCCTTAGTATTTCAAATCAATCATTCCAATACTAAGGAAAGTACAAAGTAATTAACCGTTTCCATTTCTACCTTTTTTTTTTCTTCTTCTTGAACCAAGAATTCTCAATAGAATAACAACAACATGAGTCAACAACGGCTACCTAATTCACACAGTTTGACTGACTGACTGACTGCCCATATAAAGAAAGTTAACCACCCCTTTCCAAAACTTGGCAGTTTCAATTATAAAAATAACAACGGTAAAAAAAACAAAGAGGAAAAGCTGGTATTGTATCAGACCCGATTTCAAAACTGTGGAATTCCCCCAGCTTATAAAAATCAAAACTCTCAGGAGATTCAAGAGATCGATCAAATCATCAGGTCGTTTTTAGGGTTTGTCCATTTGCTGCAACTAGCTTCCCAACTCCACCGTTATTATTAATTGGTAGATATTTAGGGCCTTGTCACCTGTTAGCTGGATGCATTTCGTCGGTTCGGGTTTGATTGCTTAATCGATAGATATTTACACGTCTTCTCCATCGCTAGTTATTCTCTTTTCACATTTTGCGTCCGTCACAGCCATGAATCTCATTATGAGTTGGGCGACTGAATAAATGTGTTCGAATTTGTAATATTTTAATAATATATTCACATTTTGTATCCGTCACAACCATGACTCTTATCATGAGTTGGCGACTGAATAAATGCATTCGGATTTGTAATATTTTAATATATTTTCACATTTTGCGCCCGTCATAACCATGGATCCTATCATGAGTTGGACGACTAAACAAATGTGAGATGTAAACACAATGATTACGCCGGATGACGAAATCGAATTCAAATGCGTAGCGTTTACATCTCACATTTATTCTTATCTCTCTGTTTCTCGACTTTGTCTTTTCCCTCGTCAGCTTATGTGCCTAGATCACGGACTTAACAATGAAAGGTGTGGTACTGGACAGTACAAAACTGTTTTTTTCACAGTTTTTTGGTTGTTTGTTTGTTAATATGGTTGAGTGCAGCTTGTGATTCTCTCTGTTTTCTGTGTGTCCTTTTCTGCAATCTGCCACATATAAAATGTAATAATAAGATAACAGAGTAGTGTTTCTACACTTATTTAGCAATCCCATGTGGTCTTTTTTTACTGCTGCTATACTTTATGCAGGTCCTTGACCCTGTTGTTGCCATGAATGGCCTCCCCCAGTCCCCACCCAAAATCCCATCTACCCTATCTTTTTATCCTTCCTTTCCCATCAACCTATGGCAAACCAGTTAAGATTCTTAATCCTCCCTCAAAATGAGTTTTAGGGTTTGGTTGTTTGAAATTTAGTCATCATGTTTGAAAGGGTCCTTGCAGCTATGATTACATGTTGGATTGTCCTCTCATGTGTTTTCACCTAATGTATAGTCCGTACAATCTATACGAACGAGAAGACGATCCAGTGACATCAACACACTTTGTTTCCTCCGATATTTTGGTGAATTATATAATTTGAGGAAAACCGAATGCCTATAAGAGGTGAAATGCCCTCCTTTCCATCCTAATTATCTTGTGTATTAAACTAACACTCGCAAAACAAACCGAGTGTGGATCAGAAACTAAGACAAACCACCACGAGTTTCTTTCATTTTCCCCAACTCCATGGTGCGACATCAAACCATTAGTTTGGCCAGATTGATACGCGAATTTCTTGTGTTTTTATAATTAGATGCTACTATGAAACATGAATTTGGAGTCAGAATTTCCGAAACACGGAGTCCAGTTCAACTAATCACCAAGCACTTGGTAAACCTAATCCTTGAGCAGTTTTCCAAATTTCATAAAGGACAGAAAATGAGACCAATTATACAAAGCTAAGCTGTCTGCATACCTCTTTGTCGACCCAAATTGCTTTCAACATTCTCCTTAGCTATTCTCCTAAATTCAGAGGTTATCCATTATCCATATACTTTGGTACTTAAATCTAATCTACTTGTGTGACTGACAACTAAGACTATGAGCCCTTTAATCAATCCATGAGGTCAGCCTCTTTCCTTGGTTGAATCTGTCACATACATATTGAATAATATATGAGTTTCAGACAACTGGATTCCGGCTAACTGTATATTAATACCAGGCATTTATAGCACACCATAATGTGAGAGGAAGCAACTAAGAAGCAAAAGAAGAATCAACAGCTACAAAGACTGCTCATCATAGAACCTTATGCAGCCAGACCAGGACTCTACAATGGAGAAAACAAATGGATATGGGATGAAACAGACACAACACACAACCATATAAGGCATCATAACTATATCCAGAAGAGCAATGTTGGCTGCCACATGGAAGAGAAATCTAGTGTCAACAATTGCAGGCTAAGACTTGCCATGTGGTCCAAAGCTGCATACGACCACCAACAAAATTCTCCAGATTGATATAAAAACTAGTTAAAAGGTGCACCACTGGTATCAAATATCATTTTCGCTCTCCTAGCTCCAGCACTGTGGCTCCATCTCAGAAACAGACTTGCAGGCCTCCATGTTCTGAGGCTGAGAAGGCCGATCTGCAAATACAACAAAAGATTTTAAAGCTTTGATATGTTTCTGTCTCCTTTCTTTTGTTTTTCCTCACTGGTGTGCCCACAAATATATGCTCAATGCCTGCATCATTATCTCTGGATATATTGCTTTTCTGCAATAGATTCACACCATTGCTTAACCATGCTGTTATCCATAAGAAGACTCGTCTAAGTTTTAAGGGGTTCACCATCCGAGGGGCAAAACATTAACATGCCATTTCCAATCATGTACTGCAAGGACAATAAGTATATTGACAGAGTTGTAACCCCAGGTACTCGAGAGATGCATGTACTCCTAGTACCGCGACAACGACGTCAATAATCTGTTCACATTGCTTATACAGCTAAGAGTACGATTAACAGTGTCAAAAGAAACAATTACCCTGATGGTCCTTGTCTGGAAGAAAGGCTCTTCCTTTCCCACGTTATGTGAATCAGATGGACTGCGGGAATAGACAACGAATGAATGTAGCAGGGGCGACTGGAAAGGCCCACCATTACTCACAGGAATGAGTTGTGCTGCTGAGTCCAGAGGAGGCTGAGGTATTTGTTTCCTTGTAGTTGGAAAGAGACCCTCCTGCCATTTTTTACCCTTGGGCACATGAAGGCCATGTTACCTTTGCCTGCAAACCCTACTGTAAGGACAACTTTGTAAGAATCATGTAATATCAGTTTCAACTACCTTCAAATAGCAAAAAATTTCTCAACTACCCATATTTTCCTATTTCCAACCTGTAACTGGCTTCCAGTTTCAAAATGAGAGGAGCTCTGTTGAGATATTTTTCTTTAGATTTCTCTTTCATTCCTTCATTGCAGTTGTCCTGCCCAGTGCCCACTTAGTTCATACTAGACATTGAGGTCCCATAATCATTGCACTGAGAGATGAAGCGAAGAGATCATCAATGCATGACCTTGCTGTACTGTCATTTCTCCTTCCACCCCTTATCTCCTTTCCAAAAAACCAGAACCTTATAGAGTTATAGTGTGCCAGTAAATTAACATAAGCTGTGACCAAGAAATTCTTCCTACAATCCACTCACTGTGAGGGTGATGACATGACAATGTAAAGAGAGAAAAGGTAAACCGCTAACTCACATGGGAGGTAAGGATGCTAGTCAGAAGAAACACTAGAAAGGGGTTCAAGGCTGCAAATTGCCAGTTAAGAACACCGCTCTATCAATCATGTCATTAGTCTTCTAAGGTGGGTTTCAATTATTATGCCATGAGAAACAATTAAAGATGATGTCAATCGAACAACATCGATAATGAGATTAGGACATCCACAAGAAAATGCCTGGAGCAAGAAAGAGAGCGGTTTAGGTAGCTTCATAAAGGAGGAATCAACATAGATGTATAGAGATATACATGAAGAAGGGCCCTTTTGTATATAATACTAACAAATACAACAGAGAATCAAAGATTGGTTGTTATAGTATACCTGGTTTGAGCCAAAGGAGGGGACAAGGGTGACAACGGTGTTGAAATGACCATGACAATGCCTTCAGGACCCATTCCAAAGCGTCACAAGTACTAGTTATGAGTACTCCAGAAGGGCCCTAATGTATAATTACATTAGTGGTGATGTAGCTCCCTTAGGACCACCTCGACATAAGCACATGAAGCAGGTTAAAAGGTTTAAAACACATATCTGTGCAAAGCTGACAATACTTAACCGCTGCACAACAATAATATTGAGGGGGAAATGTGCCTTATGCCACCTCTTCGGACTACAATTTTTCTAGCATGAGCATGAACCAGATGCTCCAAAAATTGCAGAGGGGGTAATCTTTTTCCTCATCATCTGTATCTCTGATATTACTAGGAACTCTTGGCAGTTTGGTTTTGTAAGGTTAAACTCTTGTAAAGCAACAAGTCTGTCCTTCAAAAGGCCTGAGGATATTTGTAAACTGGAACAAGAATATTAACTAAAATCAATATGTAGCCTCATCCTTGATCGATATATCAATTCATTGTGTCAAGTCCGAGGTTACACATCAAAGTCAAGGATCCATGTGCCGAAACACGACTCCAGAAACTCAACTAAGCAGTTACTGGAGCTGCAGCGAATTCAATATGTTCTATTAATGATGAAATGTGGGAAACATAATTATTAGCACTTTTCGGTTATTTCGTATTAGTGTCGGTTTTGATTGATTGGGGGATTATTTGGGTAATTGGGGGAATAAACAGGTAGTTAATTGTTATGTTTTATTATTCGGGTAGCAGATAGGAATTAGACAGGTTATATATTCTGTAATAGGGTCTTATTTTGGGAGGAAGCAATTACAGAACCTAAAACCTAAAACCCTCTCTCTCTCCTCTCTCTCCTGCGGATTCACTCTTCCTCTTTTCCCCTCAAAAGCTGCGGCAGCAGCAGCCCCAAATTCTTCCCTCTTCTTGTTCTAAATCCCTAATTCTAATCCCTAGTTAGATCAATCCCTAATTGATCTAGCTAACTTTCCCAATTCCCAACCTGTAGGAAATCTTGTTTCCTACATCTGGTATCAGAGCCTGGCTCGAGAGTGAGTTCATCTGAACTCTTGAACCAGGGAAAGCAACATGGTGACAACGAAATCGATGAAGGCGGCGGAGGAGAAGGCTCAGGCAGCCGAGAAGAGCACCGGGACGGGCGGCGTTGATCGCGACGAGGTGGTGATGGAGGACCTCACTGAGCTGGAGGCGGTGAAGGAGGTGGTGCACGAGCACTCTGATGCGCTGGCCAGGCTCGAAGAAGGCCTGGCAAGAGTGCAGGCTGATGCGAAGAAGGATGCTGACGATCTGCGTCAGAGGCTGGAGGACCTGATGAGGGCAATTACCTCGCTGCAGGCCAGGGGGAGCGGACCAGAGAGGGCGCCGAACCCGGAGGAGCTGGTGAACGAGGGAGGCGGCGGACCTGGCGCGGCGGAAGAGTCGGCGGGCGGTGGGAGCACCGCGGCAGCGGCGCTAGAGGCGCCGGCGGGGGCGAAGGCCGCGGCGGCCGGGGCCGGGGGCGGAGCCGGCGGCGGGTCGGGTGCGGCGAGGGCGGCGGCGGCTCAGGTGGTCGCGCCGAGTGAAGGGGCCGCGGGGAGCAGGGCGGCGAACACCAGGCCGGCCAGGGCTGATCGGACTCCACTAGGGCTGGGCTCGGGTCTGTTACCGACACCCACGGCCCAAGAAATTGCGGCCCGAAAGGGAAAGGCTAAGATGGTTGGGTATGACGCAAATGGGCCTCCTATGAATGGTGGGCCGGGACAGATGGGCCAGTATACGAGGGTCCATAACGGGCTGGGATGGCTGGACCAGGAATATGGGCTCGAGTATGACCAACTAAGCTTGGCGGGCCAGCAGGCCCGGTGGGCTGAACAGGAGATGAACCAGAAGGGAGATGGTGGGCCAAGCAGGGCCGCCGACCAGGTGGGCCCAGGTGGGGCGGCTCCTTTTGGGCCGGGTCAGGCGGACGGGCCAGGAGGGGGCCGGACCGAACCGGAGCGGACCGGTATTGGTCGGATCAGCGTTGACCGGACCGAGTTGAGCCGAACCGGACCCGGACGGACCGGGATGGGTCGACCCGAGGTAGGTCGAACCGGACATCGACCGAGTCCAACTGCCCAACCGAACCGGAGGGCGGACAGCAGGGTACCAGGAGGAGGAGAGGGCCATTATGAGGCGCCTCATGTCCCAGGGGAATACCCGAATCAGCCGGGTTGCTATCCGGGTGACTATGGACCTGGGAATCCTAACCAGATGCAGTGCTCTCAGTGGGGGCAGCCATGGAGAACGCCAGGAAATGACAGGTATGGGTCCCAGTATCCCAACTATGAGGGAACGGATGGGATAGTTTTTCGAGCTAAGCCTCCTACCATTGAGTTTCCAAAATTCAATGGGCAGGAGGATGCAGGTCTTTGGTTGTATGCAGTTGAGAGGTGGTTTAAGAATCACCCAATTCCGGAGGAGAGGAAAGCCTACCTGGCATCGTTCTATCTGGAGGGCGATGCGCTCCAATGGTGGGAGTGGATGGAGCGATCCTATGCAGCAGCAGCAACCTTGATCACCTGGCCCATGTTTCAGGAGGAGCTCCGGTATCAGTTTGGGAAGTCAGATGGGTGGGCTCCTGAGCAGTTGGCAAAGCTGAAGCAGACCGGCACGGTGGCGGAGTACCGCGCGGAGTTCTTCAAGTTGGGGAACCAGTGCAAGGGAGTCTCGGAGGACACCTTGGTGGGGCTATGCATGGCGGGTCTCAAACCCGAGATAGCAGCGGCAGTCAGGGTGTTTGAGCCCGATTCTGTGAAAACTGCTTTTCGTCTTGCAGGTCATAAGGAGGAAGAACTGGCTAGCTGGAGAAGCACCATTGGCCGCTTCTCAAAGCCAAGTGGAGGAGGAGGAAGCAGCAGTGCTAGTGGCGGCACAGGTGGGGCACCCGCGGGCTCGACTGGGGCCAATGCGGGCGGTGGAGGACCAGCTCCGGTGGCCAGGATGGGGCAGCGGGCCATACCGAAGGGATTCGTGCGACTGACGCCGGCAGAGATTGAGCAAAAGAGGCGGGAGGGCAAATGCTTCAACTGTGATGGTCGGTTCACCATTGGCCATCAGTGCCCGAAGCCGGATTTGATGATGCTGGTTGGGCGCTGGGAAGATGAAGCAGAAGAAGAAGCTGAGGATGATGGAAATGGAGAGGAAGATGCCTAGTGAGCTGGAGGAACAACCTTGGGGACAAGGTTGTTTTTCGAAGGAAGAGGGGATGTGGGAAACATAATTATTAGCACTTTTCGGTTATTTCGTATTAGTGTCGGTTTTGATTGATTGGGGGATTATTTGGGTAATTGGGGGAATAAACAGGTAGTTAATTGTTATGTTTTATTATTCGGGTAGCAGATAGGAATTAGACAGGTTATATATTCTGTAATAGGGTCTTATTTTGGGAGGAAGCAATTACAGAACCTAAAACCTAAAACCCTCTCTCTCTCCTCTCTCTCCTGCGGATTCACTCTTCCTCTTTTCCCCTCAAAAGCTGCGGCAGCAGCAGCCCCAAATTCTTCCCTCTTCTTGTTCTAAATCCCTAATTCTAATCCCTAGTTAGATCAATCCCTAATTGATCTAGCTAACTTTCCCAATTCCCAACCTGTAGGAAATCTTGTTTCCTACATGAAATGATACATTGCACACTGCTGCTCTTTCTTAATGTACAGAATGACATTTATAATTATCCAGGTACAGGATCAGAGGTGAGATGGCAAAAACTTGAGGACAAAATAGGTAACAGGTGAAATGACAAAGCTTGATAATATATTAGCTTACTGGTCCAACTATTCTGCTACAAATCTGAGAAATCTCTAACTCTTTGCTTGAGTACTAATGGACATGAACTTATAGGATTTGAGATTTCTGCGCACATATGGTAAATTACTGGTCGGAAGAGGGTTTCAACTGTTGCTGTTGTCCTTCAATCACGGTTATCTGTCGTCTGAGTTTTGCAATATGAGTTTGCACCTACAACATTGGACCTGTAACTGTCAATACATGCAACTGATGCACTTCCTGGAGTAAAATGATTTCTTGCAGTTTATGATGCAGTTCAAAACTAGAACAGATGAAGGCAACATAATGAACAGAACAGTAGCATATCTGCATGGAGCTCGTGGATCAATATGATTCCAACTTTGAATGCAGAAATTTGTTACTAAGCTTCAAAACTGATCAACCGGCAAAGGAGAGGAGGTTCATCCAAACATGTGAAGGAATTCAGGCATCAATAGTAAAATGTTGTGTAACCAGAATTGCAACATTTCAGATCAATGTTTTAACATGACGCTGCTCTGCTATCATGCAGGTGTGAAATGTGCTATGCTCGTAGGCAAAATGACCTTGATAGTGGTAACGTGAAAATGAAAGGTATACAGATAGATCCCTAGACAAGTGGTTAAGATGGACAAGATAATGAGAATTTGACAAGGGCATTGTTAACAGATGCAAGAAATTCTGTGGAAGGATGCAACAGTAACTTGGATATGCTATCATGGTAATGATTGTCCACACAAGGGAACAATTGAGAATGAAGCTGAATGATAAAAATCTGACCTGCTGGCGAGCTGCAGCAAGTTGTAACAACTCATCTGCTTCAGAAAAATTGGTGAACCATTGGGTTAGCGGATGGTCCTTAGTGTCAACTCTCTTCCTTTCACTTGGGTCTTCAGCTTCCACCACAAACACATAAAACTGAAGTAATTGAACAAAAAAGTGTTGGACTGAAGATGCAGTAACTTGGCCAAAAGACATACCAGGAGTAGGTAAAGTAAAACCAACAGGCAATCTAGGCACGCTCACAGCAGGATGATTCTGCACCCGAGCTAAAAAGCTCTCTGAAGGCTCAGGGAAAACAAGCTCATCATAGGATTCTACTACGACTGGCTTCTTGATTGACAAGGAAGTAGACTCATCTTCTGGGTACAACTTCAATTGATGATATCTGCAAATAAGTCTAACCCCTCAGAAAACCCAGACTCTCAGCTATGTTAAGCTCAATTTGGAACATAATAGAAGTGCAAGGTATACCACCACAAAACCAAGTTGGTTTAAGTAATAACTGAAGTCTGAAGGCACAATTTAACACTAGCAAATAATAAATATTCAGTAAACACTGTGGAGGACTTCTCGATCTATAACTTGCTTCATGTGTTCTAGTAATTAAGAAAGTACATGCTACAGGCTTCTCCACAGAAAGAGACAGCAATTGGCAGATAAATCAAATAACAACAAATAGACCAGATTCAAAATGTGTTCTATAACTCAGATATCCAAAGAACAGAAAAGCAACAGGAATTGGACAAAGGATCTCACAAGCTTAAAGGCTTCTCGCAAACATCACTGTGGAAGTGAAGCGTTATAGCAATCTCAAATTCACCCCATCCTTGCTCCGATAACTCAAAAGGCGGTGATTCAACAACTCTTGTTGGATTGTTGAAGCTAGAGTGAAGCTGGAAAACAACCTTCTTTATCACCCCACTGGTATCCTCATTAGTAGCCCCTCGCACATATACTGTCCACTTGTGAGATTGATACCTGATTCAGAATTCATAGAAGAATGAAGTTTTCCAATACGTGAAAACAGAACGGGAAACTAAGCAGCTAATTTGAGCGTGGCTCGAGAAAAAGTACTCACTCATTTGCTTTTTTACCAAGCCAGAATGCGATATTGCCATAAACAATTGGAACACTGATCTCCACATCTTTCAACTTCTTGCCTACAATCTACAAGTAGAGGAAACAAAACTAAGAAAATCTGGGAGCAAAGCATTATCATTTCTGCCTATTTATAAATGTGTCACTGTAAATACCGATTGACATACAAATTACTTTCGAGCTCCATTCAAATGGGATGCCAGTAGTAAAACCCACATGACAATTTACTCGTGCTTCTGAAGAAGCGGGCGAGTTTCAGCATCAATTCGAAGAGGAAGAACAAACAGGGGGGAAAAAGTTACCTTCTTTTCTGCGTCTTCAGGCTTGCTAAGCTTGGTTTTCAGTGATTTGAGTACAGGTCCACTGGTTTCAGGCTGATCTTGCTCGTTCCTTTTGGGCGACGAACTATTTGTCATGGCGATTCCTCCGCTAGGGATTCCCGGGGAGAAATTAGGGTTTTGCTCCGTTCAAGCTAACGGGAATCTTTCAGGTTTGGGGTTTAGAAATTTTAAGAATTAGGTCAGGAGTTGAATAGAGGAAATAAACATTTATCGAATAATTCGTCCAAAAACAGAGGAAACGGCGGCGTTTTGATCTTTTGGTCTTTCGACTTGCTTCAGTCACGGGAGGCGGAGAGGGAAAGAAAAGATTTTGCTGTCTCGCCGAGCCAAAGGGCCAACTACCACCACTGACCGGCGATCCACCGCCTCCTTCACCGTCGTTGACCATTCCGGCCACCTATCCATAGAAAGAACATAACTGCGAGAAATTGAAATTCTGAAGGGAAACAGAGACGAATCGGTTTCAAGGTTCATCTGCTTTCGAAGCTTATTTATTCGGTAAGAAAATTTCCCTCCTTCTCTCTTTCCTTTACCATGATTGCTTCGTGATAGAATGGGAAATTGGTATAGCGCCCGGATGATATTCGTTTCTGATTTTGATGCTTTTATTTTGCAATTCGAATCGTTGTGATAGAATCGGAATTGGGGATTTTGGTTGCTGCGGGAAACTGGAGAAATGGCTGTAAGACAAAGAGCAGTGACCGCTTTACCCAAGCTGATACAAAGTCTGCGGAAGGAATGCCCTAGGCCTTCACCGCTAATCTCAGCGCCAAATCCAGCTACGGCGCTGCCGTCTCTCAGGCGGGCATTCTCTCTTTATGATCAGATCAATCTCATTGACAATGTCCCAGAAGACCAGCTGCGGTTCCAGCGGTAAATAATGTAGCTAAGAATTCACATTTTCTTCCTTTTACTTAGTAGAATCATCTCTTTCACTGACATACCGTCGTTTTTTCCAGTTATACGGACACTGGGTTTACGGTGAATGGGGTTCATTATGAAGGTAGCTTGCTTTGCATTGGCAACTTGCTCATGTCATGGGCGCCCAAATCATTATCCCAAATTACACCAGAGAGGTTATTTCCAGAATCTCTTAATCTATCCATTTCCTGATCAGCAGTGTAGTTTTGCTAGGCGTTTATCTGTATTTGACATCTTCATCCAGATATTAGATCATTCAATATTGGATTGTTTTGGTATATGTAGCTCAAGGTGGCACATAGGAATGTTCTTTTTGTGCTTTTAATTGCTTAGTTGATCTATTGTTTAGTTTGTTATATCTGAAAATTGGATCTGTCCTGTGCTTGTAAACTGCAGTTTATCCATCTTCAAGATTTTACGCCCTGTACCAGGTTAGATCTTATTTGAAACTCCAGCAGGTTCCGAGTTTATGTCCTTCCATTTACTGCATTCTAACACTCAATAGTTTCTTCCATGGGCCAGTTTTAATTGGTTTTGTGCGTTTTGCTTGCAGTACTCCTAAATCACCTCTAGCTAGCTTCTTATTATGTGATTAGTTGTGTTGAGTGCAGTTGCTTCATACATACTTTGAATTTCAACTCCACTTTGCAATGCATAGATGTGTGTCGTGTATTACTTTTTATGTTAGTTATGCACCTGATAAAGAATTGCCAGTAGTGTGGATATTTGCGGCAAGTTTTCACCAAAACCGTGGTACCACTCTTTCTGGTATTGTAAGATGAACCATTGTAGAATGCATGCTAGTTTAGATCATCTGGGCTAGTTTCATTCCACGAAGTATACTTTTCCCTTGGTCCCTCTCGCCCCAAGTCATGCACTTTCCTGTGCTAGTGCTGGCAATTCAAGTGCCCTATGTTCTAAATTCTATCCCAGGGGATGAATTCATGCACACATAGGATAATAAGCTTTTATCTTCTCCTTACTACATGGGTTTGGATAAACGTTGGATTGTCACCTTACTAAATGGAAATTGACAAGCATACCTTGGGATATCATCTTTGTTCATGTGAAAACTTGCAACAACCCAGAAGTCATTCACACTTATTTTAGATGGCCGAATGCATGCACCTACGATGGCATTTCTTATGTATGCTATTGTTTCTTCATTCCTTTAATTATCATGATGGGCTTGTTTCAGAGATCTTGATTCTTGGGTGTGGAAAATACATTCAGCCGGTGGATCCTGAACTCAGGCGCTTCATCCGGTCCACAGGCATGAAGCTGGAAGCTGTTGATTCGGTACTGCTCTTTGTATCTACGTTGATATTGCTATATTGCCTTAATTTTAACAAGGGAAGATGATAGAGCTTCGCTTAAGCAACATGTATTATCTCCTTAAATCAGTCAAATCACAGGTGGCTTAACAAATTGAATGCTTTCATAGCTTTACTAAGTGACTCTAAAATGCCATGCTCTGAGACATTTCAGTTTGTTCCGGTTCTGCAACCTTTCTTTCTTATGCAATGCTTTACTCTCTTGATGCAGAGGAATGCCTCTTCTACTTATAACATACTGAACGAGGAAGGAAGAATGGTGGCTCTTGCAGTTCTCCCGTACGGAGTTTCTTCGTGATGCCATGGCGAGCTCCAGGCCTCGTGTTCTGGTGCCTCTTTGTTATTGGTCTTCTTGACCACTTGATCAAAGGTCAAATTTTCAATTCATAAGCTTGTACATTGGGCGAATCCAGGACAGTTGTTATTGAATGATTTTAAAGGAAAAATGGTGGCTATTATGGCCAGCTATGGATGTGTGATTTGATTGTAGAAGGTTTCTCGCTCACTCTTTGTAAGGTCTTCTCTAATAAACTAACAGGGGAACGTTCTTGAAGCCGTGATCTTGTGAAAGAAAGAATAGTAATGGGATCGAGCATCGATTTTGTCATCTTAGGAGGCGGTGGTGATTGTATTCCTTTTGAAGCAAGTTAACTTCGTTTTTGGAACTAGAACAGGAAAAGGAGGGATATACCAATTTCGGAGGTTTTTCTTGTACATCAAGCAAGTGACTTAGCAACTTAGCTTGCTTATATGGCTCAATAAATTTACGAAATAGGTATATATTTCCATGATAATGAATGTATTATACCTTCACCTTGGTTTGATGGATGAATTTACCAATTACATATATCTCTTATAATCAATATTACAACATAAAGATCTTATAGGTGTTAGTATTAAACCAAAAGAAATAGAGGAAAGCGTGGATGACGATTGATGAGCTCGAGTGGAGAGCTATAGCATTTTAGCATTACTGGTTGATTTATAAAATTACCGAGCTGACTTCGAGTGAAGAGATATAGCATGCTAGCCTTGCTAGTTGACGATACATAGAATTTCAAGGCTAGTTCAGATTATTGAAACTTTATGGTTAGTGATGTTTGTAAATGATTATGAACTAATATATATAATTATAAGTTCCATGGAATTTTCCCCCGTCCATATGGGTTATAGTAAAAATATGCAATTAGATTCCATAAAAAAAAATGCAACTCGAAATATCCAAAATGGATTGATGTGGCAACTCTGAAAAATAGTATAGAAGTACCAAGACACAACCGAAGCATACTTCAGTGACCGAAATTGCACTTTACCCTCATATTTTCCAGGCTTTAAAGCGTTCAGTACCCAGGTTCTTCGGCAACCAGTCGATACACAGAGCAAACCCTAATAGATATCCCGATTCGATCTTCCTCTTCGCTGTGCTCGACAACAACTGCAAGAAGGGGAAAAAGAGAGGTACGCGGATTCTACGTTTTCCATCGATTGATAAGTTCTTATCCCCTGATTTCGTTTTTTTTTTTTGTTAACATACTGGTAGGCATCTGTTCGCCAAATGTTCAGTCTAATCTAAAAACTCATACTAGGGTTTTATCCTCTTCTCCGTGCTCTGATTCCCAGTTCGGTTCCTGCATCAATTTGTATCGGCTAATTTTTCTGTTGGTTGGCAATTGCTCGTATGCCGTAGGCGATTTCGCCCTCACCGTTAACAGCCCAGATTGTGATTGTGATTTGTGACAATGGTGATAGTTAGCTAATTTGAAAACGTTGCTGTGAATCCAGGCCTTAAACTTCGATTTCCGTTCGCTTTTCAGCATTATGCCTCCTTGAACTCATTTTGTTTTTATTGCCGTATAGGTAGATTATTGTGTCTGCCTTTTGTTGGTTCACTTCTCTTCATTTCTGGTGCTTGCTAGGCTCCTGGTTGGTTAAAAGATTTACTAATCGTATGGCTTCTTTGAACCAATTTTCAGTGACCATGGCGGACGAGGAACACAATGAGCTGAAGGAGGAGGTTCCAGAAGTAAGTTCCTCTTTATTATCCTTGTGGTAAAATAGTAGGAGAATGATGATTGTTCGATAGAGTCTCTTCTTTCTGAAACAAGTAGAAGCATTCTGTGATTGAAACAATGATATTTTTGTTAACTGGTTTAGTTTACTGCATCTGTCTGAAATTGTCTTTTCTGATGAAATAATAGTGGTGTTCTTTTTCTTCTTTGTCCAAAACTTGCATGTGCTTAATATATAGGCCCTGAAACTTTTGTTCTGATTCATCGTCAGATTGCGTGCTCTAAATTCTACCTTGAAATTCTGAATGGAGGGATGTGAAGGTTTTTAATGTTGACAATTTATTGTGTATATATTAGGCTATGAGGTTGGCAAGTATCTCATGTTGGAGATGTGTTGAGTGTAATAATATTTAGATGTTGCTTTACTGCAGCTTGCTCCTTTTGATCCAACCAAGAAGAAGAAGAAGAAGAAGGTTGTTATTCAAGATGGCGGTGATGATTCTCTGGACAAGCTGGCTGAAAAAACTGAATCTCTGTCAGGTTTGGAACTTTTCTTCTGCTAGTTATGTTCTGCAGTATAATTTACTTACTGAGAGTATTTTGACTTTGTAAATTTTGTTTTATATTTTTAATTGATGTTTTCCCCCAATTGTTGCAGTGACTGATGGGATTGAAAGTTCATTTTCCGGTTTGAAAAAGAAAAAGAAGAAACCTGTAAGTTTCTTTTGATAGACAGTGGTGTTGCATGAAAGTTTGGCCATTATTAGTGAATTAAATACGTATTTTTAGTGTGTTCTGATCATTGATGCCTATATCTGACAATAGGTTGAACCTAGGCCTTTGAGTGAGGAAATTGGGGAGGGAGGAGATGACCTTGATGGTGAGAAGCTGTTTTCTTAGCTGTCGTTATGCTTGTCAGTATTGTCATGTTAGTGCAATTTTTTAAAATATTTTTTTATCTCATATAGATCATGGGCCAGAAGATGATGAAGCTGAAGAATCTGCCCTGCAGCAGGAGCTTTATCCTTGGCAAAAAAGTGATCGTGATTACGAGTATGAAGAGGTATATCAAATAGTTCAAAATAATGAAATTGATTTAATGTCTGCTTGATGGAGATTTGATGTATCTTCACTTTGTCTGTGTTTTTGGCAGCTTCTCGGCAGGGTTTTCAATATTCTCCGTGAGAACAACCCAGAGCTTTCAGGAGATAGGCGGAGGACTGTGATGAGGCCTCCTCAGGTTCTTCGTGAAGGGACAAAGAAAACAGTGTTTGCGAATTTCATGGACCTTTGCAAAAGGTAAGTAACGTACAATCCTCTCATCGTGTAGTTTGCATTGCTCTCTGGTGCAGAATCCCACTCTAGTCCCATTTGCAATCAAAGCAAGTGGCTAATGGCCACTGGCTGTGTTTCTGAGAAACTTGCCTTGCTGATCTACCAAATGTCCAACATCTTGTTTGCTCTTGCCCTTGTTAAATGTCAAGTCTTTATATCACGTGAAATGAGATGATCTTTCCATCCTCGTTCATGTATCTCTTCACTGGCTTTCCTATGTTCATGAATATCGTTTCCCTTGTTATTTGTAGTATGCATCGACAACCAGATCATGTCATGGCTTTCTTGCTTGCGGAGTTGGGTACAAGTGGATCTCTCGATGGCCAGCAAAGGTTGGTTGTGAAGGGAAGGTTCGCTCCCAAAAATTTTGAAGGGATCCTGCGGCGATATATTAGTAAGCATATCTCTTGTTTCTGTTTGTTTACCAGAATGTCATATTATCCTTGTCTTATGTCTTGGAAATTAATTTGTCTGGAAACTAATAATGTACTCGTGTTCAGATGAGTATGTGATTTGCATTGGTTGCAAAAGTCCAGACACAATACTTTCCAAGGAAAATCGTCTATTCTTCCTCAGATGTGAGAAGGTAATACTTCATCCTGTCCTTTTCTCTCTTTTTGTTTTTGGTTTTTTTGGATCTTGAATCTGTGCATCAAAGAGTAAGATGTATTGATTATACAGTACTTTATTAATTAGTTTTTGAAAATATAAACAAGTTGGGGATGTTCTCATTTGTTTGCAATTCCATAATGCAGAAGCTTGCCTTGTTCAGTTGTTTGTGTGTTCTACTGGCTATTTTTAAAAAATAACCTGCAGATTTTCTGAAATTGTACATGTAATGCTGTGGTTTTGGGTTGTATGATAAAGTACAAAACCGTGCAAATTGTGTTAATATTTTGCCCCATAAGATCAGCGTCCATCATGCCAACTGAACTGGGCCGTGGGGCATGTCTTGTCCTTTTAGCAGTTTGAGAATGCTGTTTGTGCTTATTGCTTCTGTTTCACATAGATTACGAACTGCATATTTCTATCTCGCTAGTAAAGATGAGAGGTTGTACATCCATCTATGATCTATGACTCGTCGGGGTTGGCAAACCGCAGCAAACTGCTGAAGCGATTTGGCTCAACTGCAGTCTGGTGTTCGGTGCAGTTAACTCATGTAGGGTTGCCTACCCTTGGTAGACTTTTTTGCTCTTCTAAGTTGCTGTATAGTATATGCCGAGGCCAAGGATGATACAATCAGCGCACACTGTGTTGCTTGACTTGCGTATGATATATATCAATTGGGTAATTCTGAGGCCTCTGCCTAGTTGTTTCCATATTATTGCCTAACAAGGTTTGGTTTCTGTTATCTGCTGTTGCCTAAGAGTTTGTTTGATTGATTGGCTGTTCACTGTGAGCTCAATTATGTCTTTCTTGCTCTGTAATTTTCTTAAACCTTTTACTGAGGTTCTGATTTTGGTTGGTGGTGGCAGTGTGGATCTGGAAGGTCTGTTGCTCCAATCAAGGCTGGTTTCGTCGCTCGTGTGGGCCGCCGAAATGCTGGAACATGATGAGTCAGGCTGTAATTGCTTTTGTTTCAAGGAAGAGGGAGGTGCCTGTGGAATTGGGAAGTTTTTTAAATGTTTAAGAGTATCGGACGGCTTCTAGTGTTGAGACTCTTTCAGAAATATGATAATGAGCAGCGGTGGCATTGACTCGAGTGTACAATTTTGTTTGCATTGTTAATGAATGGAGAAAGGTTTTAGGAATTGTTGGACATTCTATGTTATGACTTATGCGTCTTTGGTTTACTATTGATGCTTTATGTGAATCTGTGTGGATAGATTCACTTGTTTTATTTTTAAGTCAGAGAGCCAGAGTAGGAATTAACTAGTTATTCGATCGTCAAACACTCGAGGTCTTGCTTGTGAATGAGGCAAACCTGGTTTGATATCTTTTCCCATAACACACTTGGTTAATTCTCTCCTAGTTAAGAATCTATCACATAATTTCTGAATGTTAAAATGGTCCATGCCGTCGAGATATTTCATGCACAATTGAATTATATCGTAAGAAAATCCAAATCAAGACTCAATCTTCTACCATATACTTCTTACAAGAGTAAATTAGAGAGGACATCCACGACCAGATTACACGCTACGAGGAAGATTCGTCTACATTAATCCTTGTTGAAAAGAGTGTGGTCATCCCACCAACCTTAAGGGCAATGTTGCAACGAAAGGGGAAGGATTGTTACGATACAAGCCATTCATAATATTCTAGGTATATTCTGGGCTCGTATGTTTTTAGTAGTCCTATTAATTAATTAATTATTATTTAGTTATTATTCAGAATACTATTATTGTTTACTAGTCTTAGTAGGATTCGCCGTATTTTTTGGTATTTGTTTAGTTTTTATCTCCGGTGTCCTTGTGAGAGAAGTTTCATGTGTTGGGTATGAGAAATGAGAGGTTTCTATATCTATATATATATATATATATATTTTATCTTTCGTTTAATAATATAAGAACACCGAAACACAAATATTCAACTTTTTTTTTTTTTTTTTCATTCGTTATTTCCTTTGAGAGTTCTTGTTTTAGTCTTTCTATTTGCATACGAGTCCTAAAAAACGTCATCCCTACATCACATCACCGTAGCACCGCCTCCATGAATACAATACAACCCATTCCGGCATTTCCCCCCGTTTGTTGTTTCACGCTTGTCTTGGAATCTTCGTTGAAAACGAAGGCGGCAATAAAACAAGGTTGCGCCCCCGTGACCTGGCGGCCGGTTGCCGAACAGAGCATCCCTCGCCTGTCTTTCATTTACTGCAATCCAAACCCTCTTTCCCCTTCCGATTGCGAGGGATTCGGAATTTTAGCCGTTTGGATATCCACTCTATGGTAAAAGACAACCGTGCATCGGAGTTTTTCTCCCTCGATCAACGAACTGGCTTGCCTATAAATACAGCTAAAACTTCCATGGAAGGCTTAGAGCTCACACCTATGGCAGCCACCCGAAGCAACAAATCTCCCCTGCAGCAGCAGCAGCAGCATGACTTCCTGCGCCGCATTGGCGCCCAGGAGCTCTTTTCCCCTCCGGTAAGCTGCGCCTGTATCATCAAACTATTAGAGTATGGGGTAGTACGAGTATTGTTATGTAATTGGTTGGAGTTATATTTCTTACCAAAGTCATCATCGTAGAAGTGAGGTAATTTTCATATCAGTGTTTGGGTTATTACAGAGGTAAGTCTCGGTACTCTATATAATTTAAGTAACAAGACACAACAATTTCCACCGAATTCTGATATTTCTCAACATGGTATCAGAGTCACTTGATTCGCGAATGATGAATCGCTGAGTAAGTGGTTAACTATTATACATAATGAATTTTCGCCCGACAAGGTAAATTATAAATTTCCATATCCATTCTCTTACATGTTCCTAAAAACGAAACAGCTCACGGACTTTAGTGCTGAGAGTAATTATGTGTAGTATCAATGGTGGAGCCACGATTAGCCCAGATTGGCTATAGACCCCACTAAACTTTCGAAAATAGATAAATTTACATGAAAAAAAGTATAACACATTTTAAAAATAGACTAGTTGATATGCCACTAGCTCTGCTACTGGTAAAGATTGAAGCTCACAACACAACAAGAGCTTATATCAGAGCTTTTGACCAAAATTTGTTACCTTAAACTCTGCAGATGTGGAGAGCGGCGGTGACGGAGATGGTGGCAACGGCGTGTCTAGTCTTCGGCCTCACAACCACAATCATCTCCTGCTTCGAATCGGGTCAAACCGACCCGAAGCTACTCGTCCCGGTCTTCATCTTCATCTCGGGCTTCCCCCTCCTCGTCGCCACCGTGCCGCTCACCGGCGGCCACATGAATCCGGTCTTCACCTTCGCCGCCGCACTCAAGGGCGCCGTCTCCGCCGTCCGCGCCATCTCCTACGTCGTCGCCCAGTGCCTCGGCGGCCTTATCGCCTTCGCCGTCGTCAGGGCGACGATGGACCGCGGGACTGCGGTTAAGTACCAATTGGGCGGCTGCGCAATCGACGGCGGCGGCGGAGGGGCCGGGGTCGGCGCCGGGACGGCTCTGGCGCTGGAATTTTCGTGTACCTTTATGCTGTTGTATGTGGCGATGCCGATTTTCGAGGAGCGGCGGCGGAGGGAGCTGGGGTTGCCGACGGTGTGCGCGGTGGTGGCGGTGGCTTATGGGCTGGTTGTTTATGTTTCGATGACGGTGACGGGCCGGGCTGGGTATGGTGGGGTGGGCTTGCACCCGGCGAGGTGTTGGGCTGCGGCTATGGTATTTAAGGGCTCGTTGTGGGGGGCCCATTGGGTTTTTTGGGTCGGCCCGTTTATGGCCTGTGTTATGTACCATGTGTTCAGTTTGGCTTTGCCGAGGGAGGAATTGGAGAAAGGATCAGACGAACGGGAAGAGGACCGTAATTGTGATTTGGACAAATTTGGGGGCGATGTTGCAAAGGAATTCGAAATTAGTGATTTTTAAGAAAATGTATCGGGTGATCAATAAGAAATCAGTAATTTCAAACCCAAGTCATGAAATTGTCATACGGTTCACAAATCTTTTGTTTTGTACGTTTCAGTCACATACGTTTGAGAGAATAACGAAATGGTCATTCCGTCTATCTCCATCCAGAAAACCGTTAGTTTCGTCCAGTCAGCACGCCACATCATTTAAAATATTAAGAGAAAAAAATAATGATCGAACCAATTGAACCGGACAGCCCTAACTCTATACTTACCCACCCGAAAAGCTACGTCGTTCAACTCAGCTGAACCCAACCCAAACTGGCGGCTTGCTTCGATGGGTCGTTTGGATGAGGAATTGTAACGGATCAATTTGACACAATTGTCCCGTTTTGAGACAATTGTACCAAATTGCCTCGTTTGCCAGCAAAAAATTTGGATGGATCAATCTGCCTGAGGTATTTTGAATTGATCCGTTTTGAGTCAATTTCAATTACCTGGGGTGGGGGCAGGTAATTCGAATTGACTCGTTTTAATTGCCTCGTTTATAAAACGAGACAATTGATCAAATTAACTCATTTCTAGATTGATCCATCCAAACGACCGTGAATTCATTTGCCGTCTCTGCAGGGAATTTCAGGAGAATGCTAGCTACCTCTTTCACTTCTTCAAATCAGATTGCAAACTCAAACCATGAATTGCCAATTCCTCTACCTCCACTCCCCCACTATCGTTGCTCCACCAATCCCGCATCCACTACCATCGTTCCGCCATCAAAGGTTGGTTAGAGCATGCAGATCCAATAATCAGTCAAAGCAACAAGAATCCACAAAAATTAATTCTAATAACTTGGAAATGGATTCACTGCTGCCGTCTCCCACCATTAGATTATGTTGGGAAATTTTGGGACAATGGTGTGGCGTAGCGAGAAATTTTGTTAAGGTTGGTCGAACAATGATATAGTTCGTTGTGAAACGGTTAGCATCAAATGGCAGTCGAGAAGCTCAGATGTTGAGGAACGCTATCACGTCATAGGCAACGTTTTCGAGAAACAAGATACGGTTTTTTGCCGTTAAAAAGATGGTGGATATGCTAGGAAACGACAAACGACAATTGGACAAACCGAGTAGCTAGCAGTTGACGGCTGACAATATTTTTAGATTGAGGTTGTGTCTTGTGGGAATTCCGAAATCGTGGTATGTCAATAGAAGACAATAGATAATAGGTCGGTGATAATTTGGGGAGATTGTATTAGGAATTGTTATAGATAATAAAAAACAGGTGCAGTCGTATTTCTTAATTTGATGTAAAAGATACTAATGAATAAAGAAATTAGATGTTGAAACATAAAATAAAATGGCTTGAAACTGAACAATGTTAATACGTTATAGTAAAAGAGAGGTTGACAATTCGATAACCCTTGTAAAATGATATATATTTACTTTTTGTGTTTATTTAGCTACTACTTAAAGGCAATTATTAATGATATTTATTTGTGTGTTGAGCCAAGGTGGTGCAGCCGACCCACCTTGGCCCAACGTGGCTCCGCCACTGTGTACGCATGATAGTCCGAGCCCGGGTGACTAGGATTATGATAGAGTCGTGAACAACGTTCACTTTCCGTAAATAATATTTTCACCCTCAACAAGCCTAGGGTTACATGAAATTCCTTCATAGAATAAAACTATCACCACTTTAAGTTACAGGCTCAAGAACACTAAAGCATACATAGAAGTTTGATAGAAGGAATAGAATGATTTTTGGAAGAAAGAAGAAGAATATATATGTTTGATGATGTCTTTTGTCTCCCATCCGACCACCTCTATTTATAGAGGCCAAACGGACATCGCTTCAATCCGAAGCATTGCTTTGTTCAAATGGAAACGTTGCAACCGATGGAGTATTCCATCGTTATCCATATCCACCATCATCCATGCGTGTGACATCCCAAGACAATAATTGATGAAACATTGCATTGCTTCAATCAAATTTGTCCAAAAGCATCTTATCTTATTTTATTTTACTATATATTATGGTTGTTCAAAAACAACTTCTTGCCACATAAGCACTTAGAGAATTCACAAGTTGCCAAGGTGGACAATTTTTGTACAAGCAAAATAAAAATAGTTAATGAGCTATTTATGAAGTTATCTCTCTTCTTTTAATGACGTTTTCTTTTATTCAATAATTTTTTTAATTTTCATATTATATCTATGTTTGTAGAAAAAGACTAATGTTTGTAGAGTGATATATAACATTTTGTTAAACAAAAAATATATTATTAAACTTGATCAAGTAAATTTTCTATCGTTTTTTACTGAAAGTAAATAATAAGTTATATGTTATTGAAAATTTTAAACAAACACACACATAAACAATAATATTTTCATCGATTAAACAAAATATAACGATGAAAATAGAGAAAATAACTGTTAAAAAATCAATCTACTTTAAAAAATGAACTATGTTATTTTATATTTTTGGATATTAAACACTCTCTTATTTAGAGATGGCAACCAAACCCATGGTCGCAGGTACCCAACCGTCTCCGACCCAGTCAAAACGGGGAATCTCCGCATTGATTGGGTACGGGGAAAACCCGCAAAATTTTTGATGGAGATGGGCGGATATGCTTTTGAAATCCTCATCCTCATACCCAAACCCGCCCCACTGAGGATATTATGTTATATGCAGAAAATATAACATTCACTTATGTAATTGATGGAAACCAAACCGTAATTTCATCCACTTATATAGGGGTGGGAAACGGTGCGGTTGCGGTTAACTGCACCGCAATTTGCGGTTAACTGCAACCGCAAAACACCCATATTGGCCAACCGCGACCGCGACCGCAACGGTTAGCGGTTAACCAAAAACCGCAAAACGCGGTTAGCGGTGAACCGTGGTTTATGGTTGTGAAAACCGCAACAACCGAAACACCATATGAAACCGCAGTTAGCACTCTACCCGACAATTAATCGCGAACTAACCGCAAAAAAATCATGGAAAAAAAAACATAGCAGCTACTGTTTTGTCGCAGGGGAACGCCGGACGGCCAGGGACGGCGGCGACCGGATGGCAAAGGCGCAGCGGGAAGATGAAGGGTCGAAGCTCCGAAGGGTTTTGGACTTTTGGTTTTCAGACTTCAGTTTCCGGTGGGAACTGGGAAGGGACGAAACGAAACGAATTAAGTCAATTAACGAAGGGTTTTTATTTTTGTTTCTTCAAAGTTCAAATCATAAGTCACTCAAAACGATTAAACGATGGCGTCGGCAGGGAGAAGTGGGGAGGGCCGGGTCGGGTTTGGGCTGCTGCCTGCTGGCCAGGCTGGGCTGGGGTCAATTATGGGCTGGGCTGGGGGTGAATTATGGGCTGGGTTTGGTTTCGCGGTTAGCTATGCGGTTATATGGATTTGCGGTTTCGGTTAAACCGCAAAACATGCCATATCTCCAACCACGACCGCAAAATAGGCCAAATATGCGGTTTGCGGTTAACCAATAACCGCGCGGTTTTGGTGCGGTTGTCGGTTTAACCGCAAACCGCCAACCGTTTTCCCAGCCCTACACTTATATATCAGTTCCATAATTTTGGGCAAGTAGTACCCATATTTTTTTATAGTGAGTAGCTGATGGGGCGAGTATTACCCATGACCATGGGTATCCGAAAACCGCGGGTATGGAGATGATATTGTAAAACCTTCCACTGTATGGGTATGAGTTTAGGTATTTGAAAATGGGGATGGTGATGGTTTAGGCAAACCCGCCCCATTGCCATCCCTCTCTTATTTCTAATTAATATATCTATAAAATAAAAAGTATTATATAGTAAAAGGTCTGGATAGAAACTTGATGATGTACACGTATTATATGGCACGTGAGTGTTAGAGAAATCTTTATTGACGATGTACGATAAACATTATGTTTCATCAACCACTGACCTAGCATTAATCAAACATGGTTGATAATTTTCGTTTAATAGTTGAATGTCTTCTACATTAAAGGCCTTTATAGTTAGAAGACTCTAAACCGAGCTATTAGGTTAAAAATGAAGAATCTCTATAAGCATGAGATCAACAAGGCAATTATAATAAGTCATTTGGTTGCATGGTTGTGAGTATGTGACTCCATACCAAATTTTGGCAATAAAAAAAGATTTTACCATATCAAAATGTCACAACAAAAATGTTAATTTGTAACCGTAAGCAATATGTATTTAGACCGAGTATCCTATCCACAAAATTTTGTTGCCTATTCCATTGAACGAGGTGTGTTCAAAGGTCTTAATTAGGGTTACAAAACAGAGTGAACTCTTTATATACGTTTAGATATTAACAATAGATGTGTCTATAATACATCCAAGAATTCATCCGTGTGAAATGTCACAATGTTTGTATGAGTTTTAATTTTTTTTTAAAAATCAATCTTTTCAAAAAATTATAATTTAATTCTTTAAATGATACGACGTTTTTAATGCACCTATATCTATGTGTATTGTAGTTGTTGACATGATTTATCAATTATTAAGATATATAATGCATATTTAATTTTGTTCCAGAAGTAACACAAAAAATAAGGAAAATTTGGCAAATGCACATTAAAAAGGTTGGAATGTTATACACTAAAGGATCATGTTAAGACGAGAACCCTTGAAAGTGTGTGAGAGTATCTTGGTTTGAGATTCTTACAAGCCAACATGTAGACAACAACCATGGGTTGAAGGTTACTACGAATTTCAAGAATTAGCAATTGGTACAAATCGAGTAAATAAAATTTAATAGCTTTACCTTTCAGAATTTTCAATATTTTAAACAAATCTTTTGTATCGCATCAAAATATTAATCATTTTTCTGTTATGGCTGATAATTTTTAAAATCTTTTCTTAATTAAAATACAAATTTTTTGAAAGGTATATCTATTAAATTTTGCTAACAAAAATGCTAACGGGGAATTAACGTTTGGATAATACTTTGTATTTTGAAAGTTATGGCTGATAATTTTAAAGTTTTAAAGATTTGGTTAATAAATTGTATTTACACTATTGTATAAAATACTAAATTTGAGTGTCTTGATAGACACATTTTGACATAAGATCCTCAACAGAGATTTAATGAACATTCACATAAAAATGAGTCAAGATTAGATAATTTGATCATCGTAAGGAGTATAGCGTGTGTCAAGTTTCACTTGGGATAAACACATTTTATCCAATAATCAAGTATTTCTATCCAATAATCTGGATTCTTAATAATTGTTTGAGAGTTTGTCCTAACTCGGGAATCACGAATTGTTATATGTTTTATAATATTAGAAATTTGAGTGGCTTGGTTGACAAACTTTTGTATATATTCTAAATGTGACGTGATAAACCTTTAAAATATGATTATGATTGGAGAATCGAAACCTATGAACATCATAGGTGGGTGTGCTAAATATTTATAATTTTTAATATAAACATATAACATACTCACTTATGAAGTGTGAGCATAAAAAAGTTAGAAGATTAAAAAAGTTTTAAACATACAGACAAATCAATTTCTATAAATGATGAAATGAAATTTTTCGGCCAACGGCGGGGTAAAAAACTAGTAAATGGAACGTTGCTTCATTTCATTTAAATTGGTCCAAAAGATGCCACGTGGGATAACTAATGGCAGGTAGTTAATTTCAAAGTGGAAATTAGATTATTATTCAAAACTAATGGACCGCTGGAGCCAATTAATTCAAACAATCTAATTATCCAACAGATTAATAGAGATCTGCGGGTCGATCTATCGGTCCCCAGAATCCTCCTCCCAAATCTAATCTACCCCTCAATAAAGTTTGCATTCTGTTTCTCATTCTCTTTGGATCTTAGTGATACAGAGTCCTAAGTTGCAGATTGACGTTTGCCTGTCAGAACGTCGAGCGAGCGAGCAGGGAAAAGAGGGGTGTTTGCTTCAGGATGACGACGCGACCAGGGAAGCGAAACTCCGTTGGTTTTGGCTGGCCATGTGACCCGGAGAAGCTATCGCCGGCGGGAGATTTCTGAGGGCGCGATTTCGGGGAGGAAAATTACTCTGTAGGGCGACGACAGAGATTTCGGGTAGAATTAGGGTTTTTGGTTGGGTTGTCCGGTTCAATTGGGTTTGGTAATTAATTATTTTTAATTAATATTTTAAATGACGTGGCATGCTGATTGGACGAAACTAACGGTTTTTTGGATGGAGATAGAACGGAATTTTACCCTTTCGTTATTCTCTCAAACGTATGTTACTGAAACGTACAAAATGAAAGGTTTGAGACCTTTTCGTACAAAATGAATAGGTCTGTGACGCTAATTACCCCTGGTTTGGCCAAGTTCATTATTCAGAGCATTTCAAAAATTGGTCCATCGAATCGGTCGAAATACATCTTCTGTTGAGAAGGAAAAAAATATGAATAATTTCTTGAGTGTAACTAGGAAAATTACGTATAACTTCTTATGATATCCATATCATTGAGTGAAAAATAGTACGAAACTATAAACGAGACTTTGTGATCTTATTGATGCCACGGGAAAAGCTGCTGTGATCTTATTGATGATTATGGCGCAAGGCCTTACAGGTGCTTTTATAACCTATTCCACATTCATCTAGGGTTGCAATATTGGTGGCCGAGTTATGGCACGTCTCCTTGTGGGTCATGGACGACGTACATGCTGCATGAGAGTGTGTCTGATGGTGGGCTGAATCCACTCGACCCAATACTCCCCCGCAAGCTGGCGCGTGGAGGTCACGAACGTACAGTTTGGAGAGAAGGAAATGGAAGCGAGCAGCGCCAAGACCTTTAGTGAGGAGGTCTGCAAGCTGGAGATCAGTATGTACCTTAACTGGCAAAATCAGTCCGGACTGAACACGTTCCTGGACGAAATGACAGTCCATCTCCACATGTTTAGTGCGTTCATGGAAGACGGGATCATTGGTGATGTGAAGGGCCGCTTGGTTGTCGTAGTGAAGGGAAGTGGCGCCCTCCTGGGGTGCCCCTAGCTCCTCCAACAACCAACGTAGCCAGGGAATTTCACTTACAGTGCTAGCCATGGCACGATATTCTGCTTCTGCAGATGATCGTGCAACAACACGCTGTTTCTTGGTTCGCCAGGAAACAGGAGCTCCTCCAAGAGTGATGTAGTATCCTGTTGTGGAGCGTCGGGTACTTTGAAAACCTCCCCAGTCCGCGTCACAGTAAGCAGTGAGACGCAGAGGGTTATCTTTCTGGAAAAACAGGCCTTGGCCAGGGGAGGACTTCAAATACCGAAGGACATGATAGGCCGCGTTAAGATGCAGTTGGCTGGACGAATGAACATGTTGACTGAGTATGTTCACCGCATAAGTGATGTCAGGTCTGGTGATAGTCAAGTAGAGTAACCGCCCCACCAGACGACGATAAAGAGACGGATCAACGAGTGCATCCTCCGTTGGGCGAGTCAATTGATGATTTTGCTCAATGGGGAAAGCACTGGGTCGTGATCCCTGGACCGCGGCGTCCTCCAGTATGTCGAGAACATACTTTCTCTGACTGATAACAACTCCACTGGAAGTTCTGGCCAATTCAATGCCCAAAAAATACCAAAGTGGACCAAGATCCTTGATACTGAAGCGATCATCGAGAAATTTCTTGACACGACTCATGAACTCCAAGTCATTGCCTGTCAACAGCACATCATCGACATAGATGAGCGCGGCAACATAAGTGCGTCCCTTCCGGTAGATGAACAGGGACGCATCAGCCGGCGAAGCACGAAAGCCAAACTCTACCAGTGCGGCAGTGAACTTCTGGTACCAGTTGCGCGAAGCCTGGCGCAACCCATAAAGGGATTTATGTAACGGGCAAACTCTAGTGTCACCTGGGGCACGAAAACCCTGAGGAATTTCCATATACACTTCTTCATCGAGATCACCGTGAAGGAATGCATTATTTACGTCTAGCTGATGGCGATGCCAATCCCAGCTGACTGCAACAGCAATGAGGCATCTGACGGTGACAAGTTTTGCTACAGGAGAAAACGTGTCATGAAAATCTTGCCCTTCTATCTGGGTATATCCTTTCGCCACTAGCCGTGCTTTAAAGCACTCAATGCTCCCATCTGGAAAATATTTTATCTGATACACCCACTTGGCTGCTATGGCTCGCTTTCCTGGGGGTAGGTCCACCAGGCTCCACGTCCAATTCTGCTCTAGAGTTGTGATCTCCTTGCACATTGCTTCTCTCCAACGAGGGTCCTTGAAGGCCTCGTGAAAGTACCGCGGCTCATCTTCGCGGGTAATTGCTGCAAGGAAAGCACGAAAATTTGGTGTAAATCCATCATAATTTTTACAAGCAGCCAAAGAATGGTGCACAAAGTTAGAGTTACTTCCCTGTGGTTCATTGCCGGGGAACTCTGTTTTATAGAAATCCAAGTGCTTGGGTCTTGTCAGCACTCGATCGCTACGTCGAACAACAGGAGCAGGAGGAGGCTCGTCGTTTGTCGCATTTGTCTCACCCGGAATGAGTGAGTTGTCTTCAAGAGGTGGCTCCGTGCCAGGGGAACTTGTGTGCGCACCGCGCCAAAAACAGTTTCGTCGAGGCCCATGAGGAAGTCGATCAGTCTTGAGTGTTCTTGTTGTTCCTGAACTCGCTTGGACACCTCGCACGTACAATGGCCACATATGCAGGTTGGGAGAGGAGCTATGGAGGAGGCTTCCTCCCAAAACGATCGCAGCTTAGTGTAAAACGAGGAAACAGAGCGTCTCTCTTGCTGAAGGAGACTTATTAGCCTGCGCAGTTCATAGGCTCGAGAAGAGCTTCCCTGGCCGAGTCGCTCTTGGAGATCGGACCAAATTTCTCGAGCGCTTTCTGTGAATCGGACACTGCCTCGAATCTCTTTGTCCATCGAAGTCTTCAGCCATCCTTTTACCATCGCGTCACAGCGAATCCAAGCATCCTTTTCAAGAGGATTGTTGGGTTTGGAGAGGGAACCATCCACGAATCCAAACTTATTCTTAGCGAGGAGTGCGTCCTTCATATCTAGAACCCATTCCCCGTAGTTTGACGATGTCAAGACATCACCAACCAATTTATTACCTGGTCCGTCCGCATTGCTCAGCTGATACACGGAGGAGAGCTCAGGTTTGGCGCCAGAGCTGCTTACGAGCGATTTATTCTTGGAATCGGAATCGTCATCGGATCCCATAATTGAAGAAGTCGTTGTTAACCTAGAGCGATTGCTCTGATACCATGAAAATAGTACGAAAATATAAATGAGACTTTGTTTAACGTGGTTCTTCCTCACAGTGGGTGAGGCTTACGTCCACGGGAAAAGCTGTTGTGATCTTATTGATGATTATGGCGCAAGGCCTTACAGGTGCTTTTATACCCTATTCTACATTCACCTAGGGTTGCAATATTGGTGGCCGAGTTACGGCACGTCTCCTTGTGGGTCATGGACGACGTACATCCTGGATGAGAGTGTCTGATGGTGGGCTGAATCCACTCGGCCCAATATTGTGCAATCACAAGCTCTTTCTAGCTAATTACACAAATAATACTTAGCTCTTTCTAGCTAATTACACAAATATTATTAGTATGCATCAAAATATTAACCATTTTTACATTATCGTTAATAATTTTGTAACTCTTTTCTTAGTTAAAAATAATAAAATCTTTGAATGTTGACCTACATGTGTCTCTTTCAAGTCAGTATCAAGTTGTCAAGTTAATATTACTAACAAAATTGCTAACGGAAAGTTTGACATTTGGCTAATTCTTATAGGTTTGGTTAATAAAAAAAATTAAAAAAAAGTTTGGATAGAAAATAGACATTAAAAAAAACAATTATTACGCAGACTTCCGTGGCTAGTATTAATCTGTAGCTTAAACAATTACAGTTCTGGGATGTGTTTGTTTGTTAATATGCTTTGAGTGCAGCTTGCTATTCTCTCTGTTTTCTGTGTTTTTTTCCTGTTATCTGCCACATAAAATGTAATAAGATAAACAGTAGTGTTTCCACACTTATTTAGCAATCCCATGTAATAAGATAAAAACAGTACTCTGTTGTCATTAGTGCGATGACAATTTTGAACCGCCTTGTGAGAATTATCCAACCTGACTTGTGATGAGGCTGAGTATTATTCGATTCGATGTAGTATGGGGGCGAGACATGGGTACCTAATTCTGACCTGATCTGCCCCGTTTCTTAGCTTCAACTAGTTAGACTCAATTACTCATTCTATTATCACTATTTTTCATTCGTAAAGTGTTTTCTCCTTCGGTTAAGTTTATCGGTAAAATTATGCATGTATTTTTTTTAAATAAATACATGTAACAGTGAGTCGACCCACCAGTCCCAAGTCCCAACCCACAGTAGCTTGAGGGCGGAATCACTAGTCCCTCACTCCGATCCCCATTCCCCACCCAATAATTCAAGTTTTAAAGGGTTCACCAAATTGTGGGGCAAAGCATTGACTACATATCAATTTACATGCCATTTCCAATCATGTACTGTGCAAAAGAGGCAATAATTATATTGACAGAAGTAGTGCAACCACAGATGGGGCTGCTCAAGATGAATCCGGGGCTTGCTACAACAGGTGGAGCTATTCGAAAGAGTCATGGTGGATTGTGTCATTGGTTTTTGCAGCAAGCTTGGAACAGGGACAAGCTCTTATGTACCGGGAACTTATCACTCAAGAGTGGATGGTTCGTTTAGTTCATACGTACAGGGGCTTGATCCAAAGTGGTGCCACTGCCATGTACCAATTTCATAATAACGTTCGAATTCTTCGCTCGCTAACTTATGAACATGATTTTCAAATTCGTATCATCTATCACTGAAAAGTTATGATAGATTATTTGCATCATTTCACAAAATTTCATCAGGCGCGCGATGTCATAAACCAACTGGTCCCAATAACTTAAATTGTTGGGAGAGGTCCGTACGTATGATACTTAATCAGTTCCTTTTATATATATAATCAAGTAATTAGCAAAAGAAAAATGTGACTACATGTCTAAATAGAGCACTTCTACTATGCTATAAAATATTGGTGCTTTAATGTACAACTCAAAGTTTTACCATAATGTTAAACGTATAAGTTAAGGTTATACCATAAAAGAATTTGTACCCTTATGTTATGGTACAACATTATAACTTAAAGTTGCATCATCATCACATGGAGGCGTACAAGTTTAAGTTGTACCATAAAAGAATTTTTACAAAAGAGTATAGGTACAATCTGAAGTTGTACCATAACGTTAAAGGTACAACTTCACCATAAAGACAAAAAGCTATAACACCAATACTATATAGTATTGTAAAATTCCTCGTGTCTAATTGTCTATATTTCAAAAGTTTGTTGTTCTTGGCTATTTGGCAGGTGCATTATTAGCAATGCTGTCAAAGCCGAGCCGGAGTATGACCCAGTAACGTGAACGGCTCGGTCATTAGTGGTCTAGCCGGCATTAGACCGTTTAAAAACCGTTTGAGAACCGGTACATTATAAACAATATAATATCATAGTAGAACACACATAAAGCAATAATTCAATGATTTAATGAGTAAAAATGATAATTACAGGTACCATCTAATAATTCTACACAACATATATATACAACAACTAAAAAAAACCCTAACCTAATCCTAAGTGACAGCACCGCTTCCCCACCCATCACTCTCCTTCCTTCCGCTTCCCCATCCCCCCTCCCTCTCTCCTTCCTCCTCTCCCACCGCCGCACCTATTTTCATTTTTCAGCCACTATAGCCTTCTGCAATTCCTCAAAAATCCATCACCACATTCAATTCTTCCTCATCCTTTCTTAACCCGTAAATGCTCTTCCTCGTCCCAATTCGCGAAATGGCTCGGATTCAATCCAAGCCTCTGGTGAGACAGGGCAGCTTAGCGGGGAGCTGCTTGCGACTGTGGCGACGGGATGGAAGCGCCGGGAGCGGGGAGCTGCTTGCGACGATGGCGACGGGATGGAAGTGCCGGGAGCGGGGGAGCTGCTTGCTACAACAAGGACTGGCGATGGCGATGCGATGGCGACTGGGGATGGCGATGCCGGGACAAGAGGTGTTGACGGCCGATTCCACGATTGGCCTTTTCTAATTTTTTTTTAGGGTAAACCAAACGGCCGAACCGCGCAACCGGCTTGAGCGGCTCGAGCGATTAACCGCTTCGGCCGCTCGCCAGCCGCTGTATAAAACCGTGGCGGTTAAATAGCTGATCCGAGCCGGTTTTATGGCCGGGTGGCGGCTTTGGCGGTCCGGCCGGCCGGCTCGATTCGGCTTTGACAGCACTGATTATTAGTTTGCATTTTTGTCTTCTTCTTTTCTTTCTTTGATTAATTCGTTTGCATTATTATTCTTTTTTATTAGACTTTTCCCACCCTCATCTCTAGAGGTGGCAATTGGATCGGATTGGTGGATTCGTGGATTGGATTGGTGGATCCATGGATCCAATGGATTGGTGGATTCATGGATTGGATCAAATGGATTGGTGGATTGATCCATGAATCCAAATGACATCCAAGGCTTGGACCAAAATGTAAAATTTGAAAAGTTTTGGTACTAAAATGTCATAATGAAAAATTTTAGGTACCAAAATGTAATTTTCCAATGATATTTTTCGTAAAAAAAATATAAATTTTAGGTACCAAAATGTAAAATATAAAAAATATAGGTACCAAATCATAATTTGCCATTTGGATCCATGGATTGATCCATGAATCCACCAATCCAATTGGATTTGGATCAAATGGATTGGATTTAAATGGATTGGATTAGGTGGATAATTTGGTGGATGGATTGGATTGGATTCATGGATTTGGATACTAATTGCCACCTCTACTCATCTCAATCTCAGATTTGATCTATAAATAAAGACAGCATTCTTGGGGAGAGCATAGACCACACCAACACACAGATACATCGATTCTCACCTACTCAATAATCCAATGGCCGCTTCCATGTCATCCACTTTCACCATGATCACCGCCTCTCCCACTCCCACCACCGGCCGCCGCCGCAGCACCGCTGCTTCTCCCAAAATGACCATCTCCGGCCGCCGCGCCGGTCCTTTTGCTGCTCTCTCCACCAACGTCCTTCTCCCAGCCATCTTCGGCAAGAAGGCTGGACCCGAGGTCTCCACCGGCGGCGATCCCAACTTCTTTTTCGAAGGCATCTTCGGCAAGAAGGCTGGACCCGAGGTCTCCACCGGCGGCGATCCCAACCTCTTTGTCCAAGGCCTCTTCGACAAGAAGGCTGGACCCGAGGTCTTCACCGGCGGCGATCCCAACCTCTTTCTCCAAGGCCTCTTCGGCAAGAAGACTGAAGCCGATGTCGTCTCCGCCGAGAACTAAAAAAAGTTTGTCGACGTACGTTGCATGGAGGCGGTTGATTGCGGCGTGTGTTACATTTTCTACGTACTTTTATTTCCTGGAAAAAGTTATTTTCATGCAGGTGTCCTGCAATGTAATTTCCTTTCTGTTGTTTTAGTTTGTTTGTTTGCCTTTCGGTCGTGGTTGTGGTTGTGGTTGTGCATAAAAAAATAAATAAAAACCGTTATTTGTTATGTAAGACGGCTATACGTTCACTATAGTCTGGTGGCAACCTCACCGCCGACGGCTATCCGTTCAAAGATATAGACAACCTGGGAGAGGAGAGGCGATTCAGATCTGTAAGGGAAAAAAAAGAAGAAAATTGATGGGTAGCAGAAACTCTCATAGTTAATATGCAATTCAATGCTGGAGAGTTCTGGGCAATTCTAGAAGAGACCCACATGATGAGAAAATGAATGGAGATATCCCACCTACCAACTACATCTACAACTAAAATATAATGGAAATAAAATACAATCATACACTAAACCTACCACGTGCTCTCTAATTTGGAAATTTGAAAACGTTGGAATTTGTCTGAATTTCCATGTTTTAGAAAACCAAGGAATTGACTTGTGGAAATTGGAAAAAAAATCACGTTTGGATAGGGTTTAGTTTTGTGGGAATTGATGGTGTGAAATTTGGAAAAAGAAGTAAGAAAACGTGGTAATGTCAAATTACTAGGGGGTGTAGTATTCTCAATTACCATGAATGTGGTAATTGAAGCCAATTTCCATGGTCCAATTCCCATACCCTTTTTGCTCTTCCAAACGTGGGTTTTTAACCCAATTACTGCATTATGTGGTAATTGAGTCCAATTACTACATTACATTTCCACATCCAAACGACCCTTAAGGCTAATCACAACCCGAGGCCCGAGGGGCAAAAATTGGGTGGGGTTTTAAGACGATTTTAGCCTTTTAGCTCCCTCGAAAACAGAAACAGCTGCAACCCTGATGACTAATTTTTTCTTTTTCGTATTTAGTAATACTAACTTATGAATAGTTAAACTTATGTTTCTAATTTAAAATTTATATATTCATTCACGATAACTGAATACGAACATTCCGATAAAATTTGAACAAATTCTGAGATACTTTGTTTTTAGATGAAATGGAAGAAAGTTACACCGAAATGAACTTCGTTAATCAAAATTACCAAGATTTTGAACAATTTCGTAGATACCTTTTTTCAATTGAAATGGAAGAAGTTTCCAACTTTTAAATATATTTTTAGTTTTCAGATAACAATCAAACGGTTGAAAGTTACAACGAAAGGAATTTCGTTTCTTAAAAGCACTCACAACAGCACAAGTATATTCAATTTAAGTATTAAAACAAAGAAAAACTAAAACAATCCCCACCGTTTTAGCCCCCTCTTAAAACCCCCCAAAGAAGAGTTGAAATAGCCCCTTAAAACCCCTTATAGCCTTTTACCCCAAATTTGTCACATGATTGAAGATGATTTATTGGGGCTAAAAGAGTTGTGGTCTTGTGGACAACCTAAATATCATGATATTATGCTAGGGAATGACGGTTACGTTGCAGTAGTGGTGTGTATAAATAGAGAGTCTCACTTTGGCATGGATGATCAGATCAGAGAGAGCTCGTGAGCAAAGATAGTAGCTCATCAAGAGAAACTAAGGCAATAAACTTGCCTAATTTGTATGGGGAAATGTGGGATGAGTGATGTGAGAATGAAAGATATAAGAGTAGAGAATAAGAGCAGCAGATCTTCATGTAAAATGCAACAAATGCCAGAGCTATGAGAGATTTGTTTATGTAAAAATATTGGAGTTAAATAATTTTGTATGATTCTCGATTCTAAAAATACCGCTACATTTTTGTTGTGTCCAACAAATTTGGTATCAGAGCTGATACCACTATCCTATCCTGCTAAACTAGCTTCATATATCCTTCCCAATCCCCAAAAATCATGGCAACAGCCCAGGCGAGCAAAATGTTAGTGAATAACCCCAGTAAGATTCCAATCTTCGCGGGTGAATTCTACGAGTACGTACTAGAGAGAACAAATGGAGACTATCTTCATTGCTCAAAGATTTATGGGATATTGTCCAAGAAGCTTATGCGAGGAAGTTATGATGGAGGAAAACTCTGGCAAAATGTCAGAAGCAGAGGATGAAGCAAGACTACCAAGCAAGAGCAAGGCCGTAGAGGAAAATCTGACGGCAACAACAACTCATACTCCATTATATGTCAAAAGTTAATATGGTTATAAAAATCACAACAGTGAATTGCAGATTAAAGAGGAGGTGCCAAAGTTAATATGTAATTCAATGCAAGAGAATTATGGGCCAATTCTAGAAGAGACCCACATAAGCAAATGGAAGGAGAAATTCCCACCTACCAACTACGTACATCTGCAACGAAAATAATGAAAAGATAATAAACCCATACACTAAACCTACCACTCTCTAATATCATAATATTGTGCTAGGGTATGGCAATGGCTTTCAGGACCCATTACATTAGTGGTGATGTAGCTCCCTTAGGACCACCTCGACACAAGCACATGGAGCCGGTAAAGCTGATGACAATACTCAACCACTGCGGACCAGTGGCGGAGCCAGAACTCGAAAATACCTGTGTCCTATTTTCAAAATATAAAAAAATATTAATTATAATTAAAAAATAATATTATTCAAATAGTTTTTTTCCTGTATAATAAAGAAATAACCCATGAATACAATCATTGTGTTCATAAACAACCACAACACATTTTCATATTTTGAGTTCAATTAAATATATATCAACTTTTAAACAAAAAAATGTTTTATAATTTAGTGGTATAACACTCTTATGATTACCTAGAGATCATGAATTTAATATCTAGTTCATACATATATGAGATACTTTTTTTTACCCAAAAAACTACCTGTGTCCTGGGACACATTCCAATCCCCTTGGCTCCGCCTATGCTGTGGACAACAATAATATATATATTGAGGAGTACTACAGTTACAGTCTTTCTTTTCCTCATCATCTGTATCTCTAATTATATTACTAGGAATTCTTGGCAGTTAGGTTTTCTAAGGTTAAGCTCTGAAAAGATGCAGAAAAACAGAAAAAAGATGCAGGAGCACAAGCAATGCTGCCCAAACAAAAACACAATCAGAAACGAGCCAAAACTAGAGAAGATTAAAGAAAAAAGGAAAAAGAAAACAGGCTGGGCAAACCAAGAAGCCCCTGAAACCGAAAACCCAGTAAAGACAACCCACGAAGACAGCAGGCTCGCATCATGACTCGCCGAAAGGACAGGAGACTCCGGCAGAAAGACTGAAGCGAGGAAAACGGCTGAATGGAGAAACAACAACCAGCAGCAAAGATCCAAGCAAGCCTCGATAGAGTCAGATACTCCGAAATTGAATGCCGAGCCACTGTCTGCCGCAAGATTTATCAACCTTTTTGTGAGCAACAATCCAATCCAAGGCAGATTTACATGCCTTGCGAGCAACCCCCACTGCAGAACCATCGATATTGTTAAACACTCTTTGATTGCGTTCCAACCATATTTGCCAGCAAGTAGAGTGGAGAACACAAGATACAATCCATGAGTCAATGTTGATGGGATCATTGACAGGCCAATTCTGGATGATGCTGAAAATATCACCAGATGGCGGGCTCATGCAGTTGCAAGCTCTACGAACAACATTCCAGGCTTCTCGAGCAAAAGCGCAGTTCACGAAAAGGTGGTTCACAGATTCTTCGTCGTTCCTGCATATCACACATCTATTAGCGAAGTGGTAACATATATTTACGGTGTCGATCGATTTTGTGTCATTTAAATTTTGAAAGGAAAATAATTTTATTATTGCATTTTATGTGTGTTCATACAATATTTGACTGAGCGTGTTTGATACGTACATAGTAACTTTTTCATCTCGGTAATTTTTTTTAACAAAATGCTAAAATGTAATTTAATTAATAAGTATGTATAATATAGACATGACTTCTCTTCTTGTATCCTTTGTGAGAGTGCCACATTGAGTTTTTTCTAAAAATACATCCATCAATCCCTCAATATTTCGATATCTTTATACAGCAACTAGGACAAAAAGATGGAATTTTCATGCATGATTAGTACTCTAATGGTGGGGGTGACTTGATGATATTTTCTACAAATATATTCTTTCAATCCTCAATATTTTTTAATTTCTATTTGCTTTGCTCATTGTCCACGACATCGCAGTGCTAAGTAACAGTGTTGTTTTCATTAAGAACAACGTCGTGGATGCTACATTGGGGTGTATCACGAATCACTCTTCCCCTCTCCTCATACCTCATGACAGTTGCATAGGTACCAGCAGCACAATCACAAGAAGGAATTGGTTGGTAAGTTTTTAGTTCATCCCAGGCTAACTTCAAATTGGTAAAATACTATCTAACAGTTTGAGTTCCTTGCTTGGCCAAGTCAGCCTTCTCCTGGAGATTAGCAATTCTTATAATATCCCCTTGGCTGAACTTGGATTTCAGGTAAGTCCAAGCTTCTGAAGCAACCCTAATGTTGCGAAGACTAGGAACGATGTCCTCTGATACAGAGTTTCTAATCCAGAACACAACAGTACCATTCACACGATCCACTACAACAGATTTGGCCTATTAGGACAAAAATTTTATTTTGCCATTTTTTGTTTGTCACAATAGGTATGGTAATATGACAAAAATAATATATGTCCTATTTGGTATGCCTAATGTGACAAAATAATTGTTGTCAAAATAATTCGTCATTTAAAGTGAGTAATGTGACAAATATTTTGTGTCACAATTAATTTTGTCGAAATAGACATCTCATATCGGGACGTAAGAGACTCAACAATGACAAATTTCTTGTTGTCAGAATAGTTTGTCATTTAAAGTGAGTAATGTGACAATTATTTCGTGTCACAATTAAGTTTGTCAAAATAGGTATCCCATATCGGGATGTAAGAGACACAAAAGTGACAAATTATATCGTCAGAGTAGCTTTTGTCATATTATGCCTTCCTAAATTGTTTAAATGACAAAATATTTTGTCATAATAGATAACAATAATCCCACGGCGAACTGACAAAAGGGCATGTTTGTCATAATATAGTGGTTTCGTTTTTTACAAAAGGCATGTTTGTCATAATATTGTGGTTTCATTTTTGACAAAAGACATTTTCATCAGATTTGCTTGTGTTAGACTGAAATCTCATGTTAGACTCGAACCTTTTTGGTTGCCTACGTACCTGTAACACGAGATCAAAGTCCACGTAGTTCGTTGAGGTAACTTTGGTGTTTTAGTTATAAACCACGTTCCACTTATCGTGATTATCATATAAATCATTTTGTTAATAAAATTTAAATAGATTATTAAGAAAGAAACAAAATTAACCTAACTTATGGATTCTTCTACATTCAAAATTTTGTATTAAGTTTTATAAAAAAAAATTGTGTATTAAGGATATAATACAATATTAATTATATGGATATGATGACTTTAATAATGATGGCCGCCTAGCCCACTGACTAATACTCCAGACTAATATACTCGAGTACATGGGTTCGAAGCTTAGAATGCACATTTTTTGTGATTTTCATTTTAATACAGAGACAAAGCGGGGGCATGGTGGTAATTTCACGATAAAGCGGTGGCACGACCTCGCTAATTTCTAGAAACCCTAAGGGGCAAAGGGTCATTTTGATCGTTGGGGTATAATAACGTCTCTTAGACGAAATCGACCCTAAACAAATAGCGGTGGCCGCCGCTCACCCCATCTCTCTCTCTTCTCTCTCGTTTCGATCCTACTCTCTGGAAGAAAAAAAACCCTATTCCTTCTCCTCTTTTCATCCGCTGCCATTCCGACCTTTTCCCCCCCTCAATCGTTCCTAAAGAACCACAACTAACCTATTCCTCCCCCTCTCTTCATCCGCCGCCATCCCTATTCTCTCCTTTCCGTTGTCAACTGCAGAAGTCCAACCAAAAACTCCTACAACTCTACGGAGGTAAAATCCTTGATGCAAACCACCTCCTTCCTTTACTTTGTTTTTTTTAATTGGATTCTAATTGTTTTTGCTTGTCAGGATTTGGTTTCTGATTTCTAGTGAAAGGGAAGAGAAAAGAAGATGTAGTTGCGGCCCTCAATCCCGCTGGCGACAAAGATGGCTAGAGAACTGAGGAGATGGCGCTTGGATTTCTGGTTTTGGAAGTTGACAGATCTAGGGGAGGTTCTTCTAATCCATCTTTCCCGACTCTATCCTCTATTCCCAATTAAGTTGTGGACGTGGATTTTAGGGATTTAGATTGAGGGATTTACCAACTAGTGATTGGTTTGCAGATCTCTTTCGCATTTTATTGGGTAGTGGATTTGTGTTCCAAGGGTTATGCTTATTTGGTAGTGAATTTGCGTTTCAAGGTTTAGGTTAATTTTCATACCCTCTGAATTTTTTTGTATGAATCAGGTTTGTCCAATATTCCCTCAAGGCGTGCAGGACGAGGAGCAACAATCTGAAGCTTAAGGCGATAAGAGACGTTTGCATGAGTTATCTACTCCATTTGTTGCCTCTGTTCATTTCAATTCTGCAGTACTCTTTTGTTGTTCCAATTGCTTTTTTTTTTACATGTAGCTTCTTTATATTATTTCTTTTCCTTTTAATGTCTGTTTACTTTGCCATTAGTTCTATAAATGAACTCCATGTAATATGTTTGTCTTATTTAAAAGAGATGATTGATATAAAATCTAAGTCTCCAATATCATATTCATACAACAAGAAGCAGATGCAACAAGCTAATTAAAAAAAATTCCCCAAGTGTTCATTAAATGTCATTTTAGACATGGGACAAATAAGACACATTTTTGACAAATATATTCGCTGATGTATGCAGGTATGACAAAATAATGTTGTCACAATAAATACTTGTGACGAAATGTAGTCGTCACAATATACAATTATGACAAAATACAATCGTGTAATATGACGAACAATTCTCCAAATATCACCAGATTATGACAACCTTAATGACAAAATATGTCGTCATAACATCTCTGTTTGTCACAATAGACTATCCAGAATCTCAGATATACTGAAAGCAAATTTGACAACTTCGTTTTAAATATTGTCACATTTGACCTATCTTGACGGCGATAAAATGACAAACCTTTGTGACAACACCTTTTGTCATATTATGCCTAATATGACAAAATTGCTATCTAATATGACAAAATTGTCTCGTCATAATAGGCCGAATTTGTTGTAGTGATCCCAAGTTCCATAAGATGGATCTGTCAAAGGAGGTACCTGAATCGTGCCCAGAACGAAACCCATCTTGTTCTTCGTGCGCAGGGCGACCTCCATGGACTCGCTCCATAGGAGGTAGTTGTCATCTGTCAACTTGAATCCGATCACCGGAAGAAATGAGTTGTCGCTTTGAGCCAAGTAAAATGGGTTGGAGTAAGGATCTTCGTAACGAGGAGGAGGCGCAGGTATGGTCTCCGTCACAGCCGAATCCGATGACTCAATCCCAGACATGGCGAAGTGAAAGACGTGGAAGGTAAAAGAGTAAGATCAGTGACGGAAGAAGAGGTATGCAGATGCCTTAACCAGGCTCTGATACCATGAGAAGAAAGTAGATCTAGCGGCTGCTAGGGTTTGGAATTCAGAGAAAGAGATGAATAATTTGGAGGAATTTGGCAGAATGCCTTCTCATTCCATTTTGCGCAGCTTATATACAGAGTTAGGTAATTACAGGATCCTAATCTACTGTTACAATGGCTAATTACAACTAACTGATTAAACTAACCAATTACAGCAGGACAAGTGTCAAAACCGGAGCCAGCTACTAAGTGTCGTTGGAGAGTACCAAAACGCTGTCGTCTCTTATTTATTCACATTCTGGATTTGGTTGAACCGGGTTAAAGGAAGCCCGATTCGTCTTCTGACCCGAGCCCCTGCACTTCATCTTCTTCCTTCAACAGAGTGCCATCTCTGTTTAAATGTTCTGTTCTTCCTCTGATGCACTCTGCTTGATAAAGTACCAATTGGGCGGCTGCGCAATCGACGCCGGCGGCAACGCCGCCAGGGTCGGCGCCGGGACGGCTCTGGCGCTGGAATTTTCGTGTACCTTTATGTTGTTGTATGTGGCGATGCCGATTTTCGAGGAGCGGCGACGGAGGGAGCTGGGGTTGCCGACGGTGTGCGCGGTGGTGGCGGTGGCTTATGGGCTGGTTGTTTATGTTTCGATGACGGTGACGGGCCGGGTATGGTGGGGTGGGCTTGCACCCGGAGAGGTGTTGGGCTGCGGCTATGGTATTTAAGGGCTCGTTGTGGGAGGCCCATTGGGTCTTTTGGGCCCGTTTATGGCCTGTGTTATGTACCATATGTTCAGTTTGGCTTTGCCGAGGGAGGAATAGGAGAAACGAGAGGATGAACGGGAAGAGGACCCTAATTTGGACAAATTTAAAGGGGATGGTTCAAAGGAATTCGAAATCAGTAATTTTTAAGAAAATGCGTTGGGTGATCAATAACAAATCAGTAATTTCAAAACCCAACTCATGAAATTGTCATACTTTTCATTGGTTTGGTTTGGTCCAAGTTTCATGATTCAGAGTAGTCTAGCATGGGCTTATAACACTGATAACGCATTATCGATTTATCTGAATATGATACGCATTTCAAAAATTGGTCTATCGAGTCTGTAAAAATATATCACACCTACTGAGAAGAAGAAGAAAAAAAGATGAATAATTTCTAGAGTGATCCAACCCTTGATTGCCTGCTACGCTTCATACCAAACAACTACCTCGTCTTGCATCTAGTCAAATATCGCGAACTATATATAGCACCAAAATCCTGAGCTGATTTTGCGATCTTTTGAACAACTTAGATTTCAAAAACACATATATACTCGAGCACTACGAGAATTACGTATAACATTCTTATGATATCTCGTCATTATATTCGCTCCCGGCACAAAAAAACATGTGTGCAGGAGGATCGTCCTATTGGAGCGGTCAAAGCTTTAATTTTCTCTTTTGTAATGATGCAGTTCGTTGCAATAAGGATAACTGAATAAGTGTGTCATTAGATCAACCGTTTATCAGAAAACCGTTACTACCGTTTTCTCCAAATAACTGTTACTTTGCAAGTTAATATAACAAAGCCCTAAATTTCGCTAGCTACTGACTTCATAATTGATCTAATAACCACTATACGAACAATATAAGAAGAAAATAATGCGTTGTAGTATATTTTTTGAGGAAAAAAAAGCTAGCAACTATATTCGAACAAACGCTAATAGACACCGTCATTGTTTCTAGCCCACACCCCCAAAAGATTATCATTGTAAATCACGCAAGCAAAACCAAAAGCGACGTAGTCCCCTAATTATGCCGCCGTGGAAAATATGCCAAATGCGAAGACATGGATGGATATATAGATAGAAACGACCTCTTGAAATTAAAGCATATATACTTTTCTCTAGTCTAGCTAGTATAAAAATAAAAATAAAAACCCTAATCAAGAAAGCCATAGTAATAAAACATATATCAACACAACAATGAACAACACGGTCCAAAAACTTGTCACCTTAGTAGTAGTACTGATGGACGTCATCATAGCGCCGGCGGCCGGCGGAGTAGAACCTGCGGTCACCGGCGCTCATCAGAGCAAAGAAACATCGTGCTTCGGCGCCGGGGCTTCGCAGGATTACGAGGCGCACAAACAGCACGTGCTCGAGGAGCTGGCCCACGTACACCTACGATCAAAGGGTACGACTACTCCACCGCGTTTCCCCCCACGGCGGGTTCGAACGACGTCGTTTACGGCTACGCCGGTTGCAGCCTCGAACTCGACGCCTCCGACTGCAGTGAGTGTCTCGAAGACGCCAAGGATTCGCTGCTGGACGAGGGCTGCGATTTCGACCTTTTCGGGATAATGTCTTCCGCCGATTGCAGCATGCGCTACAACCCGGCGAAGAAAATGTAGTGTACGGATGGCTGGACAGCATAAATACGCAGGTTTGTTATGTTACGATTTACGAGCGTGGATATCGCGATACGCGCGTCGTATTTTAGTACGATTCAGCGTTGGTTCATATGGTCGTATACTTTCTTTATAATGTGATGAATAATGGCAAGAAGAAACCTTTGATGTTTAATTTCTCTCGTGTTTTTTATTTTATTTATTTAAATAGCATCAATTGGTTACAAAGTGTCTAGTGTCTACACGTGAATTATCGATTGTTTTCAATTTGATCACCCAACTTTGCAACACTCACGCTTTGCTACTTTTTCTTCGTGTCGCTCGAAGCAAACGGTAGTAAGTGTTACGGATGACGACGCCGATAACGGAGGCGGCGATGAGAAAAACTCTTCTCCCCGGGCCTCGAGAGCTTCCCCGCCGCCATAGCGGATTTGGGCTGTTCATCCGGGCCCAAGTCTCTGTTCCTCGTGTCCGTTCTCATCGAGACCGTGGGCCGATTATGCGACAACCAGGCCCACAAAGGCCCTGGAGTTTCAGGTCTGGCAGCTAGGGCTGGCTATCTGATCCGGACTGTTTGGTTTTTAGAGCACAAAGTTATGGCCGCCTAAAGTTTGACGAAATCGAAAAAAGGCTCGTTCAGGGTAGCAAATAACGTTTTTTTTTTGACGAAGGCAGTTTGCGGCTTGCAAGATCTCGAAAAGTTATTCGGATTCAAAAAAAAATCGCTACGAGGATACCCGAGTGCAAAGTTACGTCCGTTTGAAGTTTCGGCCGAAGTTAGGAGTTGATAAAAAAAAAATTTGACCAAACCGCTGGGTGGGGCGGCGGTTTGGCCCAAAACCGCCACCCCACCCAGCGGTTTTCATAACCGCCCTGTAGCCCAGCGGTTTGCATTGAAAACCGCGCCTCCACCCAGCGTTTATCGTGTAAACCGCAAGGTGGGATGGCGATTTTTGAAAAAGGTGGTATTTTGGGAATTTTTTGGGGTTGGTTGGTATTTTTGAAAAAAAAAAATTTAAACGGTGGTACTTTTGGATTTTTTCCCCCAATCTGAGCCATCACTTGAACAAGTCAAATTTGGTAGGCCTACTGCTTTAACCTACCAAACCATGCTTTGGGAATTATGGGTTCATCCAATGTTTCTCTGTCACAAATCCTAGTGTAGTCCATTTCATTAAATTCCCTTTAGCTAGTTGACCTGCTTTTTGTCACCACATTGCATGTTCTGCTCAATCCAATTCCAACAGAGAATATCCTCTCCAAAATGGATAAGAAGTTGGGGGAAGACATACATTCCAAGTTTAGGGTAGGCGTGTATAGCAATTCGGCTATCGTGCTCACATAGAAGTTGTGAACGGTCGGATCGAGTGCAAGACGCAAATAACATGCCACCATAATCATTCAACGGCTACAGGGCGCTCTGTACCCGATCCGACGACGTCCAATCTTTGTGAGCACCACAGCCTGATTGATTTGGGTCTATTAGTTTTGAAGAATTGATGGGTTAAATGGTAACACATCAACCTCTAATCATAGACAATTGGGCTTTGGTACTATGCACAGTTCTAACTTCTATAAGCATGCACCAGTAGTTGGTATGCTTTCTTTTTCCTGGACATGAGAACATGCATCACTAACACTATATGTCTCCAAACTAAACCTGATATGATAAACAAAATCAGAAGCCTCTCTTTTAGCTTCTCCATGGCCTACCCCTCCTTCTTTCAGTGCCTTTGGGGGTCTAGCTAGCTAGCTAGCTATCAGTTCTGTCTTATGGCTCTATCTGCTCATACAATGAACAGCAAAGCAAGCAGACCATGTACGGATATTAAAATGGCAAAAACCAGTGTACAAGCATGTATATGTGGTACTTGATTTCTTTTGGTAATGTTGTATTTGACCCACAAGACAAAAGTATTTATGTAGATTTGGTGCATACAATACATTGATACAACCCACAAGAATCTATAGAGTAGAGTCTAGAGTGGGGTTTGAACAAATGAAGGGTTAAGTGGGAACATCAAAACTGAACCAACCCACATGTTTTTTTTTTTCTTCTTCTTCTTGATAATGCACCAAACCCTTTTTTCTAATGGATAAGTTGGTACAGCTTACAACTTCTTTTGCAAGGCAGGGGAGGTTAGTAAAGTGGTCATTTTAGGAAAATTGCAGATACCCATTTTTGCAGAAGGGGAAATTTTGTAGCTGAAATGAAGTTGTGAAGGTTTTAAGGGGGACCATGGCCTTATTTTGGCCTACCTGGGGCTCTGCACCTGAATTCATGCTCCAAAATTGCACAGCAAGCCAATGCTATGCATATCATGTGGAAAGCTTCAAAAACTTACCAGTCTGTTTTGGAAAATGACCTGCAATTCCATGAACTTAGTCCTTTGTACAATTGTACCCAGGAAAATGACCCTGCAATTCCATGAACTTAGTCCTCTAGCCATTCCATTTCTAATGCATGCCTCTGCTGTCTTCATTAAATTCTGGACAATGGATCCACCTTCTTCCATAGATTTTAGCTTTCACAAGCATTAACCTCACATTCTTTTGATGATTTTTCTGATTTAAACAGCAGGAAATGGTACTTCTTCTTAGCTAACCTTCTTCCCTTGTTTTATACAATAATAAGCCAATTGTTAAACCTTCACAAACCAATAATTAGTGAACCTTAAGAGAGTGTATATAGAAAGTCAACTGTATCTTGGGACCTGACTGGCCACACGTATATTTTTTTTTTTCTCAGAAGGCAGCCATTAATGCGGTCGAGCACCTTCCATGCACAAAGTCAGCACCTTAAACTCAATTGATTAATCAATCCAAAGTGCACTAATTTCATAACCACCAACTTCAGTAACCCATAATCTCAACTGAATGTTCCCAAAATCCGAAAAGATGAAACCTTTCTTGAGAAATCAGCAACTCTTTCTTACATTCTGCAGCATTCATTCCCTGCCACAGAGTCACTGGCCTGAGATATGATGAGTGGTTCAGGGTTTTTTTCAGCTGTTTTTAACAGCTTCTGGACAAGGAAATGGTGGGGACTTAGAAAAGCAGTGCTCAAAAATAGCCCACGAAAGGATAGTTGGCTCGAGAGGGGAAAAAGGAAAACCATTTTTCTCCCCCCATTTAATACCAACAAGTCTATGTTCAATGATTCAGTCAATATGGCAAGCAGACGAAATACCTGCACAAACAAATTGTCTTAAAACAACAGGCAACCCACAAACCGTTTGATTTCTAATGCCATCAATTGGTCTTCTTTTTTCCTATCTTCTTTTGATATATAACAGGCTGCAAATGGCCACCCTTCTAGCCAAACATATGGATAATCATAACATAGATGTTGCATCGCTTACTATAAAAAACTTTGTTCCCTCAATAGACGTGGATAAGTCGAGTTCTCCAATCGAAATCTAACATGTAATGGATCGTTGTAACGTAGATATGATCCGCGGATGTGCATGTTGATCAACATACTGCATTAACTGAAATGTTAAATGTAACAGACAAAGTCCGTCCTAAGAATTACCCTCTCGAACCTCATTTCTCATCGGCTCGACTCTCAATTATGATTTCTTAACAAATTCATCCTGTTTTCTAATATTACTCCCTCCAAATGTAGTATTTGGCTTCTTACAAACAAAAAGCAGTAGGCCATAGCATTCAGCTAGACACAATAGCAGACCCATGTGTACCATCACCACCAAAGCCTTTCACCTGGTGTGTCTCTTATTATTCCTCTCCTAACTATCATAATTAGCTCTTGTCAGCCATGGATTTCTTCAAAAGTTCAAAAACCCACCAGCTTCAAGTCGTTGCTATATAAATATGGCCATTTCTAGCTGCACTAGTAGTCCACTTAATCAAAACCAGAAGAAAAAAACCAAACCCTACCCTGCCACCACTACTCTGTTTTACTCTGTTTTTTTTTTCTTCCAAACATGGGGATTCAATTACAAGGAATCGCTCACCATGCCAAGCAGAAGCTGCAAAGAACTCTATCAGCGCGGCTGGCGACGTGCAACAACGTGCCAAAGGGGCACGTTGCAGTTTACGTTGGAGAAGAAGGGTACAGGAAGAGGTTCATCATCCCTGTGACGTATCTGAACCATCCTCTGTTTCAAATCTTGCTGAACCGAGCCGAGGAGGAGTTCGGGTTCGACCACCCAATGGGCGGTCTGACCATTCCTTGCAGTGAAGAGTACTTCGTTAGTTTAATTTCAGCATTGAACTGCTGAGTTTGTTTATTGCCTTTGCAGCTATATATGTTCCTGGGAAGAAAAGTATGATCAGGAAAGTAGTGTATTCTTTTATAGAAGTGGTTGATGAGGTTCTAAGAGATGGACATTCTTCAAGCAAGTTTTGTTGGCTCTTCAGTTTTGTGGGCTCAAGAAAATGCAAGTGCTCAATGTGATGTGTAAATTAGTGAATGATGGGAATAAATAACTTGCCTAGTAGTAATTTGAGAATGACGATATCGGTCTTATTGGAGTTTAAGGTTTGGAGTTGTCGATCATCTTGTAAATAAACGAGGGCTCTCATTTGCCGACAATGAAGATAGTTGAGGGAGAGGGGGGGGATGAAATACTTCTCTGTCGCTCAAGTTCTGATAGTTTCGACGAAAGATAGGTTAAATTCTCTTTCAAAAACAAAAAAACAAAAATACAACCCAACATTTGAATAGTGGAAATGGGGGCATTTTGGATTTATTTATCTTAAATTTCATTTGAGCTTATTTGGTGGGAAGATTACTTTGTGACAACCATTCCAAGTTATATTCTTTCGTTTCGGTTTGTCCAACGTAATGATAAAATTTCCATTATGAATGTTGTCAAGTCATCTGTTTCACACGTATACATTCAAGTTGGATGAAAGATCATACAAAATTCGAAACTCAAATGTTTTTTTCACGTCGTCTTTTCAAACGAATTAAACTATAAGGGCTACAACATGTACTTTGTCCTGACACCAAATGATAAATTTGGGTGTTATCTTGAAGAGAACTCTGCACAGCACACACACCAAACAAAAAGCAGCTACAAGTACTAAACATAGTAAAACAGAGCACATGCTCACCACATGAAAAGAGATCTTGAGAAGGCCTTCAAGTAGAGCAATTTGTTTGGCCATCAAAACTATGCTCTCCTCCTCAATGATTGATTAACTTATTGGGAAAGTTGGAACCCTAAAAATATCATTTCCTTTATGAAGATATCCCAATCCCCAAGAACAGCAATCTATTTAGAAAGGATAAATAGAAAGAAAGAATAACCTTCTGACACAAAACCAACCGTTTTTCTTGATTTCTCCATCTGATGTACTGACACAACCCAAACCCCCCAAGTAGTTTTTGTTTGTTTAACCTTTGACGTAAGAAAGTCCAAGTTTCACAACTTGACTCCTCGACTACTGTGTTAGAAGGTGGATATTGGGTACGATAATTTTGATCTGATTCGTTCTATCTTATTTGTTTAAACGGATCATGTCTATTTCGTAGGTGGAGCAGGAAGGGAATGAGTACTTTCTCGACTTGATATGTCATGATCCACCATACTTTTGACTCTTTTTATCGAAATTGTACATAATTTTACTTAAATTATTTAGAATTTTACTTTTGTTACGTCATAATAAAGGTGTAAATAGATTTGAGAATTTCAATTTCTCGAACAATTTGACTATATTTATCATGTCAGGGTCTGTTTCTTGATGTGTTAATGAAATATTGATGTTTTCCTTTAAATGACATACTCGTTTAGGTCGACATGTCCCGACCCGCAGCTCAAGACAACATACCTAACCTGTCATTGGGTGGATATGAGTATCAGGATACCTACCCCGACTTGCCCTCATTAATGATTCTAGTAGGTATTTGCACTGAGTTGGACCTGGGGTGTTATTTTATTATATTAGACGTTAATGCATAGCAGGTTCAAATCCAAAAAAAAGCTTTGGTATGCTCCGCCCGCAAGAGTAGATTGACCCAACTATTGCTGCTGCGATTGCGCGAAACTCAGTCACACGATCAATGGAAACTTCCAGGAAAAAATTCATTGTCATTCTAGAAAGGGGGCGCTTCCTCTTCAGGCTCCCCTTTGTTGAATTGCTTCGTAAAGACGAGATATGGCTCCATGCATGACGAAAACTATCAACGATGTCGATATTAATTATAGGTGTTACCTGTTAGAGGTCGTTTCTAGAATAATCAATCAATATCGTCACCTGCACCTAGCCAAAATTGGACCCGTTTTGGTATTCTATCCAAATCTGGAACCCCGGTGCAGTTTGTGATGGAAGAAATGACAGACTGCAGTTACTAATTACTACGCCGGTCGTTCTTTCTTGAAAGAAAAGAGCTTCCAGAAAGAGACCAAGATGTTAGCCTCTCACAACTTCCTGATCTCTGTGAGGAATATTATCAAACAGGTGGTGCGCATTGCAGTAACCAATGTACGGCCGCCTGTTTTCACAGCGAATAGGGAAGCAAAAAAACTAATGACCTTCTCTTTTCCCCACCAATGAGCAGAGCCATGTGAACCCCAATTGATATGGTTATGGACTTATTGGGCCCCTCAACAGAAGCCCATTTGCTGACCTTGCAGCTTCCACTTGCCCTTTTCTCCATTGGTAACTGGCAAAGTATGGCACTCCACTCCATTCTCCACCTCACAAACCCTTATAAATAGTCCTCAAGCATACCCTCTCAGAACATTCAGCAGCAGATTCAAACAATACCCTGTTACCAAAACAGAGCATACTTCAATCCAAACCCACAAAGGCATAAACTTTATCCCAAAATTCGACATGGGTATCGGTCGATTCGCGTCAACGGTGCTCAATGTGAAGCACAAGATGAAAGGGAAGTCTCTGATTCACCATCACCACTGCAGTGATCATCATCATAGTCAGAATCGAGGCCTCGGTGTGCCAAAGGGGCACGTTGCGGTTTACGTAGGGGAAGTGGAGATGATGATGAAGAGATTCGTGGTGCCGATTTCGTACTTGAGCCATCCTACATTCCAGGACTTGCTTAGGAAAGCAGAGGAAGAGTTTGGGTTTGATCATCCAATGGGTGGCCTCACTATCCCTTGTAGAGAGGATGCCTTCATTGATCTTTTGGCATCTCATTTGCAATGATTAGTTAGTTTAGTTTAGTTCCTCTTGTGAAAGATGATGAGGATTATGGAAGCCCTCCACATTTTTTCCATATGTGGCTTAGCTAGGACATGTAGTTAGTAAGTTTTGTACTAATCAAGTATTCATCCGCCTTTTGTATAAAAGTTTCAAGCTTCTCCATTTCATTTCCTTGTGGATCTAATGGGTTTGCCTAATTCTGACATGTTATAGCTAATTACATATCGGCCATCAAACTTCTCTCGTATATTGATTTATCTTGTTAACGTTTAACTTAAATGAGCATATAAGTGATTGGTTTTCTCATTAGAAATGATAATGACCTGTATAGATGGGTACCTGCAAGACAAGTTGGATAATATTCGTGTAAACTATAAATCAAGGCTACCTAATTGATATATTTTTATATGTGATTACAAGAAAAAAACATGAAGCATTTTATCATAAAAACACACAAAAAGAAAAATAGTTACTAAATAACAAGGAAGATCATCATCTAACTAATGACCCTCGATTATATAAAAATTTACACTAAATTATAGTTATATTAGTTCATTACATAGTCAAAAATAGTATCCATATAAGTAAAATATTAATAAAAAAAATTTAGATATAATCACTACGGGATAAATATAAATAAGAATCACTCCTCATTTCACTATACTCATGGGATTGATTATGCCCCATTTAAGAGGGATTGAGTTTGAACTTTGAACAAGTCAATGGGAATCCATTTAAGTTATCATCCCTAATACCAATACTAGCCTATAACTGATTGCTTACAGGATTATATAAAAACGATATAATCATCAAACTATGTATTTTATTATTTTATCTAAAAAGTAAGTTTTTTTGGGCTGAGCAAAATGGCATTATTGATTCTCCCATTTCATCAAAACAGTTTGTAGTTTTCCAACCCATCATGTGATTCACAATTGACAGAGAATAAGTTAGTTAAGACAAATTTCAGTTTTTGATTAGATCGTAAGGGGAATAAAATTTGATTATTGAGCAAATATGATTGTGGCGATTAGAGAATTATGAATGTTTCCAATGAAAAGCAAAGATAGTAGCAATAATGAATCCAATAAGCAAATCTTATATGAAACATTTGCAATTTATAGAACTTTTACTGAATATATATTGTAACGAGAAGGAAAGTGTGGATCAACTAACTTTGTTTGGATCATTATTTAAATCTGTGGAATATGATTTTCTAATAGGAGAAAATTATAGAAGTTTCATTTTTATAGAGGGGTAAAAGTTTGCATGTGTCTGGTTGGAGCTTAGCGAAGCTGTATGAAACCTTCTAAACAATCATTCACGGAAGGAAAAAAAATCAGATCTTCAAAGCAATTAAGAGAAATTTTTAGAAGTTATCTATCCCTTAAATAGACGAACACCACTCTATATGTAGTCGGCCAAACGCGTAAGCATGCAACGATTAGCCATCCATCTTCTACTGCTGATGAACCATCCATGGACGTTACACAGCAAACTCATTTGTGGGTCCTTGAAAACGTACGGTCTCTGTACCGTCTTTCTTCACATATCACCATATATCAGGCAATGATGAACGAATCCAAGCGTCCAATCGATATCTCGCACCGATGTCCAAACACCACAATGGCAAGTCTCATTGAACTTAAATGATTTATAGATAACAACATACAGCACACATATGCAAAAACCTAATAAATATGGCAGGTCATTGAACCCCAATCGTTATACAGCCATCGATTTGGAATCATTGATGTCATCGGCGTTCATAATAAACGGCTGAGGAAGTTAGCAAATGGGTTCATAAATTATGGAGAAGATAGCAAAGTGAAAGTGGATGCATGCTTTCGTCATATTATACTGCTCTGCAAATACCATTACCAGGTTGCATGCGCCCTCTGTTTTTGCAGAGTTAAATTCCATAAGTTCTTTGGATGATGTCAAAGTTCCCATTCCCATGGCTATATATGAGCAAATTGTGGAGGATATTATCAAAATATCCACCATTATTATTATGTCATATAAAATACTCTAAGTTACCAACATCACAACAACAACAAAAAAAACATATTTTTAATTTAGTTACACAGTACGGTTTCCCCATCTTTTGACCAAAAATCACGATGTGTTCTTGAGTTAAAAATACGAGCTCCAGCCTGAAAGGAAGATTCACCTCGGTAAAAACAGTCGTCTAAACATCTCTGTGATAGGCCTTCTGTTTTGGTCGAGTAGCTTATTTTTCCTTCGCTTTTGAATAAAAAAAGTGTGCATCAATGTTTATAGATTAGTGTTAAGGGTGGTCGAAAGATCAGGTTTGACTGACGGACAATTTATTCATTCCATGAAAACAGGAGGATCGAAATATTGTTAAAAAAGACGTGTGAGTTTTATTTGAAAATGGATACTTTGTACTCTTCAGAAAGGAATAATGCATGTTTTTAATAGTCGTCATTTTGTATACAGTTTTTTTTTATTGATTGGAGGCGTAAGCCAAGAACATAGAAACAAAGATTAAGGGGGTTTGGGGGAAGTGGACAATGCTCCGAGGTAGAACAACTCCTCGTTCATCATCCTGTAAAATGTGCATCAAAAGGGCCGGAGGGTCAACCAATTCATACATATCGTGGGGATAGACGAGACCGTGTTTCGAGAGCCAGTCCGCGACTCTATATGAGAAATCATCAACTCCTTGAAGCATGAAGATAGTAGGGTTCATAGCCAATGTGTAAGTGGCTTGGGATGTGGATATTTTCCCTTATGAGAAGGAAGTGGGAGAAGGACTCCTCAAATCAACGAATAATTAAGCTCGATATGAGTTTACATAATTGAAACATGAAAGTTTGTTCAGATGACTTCAGCGTCTTAAATAGTTCATTTGCTTGCCATTTTCTCGAAATTCAGTCATTTATTATTATTATTATTATTATTATTATTAATATGGATTTATATTCTGTAATTTTATAATATTTTATTTCCAAGATAGCTGGCTCAGAATCAAATACAATATGGCAGTACCGAGGCAGAGAAAGTGCTGAAGAGCACATGCAACCATGGAGGCTGGAGCTAAATATAGATTTTATACACAAAAAGGACGATGATGGGTACTCGGTTTTGCTGAGCTAATCAATCAATCATATAGCTCCATGTGATAAGAGAAAGCACAGAGCTCTTCATTAATTATCGTTGCATAATTAATCAACTAATTAATTGGTTCACATTACTCATGAATTACGATTAATTTACTGTATACTAATACAATCATTTAATGTCTTAAACTCTGTTTGGGAAGAGGGGTAAATGGGAGGAGGGTGCAAATGTGAGGGGTAAACACAGTTTCCAACACATTTGCACCTGTTTGGTTAATTTGGAACAGTAGGGGGGTGCAAAACGAGAGTGCAAATTTACTGTTTCGGCTTACCCCCCGAATTGGGGTGCAAAGGAAGGAAGGAAGAGAGGGGGAGGGGGGAATTATGGAATTTTGTTTTTCTAATTGTGTTATATATAATTATATAATAATTAATATTATCAATTTCTTCTTTTTATAAATATCATTAATGTAAACATTATTCGGGGTTGACCATTTGACTCTGGAAACAAGTTTATAAATGTTCGTCAAGTCAAATCTAGATCTCTTGGTTGAATCGAATTTGCATTGAAAATTAGATATACAAGGTGTTTGTGGAAAAGATAGAGAGAAATTGTTTGGTTAACTCATTTTATTTGACTAAATAGTTAAAACTTACAAATTCGAACGTGTTTGACTAAGTTTGACAATTTAAGATTAAACTAGACACGAAAACCCTATATAGGATGACCAGTTAGGAGTTGAGCTTCGAGTTTTGAGATCGCTCGATCAATGATTATTACAATTGTTATAATTAATTATTATTTGAGAATTATTATATAATAACTATTTTTAGTAAAGTATATTTATTATTATATAGTAATATTTATTTTATTATTTTATGATAATATTTATAATTTTAAAATCTATTTTATAATTTTAAAATCTATTTTATAATTTTAAAATAATATAATTACTTACTTTGCACTTTATTTGCACCCCCCTACTTTTTCATCCAAACAACAATTTACCCCTCCACTTACACCCCCCAACAATTTGCACCCCCCAGCAATTTGCCCCTCAACTTGCACCCTCCTGCAATTTGCACCCCCCTTGTTGCCAAACAGAGCGTTAATGTAGATCTCTTATACGAATCTCACCATAGTCATCCAAGAAAGATGGATGCTTGCCAAGTACAGCAAAAGTCGTAATAAGGCCATTTTTTTTTTTATAATAATGCAACCGAGAAGTAAACATTAAAGAGGGTTTTAGTAGGGAGATCTAACATGACACGTAGAATAAAGTCGAATAGGAACATCTTTCATGACAAATTCCTCGCGTCAGTACCTGTTATACTCTTTTTTTTTTATCGTGTTATATTGAGTGTTAGAAACATTTCGTATCAATAATTTTGAAAGAGTGGTTAATTAATAACGTCTTCTCGTCATGTTAACTTAAAGAAAGAGTTTAAGTTAGATAACTGATGATTAGCACATTAACCGTGATTGTCCTTGGTAGAAAATTAAAGTAACTCGTGAGAAAGAAACTAGATAAGAAAAGTATCAACGCCCCAAAAAAAAATTAAACTATTTCAACTACTTATTCTCACATGAAAAAAAAAATATTATATCTTTCACAGAGTCTTTCCTCAATGTTCTTCGCTTTTTCAATTTCACCATAATTACAAAATGTGATGAATCTCGTAAAAGAAACTTTTGATAATGCTGTTTTAACTTATTTCATGATCCATTCAAGCATTGAGCACCTTCTCACCAAAGTTCATATGCAACCAAATAACATCAAATTATCCACATTAAGATAAGATAGCTAAACTGCAAAAGCTAAAGGGAGTAAGTGGTAGGTTAACATCTAGCTATAAAGTACATAAAAAGTGAAAACAACTCATAACACATAAGGGTCCAAATGTAACATTAGTACAAAAAACAAGGACCTAGAGAGTAATTAACCAATCCCAAAAGTACAAAGAAATGCATCATCCCATTTCCCACTTGCTCTTCCCCATGAGCTCCCCTATCTATTTATAGATCCTTCTCTGCAACACCAATCTCAAAATCTCCATCTGAACAAACTTCCTCTGTTTTCAGGAGGAAAAAAACAGAGCAACAAAACCCAACTCATATTTAACTGTTTTCCGGCGAGAAAACTTCTTGTGTTTGAACACAATGGAAGCACCTTTGACTTCTTTGGACAACGATTTCTAAACACGGTTCACACCTCTTCAAACAAAGTTCGAACGAGGGTGTTTGATTGATAGTTTTTGGGAACAAGATCTAAATTAAATTACTCCTACTCCTATGGAGGTTCAGCGAGAGCTCCAAACTACGACTATGACTACATTTGCAGAGAAAGGATAAAACTTGACGTAGGCGTCAGTTGTTTGGTTGTGGAACCCCTGTCTCTATCGACCCCTCCTCTTATTTATAGCCCCGAGGAGGTAACCGTCATAGAAAACCGCTTGTTGGATAACTGCTACAAAGAACCGCTCCCCCTTCTTCGGTAGAAAAAACCGCCCATTGGATAACTCCCAAAAAGAACCGCTCCCTGTTTCCTCGGAGTGGTGGTTACTCCTTCAACCGCCTAGGGGCCTCTCTTGTAACCGTCGTGGGTCTTGGAGTGTAGCTTGCCTCGCCTAGTCTTGTTCTGAATCTTGTGTCATGCTAGTCTTTTGATGAGCATGTGGTGTCTCACAAAGGGGGTCGTGGTCTTCTTGCTTCGCGGCCATGGACTTCTTACTCATGTTCATGGCCTTCTTGTCTCGCGGCCATGGACTTCTTACTCATGTCCATGGCCTTCTTGTCTTACGGCCATGGACTTCTTACTCGCGGCCATGGACTTCTTACTCATGTCCATGGCCTTCTTGTCTTACGGCTATGGACTTCTTACTCATGTCCATGGCCTTCTCGTGACACAACATGGCCCTCTCATACTTACTATCTTTTCTTGCGTCCATGCCCCTTCTCGTGAAGTGGCACGTGCTTCTCCTTGAAGTGGCATGTACCTCTTCCAGACTTAGTTTATTTTTTCACTCCTTCGGTCTTATTGGTGAGGCGGCATGGCCTCTCTTTAGACTTAGTGGCTTGGGCCTAAAATCAATATCCATAAGGCCCAACTGAAACAACATTAATTGTTCTAATGGGTGTGGCCTTATAAACTCATTAATTATCTTGTAACTCACCAATGTGGTACAAGACAAATTTTATGGTGTAAACAAATGCCCCCCAACTACTTAGTGCATAAGGCTTATGGACTAAGTAGTTGAACACCACCATGCTAGCGAAAGTAACAAGCTGGCTAGTGTGTACTCAACACACCTAGTTCATCTTTAGCTAAAATTTGGCTTTCACGTCAAGCCAACACGGTAGGATGGTACTCGACGTCAAAACTTGTCTCATGCCTTAGACAAATTTTTGGATATCAAGTTAACCCACGATGGCAAGAGGGAATGTGGCAAGCGGCTTGCTCCATGCCTTAGCCAAATTTTGGCTTTCAATGTCAACACACGATGGCACGAAGGAACGTGGAAAGAGGCTTGCTCCATGCCTTAGCCAAATTTTGGCTTTCAATGATCATGCCAACATGGCCGGATGGAACTCACCATCAACGACTTATCCCATGCCTTAGCCAAATTTTGGCTTTTAATGGTCAAGCCACCTAATGCATTCAACGAGACACCAACTTCACTTTATCACCTACACCCTCATTGACATCTCGTACTTAGCCACATGGTTGAGAGAATAACTTGGAATTTTTCGCACCTATTTTGGCATGGATTGACTCATCTCACCTCGTCACAAGGCTAGACAGCTCCCTCGCGACAAGTCAAGCCGTCTACTTTTTGCCTTAGAAAAAAAAATAATGTTCATTTTTATGTTGGTAGAGACATTATGGTCACCACTCCTCTACTACCACTTTCAAGCCATCATGCCCCCCCCCCCAAGGTCGTGGCTACTCGGGATAAGATAACATGGCATGGCATGGCCTGATGTATGGCTCGTCATGTCAAGCCATCACAATAACGTGGTGGCAAGATCTTCATGTCGAAGTCTAACAACTCCGACTCAAGATTTTCACTTTGATATTTTCCTTCTATCTTTTCTTTTAGCCATGGTTGGCTACAATATTTTTTATAACTAATATATAATAATTACATTATATAAATTTATTTATTTTATATGGCAAGAAGTGACAAATGTCACTGCTCTCCATAGCCTTTGGCAACAATCAATGTACCAAAGGTGTACACCCATTGCCAAGTCCATGGATCAAACCAGACATGCCATCCATAGACCACATGACTCTTTTCCTCCATGGGAGATGAATCTTCATACATTAACTTTGAATTTTCTAGCTTACTAATGGGTGGTACATAGTGAGCCTGTCTAGTTTTGGTGGCCTTGCATGAGGCCTCATGCTTCTTTGCTTGGGCCACCTTACTTGACATGTCAAGGCTATCATGATTATTCTTCTGCCTTGATTTCCTCCCACTTGATAAATGCTTAATCTCCTCACGATGTTGGGGACCAGGTATAGGCTTGACAAGTTGACAACCACTCGTGTAGCTTCCTTGTCTTCGTCTTTCAATATATAAACCTTGTTGGCCCCTATACTTAGCACTCAACCACCATTGACTCTTTGTGCAGCCATGTTTGGCTGGTGTGTATGGTGACTTCTTATACATGCCCCCATGTACACTCTTTGTGGTTAGTGACGAGTACTTACTATTCATTGACATGGACTTGCCCCCCAATCCTCCCTTGTCCATAATCTCATGCTTACAAAATCCATGTGAGGGTTTGATTTCTTTTGTCTTCTTGGAGATGTTGTCTACTTCATTCTTCATGGTGGGTGAAATGCTCCCTTGTCCAGACTTAGCAAAATTTGCGAGACTGTGACAACTCTTTCTGCCTTTTCCACGTCTTTCCTTGTTGGACTTGCCCCCATGTCCACTGTTTGTGGTTGGTGGCATGCTTTCTTGTCCAGACTTAGCCATATTATCATATTTATCACAAACATGTGAGGCTTTGGGTTGATGTGGCTTCTTGGAAACCACCTTCCCCCTAGATGGACATCTCGACTTCTCTTCGTCAACCTTAAAACTCTTCTTGCAATGAGCACACAAATTCTCAACTTCATCAATCATCATTGCGGCCAGGCTGGCCTGCTTGGTACATGACGAGCTTCCTTGGTCGAAAACCACGTTGGGTCTCTTTTGAGGCGGTGTTGTATCCAACACCAGCTTGAAGCGTGGTAACTCGACTTTGGAGAAGTCTGGGTTGACCATGTTGATGCCAAGCACCTTGGGGAACGGATCAGTGTCCACCAACATGGCATCCTTCTTTGCTTCAGGGAACTTGATACGTCCCTTTTCAATGGCATCCTGCAAGACATTACAGAACACCATACAAGCATCAGTGGCATGTGACATGCTATTATGCCACTTACAATACTTTTTTCCTTTTAATTTCTCGGGTGAGGGAAAGACATGCCCCCCTGTCAACTTGACTTGACCATCCTTATAGAGTTGGTCAAAAATCAAGTCTGCCTTGGAGACGTCAAAGGAGTACTTCCTCGACTGAATGGGAGCACGATTGGGTCTCCCTCCTTGTGGTCCCTCTTCCACTTTAGACAAAGAAGCACATGTGTATGGCTTCCCTGGAGTTATCTCAGCCAAGTCTACCTCAACCTCATTGGCCTCGTGGCCAATATGATTGATGGTATAGTCTAAGTTTGGGAAGTATGATCCCCTTGATGCACTCCTACGATTCTCTTCCTCGTGTAGAAGAGACTCATACCTCATAGCACAAGACATGAGTTGAAATAAATCAGAGAACTCCCTATCTTGGAATTTCTTCCTTAGTTCAAAACTCAAACCCCCTTGCGCCAGCTTGACGAACTCCCTCTCCGTCAAATTAACAAAGCAACGGTTACGGGCATTCTTGAAGTTAGTCAAGAAATGCTCAACCGATTCCCCTGGTTGTTGGCGCATACGTGCCAAGTCGGCCATGGACACCTCGGGCTCAGATCTGTAAAACTGAGCGTGGAAGACTTGTTCCATCTGTTGCCAAGTCTGGATGGAGTTAGACGGCAAGTTGACGTACCAAGCAAAAGCTGGTCCTGTCAACGAGTTTCCAAACAGTCTTAACTTAACAAAATCTCCTACATCGCCACATTGGACAGTGAAACGTCCAACGTGCTCTACAGTGGACTGATCTCCAGTCCCTGTGAATGTGGCAAACTCGGGAACTCTGAATCCCCTTGGAAATGGGTAAAGTCTATCTACCCATTCTGGGTACGGCTTACGGTATACAGGTGGCATAGTAGGTCTTACTCCCATTCCAAACTGCTCTGTAAGGAGTTGAGCCACCTGATCCCTAAGAGTGTTGGCCTCATGCCCCCCTTGCCCCCCTGGCGGGACGAACCCCATGGGGTCCACACCATGCCCATGGACTTGGGGTGGTATGGGTGCTGGGTAAGCACGTGGAGGAACTTGATCCCCAACACCTAACCTTCCTCCCCCACCCATGTTAGGAGGAGCTACGTAGGGTCTCGCCACCGGGATGGATGGCGGTTGTTCAACATGGGTGTTGAAGGTAGTGGCGAAATTTTCGCCACGTGGGGGAAATTCCCCAACTCCCACGTTAACTGAAGCCTCCACTTGAGTGGTGGCGGGAATCTCGCCGCGATTCACGGGGTGAGAGGTTGGTTGGGTTGTCACCGGCGGCGGTAGGTTATCTTGCCGTGGTTGGCCATTCCGGCCACCGACAGGAGAAAAATTTGCATTGTTTGGAGTTGAACTTGTGCCATCAATTGGCAAAGCTCGTGATTGTACCACTGGTGTGGTCAAAATTCTCCTAAACTCATCAAAATCATTCCTATTTTTAGTTACAATTTCAAAAAGTTGACTTAAACGCCTATCTACACAGGAGTTAAGACAATCAATTTGAGAATTTACCTGAAGAGTGTTGCCAGCCAAAGCTTCCCCCATGAATTGACGAAGTGACCCAATGGCAGCAACTACATCAACGTTGGAGTTTGGTGCCGGCAGCGGCAAGGCTTCCCCGCCGTCATTGTCACCGGAAACCGCTTCAGCTAACCGGCCATGTTCAATGTTGGCCACTTGATCCTCCACAAACCCTGGCGGAGCATCACTTTCCTGATTCTTTCGCCTAGGAGCCATCGAATCAAACACACAGTAGTCCCACCAGGTGTGCCAAATTTGTTTTCCGGCGAGAAAACTTCTTGTGTTTGAACACAATGGAAGCACCTTTGACTTCTTTGGACAACGATTTCTAAACACGGTTCACACCTCTTCAAACAAAGTTCGAACGAGGGTGTTTGATTGATAGTTTTTGGGAACAAGATCTAAATTAAATTACTCCTACTCCTATGGAGGTTCAGCGAGAGCTCCAAACTACGACTATGACTACATTTGCAGAGAAAGGATAAAACTTGACGTAGGCGTCAGTTGTTTGGTTGTGGAACCCCTGTCTCTATCGACCCCTCCTCTTATTTATAGCCCCGAGGAGGTAACCGTCATAGAAAACCGCTTGTTGGATAACTGCTACAAAGAACCGCTCCCCCTTCTTCGGTAGAAAAAACCGCCCATTGGATAACTCCCAAAAAGAACCGCTCCCTGTTTCCTCGGAGTGGTGGTTACTCCTTCAACCGCCTAGGGGCCTCTCTTGTAACCGTCGTGGGTCTTGGAGTGTAGCTTGCCTCGCCTAGTCTTGTTCTGAATCTTGTGTCATGCTAGTCTTTTGATGAGCATGTGGTGTCTCACAAAGGGGGTCGTGGTCTTCTTGCTTCGCGGCCATGGACTTCTTACTCATGTTCATGGCCTTCTTGTCTCGCGGCCATGGACTTCTTACTCATGTCCATGGCCTTCTTGTCTTACGGCCATGGACTTCTTACTCGCGGCCATGGACTTCTTACTCATGTCCATGGCCTTCTTGTCTTACGGCTATGGACTTCTTACTCATGTCCATGGCCTTCTCGTGACACAACATGGCCCTCTCATACTTACTATCTTTTCTTGCGTCCATGCCCCTTCTCGTGAAGTGGCACGTGCTTCTCCTTGAAGTGGCATGTACCTCTTCCAGACTTAGTTTATTTTTTCACTCCTTCGGTCTTATTGGTGAGGCGGCATGGCCTCTCTTTAGACTTAGTGGCTTGGGCCTAAAATCAATATCCATAAGGCCCAACTGAAACAACATTAATTGTTCTAATGGGTGTGGCCTTATAAACTCATTAATTATCTTGTAACTCACCAATGTGGTACAAGACAAATTTTATGGTGTAAACATTAACAATGGGAATCCGCAGCTTGTTGTCTTCCTCCGTGATGGTCGGAGCCAGGAAGATAATTATGAAGGGGAAACGCCGCAATCAACAACAGAATCGCCACTGCCAACACAGCTTCCAATCCCCTGCTGCAGCCAAAGCAGAGGATCATCATCGTCGCCGCGCCGCGGTGCCGAAAGGGCACATTGCAGTTTACTTATTGGGCGGTGATGATCATCAGCAGCAGCAGAGCAGAAGAAAGGAGGAGGAGACGGCGGCGTCGATGAAGAGGTTCGTGGTGCCGATTTCGTATGTGAACCATCCGATGTTTGGAGAGTTGCTGGATATGGCGGAAGCAGAGTTTGGGTTCAATCACCCAATGGGAGCTCTGACTCTGCCTTGTGACGAGGATTCTTTTCTGCATCTCATCTCTTCCCCTGTTTTGATCCGTTCTGTAAATCGATAGTTATTGAGTTAATTAGATTAGATTATGGTGTAATTAGCGGAATAAAACGAAGCTATGTGTGTATGTGAACCAAAAAGATTTTGTATTGGTTCCATACATGGATATATATAAAGATCGAATTTGGTACGTGCTAATGTTGCGTTTTAATGGATATGAGTAGGGGTGTACATGGGTCGGGTGGTCCGGGTTTAGGCATTTTAATTACCCGACCCATGCACTACGGTTTGGGAAATATTAAACCCAAACCCACCCAAAAAAATATAAACCCTACGGTTTGTTTATAATTGGGTTGGGTCGGGTTGGCGATATTTTTAAGTAAAAACCCAACCCAACACAAAATATGTAATTATTCTAAATCATAAAAATATTTTATAACAAATTAAAAATTCAAACGAATAAACCGAGGTGAAAGGTATCAAAATTCACAAATATTGTTTGAATTTTAATAAAACTTGATTTACTTCAACTTATGTCTAGTTTTTTTCACGACATTTGTTGAAATAGGCTAAAAAGGTTACAAATGAACGCATCCATAATATGATATTCTTTTAAAATTGTACACAAGAAAAAAAATACGTGAATCATAGCTATATTAAATATATGGCTAAACTTTAAGTCGAAGAATGCATTAGATTAGTGAGACTTTAAGAGAAAAACATGGCGAAATATCTTAATTTTCTCATAAGTATGACTATATACAACATAAATATTATTTTGGAAAGGAACTCATACCAATAATTGGAACACGGGTTGGGTCGGGTTCTACGGGTTGTGTAATCCAAAATCCAAACCCAACCCAACCCAAAAAGGCGGGTTGTACAAAAGAAAACCCTCACCCAACCCAAAACCTTCGATTTAGCGATAAATACGGGTGGGTTGGGTTGGACGGGTGGGTCGGTTTGCGGGTGTGTTTGTTCACCCCTAGATATGAGATGAATGAGTGCTCGTGAATTTTAGGTATATATGTGACATAAATTTTAGGAGGGTAACAAGACAAAGTGATTCGAAACCAATTGATATGCGAAACCATCGGGGAAATAAGGATTCGTCGGCAAGTGGATTTCGATTCCTATGAAAATCTTTTCGAAGTGAGAAAAATTATTCTTCTGATGATCGATTCAATCCGCTAAAGAAAGAAAACAACGACATGAAAAAAGCCAGGTAGAGACTAGCTAGCCGATCAAACTCGTCACTAGATGACTATGATATGAAATTTCTTTTCTTTGTAAGTGAGACCTAACTTTCACCGGATTTGAAACAAAGGTGTATCAATTGCACACCCCATAGATGCATGAATTTAGACATAACAAATTGTTTGATTGGTTCCGATAAACTCATGGAATCTAAAACCTACTAAAATTGATTATGGGGGGAAAATCCAGAATCCTCATTTTCTTGTTTGAAATGGAAGGCTTAATATTCTCGATACAAAAAAGGTATGTGTGAACTAATAATTAATCAAATATAGATCAATCTTGGCAACGAAGGAATCATGTACTTCCTAATTAGTTGACATTCCTACTTAACCATTTGTATAATCTTCTAACCTTCGCTTAATTGCTTCTTTTTTTTTAACAAGTTAATATTTCTTTTCTATGCATGACATCATCCATCCTTTAAATATTTCCCCCCTTTTATAATTTGTTCATTGTAGTTTGCAATACATTAGACTTCGTGTGTAAATGTATATTTGTGTATTATTAAAACTTTAAAAAAGAAAAAATATTGGTATCATTAGTATATATCCAATCCAAGTTAGCTGGATCAGAATAAATGCAATACCGAGGAAATATAATTCATTCGGAAAAAATCAAGAAAAGTACATGCATTATGTTTTTTTAATTTGAATTAGATTTCTTTTAATTATTGATTTCTTTTAATTATTGATTTGTTATAGGAAAGAAAAACGGTACTCGGTTTTGCTGAGCTAACCAATCAATAATATAGCCTGCCATGTGACAACTGACAAGAGCTTCATGGAACTTTTCCTTTGTGATAATTCTCCTTTTTTTAACTAGATTGTACCCCGGGCCGTTGGCCGGTCGCAATATGATAACAATAGTTACTTTAACATAGTGATACTTTATAACTGTTTGGTAAAATATACATCCATTTCGTACAGTTTACGAAATGATGGTTAACACATAACAGCTAAAATCATAAGCGTTATGTAAAACTTCTGTAATGATTTAGCACTTTACATAACGCGAGGTTAATATTCATTATATAAAATGATCGTTCATTACGTAAGACTTCCATAATGACAATTTACAATTGTTTTGTAAAAATAAACATCCATTATAAAAAAGGTTACGAAACGATAGTTTTTTTTACGTAATTTAGTTCTCATCTATATACTATTATAGAGTTGCTTCTTTATTTTCTGTTTGGTTGATACTTCACATATTAAACATGTATACCACATTTAGTACACGTATTTTAAGTAATTAAATTAAGAATGTACTTAACTAAAACCATAGTTAGTAAAATACGGTACGGGAAAGTTACGTATAAAATACATACGGGTATTATATTTTGTCTTTAAGCTAAAGTTACGTTTAATAGTACGTTAATAGTCATAAATATATAAAATTAATTATTTTAAAAATAAATAAGTATATAAATAATATTAAAGTTACCAATTTAATTCATAAAATACGGATAATAAACGTGTTATACGGGTTTTATACGTGTTTAGTACGGGAGCCATCAAATGAACGGTAAAAAATGAAACGTCTTAACAATAATACGGATACGGAAGTTTTAAACGCATAAAGTACGTACGGGTACATATACGTGTATTAAACGGAGTATTTACTAACTATGACTAAAACTAAAATTACATTGACATGAAACTCACGTGACAAACACACTTTGCTTTAAACGATAATTATGTTTTGAATTTATGGATCTCTTTTTAATGTATTTGAACTAACAAATTAAGCCCAAGTCCATAAGTATTATGTTCTAAAAAGTAGACGGGAAGCTATATAAAGGGTTCAAATCTACTAATCCTATCAATAAGTTATATATAAAGGGCCTTTGTACCGATGCTTTGATATATAGGCCCAAGTAAAACTAATAGCGACAGATAAATTTACCCAAATATCCTTCCGGGGATTGCGCATGTAGCAGGAAAAGGGAGATTAAGTGGGTTCCGATCAAGAATCTCCATATAGTATTTGTTAGGATAGGCTTTGTGATAATTAATTGGATTCAACATTTAATAACAGATTAATTTACTGACATTTCGATCGGGTTTATTTTTAGGAGAGAATTCATTGGTTCCAAAGCTCACCTGGTTAGCATTTATCCGGGTTAATTTTCACAAATTTTATTGAACTTAGAGAATAAATAAAAAAATCTGTAAAATATGTTCTCATTTTTTGCCTCACTCATGCAAGAAAGAACGAGCATCTCGGTCATGTCGTCATGCACACAACTATAGGAGTTAGTAATAGTGATCTTAAAAATGGTCAACGATGAATCATTAACATATGATCCTTCCTAATGAGACTTAACTTCAGAGATAACCGGTTGGGTGCTGTTCTGGAAGAGATTGACCATTATTTGCGTACTCAGCCTGGTTTTAGTGTGCGTTTTGTAGGTCGGGAGAACAATAGGGTAGCTCATTTGGTAGCTAGGAAAGCCCTCTCTTTGTACCCGACTATGAGTCGCTTTTATGATTTTCAGGCCTGGCTGTTGTCCAGGGTGTAACTGCCTATTTGTTGATCAATACATGATATCTTTTGTCAAAAAAAAAAAATGAGACTTATTTATAAGATTATTATCTAAACATAACTGAGAGATGAGTAAGGGATTTCCCTGAGCTGAAAAAACATTTTCAACAAGTACTCGACTAAATGCCAGAACATCGGTAGTTACTATAGGCAAATAAACTCCTCCCAAAACCTTCTTCACACGAATTTGTGCCTCATTCATGTTTCTTAATGCGAATATAATTTCTTAGTTACGTTTGTTGGTTTATTTTGATTTAGCTAATTAGTGTATCCATCTTCTTCCCTCTCCTACCAATAGATAATTTATAATAAGAGAAAATCAAGATTCCAATTTCAGAATTTAGTAATCGAGTAATTGCACAATAAAAAAAATCTTGTAATATGTTAGATGACAAACACAAAACATGACGAGATTCATACTATAAAGTATAAACATCGCAACCGGCTAAGTAAAACCACGTAAGTAAGGAATATGGTTTATGCGAATCTCCCCGCGAACTGAGCCTACTTAGATTTATGTCATAGTTACTTGGATTTGGCTTGATTTACTGTAGGTCAGAAGAATCCATTGAGTCTGCCAGTGCAACACCCTCAACCTGGTATGGAGCTGCCAGTGCAACTTGTCCAAGTTGAAGTTGCAGACCCACTTCCCCCACCCGTCCAAGTCCAAGCTGCAACGAGACATGCGTCAATAGGGACTCCAAGGGTAAGGTGGGTTGTTTACCATTTAGGTTAAGGTCAAGTTTAAGTAATATCAAATGTATCATTTTGACTTTTCATATGTTAAAGGCTTATTGTCGTGGCATTACAAATCATCTCCCGTAGAAGTTTGCTAGGATCTTACTCAGATGGGAGGATGCTAGAAATTCTGAGATGGGCATGCTAGGATTGACGAACCTTGAACAACAGGTTCAGAGGGATGCTGAGAAGTGTAGAGTGCACAGGGTCATTAAGGTTGCTGACGTGCATGACGTGATAGTCGCTGGCCCTGTGGCGCGATGCAGAGGCTTCACCACTTTTGCCATATAGATTCATGAAGGTGCCAACAATCCACAGTTCAACCTAATACTTGAGGAGTTGGCCTTGACGAATGATCAAGTTGGGGCGGCTGCAGAGCCAGTCGAGGAGGAAGAGCAGGAGGAAGATGGGATGATGTCGCATTGTTGGGCTTTGTTTTCCAAAGACATGTACTTTTAGGTTTGCTATTGTTACTTGTGTAGGTCTTGGTGGCGGACGGGGTAATGGAAATGCAACTAATTGCAGTCAATCAGATGTATCAGAAAAAGAAAGTTTGTCCCCAAAAAATAAGAAAACCATATAGCTCAATCTATCAAGAAAAATATATAACTTGTGTACGTCTATCAAATTCCGACTTCTAATAAATGCAAGCAAGATTAAGAATTAGGGTGAATCAAAGTTACCAAGAGAATGCCAGAAAACTCAAATAAGGAAAGTAACAAACTAGCGTAAAAATGAGAGAACTAACCGAAAAGTAGAGACATATCATAAAACTCATTGTTGCATCAACTTAGTCATCCATAAATAAGCATGCAACTGCATCAAAGCTATTTATTTTCTCTCGACACTATGTGTTAAGTACTAGGTGTTCGAACTACAACTTAAAAGCATTCAAACAATAATGGATCAAAGGAAAAGAAAGTGACCCCCTTCCTGAAAACAATATAAAAAGGTCAATCCATAAATATATATATGTAAATCGTGTATGTGTAGGTATTATAGATATACATATCATTGCATGAATGAATACGGTGAGAGGAGACCACATAAAAAACAAGAGTGATATGAATCTTTTGATTTGTTGATGGGCACTTTCATGTTATAAAGGATGTGAAACATCCATACATAACATACAATTCATAAGTTAGAGATCATACAAAAAATTATTATCCCGAACATCCTTTTTTAGAAGTAGAAAACCGTCAGACTTAATAAGCATCTCAGATCGCCAACAACAAAAATAAGTACTAATTGAACTTACCGCAAACAATTCGTCATTTACTTTCTCCTTTCATTTTCTTCTCATATGTTGATACAACAATGTTGCTACCTCACTTTTACCATTAACGAACATTCTTTTAGCATTGTGCTTTCCCCCCTCGACACTTTGTTGAAAATACAACTTAAAGCAATCAATCAATAATGGATCAAAGGAAAAGAAAGTTGATCCCCAAAGAACAAATATATATTAAAAACCACATAGCTCAATCCAAAAAAGAAAATGTACAAAAGATGATAAGGGGTTCTCTAAGTTAGAGGAGAACACTTCGAGAAAGTACTTGACTCATGTTAAACAACCTAGATAATGGAACATAAGTGTTCATCAGAGGTAAAAGTTAATCCGACAGAATCCTTTCAAATTGCGTATTTCTTCAATGAAAAGCTAACTGTCTCTTGGTCGGAAAAACCCAATCGGGGAAAAAAGAAGACAAAACATATCTGCATACCCATCACTTCGCACTTTGTGACAATAATAGTAATATTCTGAGAAATACACAGTTGTAGCCACACTTTTTAACTTATTTAGTATTTGAAATCTTGTAGGAGGCAAAAAAATACACCTGTATAGCGGATAGCCATTACACTTGTATCCATACTTTTTAAACTTGTAGCAACACTTATTAAACTTTTTTAAATTCTGTATACTAATAATTGCAAGCAAGATCGATATTAAGAGAAATCGAATAAGGAAACCAACAAACTACCGTCTAGATTCAAGACTGAACATTATAGACAATTCCAATAGCTCATTGTACCAACTTACTCATCCATGAAAAAAACATACTAATATATATAGTTATAGAAATAAACCTAATCACAACTCCAACAAGTTTCGTGTCTATCAAATCCTGAAAACTAATAAACAAGGTGTTATGAATTTATTCAAATCGAAACTTTCAACTTTGATAAGGACATTTCGATTGGACTTATTTTCATAAGAGAATTCATAACCTAGTAAAACAATAGTTCATTTCATGTGTACCATCTTGTTAGTGATTGTACATATACGACAAGAGACTGGAAAAAAAATTATTCGATTATTAGCATTATATAGAAGAGAAAAATCATAGTATCACCACTACTTGGTCAATTTAAAAAAAATTGATCAAAGTTAGACAATCAAAGAAGACAATAGAGTTATCACGGTTAGATTAAAATGACAGATTGAGGTCTTCAAAGATTGTTCTTGTTTCTGCCTCAATCAAATAAGAAAAACAGAATTCTCCAGTTCGATCATCATACCCATAACTATAAGAGTTAACAATAATTATCCTAAAGAGTGTCCTAGGCAATTCATAAAAATATATGGTTTATCATAGTGAATCTTCTTTAGAAGACTACTTAATTAATATGATCGAGAGATGAGTAAGAAATTCCCCAAAGTTAGAAGAAAACACTTCAAGAAAGTACTCGACTCTTGTTAAACAACCCAACAACTCAAACGGAAGTATTCATCGGGTAAAAGTTATTCCAACAAAGACCTTTTAAATTGCAAATTTATTCATTGAAAAGCTATTTGTCTCTAAGCCGGAAACCCCCCCAATTGGTGGGAAAAAGAATGAGGAGAAGTAATGGAAAGAAAAGGGAGAAAACGAGACCAAGTGTGCATAGCATAAGAGCCAGAAAAAAAAAAAAAAGAAAAAAACTGCGGTAACTCGCTAAATGTATATATTTTCTCATGGTATTTGTGTACTTGAGTGTTATTTGCTTGTTTGTCCATGAGAAACAAGAGCAAGGACCATATTATGCATTGGTATAGATTAAGTACCCACAAGGGTAATTAACTCACAAATAATTATAATTATAATAAATTGGCACATTCCTCCCACCTTCACTCTTCTATTCCTTAATCCTTCCTTCCCCACCTTCTCATTTATAAATACCTCTCCCCCAAACCCAAATTTCCAACCAACTGAAGAAAGAAACTCTCTCATCTCATCCCTTCAACTCACTGCAAAACTCAAAAAACCAGTAGCTCCTCTAGAGGCTCTCTACAACTCAACACCAAAACACAACAACAACGAAAACAATGGGGATCCGGAGCTTGTTGCCTTCATCAATGGTGGTCGGAGCCAAGAAGATCATGAAGAGGAAAAACCACCACCACCATTATTATCAGCAGCAGCAGCACTACTCTCAGCACAGCTTCCCCTTAGCAGCAAACGATCACCACGCCGCCGCGGCGGTGCCGAAAGGCCACATTGCGGTCTACTTGTCTGGTGACGATGATCATCACCAAATGAAGAGGTTCGTGGTGCCGATTTCGTACCTGAACCATCCGATGTTCGGAGAGCTGCTCGACATGGCGGAAGCAGAGTTCGGGTTCCATCACTCCATGGGAGCTCTGACTCTGCCTTGCGATGAAGATTCTTTCCTCCACCTCATCTCTTCCCCTGCATTTTGATCCCAATTCATTTTATGATGTAATTAGAAACAAAATTTACAGACAAAATTAACTAGCTGTATGGTATGTAGACCAAGAGATTTTGATTGGTTTTCATATTCATGTAGATCAAAGTAAAGCTACTGTAGAGGGAAACAGAGAGATTATCATTGATTAATGATTATACACATGTAATACGATGGTGATTATATTATATACATTCATATTTTGTCAACTATCAAGTCTCATATGCTAATGAAGTTCCTAAAGATACGAACTTTCGGATGAAAATATGATGAGTTAATCGCATTAATCAATCGATTGTGATGTTATTGGCATACATTATTGCTTTGTTTCTTCGAGGACGACCCGTCCAAATTTTGAGTAATGCTTAGTGTTTGAGATCATGAGAGATTAGCGAGGGAGAACGTGAAGTAATTAAGAGCCATTAATATTATACTTAATAATTAACGTTCATTCATCTGAAAGATTATTTACTAATTTAGGATGGGAGAATAATGACAGGTTTGCACTAGAGCCAAGATGCTCTGTTTTCACATAAACTACAAGAGTTTGTCAGGGGAATCGGATTTGCTTTTGTTTTATAGGGTTTGGCTAAAAGACGAATTACTCAGCACTAAACTCCAGTGACCATGTGATAGGAGATTTGATTTATGTGTCAACGTTAATACGTTCATGGATTCAGTCTTTTAATTGACCAAGAAAACATTGTATAGTCGAAATCAAGGTAAATCGCGATGATTATTGAATTTGACATTGTTATGGTGGGAAGTTTGAGGTGAATCAGAAAAACGGATAGTTTTATTTCTCATTAGAGCTATTCCGCTTGAATCGATCAATTTATTTAGAAAATTCTTGAAATGGATCATCTATTGATCATCAATAAATTTCAGGATATGTTCTTGAAAGAAAACCCATCATCTGTTCATGTGTAAGCTAGCTGTAATCCTTGGAGAGCAATCATTGAAATAAAGCTCAAGTCACTGAAAAAAAAAAGATGTGCAAAAAGGGAGAGTGGCTGGTAATGGCTGGCATTGACAATGACAAAGAGTTATGGGCTCATACTACATTTAGACTGAACCAATAATAAGCTGAGGAAGTTGGAGGGTCAACCAATTATATTATCCAATCCATAAAACTGAGAAGAACCTTGTTTGTACAATGCTGTAACTATTTACAAAAATCACGATCCAACAACATGAACACGTGCTTACGTCAAATCTTGTAATCACAGTAATCAGAATGGCCGATAAGAAAACAAACCTCTGTAATCTCTAGCACAAGCTTTGACTCCCTAGGATCACTATCAATTTGTAGACACTGGCCTTACTCTTACTTCCCATTGCCAATCCAGAAACAAACCTCCCCACTTGTAAGTAGTACCAGTCTTACTTCCACTTTTCAAGTCCCAATCTTCTTCTTCTGCTTCTTCTTCTTGTTGCCTATGACGCTTCTGCCTCACATTAGTGAATGTTTCCCCTGAATATTAACAGCAGCAGAAGACGAGGAGTTTAAAGAACAGCACAGCAAACTAACCAACCATATAGATAGGAATCGGCATTTGACATCAATTACAGTTGAGTTAAATAAATCCAACATATGTGAAGTAAGCTGAAAGAGGCACTGAGAATCAACCCAACCATCAGCAGCAGCTTCAAAGGACATCATTACACATTCTCAAAATAGCACAACAAGCCCATCTGGAAGTCCAAATGTATGTCTAGCAAGTAGCAACCCATAAAAACTGATTCAACTAGCATCCCTCTATCCCTATACATGCTGTCTCCAAGGCAGCACACCCCAAGATCCTTCTGCCTATTCGCATGCAGTAGGCAGGAGCGCAGAACGTTGAATCCGGGATACCAGCCTCCTAGAATTGTAGATAAATGCGACGGATCTCACTTTTGTGACGACGCGATAAGACATCACCCTCCCTACCTCTAAATGGAAGATTTAGTGACCCACCAAGATGAAAGGGGGGAAGAAGATGTCTTCTTATTAATTACCTCCATATTCTTTGTTCCTCAAGTCCAAATATGAGCCAGGGAGAACCCAACGGACTCTGGGCAACTCTGTACAACCAAAGCCACCATCAATCACAGACATAAAAGAAAAGACCCATCAAACGAGAAAATGAAACAACATTACACATATCTTCTTCTCAGCCTAGTCAGAGTAGTACCTCTCAGCTTGTTAGAAAGCTCTTCAGACACGAGTGCCCCAAATGCGAAATTCTGCTTGGTCGAAACCGAATAGATCTTCATCCTCGCTTCCTCCTCGCTGTAACAAACACATATAGAAGGTTCACATTACCCTCCAACTATAATCCCTAACCCTAAATCACACTTGGTACACATAATCATATATGACCTTCCCTTAACAATGATTAAAAACGAACTTCTATCAGATTCAAATTCTATAACGAATTAAAATACATGAAATTCTGACAAGGAATTGCGGAGTTCAAATTACCTGCCGACCACCTGAGCTAAGGTTTTAATGTAGTCGTTAATGATCGTATTCTTCCTAGGGTTTCCCTCCGGCTCCTCCATCACCACGAGCCAATGCTCGGAATCGAAGCCAATCGGAAGCCTGTTCCACCAATTAGGGCTCAGGTCGCCGGGCGAGGACGTTTTCGTCTCCGTGGCGTAGCATCGAGAGGAGGCGGGGAAGGAAGGATTCGTGAAGTGAGCGGCGGCGAGAGGGCGGAAGAGGGCGCGAGGGACGGAAGAAGAGGAGAATGAGCGAGCTGAGACTACGGCAGAGTTGAAGGCGGCGGCGGATTTCACCGAGCGGAGAAGGATGGAGCGCAGCTTTGAGATCGAAGCGGCGGCCATAGTTAGTTGGTGGAACTGATCGAAGTTCCTTGACAGCACGAATTCAAGAAGACGAGAAGGAATTGAGTTTTTACAAAGGGTTTTAGTTTTTATGTTCTTTTTCGCGGGAAAACTTGTGAAGCAAGTTGGTTAAGGAATTTTAAGGATAATTAACGTGTAAGCCCATGTAATATTCCAGTTTCACGAAAAGATCCTCAAAGTTTTGAAGTCTGCGCTTCCAAGCCCTAATACACTAGCCCCGCTTAACAACTGAACCGACCGATTATTGGAGGATGTCCAGCGATTGGCTTGTAACTTAGTCTTTTGTTCTTGTTCCTTTGCGCCTTGGCGTTTCAATAGAGTTGTAGGGAAAAACAAGTTCTCTCGTCAGAAGTTTGATGATTGGTCGACTTTCGCACGTGGTTGATTCGGTTCTCTGATTATGTGACTAACAATTGTTCGTTTGTTTATGTTAAAAAAAATAAAAATAAAAACTGAACTGACTGTTATAGATGGATCGCCCTGCTTGTCGACTTCTAAATTCTTACATTTAGAACATATGGTTGTAGAAGGACCTTAATTCACTTGCAAAGTTGTATCTCGTCCTAGTATCTTTTAGCGATGTTCTGATGCCAAGATGAAGAAGAGGGAGGTGAATGGCTCGTACCTGTCATCTGTCAGCTCCATAAGGGTATACAATCAGATGTCATGGGCATACGTGTGATGCGCGATTGTCTCTAGCCGATCTCGTTTACGGTTCATGTGGTGTAGAGTTCAGAGCGATCTCCAGAGTTGTCAATTGAGTTGTCCATAAAGTGACAGATAAAAATCCTTACTTTATCCTTGTTAGAGTTGGCATCTTTTTGACTTTTAAGGCTTGGTTGTTGTTGTAGTAACTATGGTGTAGGGGTTTTAGAGTTGAGGTGTTTCATTTGTTGATTATTTCTTCCTCAATGTTTCTCGTTAAGGGGGGAAATAATGGTGCTTACATGTCCAAAGTTAAACGAGTTATCTGACATTAGATTTCTATTGGGTACATGGCACGAGGCATGCAAGCAAGTCCATGGAAAACGCACGTTAATGTCAATCAACCCAAAAATATTAGGTAAACATAATCGTAACAAATATTTTTAGTCCAAGGACTAAAAATCAATAAACAAACAACTTGTTGCAACGAACTTGTTTGAAAAAGTTCTGCGGTACAAACAAAGTAAGCAAACACAGTTCATCAATTTCTGGACGAGAAAGAGTGTAGTGAACTAACCCAAAAACAGGGATAAGGGAAAAAAAGCCAAGTGGATTGATTGCCATTTGCCAGTGGCTGGCTTGAGACTTGAGAGAGAGAATTGAACAGAAGAATTCTACTAACCCATCAAAAGTCAGAAGAACCTTCTTTCTTTCTTTCTCTCATTTCTTTTTCTCTCCTCTCTGGAGTAATTAACAAGTCACCGAACACAGAGATATGGCGCTGGCTCTCTGTACCATATAACACATTCCCTTCCTAAGGTAAACGAAGCTTCCCTTGACCATTCTGCCAGCCAGGCCCCCATTTCAGTTATTATGATCATCACTACCAACTTGAAAGAAAACTTCCCCGCAACTGAGAAAACGTGTTTCCCCCCGCCGACGCCAATAATTCTGCTCTCCGCCGTGTGTACGGTGGCGGTTGCTCTGCCCCTTTTTTCAACTTTCCAGACTTGAGCAGCAGTACGACACACTCCCCGGGTAGGATCCGGTGCTTAAGCCTATACATTTAAGCATTTTGTTTAAGTCATTTTATTGGTTGATAGTGGATTAGGTAGTTAATAAAGGGATAAGTAGTTAATAGGTAGTTGAAGATAAATAAGGATATTATGCAAATATAATTAATATTAATAATTAATTATTCTCTTTCTCTCTCCTCCCATAACTTTCTCCATAATCCTCTCTCTCCAATGCAATTAAAAGGAAATTCGAAATTAATTTAATTAAATTTTAATATTTAATATTTAATAAAATTCAAACTTAATAATTTTTTCTCTTAGAAATTAAAAATATTCTCTCTCATTTCGTGACAACTTGCAATGTAGTATTAACGTTTTGCAATGACATTATCAACGTTTATGAAATAAATCATTTTTATTATACCTTATCATTATTAACGATTTCAATATAAGTATCAACTCTTTACAATTATATTATTAACAATTTTGAATCAATCGTTACCGTTGTAAATTTCCATCATCAACGTTTATGAATGAATCATTGATTACAACATCTTTACTAATGATTCACAATGACATTATCAACGTTTATGAAATAAATCATTATTATTATACCTTATCATTATTAACGATATAAGTATCAACTCTTTACAATTATATTATTAACAATTTTGAATCAATCGCTACCGTTATAAATTTTCATCGTCAACGTTTATGAATGAATCATTGATTACAACATCTTTACTAATGATTCACAATATCATTGATTCACAACATTATCATTATTGATACTATTAGTAATGGGCTCTCAAAGACGCCTCACTCGTTTCGACAAACAAACAACAACTTATATCATGATACATCAAACATCGACAGTGTTCACTATTAACAGTACATGACAAAATTGCAAATATTTTAGGTTAACTGTTAAACGTTTTGAAACTATTAGTAATGATATACTTTCACGTTGTTAACGTTTTTAACGTAAACGTGACGTTCTCATCCCAAAAATTTCATTGAAACTGAAAATTATAAATGGTTTAGGTCGATTTTTAATGATTTTAATACTATTAGTTATGATATACTTTAACAACATTTTGGTGGGAGTTGCTTAACGTTTTTAACGTGAAAGTGAAATTGTAAGTTGTAACAACTACGTGATATCACGATACATTAACAAACAACATATGATATCATGATATATTAAACATAGATAATGTAACTATATTTTATTAATAACCTTAAATATTAAACATAGATAATGATTATAACCTTAAATATTTTATTACGTTAATAACAATTTACATTACATCAACAATGATAACATTACATTAGATTGTTAACAATGAGCCTAAACCCATTAACAAACAACAAAAAATGATTTCTGAGACGATGATAATGTTTTTGTATATCATTGAAAATTAATTGCAAAAAAGTTGATAACAGTACCTTGGATTGATTATAATGAACCAATAAAAGTTGATGGTGTAATTGTTTGACATTTTTTCATAAACGTTGATAACTACAATAAAAACAAATAGTACACTTTATCAAGAAGTTTATAAACCCGATGTCCAAATTGGAAAACATAAGCTCCTAGGTTGATAGAGATGAAACAAACCGTTAATAATGTAACAAAAATTTATTGATAACGAAAACATCAATAACCAAAACATTATGTTTTTATTGAATACACAAATATTTATTTTCAACTAAATATAGTCGTTATCAATGATTTAGTGTGTTCTTATTAAAGGTTACTAAAGTTCAAAACTAATAATGTCATAAAGTGTTTTATTAACAAGTCATGTAAAATTTGATAATAACGATTATTAAACATTTGATAATGAAAACTATATGTGCACACATGACATGACGTTACTAATTAATGAAAAATTGACAATGTTAAATATAATCTCCAAACACGTCAAATAAATAATTAATAAAAACATTTTGGGAGCTCATAAACGTTGATAACAATTGATCCCAAATTCTTAATAATATAATAGTAAAGAATTGATACGTATATTGAAATTGTTAATAATTATAAGGTATAGTAATAATGATCTATTTCATAAGCGTTGATAATGTCATTGCAAAATGTAGTCACGAAGTGAGAAAGCAGATTTTAATTTTCAATTTCCATTTTTAAATGACAAACAATTATTAATTTTGAATTTTATTAAATAATAAAATATAATTAAATTAATTTCATATTTTCTCATAATTGTAGTAGAGAGAGGATTATGGAGAAAGTTATGTGAAGAGAGAGAAAGAGAATAATCAATTATTAATATCAATTATATTTGCATAATAACCTTATTTATCCTCAACTACCTATTAACTACTAACCACTTATTAATTACCTAATCCACTATCAACCAATAGAATGACTTAAGCAATATGCTTAAGCATTTGGGCTTAAGCACAGGAACCCAGGCCCACACTCCCCTGCTTTCTTGGAACCAAATTGCACCTTTTTAAAACCATTCTTTGGGGAAACTAACAATGGTAATAATGATTAAATTATAGTTATTCCTTTTTCATCGTGGATGGGGCTAGGGGTGTCAGTTCGGGTCGGGTTCGGTTACTCAAACCGAAACCCGAAAAAAAAACTCGAAAACCCAAAATTTAAATAACTGGAAACCGAATCTAAACCCGATACGGATTTTCGATTTCTGATTACCCGAAACCCGAAAAATTCTTTATAGGGTTCGGGTTCGGTTAAAGCAAAACCGAAACTCGAATGCCTAGAAATACGGGTTGAGTTCTATTCCTTGGAGGTTTTCAGACGGAACCCGAAACCGAAAAACCCGAACCCGAAAACCAAAAATGTATCTAATCGCGTCGGTTTTGGGTAAACCCGAAAAACCGAACCCGAATGGAGACCCTAGATGGGGCCATGCCCATATCAATTATCATGCATGCACCCGTTGAATCCCTTCCTTCCTGCGCGGTTTGAAGAAGTCTCTGCAGATAGTGAATTATATTACAAGTCTTCTTCCCATGAACCACTGCGCCCTTCTTCCTTAAGCTTCGACTCCTGTCCCTGTCTTCATATAAATACTCTCCTCCTTCTCCTTTAGCTTTTCCCACATCACCATCTCTCCATCCCAACTCAAAAAGTCTACTCCTTTCCTAACACCAGAAGGGAAGAGCTTCATCCTCCTGTTCTCCGCCGACACAACGAGATCAACAGCGCGAAAAAAATGGGGATTCTCGACATTCTGAAGAGACAGTCCTCGAATTCTTCTTCTTCTTCAGCATCATCTTCGTCGTCGTCATCATCATCATCGCGATCTTGGTCTTCTGCCAAGGTGAGGCAGAGCGAGACAAGGAGCGTTCCCAAAGGACACATTGCGGTGTACGTTGGACAAGAGGAGAGGAAGAGATTCATAGTTCCAATCTCGTTTCTCAGCAACCCTCTGTTCCTGGAGCTGCTTCAACTAGCCGAGGAAGAGTTCGGCTACAATCCGCCGCGAGGTGCCCTGACGATCCCCTGTCACGAGCACGACTTCATCGCCGTCGTCACTTCATCCTGAAAGATCATCAATCTCACAGAAAAACACACAGTACACAAGTATACTTAGAATGCAATACACACTACATTCTTTTGAGCCTTCCTGGGGATCGTAAGATGACCAGGAGGTGGTCTCGATTGTAACAAACTGATAGCGGATTTATTTTTCGTCCAACAATGCTATCAGAGCTTCTTCTTCTTCCTTTTTTTTTTTCTTTTTTTTTTTTTTTGTTTCCTGCTCAGACACTGAACAGATCTCTTCAAAATCGACAACCTATTTCAGTTGCCGGTGTTCTACAGGCGTATGTAAGAACTATATATTATACAAATCGCGCTATATATGCTCCGGATTCTCTTTCTTTTTCCCCACGCTTTAAACTAGGCTCTCGAAGCTATAAGATGCAGGAAATGAAGACAACTGAAACTAGCCTGATGATATTGCAATGCCTGATGCCGCGGGAACTTGAACAACTCCAGCATTCTTGCAGGAAGACGGATGAAAACCATTTGGCCTGAAAATGGGCGACAAGACCAATCCGGGATGGTTCTTGAAGAAGGTGGAGTAGCTAAGCTCTGGTGTCAAAATGATGCTGCCAAATGAGAAATTCGAGCTGTTCTAGTGGGTCGTCCGGACTGTGTTTTCAGTCCAATGACAGATTGCCGGTTCGAATATCGCGCTGCTGATGGCTGATTCCCTTTCCTATTCGTGATTGGAACGAAAGTCCAGTGAGATTGGGCTGGAACTCGTTAGGTTTCTCGGTGAAAGCAGGAGAAGCAAGCTTTGGTTGAAACCATCGTCTCAAAGTGATCCCATTTATTCTGATCTTCCCGTAAGATTCATTCCCTTGATAATGCACTCCAAGCCTTCTCAGCAACGACGCAACTGATTGAGCAACCCTGCGTTGACAGCAACCAAAAACCTCAGAAATTCATAATCTAGCTTGCAGTCTGGCAATGGCGGCGAAACATAGACCATACCTTCCAGCAAGTTTTATTGTCTTCTCCTGTTCAGGAATCAAGATTTTTGCCTGTTCCGTAGGCAGTAAAATGGTAACATTGGGCAACTTGGCACCTGGAGAACGAACATTATGAAGGAAAGGTAAATAAACTAGATTTCATTGCCACCAGTCAGCACAAAGTGGTTACTAAAGGTTTGGAAATCGAAAATTATGTCAGAATAGTAGATGGAAAATAAAGATGGTGCTTTCCAGGGAGGAGAAGCTCAAATAGCACACAAGTAATTAACCTTCATTCTTCACAGAAACTATCGTTTAGTTTACATCAGTTTTGTTCTTGAGACTTCCAGAGCTGATGGAATGCTATACTCCAATACTTGAAAAAAAACAAAACAAGCAAATAGTCACTTACCAGCGGCAAGCCGGTGCTTCAGACCTCTGAAAACAGCCAATATGTATACCTGTAACCACATATGTTGCACTAAGTTGTGAAAAGTGACCGTATAATAGTACACCCAAAGCGATGTTATACAAGATGATATATATCTCAAGTCTCAAGACTGTATGACGACTCCAAAGCAGTGTATTGGTTCTATAAACACTTGCCCAGGCTACCTTCAGATTCACTGTTCAGAATCAATATGCAAGCCCAGCTAGCGTCCTATCTTTTGAATATGGCGAAATGCACGAAATAGCTCACCTCAGCAATACGAGTATCCATCTTTTTGGCGTCGACCATAACTGGACTTTCTTTGAAAGATAAACACGGAACAATTCCAAAAGAAGCACCTTCCTGTAGATGGCAATCAAGTCAAGACGCATAGATCCGACTACTGTAATTTATAAGAAAGTATGCACTCAGAAAACTTCCAATCAGCTGCTTTCTGACCTCTATAATTGAAAAGGCACGGGGATCGTACTCTCCATATCCATCGACCAATGAACATAGGTTAGAAGAATGTTTTGTTGAGTCGTCGGCAGTTATGTCCAGATTTTCTACAAGTCTGTCCTTCACCGAAGGATTACTAGGGAAGCGCAAGCATCCGAGAATTTGTGAAACAACGTCCATGGTTGGTTGCTCACCAGCAATAATCATTTCACGGTATACCCTTAAGGCATGTGTCGTCCTGAACAAGAAATAGCAGGTGTTTGGAAATAATAGGGGAAATTCTTCATAGAGGATAATATTCAAGAGTGATATTGTAACCAAATATAATGTGTCCGTAGAAACTATAAAACCAAACTACAAGACAGAGTAGGAGAAGCGTATATTCAACTGATTGGCTGAAGGAGAAGAGGATGAAATACCATTGATTTACTATTTGTGGTTGTCTTGTGTTGGACAGGATTGGCTCACCAAGAATGCAAGACTTCTCGTATCTACGCACACACAGGCCTTGAACAAAGTATAGATAATGATCAAGAGAGCAAATGTTCAGGTTCAATGATGTACTGCTGCCGACACATGGAAAACGAAGATAGTAGCTCCCTCAAGCTTACCAATTATGCATTTGTACATGAGCAGGGTGGGTGTAACATGATCTCTTTTTGCCGCAGAAAGAAGCATCAAGCCAGCCTCAAGATCATCGTTTCTGTCAATAAAATAAACACTAATAATAAGTTTTGATAAACTCCGAGCCATATTTTTACGAAACAAAATACCTCGACCATACAAATTAGGCAAATATAAGATATGTACATAGAACTTTACGCTGCAGCTAGCATACTACCTCTCACTCGCCACCAAGAGAACACAGTATGTAATGCTGTTTGGCTTCAGGCCAAAGCTCTTCATTTCTGTCAGCACCTCTATAGCCTTTTGCAGTTCGCCTCCATCACCTGCAGAAAAGCAAAGCAGTTAAAATCATGATCCCACCCAACTATCAATGCTATGAGTTTGTCTATGGCTTTTGATCCTGAATTTGGTTCAAATGGATGGGCAATAATATCAAGTAGAACTTGACGTCAAATATGTGATTCCCAATGCTGCACAGTCCTGCTATCCACGTCACATATGACAAATTGATCAGGTTTTGGTCGGACTTCCAGTTTCCTATCTAAGTCATTCTCCTCGAACAACGCTTTCCATCATGAATGATTAACATTCTTTCTTACTCCGACCGCCATTTTTCTCTTAAAATTTGGTATGATTTGTACTTTTAAACTGAGTATCCAAGAGCAAATATACTTGAGAATTATTAGTATTGAATGTTATATTTTTTGTTAGTATACTTGCCATGTAGTCTACGGACATCCGTAAGACTCGAGGTGTCAAATTCTTGTACAAAATAATAAAGATATTATTAACAAGAAGGGTACATATGAACTTAAATAATTTTTGTTTATCAAACCCACAAGTCATAACTTATAGAACGAGGCCACAAAATTATCATTGAGAAGCATTTTACTCAGACTTACATAAGGCAGTGATCAAAGCGTTCATGGTTGGAACTGTTGGCTTCAGTTTGAATGCCTTCATATCATCATATAGGCGCAGTGCTCTGCGCCAGTTTTTGGCCTGAAACAGAGAGTAGAACAGAACCAACTGCATTAGCAAGTTCCAATTAATATTTGGAATTTGTGTTATATAGGATGGCAGCAGCAGAACTTAATGCAAATTGATTGCTTTTCTGTAATCCCCATTTCGGTAGCTTCTTTCTCTGCATGCAAAACTACTTGTATGCGAGAAATAGGCATGAAATATATATCTTTAAGTTTCTATAACATCCTGGGGGAATTTATATTCAAAGACCCACTAAATTCAAAAATGGATCATTAGAAGCATACTCGCCAACCATAAAGCAAGGCATTGTAACAAGTTACATACATTGCTACAAGCTCCCATCAAAGAGCTATAGGGCAAAACTCCAAGTTTCGATCCTTGCTTTCTTGCCTCCTGCAGGATTTCAAATGCTAAATCGACTTTTCCCGCATGCCCAGCGACATCAACCAATGCACTTAGAAACATCTGCAAGAATAGAGAGAACCATGAGAAAGAAACCCTATAACATTCGGCTTGCATGTGGAAATCTACATAGCTTTTTCATCTATTAACCAGGTGGATTTCAACAAGCTCCAGAAGGCATCATTGACTTTCCATCCTTATTTATACTAAACCATTATTAATAACATCTCCCTGATTCTTCAGGCTCAACCAACATGTGAACTTAAGTAGTACCTCATCAGGGAGGATTCCTTTTCTTAACATGTCTTCACACACACGATGAGCAAAGTCCCAATCACCATTCTCACTACAGCAGTTAATTGCGATTGTATAAACTTCTGGAGTGCCCTTGATTTTATACTCATCAAGCATGTTGTATACTTCCTTTGCCCGATCAACCTAAACCAAAATCATTGTCACATCTGCATGTCATTATTTTTAGGAAAACAAGATATATATATATGTGTTCTTTCAACAATGAGCAAGTATACACACCTGACCAGCATTTGCACATGCCTTTATTAATGCACCAACAGTTACATGGTCAGCATCAATTGGCTGTATCTCAGCCTTCATTTCTGATAATACATCAAAGGCACGATCCACCGCTCCTGATTGACCGCATGCAGTGATAAGTGCATTGAAGACAACTCGATCTGGCTTCAAATTCTACTGCATAAAACATCTTATCAGCGTAAAGATACATTTGAGATGGTAACAAGCACATCCATAACCACAACCTCAGTAAAGGAGGGTAAGTAAAAAAATAAAAAAACGAGATCCAATTGAAAGAAATAAAGAGACCAACATGAACTAGTAATACCTTTGATTCATAACTAATTGAAATTTGAAAAACGAAAGAGAATGTTTCTAGTAATACCTTTGACCTCATTATGCCATAAGCACCAAATGCCTTAGCCACTTGTCCAGCTCTGGCACACCCATCAATTAGCGCCCCATATGTATGGAGGTTAGGTTCAACTCCAGCATTCACCATTTCATGAAAGACCTGGACAATTTCAATCGTAATCCACAACAAGATGCCAACAGGTTAGATACAAGCCTGAATGGAAATATTTATTTCTTGGAAATAATGCACTTTAAAGAGTTCACATTGCAAAAGAAAACATGGCATGTCCTTTGTCTTACAGAAAGCTCAAGCCTACAGATTCCTGAACTCTGGTTCCACCAACAAAATATCTAAGTTAGCTGAACAAATGAATTCAGATTGACACAACTCTCCATAAAACGAAAGTTTGAGGCGAGAAAATGAGTTTGCAGTTATCCAGAAGATGTCTGCAATCTTTAGTGAAGTCATCACAGTTGAGGGTTTCAAGAGAGCAATATTTCCATAGTAAATAGAGAAGGGCAGGTAGCCACTAGCATAAAACTTAAGGGGATAGCATGGAGAGGTCTTCAACCTTGACTTCTATGAAAATTGAAAAAGTGAATATCAAATACTTAAACTCAGAGAAGTAGAAAGCTACCAAAGAAATTCCGCCCAAAATTAAGGAATGAGAGGGTAGTGTACAAACAAAACACGAGGCGGGTGCCATGATGAATCAGATATACAGAAACCCAAGAGATAGTAACATTGTTTCTATTGGCTATGTACAAAAAGTGGAGAAGTTAAAGTACCTCAAACATTGCATCAACTTTTCCACATTTCGCACAGGTTGATATCAAAGTAGTATAAAGTTTGCAATCAGGTTTCAATCGAGCACCCTCCGCGAGTCTTAAAACTTGAAATGCCGCTAATGGAAGAAACAATTTCCACAAATTACAGCATGTTTAGAATAGGCTATGGCAGACGACATGAAACTAAGATGAGACAGTATAATTGACTCACCATCAGAGTCTTGTGAGCTTGTACACACAGACATAAGCATGTTAAACGTACTTAATGTTGGATTTGGAATTAGCTTGCAGAAACGGAAAGCTTCCTTCACAGCCTTTTGACGTTTGCACGTGTCAAAAAACCTAGCATGATAGACCTAAAACCAGAGATTTTAATAGGTTATGGAGACCAGAACTCGAATTGTAAAACAATGTTAGTGAACAATGACCCAGGTAAGAAGCAACCTTGTTCATGTCTAGGAAACCCTTACTTTCCATGTCTTCCAGAAACTCTACACACTCTACTAACCTGAAAGAGCCCGCGAAATAACCTATATTTGTTAGGAGAAAAATGTTGAATGAACATGATACCAAGAATGATAACATGTATCACCAAAGCCAATCTCAATATAGAGTTGTGTGGATCGCTCAGTAACATTCACCTCCCATCCTTCAGCAAGTAATTGTACGCATTGAACTGTTCTGGTGGCTTGTTGCTCTCATTCGCATGAAACCCGTTAGGACTTGGGAGCTTTGATGGCTTCCCATTGTTTTCATGTTTTAGACGTCCACTTCCCTTCTTGTTTGCTTTGATGCTTCCTGTTCTCGTACTTTTTTCAACAGGACCCCCTTCATCATTTGCCTGATGTACTTTTCCGTTCAAGTTTTCTGTAGAATACAAATACAAGTTAAACTTCTGAATTCTTGGTGTACAGAGGAAGTTAAATCAGCTCAAACCAAGAAGAAACTACATGCATTATATGGAAACCTGGGGTCTGAAGGGACGTCTGTGTTGATAATTCTGCCCCTTTCCGTGCAGAATTCACTTTCAAAGAAGAAAAAAGGGTTCTACTCTGTAGTGAGGAACTAGAACACATTGATTTAAAACCAACTTTCTTTTCAGCAGATTTGACCACTGATTCCTTTGACTGAAAAAATGTGTGAAGACCTTCCCTCATAGATTCTTGCATGGAGCCAGAAAATCTATTAATGTCAAACATTTGGCCTGATTCATCATCCCTAGTTACCGAAGTAGAGCTAGACTCTGCACTCGCCACTTCATCAGCTGACTCAGTCCTCAGTTGTGGAATGTGACCATTCTTTTCCAATGGGAAATCCACAGTTTCTTTCACAAAGATAATTGACCGAATATCACCAGCTTCAGGCAGGCTCACCACCGAATCTTTGTAAGCCACATTGTTAACAACAGTAGAGGCCAGAAAATCAGCAGAGCAAGATTCATTCATTTCAGTTATCACAGAACCGTTATGCACCCACTGAACTTGTCCATTGGCACTTGCGTGCGCAGATGACTCGCCTTCCTCTCTTGCCCTCTCTGGCATGAATTCAGACGTTTCTCCATCAAATACAAGAGGCAAAGCAGCCGTCACAGAAGCTGAAGGAGACAGAACAGCAGTTTCGGATTCTTTGGAATCCGCATAATCTAAAGCATTAGAGGAAGCGAAAACCACAGCAGGAGACTCCACAGTTTCAGCCAATCCAGAACCAATATGCATCTCCTGAAGCTGTACATGCCTATCTGTGGTTACCGAAATAGAGACTTTCTCATCTTCCTTCATCGTGACTTCCTTACTTTGAGCTTGAGTAACCCCATTCTGAGCATCACCGAGTCGTAAAGACCGATTACCATGAATGTGGCTCATGATGCTCGAGCTCAGATGAGTCACTACTGAATTCAAGGAAGCCAACGCCTGCATTTTGAAAATGATCGAAGATTCAGTTTCACATTAGACTGAACTTAAATTCCTGCAACGAATAGCTAATTCCCCCAGTCTCGCTTAGCCTAAGTATCATCTAGCATTTCCCCTCTCCTTAATCCATCAAATTCGTTTAGCGCTGCTCAAAGCTGCAGAGCGTTGATTCGCGAATTAGACAGTCTAAAAAACTACTAGCATTCTACTTTCCAAATTCGACTTCAAAATCTCGAATACGGAGAAACAGAACGGAATCGGAAGTTTCGAAGTTAAGAAAATTGAGCATTTTACCTCATCGGAGCTCTCTTTCCCCTGCGCCTTCTTCGTCTTCAAGTACCGATTCAAGTAGAAAACGGAAACGGCGGACACCGTGGTGACGGCCACCACGAGCATCACCGAGTTCGCCGCCACCACAAATCGCCGAGGAGGCCGGCCTTTCCGAATCCTTACCTTCCGACATTTTGCCTCCCTGGAGCGGAGCAGTCCGCCGGGAGGACGGAGGTTGTGGCCGCAGCCGAGGAACTCTCTCCGGATTGAGTTCGTCGACAAGAGCGCGGACGGCAATTGCGTGCCGGAGAGCAGAGTTAGGGATTGCGAAGCGGCAGAGACTCCGAACTCCATGGCGGCAATTCGAAAGAGAGGGCGGGAGAAGGACCGAAGAAGAAGAAGAAGAAGAAGAAGAATGGTGACACAGTGAAGCCGGAAGCGAGTGGAACGAGGCGCTTGCTTCCGGTTTTAACTAACTCCCCACAAACTGGATATCGTTTTGCTGACGTGGCGTTGTTTCGGCACCACGAATCGCCAGCGTCGAATTTGGCACGAATCTCAACCGTTCATCCTATCGGAGAAAAATATAATAAAGGCTGCTAATAAAAAAATGGTTTATTACCGTTTAGGTCTTATATGTACCTCAAATAACAGAAAAGTCTTTAAACTTTCGATTCTAACTAATTGCACCCTTATACAAAATGAAGTTTAACAAGCATATATGGTGCAAGGCTTCACTTATTGAGCTTTGCTACTATTGAACATTATGTGTTAGGGAGGCTCAACATTTGCTTTGGACAAAATAATGTTCACATGCTTAAAACAAATTGAAGCAATGTAGGCGACCCTAGAATTTGGCTAGTATTGATCGGTTTTGGGTCATCGTAAAAATACTTATTTTGAACCGCAATGTGATGGTTATTTGTCTTTCAATCTTTTTTTATCTTCAAAACTACTACTTGTTGAAATCTTTGATTGTAAAATTGACGTTTGATTTTTTTTACTTGGGAGGAATATAGCTTAATATAGACTGAATTGGAAAGAGACGCCTTTTAATCGTTCGATAGTCAATACACAATGAAAATCATCCATATACATTCCGTATAACAATAGCAACTTCCTCAATTTAGACCCCTTGAAAGTTGAAACCTTCAAACCCAATTGATTTGCCACAAACTAGTATCTCACTAGCAACGCGTAACACATATATAAATTTGACATTGAGACGCAACTTCTTCCATCATCGAGCAAAATCACTCTAGATCAATTTCTCCTCGTTAACAATTTTCTTTTCAGTCTTAGTTGCCTAAAGTCATCCCCTCAAACCTTCAATATGGACAATTCCCAGAGCGCTAGCTACCAAGCCGGCCAGGCCAAGGCCCAAGCTCAGGTTAGCCGTTTTGATTTCTCGTCTGTGTACTATGTGTTGTGTAATTTGTAAAGGCAACAAATCTTACGGCAATAAAAATGACTTGCTAGATATGTTAATAGCCAAATCGTAAACAAAAACTCTGCATTTTCTTGTATTCCGATTCGTTAGGAGAAAGCCAGCGGCATGATGGACAAGGCCAGCAATGCTGCACAGTCCGCCAAAGAATCCGTTCAGGAGGTAAAATATAATGTTATTCATTCAAATCATTTTGCATACTTTGTCAACTTGAATAAAACGCATTTGTAAGATATCAAAAATGAATTTTGCTTAATCCTTTTTTATTTATTTTTTAATGCATTGGTAGGCTGGTTCTCAAATGCAAGCCAAGGCACAGGGAGCTGCTGATGTCGCCAAGGAGAAGCTTGGGATGAACAAATAGAAGTTAGAAATCCCATTTTACATAATTCAGCAGCTCTATATGTTAAGTTATTTGTTATTTACGTTTTTTTTCTTTTTTTCTTCTGTTGGTCTTTTATAACCAAAAAATGGTTCATGGTCATCTAGCTCTTGTGGAGCTTCTAAACGATCTGCAATAAAGGCATATATTTTATGAAAGCATAGACGCTTCACCACTTGCATTCTTTTTGTGAGAGGTATCTTTGCAGGACAGGTAACAAAATGAAAAATAAAAAAATTTAGTCCATAAGTGTACGGCCAATGATACGAGGATTTTCTTTTGTACGGAGCAGACAATCACTATACACTTTTGAGACGCAAAATGAAACATTTCACACTAAAACGACGATCATGGCACATGGATTTCATGCTTTAACGTTTTTTAGCACATCGAAATTTATTTTGCACCTATTTCGTCGTCGGGAGGGCCAACACGCATTACAAGTAGACTAAAAGCTCACCTGCAACTAGGGATGGCAATGGGTCGGGTTGGGGCGGATTTTGTCAAACCCAAATCCAAATCCATGGGTTTATCCGCCAAAAAAACCCGGGGTAAAACCTGCTGAGTTTGAAAACTCAAACCCAACCCGCTGGTCCCTGACTATTATACCAAGATCAAAGCACAAAATAAATTGAACTAATAAATCGTGAATCCTGATTGTGCTAGGATTTGGAACTCATGACCAATGACACCCATGGCAATTAAGGGGATCCTCAGGAAAGGTGTCCTTATACCGTGAAGTTAACAAAAGCGCAGACTTCTTAGCAGGTTTTGGACATCGACTATTCAAAGGGCTTCACCATGTTTCTACATCACTTCCGGCATTGTAGCATTTTCTTTTGTACGACAGTCAACCTGTGTCAAGTTCTCTGAGACCCGACTGATTCGTGAATGAAAGTTAACATGCGCTGCACCCAATTTAAAAAATCAAATTAAAAGACAATTGTTGTTCAACTTTCGACTTCAATAATTTAATTTTAATGACCAACTTTTTCTTTAATCAATTACTCTTTTAGGATCAGCCTACGTGGCTGCATATCACTATCACATCATCCTTTTATTTTGTCCCAACTAATTTTGAAGGATAATAAAGCAATTTTTTGTTTCTCGAAAATCATTCACTATCACATCATCCTTTTATTTTGTGTCAACTAATTTTGAAGGAAAATAAATCAATTTGTTTGTTTCTTGAAAATCATTCACTCGGCCGATAAAATTCCTTAATTTTCATTCAAGAATCTTATTTTTTCATATCTTCGTCTCATTATTTCATCAACTAATTGAAAAAACATACATATGGGCTATGTCACCCTTACCAAAATATTGTTTCCATCGACTAACTATAAATCCAGTGGTCATTGCCATTCCGCTCCTTTTAGCAATGGCGATCCGTTGGGTTGGGCCTCTGATGAGCCATGTGGGCTTCTCATAGCGATAAGCGAGTTGGCCCTTTGGATTATGAATCACTTTATCATAAGAACTGTATTGGACCTTTATATTCGCTATTAGCTCATTCGGGGCCCATTTTAGGGATTACTTCCGTCCAACCAGATGCTGAAACGTGTCCTCACAAAATATCATAATTTTGGTTCGGATACTCATAAATATACAGGCGGGGTGAGGCAATGGCTGACGTCATTGTGAGAGACGAACCGCGGGGAGATGGAGGCGGTGGTCAAATGATTTAATCGTTTGTGTAGAAACCAAGGCATTGATTGGTCGGAGCGCAGACCTATGCAATATGATATTGGTACCAAATTGGTCGGTGCTAATTACACTTGTTAATTACTTAATCATGAAACGAACCACCTTCTGGGTTCTTGATAAGTGGAATCGTCTAATTTGGTGATTAAGGATGTTGAGAGCTTTTTAAATGGAAGATTCAGAATGTTAGTTACTTGATTGGTTGATTTCTTAAGAGTTGGAGTTGGAGTTTGATTAGTGGTCTTATGTTTCTTTACTCAAATACTCTTAGTAGTTAGTATCCTTATCCTGTGTTTTATTTAACACCATCACATGAAACAAGAGAATTTAGCCACACACAAAAAAAAAGTTGTATTCAAGTTGGTTAGTATTCTATAGGATGACAATATCGACATCATCTGCTTGAGATCAACATATCTCAAGCGCAGCGCTGACATGATTCAATTTCTGCTAGAGTTACTCGCATTAATCCATTCAATGGACGAATGAGACTGTGGTGGAAAACTCAATAATGGGTCGGTCAAATAATGTTAACTCACTTCATAAAAACTCTTATCAACCTAGCAATTGAGTTGTCGATATTGAAAGTTAACACCATATTCTCGGTCTTCTCGACATTGATGGGCGGACGCTCCCAACGAATCACCTGCTCATCATGGATTTCGCACCCCCTTAAATTCCATCATAGATCAATCATATACCGCATTTAGTATACGCTTATAAACATAGTAACATTTTGTACGGACCCGAACCTCGGCTCTAGATCGGATCTTAGCCATCCAAATTTGTGCAAATGAGTAAGACATGGTCACTTGAACGAACAGCTTTGTATCTCAACTTCTTCAACCGTTCTAAATTATCCTTTTGCAGAGTGAGCCGACCAATGTGACCGGCCGGTGACAATTTTCACGAGCCGACGCCACGCCATGGATATCATTTTTGGATCGATCTTTCCAGTAGATTGATTAGAAAAAAGAACAAAGAGAGGAGGCAGGTAAACGTGCTTTGAAAATGACAGCAGACGTGTCTCACTCTCCCAATCTCCACCTCTCCTTTCCTCTCTCACCTCTCTCACAAACTCGTTCCTCTGTCTCCACTCCCTCGCCCGCATATTTAAGATTGTCTCCTTCCTTCCTCATCCTCCACCCAGCAACCCCAACCAGCCGAAATAGCCACCAATAGCCAGGTCCCTTTTTCTTCTTCCTCTGCTTTTCCCCCCGTGTGACTCACGAGCTCGCCATTGCCGCAAAAAGCAAGCGTACCCATCCATATTCCAAGAAAGGCAAAGAAACCCATCACAAGGGAAAACAAGAAGCGGAGTGGGTTTCAGATAAAAAGCTCCGAAAAGGGGGAAAGAAGAAACAATTTATTATGGACACAGGTTTCAGCACTGCTACTGCAGGGGCCGCTCAATCTCATCACAGTCTTAATCATAACCATGGGCAGGTGCTGGACGGTTCGGATATAATGGAGTTGGTTGGGAACGAGAAAGTGTTTAGCAGCTTCGTCGATCATAAGTTCTCTGAACTGGATAGAGACAGAGACGGCCATCTCTCCGTCAAAGAGCTCCACCCTGCCGTCGCTGATATCGGCGCTGCGCTTGGCTTGCCTGCTCAAGGCTCTTCCCCTGACTCCGATCTCATCTACTCCGAGGTCAGTCCACATTCCATTTCCCCCCTTCTGGGTCTGCTTGTTCTCGGCTCTTCCCTTTCTGGGTTGTCGTGTTTTGAGCCGAGTAGTAGTGTTATTGTTTTGTCGACCAACTGTCTGATGATATGCGTGTGAGAAGGCCGGGTTGATTTTTTGGAGCTATCAAACACCAATGCTTGGATTGCTTGGAATATGAGTGCGTGCTTTGCTTTGAGTAGTGGCGGAGTGGTACCACCCCGTCGTATACCCAGAAGTTTGGGGAGTGGGTGGCAGTTGGGGAATAAAGAATTCCACCGTAATTGGCTTCAACCCACTGTGCTGCTTGAGATAAGTTAGGAGATAATTACGTGTGATTTTGACTTCTACCGCTTTTGATTACGTCTGATTATCTTATTCCCAGCTGTATGCAGTATTAATCAACTACAAATCCATCCAATGAAGTTAGATGTTTTGTGTTGATTTTCCATACAATCGTCATTACCTTAGCTTCCCTTGTTTAAAGTTCTTGTGGCCTTGTGGGTTGGCACAGTTTCATGCTGGATCTTTTCCCTCTTCCGGCTACCTCCAGAAATTCCCAAGCTGCCCAACTCCATTTATTCAAACATGGTCGGTGTGTTTGTTTAAAAAAATCTGGACTTTGGTTCATCTTTTCCCCCCACCTATACGACCTTTTCCTTGTGGCTTTCCATCTTTACCTGTAAGGTGGAATCTAAGGCCGAAAGTTGTAGATAAATTGTTGCTCTTTCCCCTTCAATATGTACCTATAAAGTCAATTGCCATCATTTCTGGTGATGGCGACGAAGGGATCCACTGGCCTACCTGTTTTCATGAAGGCTCAGTAGGGAGACCTGACACTACAAATATACCTTGTTTTCGAAGAAGTTGCTTGGAATGGTGGCAAAGTGATAAGGTTTCGGTACCTAACATGTAAAAGATCGTGCCTTTTTCCATGGACACTATAAGTTACAAGGTTAAGATAGAACAAGGACCACCGAAGTGCTAACGTGGTTTTGGAATTTTAGGAGTCCCTAAACTTCGTGGCAGGTCTCTCTCGTTTGAATGTCTTACGAATTTGGATGTGCCATTTGATTTTTTGAAGATAAAGATAATTGTCTGTTTGTTCCTTTGTCGATACTCAATATCCCACTGCTATTCGTGCCAGAATTTCAAGCTGATAATACTTTGAGATCCTGGGCTGCTAAACTTTCTTTAAGAGATAGATACAATGTTTATGCGAGTACAAGTCTAGAATAGTACCCCTTTTTGCATGTGTGAAGTTTCTGGGGCGATTAGGATCCATGATCGTTGCAAAGATGTAAGCTTTTCCATTATATTTGCAGTTCTGCATATGTTTATTTGACAAGGTTCTGTCTGTATTTCTTCCCTGTAGGTTCTAAATGAGTTCACTCATGGCAAGCAAGAGAAAGTGAGCAAGACCAAGTTTAAAGAGGTGCTTTCAGATATTCTGATAGGCATGGCTGCAGGTTTGAAGAGAGACCCTGTGGTCATACTCCGTATCGATGGAGAAGACCTGTTGGAGTTCATCAATGGACCAGGCTATGAACCAGAGATGCTTTCTATCTTCTCAGAGTTGGAATCACCTGATGCTTTTCCACTCCATGATTGCATAGTCAAAGCCTTTGAGAAACTTACAGTCGATCATGGGATACCTCCCTGCTCTGATTCTTGGGTAAGTCTGGTAGAACCATTAATCCCGTCGTTCTACTCGTTATCATGATCATCATCTGTATAAGAGAATGGCATGACATGTCAACATGACAGGTGGTAAGCAACATACTGGAGCCATCACTGCAATTACTTGCTGACCAAGAACTGAACAAGCCTGCTGCCACTCAAGAGGCATTCTTAGCTGCATTCAAGAAAGCAGCTGAATGTGTGGCTCAACGTCTGAAAGAGCAGCCTGTCATCGTCGCACATACCGAGAACACTTTTGATGGAAGTGGGATTAGGAGACTTCTGTCCAACAAGTTTGAACTAGACAAAGTACTCTTTAGCTTACCAATTTCTTTTTCCATACATCACCTTACTCTTAACGTAGTTCTGCAGCATACCCATCTTCGCCTTTAATTACTTGTTGCAGATGCTGAACTCAACACTAGAAAATGTGCCAAGGGATCGGACTGGGAAGATATCCAAAGAGTACTTGCGGATGGCACTTGATTCAGTTTCTCCATCTGCTGGTCTACCACCAATTGGTGCAATTGAAGAGGTAACTTCTTCTTTCAAGCTCGCTTCCGCTGCAGAAGCTGGTGTAACATACTCACGTAGTTTCGGTGCCCGCAGATGGATCAGGTGTTGAATGAAGCACTCAAGATGGTGAATGCTGACGACGGGAAGCAGCTGAAGGAGGATGAGTTCAGGAAGACAGTGGCTGAAATGTTGGGCAGCATAATGTTGCAATTGGAAGGGAATCCAATCTCAGTCGCTTCAAACTCTGTTGTCCACGAACCAATTGCCTCTGCCTCCACACTTCTGCAGCCATCTTCCTAGTTCTACTACCTCTCTTCAACACTTTTTACTGTGTCACAAGAGCATGATAGACTGATACTGATAATAAAACACGAGGAATGCAAAGAAGCCAAAGGAAAAGGTAGAAGAACTGTGTCTGATGTGTTACTCTCAACTAGATCAATGATCCAAACGGACAGTTCTTCACTACTTGCTGCTGTAATGTGTTCTTTTGGTTAAGTGTACTAAACTCTAATACCTTGTACTAATCATTCTATGTATGGAATGGTTTTCCCCTGTAAAGATGAACCCTTTTTTGGAAGATGGCTTCGTGTTCTGCTCTCGTAGCAACGCGATGTTCCAAGTCTGCTCTCCTTTGGATGAATATAGAAGATAGTTTTTCATGGAAAATGATCTTATCAGAATCGAAGTACAGACTTATCTACCCGTGTACCATTTTGTGGTTCCATGAATAGCATCGTCCTCCTATATGCATACTCTAACAAGAACCATTTATGCATAAGGTATATCCAAATTTCCTTCTCTGCTTTCATGTATCTACAATGTACTAAACCGACATTCCCAAATCAGAATTCAATGTTCTTAAACAGGATCACCAAAACCTGAACGAGGATACAATCAACCCCTTTTCCAAAAAAACTTACCATTACTATTCACATCTATAAATTGGGAGGAAGATGAAAGTGCCAAAACACCTTACCATCAGAGCTTTCAAGTTCAACTTTCAAAAACACATTTTCCACTCTCGAAAGAGCAACCGATTGATCAACATGGCTGCAATCACCAATTATCTTTTGGCTAATCTGATCGCCGCTCTCGTCCTTGCCACCAAAGGTACATGAATTCCATGTTATGTTTTGAATAAAACTTTGAAAGTGGGTTTTGGGGAGCAGAGTACTCTGTTCCAGATTCGTCCCCTGCCTCCATAAACAGAGTCTTTAGTGTTTACCACACACATGAAAATTGGGTTCTGTTCCTTCGTCGTTGCAGGGCTGTGCGTCTGTGATCTGAACGGCGTGACGATTGGGACGACGAGGAGCGGGAGTACACGAGAAGGCGAGGCGCAGTGGAACGTGGAAGTGATCAACAACTGCGCCTGCCCCATCAGCAACCTGGTCGTTTCCTGCAAAGGATTCGCCAGCACTCTGCCAGTGAACCCGGCCCTGTTCAAGCAGAACGGCGACAAGTGCCTTGTCAATGGCGGAAACCCGATTGCTCCCAGGGCCTCTGTCAAGTTCTCCTACGCCTGGCACAGTCCCACCATTCTCATTCCCAACAGCCTTTCCAGTTCTTGTTGATTCGATGCATGTGTGAAAGTTTTGATTAATGGAGTATTCAATAAAATTTTGGTGTAGTTTCCTCACTCTTTAATGGATGGAAAACTCTAGGGTCGTTGTATTCCTGTCGCTCGTTCATTATAATACGATACTAAAAGAAGATTTTTCATCGTTAGTTATAATACGATATATATCGAAATATATGAATTTGTGCAAAATCATCAACCATTTTGCTTGTAATTGAATTTGAAGTAAATCTGAGTCAGGTAAACCTTAGCAAAAGCTTTTGCATTGGGTGTGAGGTTGGTTGAGGCTAAATGGATTCACATCAATGGATTTGAAGACAAACTGTCTCTCTGATGCAGAAATTGAATCGAGAAGCAGAAATTTAGCTAGAGACGGGAGGGATGTATCATGTATGAAGAGATTTAACAATAAGCAATAGATGAGATGGGAAATGTCCAGCGAAATCGGGTTGGGTCTAGTAACACAATATTCATGAATAACGTATACAAAAGTATAAAAATTTGGAAACACAATTTTTTTTTTAATATAACTGTGATTATTATTATTTTTTGATAAATACTGTGATTATTATTGATATAATCAATAAAGTATCCTAACCAATAGCCTGGTTGAAAGCTAATTATATTTAATTCGATTTGATCCTATATAATCCAGTACATACTAAATCATTACACCTATTCATTGACCCAAATACCAAATCGAAATCGTTACACACATGGCTCTTCAACTTCCTTCGTGACAACCATTCTTTCTTGGGCGAAGGTCAGACTGAAAGCCCAATAAACAAAACAAGCCAACATCGGCCCGACCCAGAAAACCCAGAGCCCATCCCACAACGGGCCTCCGTACACAACAGCAGCAGCCATACACCGGGCCGGATTCAGGCCCGCTCCGCCGTACCCAGCCCGCCCGGTCACGGTAATACCCACGAAAGACGCCAGCGCATACGCCGTCGCGATCAGAGCCGCCACGCCCGCCAACCCGATCTCCTTGGCCCGAACCCGGTCGAACGCCACCGTCACGGCCGTGAAAAGAACAAGAAACGCGGACGTGAACTCAACAACTAACGCCGTTCCTTGCCCAACGCCAGAGTTCGAAACGGCGTCGTTTATCACGCACCCGGCCAGCGAGTACTTCTGGGCCAGCGGGTGGGCCATGGTCAAACGGAGGAGGACGGAAGTCAACAGAGCGCCCAGACACTCGGCGACCACGCAGCAGAGGCCGCGCGTGATCGTCACGACGCCCTTGAGCGCGGCGATGGTGGCGAAAGTCGGGTTGAGGAAGCCGCCGGAGATCGGGATTGTGACGTAGAGGAAGAGGAAGGCTATGACGAAGACGAAGAGCGGGATGGTGAGCTTCGGATCGGAGTGTTGGGCTTCCGAGCAGCCGACGGCGGCGGTGGCGAGGGACAGGAGGATGAGCGTGGAGCCCACGAGCTCCGTCGCTAAAGCCTTCCACATCTGTCGTTACAAAAAATGAAAATATAGTTAAAATTACATAGTAAAATTCGTGACAAATTTAAGAAATATAACAGTCGCCAAGATTTAATCCTTTTTTTCAATTATTATTGTTCAAGCCATCTACTCATTTAAATTTCTGATTTCGTCACTAATTCAGTGGGGAAATGGAATTTGTTGAGTCGGTGTTTCTTACCTCAGCCGAGTAGAACTCGTGAGCGCCAATGTCGAGACCGAGAAAGGTTTTCTTCGCGGTGGATTTGGAGCTTGGTGAAGCTGTAAGGTGATGATCGTTGACGGTGGCCATGATGACCGGCCGGCGGGGATTGGATTGGGTGAAGCACCGGCAAAAACCTTGGTTGATTATTGAGATGGAGAGGAGCTGGGAGTTGGTTGTAGTTGACGATGATGAGATTTGGTGAATATATATAAATTTGAGACGAGTAGTGTGGGGAAATGAGTAGATGGAACGTCCCGCTTCCAATTTATTTGTAGTTTGGCCCTACGACGACGTAGACGTAAGTTCGTGTTTATGCCTTTTTGATCAGTTGGTTGAAATTGTACAATTATGATGATGTGACGAATATGTCACACTCACTTCATTTGTGTTTTCATACGCCTCATCCCACTTCCCACCCACGCAACTTGAATAATTAAGAAGGCTTTAGTGAAGAACAAAGGAGATTACCGACGACAAAGATATAAGCTCGTGTTTATATTAGAGAGATCGATGAGTGGGGGTAACAAGTAGAAGGAAATACAATCGTGTAGAGAATGGCAAAAAAAAGACCTAAAACTTTATATTCGCCAAATTCAGTTTACTATACGTCAAATCATATTTGGGTAAACATCACTTTTGAGTATACTCACATTCAATATTTTAGTTTGGGTCTAAATTATATCCATTGTGATGGGTACCCAAAACAAAATGGATACTCGATTATGATCCGATTTTTTAATTTTTCTTTATCCTGGAACAAGCAGTATTGGAGAAATGGTGAAATACCTGCATTAATTGTGTGGATTGGGTTTATGTCAGTTAGTGAGATAGTCGGTATTGTCTTTTTGCATGTACAATCATCTAGTTCATAATAAACCCATTTGAATCCTGGCTAAATAAGTCGATCCAAATTGAACTCAATCTGAAACCAACCAAATCCAACAGCAAGAGTGCATATATGTTCATTTTTGGTCAACCTAATACCCTTACGAGCAATAGCATTTAGATTAAATTACCCCATGAATTGACTGACCAAGTGCCATTTTAAAGTTTGTCTTACTTTGAATCTATTTGGTTTGGCCGATGAACAGATAGTCATAAGTTCTGCTTTTCTCTTCAATTGATTGTAATAATGGAATTATGATGGTGTGAGAAGATACAAATGCATCACACTCATTAATATTTTTATTATAGGCCTAATCCGTGATCGCACCCGAATTAAACAATTGAGAAGACACAAATGGCGGCACTTAGGAGACTACCCATTTGTCAACACAACCAATGCCAATCATTGACCAAAACCACAACTAGAAAAGAGGGGGAGAAATTAGACAAAATAAAATGTTGACTTAAAAGTTAAAAAAAAAAAAAAAAACTGTTTATTCCGACATGAAATTAATGGGTGTGAATAGAAAGGTTTGGTGGGAGGGATGTAAGCATGACACTGGATAATGACTCTGTCCGGTTTGACCGAATCCTAAAGGTTGGGTTGGGTAAGTTTTTCTACAGATCTGTTTAGGATCGGATCAACTTAGTGTCGAGCCACGTTTTGCCCCTGCGAGCTATTTTAATTAGTGATATGAAAATTTTCCATACCAACACATCATATATGTTTGTAAAGTTTAGACACTATAAAGCAAGATAAAAAAAATATAAATGTACTAAAACTAATTTTAACATCAAGTATTTTTTACCTGTTTGTAAAATTTACTAAATTGTTGAAAAAACATATCAAAATGTAATTTTCAAAAAATAAATACGTTAGATTGATTTGAGCTGACCCACTAATATGATCAAGAAAGATGATAGTCTTTTTGTAAATGAAACCACAAACAACTCTTAATAGAGTGCTTCAATGCCAATCATTGACATAAAAGTTATGTACTGATTTATCCGATTGGAAATGTGTGGGTTTTCTTGTATGTTTGACTTTTGGGCTAGAATCGCAAGACTTGGTTGAAGATTGGTTCTGAATATGAATGATTGTATTATTGATTTATTGTACTGTAGCCTGTTGTGGCAGACTGGCACTATATACTTCTCTGTCTATTGCAAGTTGTGATTAGAACATCCACTCAATTCGTTAACATCCATTCATTGAAGGAAACTAGATCTTGAGAAATCATATTAAATATTTGATGATGTATTATGTACATTGCTAAAAAAAAATCGACATTTGTTTACCAACCATATTGAGTAGTATGAGATGATATCGTACATCACACAATATTAATATAGAACTTGTAAAAAATACGATTAATGGTGTCATCCTCTAGGGGTGGCTATACGGTCCGGTCCGGTTAAATTGACCCAAGTTAATCTGGTCTCAGTCCTGTCTTTTCGGGAATTTAAGGACCAAAGATTGGATTGGATGTAGTCCGGTCTTGATGCGGTCCGGTCTCAATTCGGTCCTGATTTTATATTGAGTTTGTGGGGATTTGAGTGGCGTGAGGCCTTAAAGGGTGAGGAGTTGGTTAAGTTTTTGGGTGTTGGACTCTCTTATCCGGTCTTTTTCCAGTTTTCGGTCCAGCCCCAAATTATTTTTTACTTCAAATCTAAATCCGAATATGAGATTGAATTGTTTACTATTCAGTCCGATTTTGCGTTAGAACAAAAAGCCGTGACCAAATAACCACCCCTACCATCCTCCATTGACTCACATTCAACATTTATGCATGCCAAATTTATAGTGGTAAATGAGTGAATACCACAAACTAGTTGGACGATGCATCGTCGTCGTCATCACTAGAGAAAGTCATTGGAGTTTATGGTCATTGAAAACGTGGTGAGCTTGACAATAAATGGGGCAAGGGCCCAACTGACGGAAAAGCAAAAATTTAGCTACATGAAGTTTGAATATAAATGTAATCGGTTTTTCCGTTTACATTTTGATGTTGAGTGCAATTACTAGTCAACCTGCTAATGAGGAGTTCGACGCTCGACTCGGAAAAAAGCACATTTGTAATTCGTCTCGTTAATAAAAAAGTTAAGCACGAGCCCATCCTTGTTCGGGTTATGAGGTTCGCGAGGTAGCTCGATTCAGTGGCTCGTTGAGTTCAACTAATGAGCTGACTCAATAATATAATTAGCGAGCCAATTCAACTAGTGACTTATGAGCGAATCAATACCTATAACTAATGACATGACTTCTTAATAATTCATATGTTTGTTAGATTATATAATCTATAATATATTATGGGTTAAGACTTTGAATATGTCACATTTATGATGTGATAGGAAAATTATAGTATTATAGAATGTTTAGTTACTAAATATTATTAAATAACATAATATGAATTAGTTAAAAACTATAAACTAAATTATATTATACCAACATAGTATCTAAACATGAGATCAATTAGTGATGAAATCAGACTATTTTTTTTTATTGATTACATGTATCATATATGACATGCAAATATTACGATAGTCAAGTTATAAATCATTTTAAAGTTTAAGTTAAGGTTTCAACCATTTAGACTGAGTCGAATGTTATCGAAATGGATTGTTCGAAACCCTTTTACTGCTTCTTCATCTTCGACACTTATGTTATAAATCATTTTAAAGTTTAAGTTAAGGTTTAACTTTAACTTAAACTTTCTTTCTTCGCTTGCTCAATGATAGGTTAGCTTTACACTCTTTTTTTTTTCTTTTCTTCTTCTTCTTCTTCTTCTTCTTCTTCTTCTTCTTCTTCATAATAACCAGGTTAGCTTTACTCGATGTTGGAACTTTGAAGAACTTCAAGAGGTTGAACTTTGATGGTGATGAAAATTGTAGTGCTGGACTTTTAATTGTATAAAAAAACAAGTGGGGAGGAGCGCACAACTTTATAGCGCGGGCCAGAGAGGGGCTGATTGTCGGCCCGACAGATAAAGTAAATGATGATTGCTTCATTGGGCCCAAGTTGAGAGCAGGCCCACTCTATTCTGGCAATAAGTCAAATTTCTTCACCTATGGCTATTCCTACGAATGAAGTGACACGTCCCATTCACCAAGTATCATTAGCAGACATAATTGAGTAGAGGAGACATAATTTTAGTTAACATTATTAGATTTGATATCAAACAATTTCAATACGGACCTTATATAATACACAATTAATGGTACTACTCTCACAATGACTTCTCCCATTCAACATTTATGAAGGCCAAAGTTATGGGGCGAATGAGCGAAAACCACAACCTTGAGCGATCCATCATCGTGATTATTGGAGAAGGTGGTTGGAATTTATGGTCGTGATGAGTTTGACAATAAATGCGACAACCAACAAATTTCTTATCTGAAAATTGATTGAAAAGCAAAACTTCGACACATGAAATTTGAATAAATGCAATCGAATTTTATCACGACATTTCGATGCGAGTGCAATGAAAATAGTTCATTCACTTCAAATATTTTAGAAAGTAGGAAATATTTTGAAAATCTCTCTAATGTATCACGTCCAAAGGTGGGTATCGATCGGTTCACTCCTGATCTTGTCAACCCGCTGGTTGACCCGGACCCGGTCGAGCTAGTGGGTCAAGGGTTAATGGGTCAACCGTTTAGCCCGAAAATATAGAAAGAGTCATTATATTGTACTTATCCTCATAAATTATATCAAATCCTATCCAACATATGAGTTATAACATATAATATTACACCAAAATAACATATCGTACTTAGATCCAACATATAGTGAAAATTCATACACACTTATATAACATAAATATTCAAATGTTCAACTTAGTATTCCAAAGATTGAGTTAGGCGAAAAGAAAAATTGGAAAATAGGCGCATTTCGCAAACTAAAGAAAAAAATGATACAATTTGACCTCCAACCTGGTACCTTATAGCGGTCGGCCCGGCGGGTGCGTGCGGCCCGTTTTTCTCACCGGGTCAGGGTCAAATTGGGTTGACCCATGGGTCAACCCGTGGGTTGACAACCTTGCTCCAAAACTATATCAAATTGAGATAGGACAAGACAAAGAACAAAGAAAAAGCGAGGACCATAACCGAATCAAAACGCACGGTTGGTTTATTTAGTTCGATTTGGTCTTGTCCTAATTCAATTTCGATATTTTTTTTTCATACTTAAAATAATTCATAAGATCAAAAATCGAATCGAAATAATCTAATTCGATTCATCCCAAATATCAATTCGGCACAATTCTGTGTGTCAAGTGCAAACCGATATGTTGGCCACTCCTAATCACGTGTGTATTTTTCACCTGTAGAAATGATTACAATCCAACAATAATTTCCCAAATACATCTTACACAATAAAATATAAACAAGATTCTCTCACTTTCCATTTGTGACTTACCATAAGAAAAAAAAATACATTAATCTATATTTATCTATCTATCTATCTATACTAAATATTATGGCAATTCAAAAGTAACATCTTGCCACATAAGCACTTGGAGAAATAACAAGTTGCCTAGGTGGACATTTTTTTTACTAACAAAAAATTTATTATTGATCTATTTATTAAGCTATCTCTCTCTTCTTTTATGCTCACTTTTACTCAACATTAATAATAAGTTACATTGAATTGTAAATAAAAAACAAGCATAAATAATAATAATTTTTGTCAATTAAACAAAATATAAAGATGAAAACAAAGAATGACATATATCGGGTTTGTTTAAACAAAAAATATATGATTAACTCTTATCAAGTAAATTATCTACTCATTTTAATCAAAACTTAATAATAAGTTACATTTTGATGAAAATTTAAATAAGTACACACATAAATAATAATATATTTGTCTATAAAATAAATTGTAATGATACAAAGAAACAAATTAAGCATTTAACAATCAATCAAATTTGAGAAATGAAATATATGAATTTATATATTAAACCTTCTCTTCTTTATAATACATATGTCTACCAATTTAAATAATTGTTATATAAATAATTATTTCATATAATAAAATAATTGTCATAATATAACTTGATCGAGCAATAATAATAATAATTTCTTTAAAAACATTTTTATTCATCCTGATGAAATGAAAACATATATTTATGTTCTACCTGAAATTTCTCAAATGAAAAAAGTAATCACATGTGCAATATTTTAGAATTTGGTTTAAGTTCACATTAAAATATTTGATTTAGATGATTTTGGTTGCGCAAGCTCAATTGAGGTCATAAATAGTATGCTAATAAATTTTCTTTTCAGATTTAGAGTTATTGCCTAGGATTATACATCAAAGTTTTCAAAATGATTTAAGTATAAGAGTTGACGAACTTTGACTTCATAACTTAAGACGAGACACAATATACCTTAAAACATGACACGTGTGAATGTTAACTGAATCTTTGTTGAGAATATACGATAAATGTCACATTTCATCAATCACTAACCTAGGCATTGATCAAATAAGGATTGGAAAATTTTTATTAATAGTTGAATGTCTTTTAGACAAATCAAAATTTGAGTATTGAGACAATAAATAAATATCAGTGTGTTAGTTGAGATATCTAAATGAAAAATATAGTTACAAGAATCTAAATCAAGGTATTGGGTTAAAATAAAGAATCTCTAATAAGAATGAGCTTAATAAGGCAATTGTAATAAGTCATTTGGTTATATGGTGCGAGTCTATGACTCCATGCCAACTTTTAGCAATAATAAAAACTTTTCAATATAAAAGTATCAAATAGAAATTTTTATCTATTTTTCTTTTGTAACAGTAAGGAATTTATATTTACAATAAATTTGTCTACAATAAATCTGAGTATTCAAATGTATGTGAAATGTCATTGTATTAATTCTTAAAGTTTATAAAAAAAATTCAAAAAATTATAAACCATCATTACTTTATATTATAGGAATTTAAAACTAAATTAGTGTCACATCAACGAATGGCTAGCTCTCACCCTTGCACAGTGGACAAGTTCTAATTCTTGCTTATATACTTTTTTTGTTTACTCTTTAAATTATCATCATTATAAATAAAACATAAATTAAGTTAATAACATGGAATGAAAAATTAAGTTATCATCATACAAATTCTCTCTATAAAAATAAAGCGCAATATTGAGAATAATAAAATGAAAAAATTGGATCAAGCCCCATAAAAACAGACAAACGTCTCTTCTTATTTGCTCAAAATGAGATTTCTAGCATTTCTTTTCTCTACTTTTTTCAAAGAGATACAGGAAAGGAATAGTAAGGGATATTGAGTTTTTATTCTTTGTAAGAGAATACGAGGGTGGAGTTACATAAGACAATGATTAGATGGGAAACAATTGAGCAACTGTAACATATATTTGACTATTGACTACAAAAGTTCATCCTATCATTGCAAAGACGAATTGAATGAAGTCGTTGATTGCTCATTGCTCCCTCTTTACCATTGATCTTTTTCCTAGAAATATGTAGTTAATTGTGGTTGACTAGCCATATTAAACTCTTATTTCCATTTGTTTCTTAATTTCTTCCAGATTACAATGGTTGGATCGTAAATTTTCCTGCTCAAATCAATGAATGTATTTCTCTTTGTTTTTCAGGTAGTTGTTTATGGTTCTCTATGTTGTATACATTTATGTAACACATGTAATAGACCATTGTAATGGTTTATTGCTTGGACTTAGAGTATCTCTCCTTTGGTTGAATAATTGATAATTTTACTTGCCTATTGCATCCCAATTTTGTGGATGATAAAATGGAAAGCAGAGTTATTAGAGTTGTTTATTATGTTCATGAGTGACATGCTACTAGCTATATGATTATGATCTGGTCAGTAAGTAAAACATAGCAGAGGGGGTTATAAGTAGAAGGGAACACGTGTGAGGTTTTATAAAGGTGCGAAGAAGAAAGAAAATGGTGGTGGTAGTCTCTAAGTTGTCTATGTCAACGTTCTTTCAATTTCTACACGTTTGCAATGACATTTGTTTGTTTCCTTAGCGTGAATTTTTGCCTAATTGAATCCCTAACTAAAACTTGATTTTGGCCTGATTGTTTTCTTGACAACAGCTATTCGGATTGATGCATCAACCGTGTTCATGACTGAAGATTTTACAAGATACAATGAGTTGAGGTTTATTGAAGTATGCAGTTTTTACAATTCGTCTATGTTGTTATTAGGTAAAAAAAATACACCATTGTTTTTTTTGAAGGGGGTATGTAGCTCTCTACAAATATAAACTGTGTTTATATGCAATTTAGTTTGCTGAAAAATATTGTTTTAATAAATTAGTGACAACTAATAGTTCTATATTTGGTTGGTTTTGCTAGAACATTTTAAAGATAAATTAAATGAATAAGCAGAAGATTGATGATGTGGATGCTAATGCGTTTTCTCATTCTTCTAAAATTGCACAATTAATTGATAGTGCACGATGTTCGTGAGATTTAGAGCGCGATATTATGTATTATCATACCAACATACGAGAAGGGAGAAGAAATGAAAAGCTCTTTGCTTATTTTTTTTATTAATTGAAACATATTTGCTTACTTCATTTTTAAAACTTCTTTGTCACTATTGTGTGCTAAAATATTGATAATCTCTTATGTTTATATCCTAAATTGTGGGTTCGACACCAACTTATAAATAAATAATAAAAGTCTACTGAGAGCTCATTTAATAAAATCAAATTTTCATAAATAAACAAAAGATATAAAAGTGTGTAACAATACCTAGAATCAAGTAAGTGAATTAACAATTCAATGTATAATAGTTTAACATACATAAATCATAAAAAACAATAGAACAAAAAATAAAATAACAATACGAATGCACCGCCCAACGAGCGGGTAAAAAGCTAGTTTTAAAGTAAACAAATTTTTCAACCTCGATTTGCTTGCCTCTTTGTCTTTCCCTCACTTGCTCACTCGCTCTATTTCATGGAAATGCTCCCGTGGAATAACCTTGACGTACAAAACAAACGCCACCGAAGCAACCCCCGGCCCAACCCAAAACACCCAATGCCCATCCCATAAATGCCCACCTCTCACAACCGCCGGGCCCAAACACCTCGCCGGATTAAACCCAGCCCCGCCGTACCCTCTCGCCGCCGTCACCGTCGTCGAAGCAAAAACCAGCACCCCCAAAACAATCCCAATAATCACACACACCGTCACCCGGCCCAAAGCCCTAACCTGCCGCCCGTCAAAAGCCATCCAAACCGAAGCAAACAAGAAAACAAACCCACAAATGATCTCCAGCCATAGGGCCTGGCCCGTCCCAAGCCCAGTGATAATCGGCCCATTGGGCCCAGGCGCGACGACAGTGACTGTGCACCCACCCAGCGAGAATTTGCTCTCGATCGCGCTGCTGACCACGGCCTTGAGGGCCAGAGCGCCCAGAATGGCCCCCAGGCATTGGGCCAGAATGTAGATCAGGGCCTTGGAGAGCGAGACCAGGCCCAATAGGAAGGCGCAGAAGGTGACGAGCGGGTTGACGTGGCCGCCGGAGATCGGGAACGTGGCGATGACTAGGATCGGGACGATGACGGCGATGAGGCAGGCGAGGACGAGGTTCGGCATGGTGGCTTGTGATTCAAGTGATGAGATCACGATGACGTCGATGCAGAAGACAAACGCCGCCGTTCCGATGAGCTCTGCCACCGCCGCCCTCCAAATCTAAATCAGTTTAAAAAAAAAAATGTTTGGTTATAGACGGAAGGAACAACGTGTTATGTGATCACTAAAAAAGAGATTATAGCACGTAGCTCATATAGTTATTTTTAACGAATACGTGCATTCTGTTATACCGTCTATCGAAACCATAATTTCGTACATTTTGCGAGAAGAGATCTTGCAGCCCAAGAAAGGAATGGAGTGACATGGCTTGATCAAGCTGCTTCATCTCCTCTTTCTCTGATTTCAGCAGCGGCCTGCAAATTACACGGCGGAGAGAACTCGTTTTAGATTGATTCCAGAGAGAGAAGAAGGCAAAAATGGGAAAAAAGGCAAGTTAAAGTGAAGTAAAAGGAGACTTGCATTGGTGTGGAGGAAAATGGCAGGACTCCATTGTTGTTGTTGCAGCAGCACTGGCTTTCTTCATCGATACTACCAGCCATGTTTCTGCAACTATTTTTTGGCTTTCTGCACTCGTCTGGGTTTGGTCTTTTAGGAGATGAGCTTCCATTTACTGTTGGTGCTTTAGCTTATATAGACAAGACATTATTAATGGCGACGAGCTCCTGGAAACGAGGAGGGAAATGGGAAATGGGTGTTTTTTTTAATTATGTATTGTGGAATTAAATGTGAGATATGATTAGCTAACAATGGATTTGTTTTGTAGGTTAGTTTAAAAGATCTTTTGCAGCCACATGATCCCCATGTCATTGATTTGATTCCATTGTGTGAACTACCTAGGCACCACATTCCACACCAGCTTACATCTAAGTAATCTTTTGATTGTGATTCTTTGTCTCATGGAGAATCGTATATACAAGTTATTCATTCTGCAGAGTCTATCTTATCTTATTGATTTTTTTGTATGTACGATGTATTTGGAATCTCCGAATCCGAATTAGTATTAAGTATTAAACAAATATACCATTTCAAAAATTCCGTCTTCAACCCGAATTTTCTTTTCACTTCTTTCAATGAATGTAGAGTTGATAAGTTTTGATGAATTACAAGAATACAATTGAAACGTAAAATTAGTTCAAAAATTCTGGTATGCGATTGTGAACTACTTGTTGGATAATCTCAATCATGTTGAAGCTTAATATTTTTATTTCCTTAACCTTCGAACAATTTCGAGCCGTATGGTGGATATTTTTCTACATGTATAGAGACATGCACGTCTACAAATGCGCATAATTTAAGGTTGTTGTTTTAGGCTTAATTTATGAGTTTCTCCCCATGTGAATGTGATATACTAATTGAAAAGTATCAGTTCCAGTCAACTCTGCTGGTACAAGAATTTAAGATATGTGATTCTTCCATCTGTTTTTTTTTAAATTATCCCATGTTTTAAGCAAACAATTCTTACAAATATCCAGAATGGTAGGGACACATTCATTGACATTCATCAAACATTATTTTGTTTCTTTAAATTCAGGTGCGTCTTCTAGGTTTATTGAGTCCAATATTATCTCCCACGAATTCTCTTCAATTACAATTTACACGTAACAGCTAAAATCGATCAAAATTTAACGTTGTCGCTTAGTCAATGTATAATTTCAATTGTTAATAGTAAAAGTAACATATTAATTTTTATAGTGAGGCACTCCATCACTTCTACAAGCCTTGTCATCATCATCTTCAAATTTAAACACTTGTATGACACCAAGAACAATGAGATTATGCTAAAACCTTATTCATAATCATAGTAGATTGTGCCCTCTAATGACAAGTCATTGTTGTTGTTGATCGTCTTCAAGCTTCTCTCTACCCATAAAGATTTTCCCTGGGAATGATCCTCGTGTAAATAGAAAAGCCCACACACGCAATACCCGGCCCAGCCCAAAATATCCAGTGCCCATGCCACAAATGGCCTCCCCTCACAACAGCCGGGCCCAAACACCTCGCCGGGTTCATCCCAACCCCAGCGTACCCTTTCGCCCCCGTCACCGTCGTCGAAATGAAAACAATCAAGCCCACCACAAGCCCAATTATCGAAAACACCACGACCCGGCCCAACGCCCTGGCCTGCCGCCCGTCGAACGCCATCCATATCGACGCGTACAGAAATATAAACGTACATATAATCTCCAGCCACAGGGCCTGACTCGTCTCAAGCCCAACCACAACGGGCCCGTTTGGGCCCGGAGCGACCACGTTGAGCGTGCATCCGCCGAGCGAAAACGTGTCCTCGATTGCGCCGCTCACCACGGCCTTCAGGGCCAGGGCCCCCAGCACCGCGCCGGCGCATTGGGCCGCGATGTAGATGGCGGCCCGCGAGACGGACACCAGGCCCGTGAACATGGCGGCGACGGTGATCACCGGGTTGAGGTGGCCGCCGGAGATCGGGAACGTGGCGAGGAGGAGGATCGTGACGATGCCGCCGATGACGACCGACATTACCAGGTTGGGCGTTTCGGTCTTGGTCTCGTAGGAGGAAATGACGATCGTGTCCATCGCGAAGACCAGCACCGCCGTGCCGACGAGCTCCGCCACCGAGGCTCGCCATACCTGTACATTGCAGGCAGGAGTAAACAAAAGTTGAACAATATTATAGACATACCCACTGATTTCTAGGAGTGGGAATATGGTTGCGATTTCGCGGTTAAATCGCTAATTATATCGAAATCGGACGAATAAGGGATAATCGATTACCTAACCACAATTAATAATTTAGATAGGACTTCAGAACATGCAATACTCTCTTTATAGTTTTTAAGTAAAATTATTTAAGGTTGTGAGTCAATAACATAAAATCCAATATCGATGAGTATTTGAGTATCTAAACCTACCATAATGCGCACAAGAAGCAAATTCGACGTGACTAACACAATATATAAGCAAGTCGTTGCAGTTAACTGCTAACTATTAACCACTAAATATTTTCGGTACAGTTACGATTAATGGTTATGTTTTGTTTCAGTTGTGATTAACTGTAAATTCAGGTGTGATTAACCGCAATCGCACCGTTTCCCAAACCCCGCCGATTTCTAACCTTTAGAGAAACAAGTTCGTCAAAGGACAACACTCCCGCCAACCCAGACGATTTGGGTTTTGTCCTGCCATGGAGTCCACCTTCCTCCTGCCTGCAACAAGACAAACTCTGGTAAATTACTGATCAACCAACAGCAAGAACACTGTATATAATTAACACCATGAAAATGAAGTGAGAGAGGATTAATTAAGAGCCTTGCTTTGGGGTAGAGGTAATGGGCTGGACTCTGTTCCCGCCATAGCCATTCTCTTCATCATCATCACAAACAATCCCATTTCCTGCCATTCTGCCTTTCCCCTGTTTCCTTACTTTACTTCTCCTCTTTCCCATTAAGTGACTGATTATATAGAGGAGAGTCAATTCTGGCTGTTGAGAAGATGATGAATGGAAATCTTGCTTCAGAGCAGAAAACAGGGCTAGCCCATGTCATAACTTTCGGCAGTATCTCCTTCCAACTACCCAATTTATCAGTGTCTTGGAACCCACATTATCGGCTAGCTTTACCTTCCGGCCGCACACCGCCATTTATTAGCACTCTGGCTTGTTGTTCTTCGTGACCACTCTTTTATCCTTTTCCCCTTTACTGCATGTCTCTGTTTTCTAGATGTTAACTTCACACATCAGTTAGTTCTTCACAATGCATATTCGGCTGCATCGTCGTTTCGTCTGTGGGGGTGAAAATGGTGAGGGTGGCAAATGATACTGTCTGGTTGATAGCTAGAATTGGATGGTGGAGATGATACGGTATCAGAAGAGATTTGGGGGGGATTTGATTTTGTTTTTGTAATTTTGTTCGGGAATGTTATAGTGGGTTGTTAGAGTCTAGGAGACTTCCGATTGTGATACTACGTTAATGCGCGTGTTGACGATGTAAGATCATTTGCGGAGGTCTTTAATCGTGGGATCGGTATAGGGACAGCGGCGGATCTAGGGGGCCGCCCCCGGGCCGCGGCCCAGCCCTCCCTCGATCCAGAGCTAGTATAGCACGTGTAAATTTTCGATTTTTGGTGTTCGTTTAGGTGTTCGTTCCAGTGTTTGTCGTGTTACGGCCCAGTCTTCTCTGCTTTTTTTTTAATGTGGCCTAGTGCTCTACCCAATCCTGGATCCGCCGCTGTATAGAGATTTTAGTTTTTACTCGAATAGTAAAATCGGTATAGGGATTTTAGTTCTGAATATTGTAACTAACACATTTTGTTGGAGTTGTAAGATGTGAAACGAGTAATTTTTTAAACGAAGTTGATCAAAAAAAGGTCTTCGGAATCAAAACATGGTTCGGAACAATGTCCGAACCGCCAATTCTTCCCCCCCTGAAAAACGAAACAATTTGACGGGACCGGTTATTGTAACAACACCCATTGTGTTGTTATTGTAACAACACTAGTCCCCAACCAATAGGAAGCTAGGATTGTGATGACTTTTTATTAAATGAGTTGACCTAGTGTAAAATCAAATCAGGGGTATAATTGTCATTATGAAAAATATATTTAAATAAAAAAATAAAAAAATAAAAAAAATATTTTTTTATTTTCTGTCCAAAAATTTGGTCGTCGGAATTCTGCCACCGGTCGCCGGAAAATGGGCGCCGGTCACCGAATATGCTTTTTGTCGCCGGAATATGCTATTTTGTGGCCGGAATATGCTTACCGGCGTCGGAATATGCTTACCGGGGCCGGAATATGCCTATCGGCGTCGGAATCTGCTCACTGACGGTCACCGGAGTTCGGTCAACGGTCTTCGTTGACCGGTCAACGGTCAACGACCACCGGATGTTATGGTCTGCATTGTGAGATTTATGGTTTGGTTTCTCATATTTTTTTATGCCTTTTATGGTTTGTTTTATTGTGTTTGTGGTTTGCATTGAGAAGTTTCTGGTTTGCTTTAAAAAACATTGTGGTTTGCATTGTGAGGTTTCTGGTTTGTTTTAATATATTTGTGGTTTGCATTAGGACGTTTATGGTTTGCTTTTTGTGGTTTGATTTACTGTGTTTGTGGTTTGCATTATGAGATTTCTGGTGTGCTTTCGCAAATGTTGTGGTTTGCTTTGTGAGGTTTGTGGTTTGTTTTAGGAGATTTGTGGTATGCATTAGGAGGTTTCTGGTTTGCATTACGAAGTTTCTGGTGTGCTTTCGAAACTTTTGTGGTTTGGTTTGCGAGGTTTCTGGTTTGTTTTGATATATTTGTGGTGTACATTATGACGTTTTTGGTTTGTTTTATCGTGTTTGTGGTTTGTATTAGGGGGTTTCTGGTGTGCTTTAGAAATATTTCTGGTTTGTTTTACCGTATTTCTGGTATGTTTTAGCGAATTTGTGATTTGCATTAGGAGGTTTCCAGTATATTTTTGTGGATTGTTTTTATTGCATTTGTGGTTTGCACTAGGAGATTTTCGGCGTCTACAAACAACCATTTTTTTTAATTGCTTACTTACTCTGTCAATGCTTCCTCCCAATCCACTGATCATAACCATTTAAGATAAGCTTCCCATATATGTTCTGCACACAACAAACCTCTAAAAGATTAACAAACATGGTCGACATTTCCTCTGCCCCTCTTCTAGCCCTTCTCCTTCTTCTACTCTCACAGACCCAAATCCTACCGGCGACCAGCGACGGCGGCAACAAAACCGATATACTGTCACTCCTCCAACTCAAATCCACACTCATAGACCCACTTGGAGCTCTGAGCTCATGGAACCAAACCCTCCATTTCTGCCAATGGCAGGGAGTAACCTGCAACAACGAAACCGAACAGAGGGTGACCCAAATCGACCTCAAGCTAAACCAGCTCAGCGGCTCCATCTCCCCACACATCGGCAACTTGTCCTTCCTAACCCACATCATCCTCAACAACAACACCATCTCCGGCGAAATCCCGCCGGAAATCGGCCGCCTCACCAGCCTCCAGCAGCTCGTGCTAGTCCAAAACTCAATCTCCGGCACCATCCCGCCGAACCTCTCCGCCTGCTCCAATCTCACCATGTTGCGAGTCGGCAACAACGGCTTGTCCGGCGAGATCCCGACACAGCTCTGCAATCTCATGAACCTCCAGCTGCTCCAAGTGGCAATTAGTGGCACTCGCCCTTTCCGTCATCATCACCGCAACATTGTCGACGCCTCGCCGATCATCGTCATTGCAGGAGAAAGACCACACAACTAGCGCCGACTTCACCTTCTTTGTATCCTATACTCTTATTGTGGATTCCACAGTCTCTGTTCTCGTCGTCTGTTCCAACCATTTTCGCCAATTCAATCTCTATTCTCATCGTTGGCTCAATCGTCGACGATTATTGGTGCTATTGGAGAGATTGTGGTCGTTGGGAATCTGGCGGAGTGGAGAGAAGCAATCCCGGCGTGGAGGAGAAGTTGTCGACGGGAATAGATCAGGATCTGGTTGGGGAGGAGGAGATCGATTACTCCCTCTCGCTCGCCGCCTGCCTTCCTCGCCGCCTCGCACCTCGACGTCGTCGTCACCACCGCAAATCCTTTCTACACCCCGGTTGAAATCGCCAAGCAGCTCGCCGCCTCGGAAGCTAAGCTCGTGATCACGATTCCAATTTCACTGAAAAGATTAAATCGGAAGCGAAAATCGTCACGATTGACGATGATGCTCTGTTTTTCAAATTCGCAGATCTGGGGAAGAGCAGCGGAGTCGCTGGACGAGGAGAACCGGAGAGAAAAGAGTCGCAGTCCAGTCTCGATTTCCTCGACGACAGAGCCGATTTTATGTGGTATCCAGCGATTCCACATGCAACCACACCTTCGTCGATATCGCTCTTCTAGCTCTGATCCTTGCTCGCCTCGGCTACAACAGGCTAGCCATGGCGATTCTGATCCCTTCTCCAACTTCACCGACACATATTGATAGCGATTGTCGGCGAGGGATTGTGGCCGTTGCTGTTGTTGCTGGTGGTCGCGAAGCCGTCGACGGAGAAAGAATGGCGGAGGTGGTCGCGAAGTCGTCGACGGAGAAAGAATGGTGGAGGGTCCAGAATAGGGGAGGCGGAATCGGAGGATAGGGTAAAGCGGAGAAGGCGAAACGGATATATTTATTGAATTTTATTTTATTAGCGATTTTGTGTAATTACCTCTCTATCCTTGTTGTTACTATAACAACACTAAGAGTGTTGTTATTCTATCTGGGGCCCAATTTGACTGTATTCCAAACTTCTATGGCAATTATGTTAAACATTTTAAAGTTCAGTGACTAATTGGTAAACAGCCTTATGTTTCCTCGCCATATTTTTTGGGAGTTGCTAAAGGTCGCCCTAAATAAGTTTAAAGTTACAATTATAACCCCCTATCTTCTTTACCTTCCCTTTATCAAACAAACACCACTTGGACAAAAAAAACACTATCTAATGAGAGAAAAATCCATCATCGTCATTTTGAAGCCGATATCGTCGATAGGACGTCTGAATCATGAGTAGCGACTCCGACGAGGTAAATACATTAACTGAAAAACGAAAAAAAAAAGGGAACCGCGGTCAAACTGCGGTTGGACCATGGCTGGACCGCAAATGACCTGCGGTTGGACCATGGCTGGACCGCAAATCACCTGCGGTTCAGCCATGGTCCAACCGCAGGTCATTTGCGGTCCAGCCATGGTCCAACCGCAGTTTGACCGCGGTCAGCCGACGGTTCAACCGCGCGTTGACCGCGGTTGACCGTCGGTCTACAGGTTCTTACCTTCTTCTTCTCCGGCGGCGGCGAGCGCGCGACTTCTTCTTCTCCGGCGGGCAAGGAGACTTCTTCTTCTCCGGCGGCGAGCGCGCGACAGGTAAAGGGTCGTCTGCGCGTCGGTGGACCAGGAGGCAGAGCAGGTCGCCGACGACGGGAGCGACACGGCGGCAACGACGGGAGCAGGAGGCCGGCGACAGGAACAGTAGAGGGGGAGGGGTTCGCCGGCGGCGACTCGAAGAGGGTGGAAGGTTTGTGGATTCGTCTGCTGCCGAGGGAAAGGTAAAGGGTTGTTTGGTTGTCCTATTTTTTCAATTTTCATTAAGGGTATATAGGTAATATGACATTTAAGTTAGGGCGACGTTTAGCAATTCTTAGGGCGACATTTAACGATTCAGTATTTTTTTCACAACTTCCAGAACTGAGCGGGGTGGCGGGGAAGAAAGAAACAGCAGAGAACCTGCTCATTTTCTTTCTGCCATTGAAGAGTCTGCCAACTTAGCCTTGCCGGCTTAAGTGCCATCTTTCACGCCGGTGTTGCTGTTTATCAAAGTCTGCCAGATTCCTACAGGTTCTTACCGAGTAATCTTGATTCTGCCGATTTTCTGCTAGGGTTTCCCATTTATACAAACATCAATCCTCTGGAAAGCAAGCTGCTCGAAAAGATCAGTCGACCCTTGATAGCATCAACGTTAGCTTCTAAGTTTCCTGATTCCGTATGAGTTGTTTGCAATTGTACCCCGGGATGAAATTTTCCGGTGTAGCCCATGGGCTGGCGTCTTAGTTTTGGAGATCGTCACATCGGTTGGTGTTCTATTTGGTTGGATTTAATTCACAGATGTACTGGATGTCTGGATTGTATATGTCAATCATAGTTTGAACATAATATGCTTGGCTCAAAGCTTCCTTGAGTGTCGTTATGTTGAAATGGCAGCTGACCAGTGAAGATGATCCGACCAACATTTGGGCGTTTATGGGGTTGGATAAAAGTATGTCCTTGTTTAGCCAAGTGAAGGAAGTAGCTAAAACTGCTGCTGAGTTCTTTGATTGGTATGGTACTCTAGCGGATTGTTACGCTGGTGAAGAAGGTTTGGCCTCGAACCAGATCGTTTACGTTATGTATTTCGCGTGAGGGTAAACAGAAGCTGCAAAATGCAGCTTGTTGTTCCTGCTGACAAGGAGTTTCTCATGGTGCCATTCCCATTTATGCTGAAGTCCTCCCAAGTTTGATGCGCCGATTTGGAATTAACGCCGATTGAGTCAAGCCCTGCTGATGATTCATCCTACCTAACGATCAGTTCGATCGTGAACAAGATGCTCAAGACTAGTGAATGTTCGCGAGATGCATTGGAGCTGTCCGTTGAACCCAATGAATCTACAGCCATCGGCAAGCATTTAACTGAAACAGGGATGGAAATGTGAAACCTTTTCAGCTTATGCTTGACAGGTACGAATTAATCTCATCTACCAACAGTTAAAAACTTTGTAGCGGATTATCTAGCCGCGTAATAGATCACTTGTCAGCATTAATGTGGTTGGAACATTCTTCAAATGCTATATATCTGTTTGTGAGAACCAAATATTAGTATTGGATAATCGTCAATTACAGAGAAGGGTAAGAAAGCAAATAGGAAAGATCGCCGTCTTTGATCCCAAACAGACAAACAGGAGAAACGCCTCACAAGTGTTTGCTGTTCTTCCACCACAATAACCAAAACAATTGCATCCAATAACAGAGTTTCTGGCCCCTGACTAGGAGTTTGGACTTTTGCAAACTGCAACTTACACGTTTTGATCCTTTCAATGACTATAAGCTTAGAACTAAACCCACATCAATAATATCCTTACTGATTCCAATCCCATTGGGAACTCTACTCTACCTTAGAGAAAACAGAGGGAGAGAGAGAGAAAGAGGAGAGAATTGTGTTCTCTTTCCCCCCCTCTTTCCTCTGTTTTCCAAAATCCTCCTCATTTTCTCCAGAGGAATATGAAACCGTTGCTGGTTTCTCTAATGATACTAATGGCTTTCTGCACTCTATCAGGCATTAAACCCGCTTCCATCTCTATCCCCTGTCTCTCTCCCACCCTCTCCATGCACACTTTTATGACGAAATCTCTGTTGTTTCTTGCAGATTGCTTTGACCCTCTGGATCCCAACGGCAACATCACAGTCACCTTCGACGTCCTCGATTACCCGGAAAACGGAGGCTATGTGGCGAGAGTGACGATCAGGAACTTCTATCAGTACCGCCACGTGGAGAAGCCAGGGTGGCAGATTGGTTGGGGATGGGCGAAAGGAGAGATCATACTGAAAATGTCAGGCGCATACGCTACCGATTCAGGGGACTGCAAGAACTTCGCTTCTCTGAAGCCGCACTGCTGCAAGCAGAACCCAATCATGGCCGACCTATGGCCGGCCGCAGCCTCAGACGACGGAGGAAGAACCGTTGAGGGGTGCTGCCGCGGCGGCGTGATGTCGGCCTGGGCTATTGATCCTTCGTTGTCATTCTCAGCATTTGAGATGACAGTTGGGAATCTCCCAGCCAATACTAGTTATCCACCTGCCAATCTCACTCTGTTTGCTCCAGGGCTTGGCTACACCTGTGGCCCGGTTCAGGATTCGGAATCCACCGTGTTTCTCGACTACGGCGGGAGAAGAAAGATCAGAGCTTTCAGTAAGATTTCCGAATCAAAGATTCAATTTTTATTTCTTCTTTTCACCTCTGTTTTACAGAAACCCTGAAATGCTCTGTTTCTTTCCTTTTTTCAGGGACGATGAAATCAGTGTGCACTTACTCGAGCTTCCTAGCGAACAGAGCGCCCGTATGCTGCGTCTCGCTGTCAACATTCTACAGTCCGCAGATCACGGATTGCCCGAAATGCAGCTGCGGATGCAGGGACTCTGCCTCCGATGGAGTTTCTTGTTCAAGGTAAAAAAAAATGCAGTAAGTGTAAACTTCCCCTGTTTTCAGAAACCATGATCAAGAGAGATAGCTCAGCCTAACACCCTTCTGTACTTTCACCAGCCAGAGCTCTTCTTCTTCGTTGGGCGGTAATGGCGTGGACGACAACAAGTTGCAGTGTACGGATCACATGTGCCCTGTTCGAATTCACTGGCACGTGAAGAACAATTACATGCGGTTCTGGAGAGTGAAGCTCACAATCTCTAACTACAACCTCCGGAAGAATTACTCCGACTGGAATTTGGTAGTCCAGCACCCCGGTTTTTCGAAGAAGTCGATCGCTTACAGCTTCAACGCCACCACCCTCCCGACCGTCGGAATCGAAAGTAATGCTCCAAATCAAATTGCTTTATTCCCTAATTTACATTTCTGAAAGTTAATTTTGTGGGAGTGGGCAGATGAGGTTGCTCTGTTTTGGGGTTTGCCGTACTACAACAGCGAGCTAACGGAAGCTGCAGCCGGCGGCGGCGGCGGCGGCGGCGGATTTGGGTCGGTGACGACGGACATCATCTTGGAGAAGGATTTGGATGAGTTCACGTTGATGAATGGATGGGCGCTGCCGAGGAGGGTTTACTTCGGCGGCGAGGAATGTCAAATGCCGTTCCCTGATGCATTCCCAATGCTGCCAAACGGTGGATTCAGAATCCGATCCTCTCCCCGCCATCGACGCCGTTATCTCTTCTTTCTCATCTTCTTGGTGGTGATTTGGTTAGAACTAAGACTATAGCCAGAGACTCCAAGATTGATCAAATAAAACCGCCGGCGGTGTCTTTCTTTTCGTTTCTCTTTAGTGACGATAGAGAAAATTAGATTAAACGGTGTGACATCCATATATATATTTTTTTTGTTTCATAAGAGATTTGAGGGAGGGAGTGATGTGCCACATTCTGTACATTGATTTTAATTTGCATTTAGATGTATACACAATATGAATGAAATTTTGGAAATGTCATGATTTGTCCATTGGTTCTTCCGTAATGGATTTGGTTAATATAGTAGTTGAGAATGTATCGACCTTCTTCTGCCTAACTACTACGATTTAATTTTTTTTGAAGTATATAATCTGGTCTCCGCTTACTTAGAGATCTAGTTTCGCTACCAATTTTTCATTCGAAAGTTGAGGTACATGTTGTTCAAGAGCAATGCATTCAAAATCACGCTTTGACACTTAAAAGTTCATACTTTTACACTGCTAGAAGATCAGAATGCTTCTACGTAGAATCGAGCGTTTAACTTACAACTGTAGTCAAAATATATACTTTAAAGCTTACTTTTTTTACGCATTAGCTCACCAAAATGCTTCTACCCGGAATCACGATTTGACGGGAAGAATTATAACTTGTCGGCTATTAGCTCCCTCCTCCAACACTTGGAATTGTCCCAAAGAAATTGCCGTAATCTTTAAATCTAGGTGGTCGAAAACCCTATGTAGAAGGCTACAAAAGAATCGGTGTCAGTTTGTTTTCTGTTGCCGACTAATGGGAGACAAATCGTGACTCGGTGTTTGGTTGGCAGAAGTAGAACAGAGACAAAACGCTGATAGAACAGAGCAAAGAGTTTTAACTCATGAAAGCAGAGTCATTATACAATTCATGGAGCATCATTGGATATGGAACAAAGAAGGGTGGCGTGGCCCGGCCGAACACTGATAGAAAAAACTCTGCAATTTTGATAAAACGTTCAAAGATGGACACTCTGTTTTCCCTCAGAGCTGCCAGCTGCTCTGTTTTTTGTTTTGGTGTTTAGCCGTTGGAGCTTATGGAATGTACATTTGTCTTTCTTACTTATGGAATGGAGAGCCGGTTGCCGAAGGAGAAGATCGTGGTGGTGGGAATGAGATTGATCTGATAATTAAACGCGCCATTTGATCATTGACATCGTCCCCTTCACAGAAATGAGAAGTCCTGAAGAGGTAGAGTCTGGTCAATTTCCCACCAGACTGTGATATGCTGGAATGGAAATCGACTAAAGCAATAGATCAGAACTTGGACTGAACAAACTGGTAGTTTTTGTTTTCACGATATTGTTTGTGTTTCGTGCTCGATAAGTTTGTGTTAACCGGTTAATTTGTATTTCGATATTGTTTGTGTTTCGTGCTCGATAAGTTTGTGTTAACCGGTTAATTTGTATCGACGCATCTTCACCCCTTTTCAAGTGACTTACATTCGATGATCATGCCTCGTGTGCACTGATGAATCTCGTTTGGGTTGAATTTTGTACATTAGTTGCTCCAAGAAGGACAAATCTTCTTAGTAAATTTTTCTTGAAAGTTCGGCACATCATGATTAGGGCTGCAAATGAGCCGAGCTGCTCGCGAGCGGCTCGGCGTTCGACTCGAGAAATGCTCGTTCGAAACTCGGCTCGTTAATAAACGAGCCGAACACGAGCTCACCTTTGTTCAGCTCGTGAAGCTCGCAAGCTAGCTCGACTCGGTGGCTTGTTGAGCTAAACTCGTGAGCTGGCTCGTTTAAAGCTCATGATATGTCTTAACATGTGGCTACAGAGCCAACTCGATTACCAACTTATGGACGAATCAATCTATATCTTATGATTTTAATTCATATGGTTGTTAATTTATATATATCACCATACATAAAGTTTTGCACATTGAGTATGTGAGCAAATATATCTTATTTTCTACTTTAAAAATAAATTATGCATCATAGATTGCTTCGATACAATGAAATAACATGATTTGGAGTAGTTAAAATTTATTAACTAGACGATATATGATACCAACAAAGTATAAAGTATAAGATGAGATTAACTAACAAAATAAATCATATGTATCATGATATACAAAATGAGATACCGAAAAAAGTTAAGATTTTAATAAACAAGCTAGCTCGAGCTCGATTCGACTCGGCTCGTTAATAAATGAGCTGAGCTCGAGCTCGACTCGTTTATTAACGAGCCGAGCTCAAGCTGGGGTAAAACTCGACTCGACTCGGCTCATTTGCAGCCCTAATCATGATTGTGATAATGGTGAGATTTTATTAAAAAATGGTGTATTTTGGCTTGTTTTCTTTCATTTGTTGAAATTCAAAGACACTTGGTATCAATGGATATGACATTGGCACTCTGCAGTCGTTGGATGGACCCAGTGACAATCTTTTATAAAATTACCTTCACATCCATCCAACAACGACTAGGAAGCACCAGTGACCAATCCAACGACCTCCAACTGGTGTCATGGCAGCAACCATACCAAAATCTTTGCGGTTTGCGGTTACCTGGAAATTGAATGTTACAATTAACCACATTCAATCGAATAACCCATTAATCATTCTTTTTGGTTAGGGTTACCTAAGAATGTGGGCACTATGGTTTCGGGTTCTTTAATATATGCAATTTGTTGTTTTGAGGTTTGATTTACATCTACACTGAAAAATTACTCAAAACTAGAGCTAAAACCATTCTAGCCTTTCATTTTGGTGTTATCGATTAACCATTAACCGTATAATTCATTTACAGTTTTGGTTAAACCGCAGAACCTCAACCACACTCCGAGTCCAAAAATAGTCGGGTTGCAAAAACATAAGACTATTGTCATGGCTAGATATTTTGCCTCAAATTATAAAGTAGAGTGACAAATGGGATAATTTACCAAACACACTCTGCCATGAAGCATGCGTGTAAGCTACAACGAGAGTTGGATAATCAATTTATTAACTAATACAACACAAATAATTATAATCACGATTCTTCTCTTCCTCTTGGCAACAGTCTCTTGATTTTCCTGGAAAATCAAACACTCGACCACTGCTTTGTTCCTGCACCCAAAACCTTCCGCCGGAACCCAACTCGCCGGACCTCCCGACTTTACCATGGCTCCTCCACACAGCGGCGGACCAGACGCTGCAGCAGGTGAAGCCGTCGCTGCTCCAGTTGACCAGCAGCAACAACAGCGTCCCATTTCTTCCATCCTTATAATCATCGGTACCCTTTTGGGTTTTCAGTCTGTCTAGTTATCTTCCCTTTTCAATTGGCTCTGTTTGTGATCGTTGTGAACTTTGGTGGTCGGTTTTGATTGAGTACTGCAGCTATGCAAACTGAAGCGACGCCTTTAGTCAACAAGTTCCAGCTCAAGGAGGACCTTGATGCTGTGTACGTCTTTTTTGATTCCTTTTCTCGTTCTTTCAATCTTTGTAGCTTGTTTAAGTGACTCTTACTCTGCTGATTGTTAAAGTGATTATCTTTTTGTGATTGGATGTAAATATGTAATGAGTTTTGTTTCGAGGTTGAATTTAAGTTGGTTTCATATGCCAAGAGTTCATTGAACCAACTTATGACCTGTGAGGAGTGGGCTTGATGTTCAGTTGAGAACCCATTGGTGTTCCATCTCATGGAGAGTGATTGATAGCCCTGGTAAAAATTGTTTACTGGTGGCTGTGTTTGCCTGTTCACCTTCCTAATGTGACTTGCAAGCAAGATGGCACTTTTTGTCCTGATGTGTGGGTTGAACAGCTTTGCATCTGCATTCTTCTCCCAAATGAATGTATACAAAGAGTAATTGTGAAGGATGTGTGCTTACAATATGCAGGTTTCCAAAAGGTGCTCCCTGGGTCAGGTACTACGGTACATACAAGGATCTGCAAATCAATTTAGTATGGCCTGGAAAAGATTCCACCCTTGGTAAGTTACAGAAATTCAGCATTTAATAATCATTCAAGCACCCTTCATAGTAATGTGGGTTGATTTCCAAGCGTTGGACTTCGGAACTGAATAAACGAGTCGCTCTTTCTTTGCAGGTGTTGATTGTGTCGGCACAGTTTCTGCAGCTCTTGTGGCTTATGCTGCAGTTCAAGCTCTAAAGCCTGACTTAATCATTAATGCGGGCACAGCAGGCGGCTTCAAGGTATGCATGCATGTCTCCTTGTCCCTTTATTTCTCATTTAAATAGTAAAGTCCGTCGATCGTATTTGGAAGAGGTACCAGTTTTCCTGGAACTGCCTGTTGATAACATGCATCCTCACTTAATGGGGAAAGAACAGTTAAATGCAAAACGCGATAAGAACACTTATTGCATTTCGTAAAGAGTTCATTTTGCTAAATAATATAGTGAATTCTGTATTTTGCCTCGTGCTGATTGTAAGCGGTTTCTAGGCAAAAGGTGCTGGTGTTGGGGATGTATATCTGATATCTGGTGTTGCTTTTCATGACCGGAGAATTCCCATTCCTGTAAGTGTTCTCAACCCTTCTGATTAAATTCTATGCATATGTAAGTAAGACTGGTGTAACCAACTAAGTTGGAACACTTATTGTGGACATTGTTTGTGCTGTACTTTGCACTGTAGGTTTTTGATCTATATGGAGTAGGTTCAAGGAAGCCCTGTTCGACGCCCAATATAGTAAAAGACCTTAACTTAAAGGTGACCAATTTCCAGAAACTATGTCTCATTCCTTCTAAATTTCAGTTATTTTATAAATCTGGTCAATCAAGGTGCTTTGCTTACCTAAACTGGAGTTCCTAAGACTACTTATATTGCATCTGTCAGATTGGTAAACTTTCCACCGGAGATTCTCTGGACATGTCGCCTCAGGACGAGGCATCAATCACTGCAAACGATGCTGCAGTGAAAGATATGGAGGTAATAATGAGCAATAACTACAATGTCTGTCCGCTGATCTTTCCTCTACTTGTCCCTCATTCACTGACAAAATGTGTATTATCAACCAATACGTTGGGCGTTCCAGGGTGCAGCTGTTGCCTATGTAGCCGAGATGTTGCAAGTCCCTACGATATTCATCAAAGCAGTGACTGACATTGTCGATGGCGACAAGCCGACTACCGAGGAATTCCTGAAGAATCTAGCAGCAGTAACTATTGCACTTGATGAGTCAGTCACCCAAGTAGTCGATTACATCGATGGGAAGTGTCTTTGTGAACTTTGAAACTCTGATGTCTCACAGAAGATCATTCAAGGTCTAGTGTCATTAAGTTTTCTACGCTTGCAATTATACTGGGTTTTGATGTATGCTCATTGTTAGGTCATGTCTGTTACTGATGCCAATAACTTAGACCTCATGTTGTTGAGAACAGTTTACTTAGAAAAATATGACCTTTCACACAAGAAGTACCTAATCTCTACCCACAGCTTTCAAACATAACCCGCATGAATGCCCTACTTCTCTTCCACTTGTTTTATATAACAGCAAGCAAGTTGCAAGCTTTCCATACCCTTCCATGTAAATCAAACTCCATGATGCTTTAAGCATATGCAAGCCCAGTCCTATATAAACCAAATCCTTCATTTCAAGCACAGAACTTTCAGAGACGAGTGAAAGGTGTAGCTATGGATGCTAAGGTAAATGGCAGCACAACGAGAAAAGCCAGCCCTGGCAAAGCTACAATCCTGGCTCTCGGCAAGGCATTCCCTCACCAGCTTGTCATGCAAGAGTTCCTCGTCGACGGCTACTTCAGGAACACCAACTGCGATGATCCGGAGCTCAAGGAGAAGCTAACTCGACTATGTAACCCACCAACTACGCTTCCTGCTCCCAGTATCTTTTTCACCTGCAGCCTGATCCTCATATTGAATGTAAATGGTTTTGTTGGCTAAATTGCAGGCAAGACGACGACTGTGAAAACTAGGTACGTAGTAATGTCGGAAGAGATACTCAACAAGTACCCTGAACTCGCCACCGAAGGTCAGCCCACAGTCAAGCAAAGGCTGGACATCTGCAACGACGCTGTGACTCGAATGGCAATCGAAGCTTCGGAATCCTGCATCAGGAAGTGGGGGAAGTCGGTCTCTGACATAACACACCTGGTCTACGTCTCCTCGAGCGAGGCCAGGCTGCCAGGTGGTGATCTCCACCTGGCCAAAGGTCTGGGGCTGAGCCCTGATACGCACAGAGTAATGCTCTACTTCATGGGCTGCTCAGGAGGCGTAGCAGGGCTCAGAGTCGCAAAGGATATCGCTGAGAACAACCCGGGGAGTCGGGTTCTTCTTGCTACTTCTGAAACCACCATCATTGGGTTCAAGCCGCCTAGCGCGAGCAGGCCGTATGATTTGGTTGGAGTGGCATTGTTTGGTGATGGCGCTGGAGCGATGATCGTTGGCACGGATCCCATTCCTGGGGCCGAGTGTCCGCCTCTGTATGAGCTTCACACTGCGATTCAGAACTTCTTGCCTGATACAGAGAAGACCATTGATGGTAGATTGACTGAAGAGGGGATCAGTTTCAAGCTTGCGAGGGAGCTTCCTCAGATTATAGAGGATAACATTGAAGGGTTCTGTCATAAGTTGATGGGAGTTGTGGGGATGTCTGAGAAGGATTATAACAAACTGTTCTGGGCTGTTCACCCAGGTGGACCGGCGATCCTGAACCGGGTGGAGAAGAGGCTCAATTTGATGCCTGAGAAACTGAATGCGAGCAGAAGAGCACTGATGGATTATGGTAATGCTAGCAGTAATACCATTGTTTATGTGCTGGAGTATATGGTGGAGGAAGGGTTGAAGATCAAGGAGAAGAAAAACGGAGATTGTGAATGGGGTTTGATTCTTGCTTTCGGCCCAGGGATCACCTTTGAAGGGATCCTAGCAAGGAACCTCACAATCTAATGAATGTGTATTTCTTTGGCATAGAAGCCTCTGTATCAATCTGAAAACTTCCATGCCGCTTTTCTTACCGTCTTTGTTCTGCTGTTCAATCAAAAGCAATAACATAGAAGACCTGCAATTCGTGTTCATGATAAGTAACTGGTTTACTGTCAATATGCATTCAACTACAAAAGACACGGTCTTTGACGCAATAAAGTTAATTTCAGCTATGAAAATTATGTTCAATACAGTTAGCCAACTAAGTTTTTGGCAGTGTTAATTTACAAAAATCCCCCACTCTACTTCAAGTTCGAGACGTCGTAATAACGAAAAACCCGTGTGGGAAACAGAAGAGAGGTTGCAGACTTGCAGCGATGGCATTGCATAAGTTAATTGTGAAGGCAAGCATCAACCGCAACGACGAACATTCTCTGCTTATACAACACCGGAGGGAAGGCGTAGAACCAGCTGGCCACCGAACACACTGAAAAGGGAGGAAACACAGAAATCATATACTAAGAACAAACGAACGTTCATATGTATAACTGTTTTGAACAAACAAGCACAAGCACACTCAGATTTATGCCAAACAAACCTTTTCACGTAGTAGTAACAGAAATCAGCAAGAATGAAAGTCTGCACGATTTCTGAGATAAGAACCATAGATGGCCACAATCCATATCCCAAGGCTACCAGCAAGTGTCCACGACTATCCAAAACCTGTTGAAAGTAAGTGGTGATAATGCATCAATAATTCGAGATGTCCAGGTCCACTAGATGCAGGCATATTCAAGTTCAAAAGTAAAGGTGAAACAAGAACATTTCTGGTAATTGACTGACATAAGTGGGTGGCACTATTTAAGGTCGAAAAAAGATAAAATCAGAGTAAAAAGGACGGGCTTGAAGTCTTAAACATACCTGGAGAACCCAGTGAGCACAGCTCAGAAACCTTGCAATTCCAAGTGCAAAGACATAATGAGCAGTGAATGGTTCAACAATCTGCAAGAAGAAACAAAAAGAGCGAATAAGTTTTCCACCCCCACACACCTGAAAGGAAAATCTGCAATCCATCAAACTGAACCTTGGTGTTCTGCATCACTCGCAGCTGAGGAAGCACAGAAACAGACTCCAGGTATACACAGAAAGCCCAGAAAATCCTGTTGAACAGATTATGCGAGGTTGTTGGGTGAATGAACACAGCTAACGCAAGACAAGGCACCAGCTGTTCCAAGGCACAAAACAAGATGAAAGTGAGTGCACATTTTGTCGAGTGAGCAACCAGAAAGAACAACTAGATGATTCGTCATTCAAATTTAGTAACAAGATATACTGGTCAAACGATAGTAGTGTTATAGCAAGAATTTTTTCAATTATGTTCCTATATTACCATCTAGGGACAAGGAATCTAGCTTTCACCAATAATTCTGACTTCTACAATTGAATTTATAGCTAACAAGTAGAATTCTGCCTAACCTACCAAAGTAATTGACTTTTCATGCAATTAAGCACCATATTAACTGGAAAGAAACAGGACATATGACTTGGAAGGAAAGGGTATCTATGATCAATAGGCGGACTTACCACATAATAGAGCGCAAAGTTGTCCTTGTCCTCCATATAGCTAGACTTCAGCTTGAAGCGGATCATATAGATAACCCACAGAGTGGTCGCCAGTGTAGCCAAGTCTAGTAAGGTATGTATGTCATACTCCATGACAAAGCTACAGTACAGCCTAAATGCTAAGAATATAGCCGTCAGTTCTTGTGACTTCAGCGACAGCCCTGCAAAACCATTCAAAGAATAGTTAACAAAAAATTATATCAACAAACCATGCTAAAATGAGCAATAGACGATGAAAACGGGTAGATTTCTTCACAATTTCAGGCAACCACCGCATGAAAAATCCTCATAACCATTGCTTGTTATGCACAACAACAATTATCTGATGGACAGAGATAACTATCAGTTTATAATTTTTGTTCTTCATCCCATCTAAAGCCTCCAATCTACATCCTTGACAAAGCAATACCTACATCAAGAGCTGAGCGCCAATTCTTAATCCAAATAGCTCAAATAAGAAAGAGCATATCACCATCAACCTATATGGTGGAGACTACCGAGTAGCGATAAGGAGACTTCGTGCCCTAATTCCCAAATTCTATAAGATCGCCAACAAAATGAAATCTAGCTTCGATTCGTAGAAAACTAATGTTTCAACGCCCTTGCTTAAAAAGGATAAGCAAACAAGGACAACTAGTCTCCATAATATGTAAAAAGATGAACAATTGCTCTCAGAGACCAGGAGCTACAGATATCGATAAACAAAGAACATGCCTGACAAAAGGAAACAAATCCCTGGTCAGCACCATTCGATTCCCGATAAACGAATCAAGCAAGAACCTCGAGAAAGGACCCCAATCTTTACCTGCACAAGTCTTCTCCTTCATGAGCTTGTAAATAAGAACAGAGATGCCAATGGAATGGACGGCCTCCGCCGCGACGAAGAGGTTGTCGTGGTCGTGGACGATGAAGCGGAGGAGGACTAGTGCCGCCATCCCAGCTACGACGGCGAGAAAGGCCTTGACTTTGGGTGGCTGCCGCCGGACCCATGTCGTGAGCATGTGGATCGGCCTTTTCTGCGGCCTCATGGTAAGAAATCAAATCAAAGCAGATGTGGGTTTTCTTCTTCTTTTCTTCCCCTTTTCCTTCGCCTTTCCTGGGTTTTCCTCTCGATTTTCCGGCGGAAGCGACGGGAATGGAGGAGGGAGGGAGGGCGACTGCGAATTGAAAGGGTTCGGCGAGATATAATCGAGAGAGGAGGAGAGAAAAAATATGGTCTTTACTCTTTTTATGGTTTTTAGGGGAGCAAATTACTCTTCTATTTCCTTTGCTCCCTGTAGAAGATTTTTTTTTGGGGCTTTCTTTTCTTTGTTGTTCTTCTCTTCCGAGTAGAATGTGCAATTTATCACTTATAAATTTTGGTGTTTTCTTTTCTTGAATTGTAATTTTGTGCCTCTATAAAGTTTGAGGATAAGATATGCCCATCTCTCAAAGCCATGAATTAAAATGGGGTTTCAGAAGTATTGCATATCTATTTATGATTTGATATGAAAATAGACTCTGTATTTTATTTAAATATAATTTAAGCTACATAGGAATTATTAAGATCTAGATAATTCGTCCGAGAGGATGAATCTCTAAAATTGAGGAAAAGAACTATGCAATAATTATGATAATTCATCTCATTCGTAAGATCCATCTTATTGATTACTAATCTCTAGTCAAGCAACAACCAACATTGTATGAGATTAATTTGTCGACACAATTGGAGAAATAATTTACCATCAAAATCCATCAACCAGATAATTCATATATCTCGCCATATTGTACAAACTCACTCGAGACAAAATCGTAGAAATGAAGCCTCAATCAGGAATCATTAGTCTCCACGATCTACTTATAACTAAAAATGAAACATATAAGAAATCTCATTTCTTCTAAGAAAGAGAAGGAAAAAAAAAAATCTGCATGACTGCAGATTTATCCAATATATATACAGTTGTGTACTGCAAACGGCAATGAGAATTAACTTGTGTTCATTTCACAATAAAATTTCTTTATCACATTAAACATGCAACTCATCCTCAATAGTTCATATAAAGATACACAACCCCAGTCCTTAAACCTTCATTTATTGCAACATTTAACCATCCAAGATAACACTCAGTAATGGCTGCAAACTTCAGATACAAGAAATAGGTTTTTGTTTCCCAATGCTGCCAGATCAGACCTAGTGGGAGACTCCCCGCTTCATTCAACTTTGTTATAATCTTTAGTCCCGAAGTTCTTGCACCAAAGTTGCGAGGGGATCGGACGAACAGGAAGATGAGGCCGTTGCTGCAACAAGAAAGCGAAATTGTTAATCAGAGTATCACCATATTCTCAATCATCAAAACCACGGTCATGAAATCTGCAGATGCGGTTTCCCATGGCCGATTGATCCCTAGTTAGTAACCGTCATAATACGACACCCAGCTCTCGTTCTTGTCATTATTAAAGAGACTTCTGCCACAAGTTTTGTGGGTGGGAGTTAGTTGCCCTCGTTTATGTACACCTAACTTCCTAACTAAAACTAGATTAGATGAGATAGTAGACAGCCACTCTTTACAGTCATTATTAAACAGACTTCTGTCATAAATTTTGAGGCAGGAGTTAGTTGCCCTACGCCCAACTTCCCAACTTAAACTAGATTAGAGGAGATAGTAGATATAACATTATGAGATTGGTCTATCAGCATTGACTTATAGCATTGACTTATAGCATAATTTGCCAAGCATCTAGGAAAGGCAACATGAGAAGAAAACAAGGAGAAGTTCCAATAATACAAATTTCTGTAAGGAAGATAACAGACCAAGAAAAGGAGAAGCATTCCACCACCGGTCTACCGCACCAAACAAAAGAAAGATGTTTGATTTCCAAGCCTAATTCAAACTAAAGAAAAGCAGCTATCGCATAGCCACTGTAAGTTCAATGGAGTATTCCTTTTTGTAAAAGGACTAGCTTCCTGTTGCTCGACCTTTTTTCAAAATCTCCATGTGTGGCATCATTCATTCCAAACAATCCCTAAATGAAGCTCCTATCTCCCTAATAATTTCCCTACAACAGCTGCTTTGGAGGGTTGCATTGAAGCGCCCACCCTTAGTTCCCAAATCCCAACGACGCTATATCAAACCAGTTTTAGATGCCAAAACAGCAACTTTACCAGGTAGCTAGAATAGAGTGCTGCGCAGCAAAAGGGTAAGGTAACACCATCTCATCAGTAATGCCATGGAGAACCAGATAGACAGGAAGGACAAATAAAATCTAACCCCCAAGCTTAGCAATGTGACGTAGCTCTTTCACCCAGAGAGTTTTGACAATATCAAATTGCGAAATGCTCTTAAAAAGGAGTGATTTAGGAGACAGAAGCATCCTATACTCTCAGCCATGTGAAACCTAAAATCAGCAAATGTGAAGGACAAAGGCAATTTCTCCAATCCGCAACGTCGATTTCATCCGACGACTGATCAAACCAACACTAAAGGCAAAAATCTTGCTCGAAATTAGGGTTCCGTCCATGATCCTAGACTAAGAGATTCAAAAGGACATTCAACACTGCTAAACTCATACCTCCGTCCCGTTTCCTACAAATTCACCAACAACAATATCGGCTACTCCGATGAAAGAACGAGGGACAGACCTCGAGCTCCGCAGATTTCATGGCGATGGGAATGCAGACGAGGAAGACGCCGACCATGGCGATGGCAGTGTTGCGGCGCCAGTGCTTTGGGCGGCAATAAGGGCCGCCGGTCATGCTCCACACCTTCCCCCTGAAATCGCCATGAGCGCCTTCAGCTCCGTGTCCGTGCTCGCCTCCTCCGCCCATCTCTCCGACAACACGACTCAGTCAATTTCCGACTCGCTCACTCGAAGTAGCTCCGTTGTACGGTCTTCGAATTAGCACAGGAAAACTGGATCCCGATGGCGGAAATGGTTTTTCCCCGTCATCGAAAAAATCTTTTTAGCAAGGTGGGACACGCTTGTTTGGTTCCCATTCTTTCCGGTCTGAGACGGGCTTCTTTTGTACAGCCCATGCCAAGTTTTGGGCCCGAAAGGCCCAACTCGTGTGGGCTTTTGGGAAAGATTAACAGTTCCACCGTAGTACGCACAACTAGGCATTTTGAACAACAAAATATAGCCCTGGCAGGAAGGAACGTACAGTAACACACTATAGATTTGCTCAATGGAATCAGACTGTTGGAAAGTTATTGCTACTTACAAATGTGAAAATGCCTCAACAGAATGGCTGATCTCTATACAGTATGGATTTGCATCACTACAAGATCATCTTCGGTCGACGCTAAACATGCACTTGCTTACCCTAAGGATGGATCATAACCAATGGATGGCTTCAGGCTTCAGCAAGTCCAAGAGTTTGATCTCTTCAACACAGGCTTCACATGTCTGTCCTCCTCAAGTGCCACCATACCCAGGTAAGAAGGGTCTTCCAACATCAACTTTGCCACCAGGTACCCCGCCACGGACCATGTTTGGTGCTTCCGAGCCTGCTTCCCGACGTATCTCCCAAGCTTCCCATCGTAGTACTCCGGCCAGCTGTCCTTTATCAGTCTAGATTCTGCAAGCTCCACTGCGCGCCTTGCAATATGTGGACGCCCTGTCTTGATGCATGCAGCCGTGAGCAGCCACAGAAGTACTGCAGGATAGGGAGTGCCCCAGAGCAAAAGTCATAATAAGCACCAAAATAGTTACAGATGAATGCTGATGACTAGTTTTTACTGTGGCCAATTGACAGATTGGTCAGTGTAAATCAACAAGGGAATTGTGGAAACCCCTTCTTAAGCCTACATGTACTATCTGAAGCTAACTATTACGGACACAAAATCCTCAGTGTAGTAGATTACCGTATACAACAGTGTGAATTCAAAGTACATTACATTACTTGGAAACCAAGAAACCCATTGTCAGCACTCAGTTAAAGCAAACTCAGTGGCAATGAATGCTGAATGTCGTTATTATACTTTCAGAACTCAATACAATCACTATACCTTATTCCTGAGGTGAAAAACAAGAAATAAATTATTACCTGGCCAGGATCCTCCATTGTGGTAGCTCCATCTTGTGTTTTTTGGATCACAGCCTGTTATAATCTTCCATTCATGGCTTTCTATGGCAGGATAGCATACTTTGAGGGGCATTTCGCCAACCAACTCCTCCCATCGCGCTTCTATTAGATCCATGATTGCCGTGGACTGTTCAGGGGTGGCGAGGGATGACAGAATGGCCACACAATTTCCCAAGCAAAACCAACGGAAGTCCATCCTTGCAGGGCTGACATTTCCAATGAAGTAACCACCACGACTGGGCATAAAATCGAATATCCATTCTGGTAGCGAGTCGGGCATCACATTGAACTTATTGACTGCAGTATGGGAGTACTCCTCGGTTTTGTACCGATATATGTCATTGAGTTGCTTAAGATCAAGCCAAAAATAACTCCTCATGTGGTAGCTCAATGCATGAAGGCGTTTGACAATTCTTTCCATGAACTCCTTCCCTTCCTCATCTTGTTTCAGCAACACCAAAGCACATCTTAATGCCATGAAGAAAAGCGCTTGAATCTCAATTGGATACCCATAAACACCCTGTGAAGAAGAAAAGCAGAACCTATTAGGACTAGAAGTAGCTACCCATTCAAATGAAACAGCATGATTTACAAGAACTCACCATTCTCCGATCAATCATGCAGCACCCATCAGCACAAAGAAGAGTAGGGAATGTATCAAAACCCTCTGAAAGGCATAGACTCAGAATAAGCCGCATCCCCTTTTGGCATTCTGGTAGTTCAGCCAATGAAGTATCCCCAGTAGATTTGGTGTATGCCCTCAGCAGTATGATCCACCAGAACCCAGAATCAACAGGAGCAACCCTACCGATTGCACTCTCACCAAAATCAGCCATCAGAGTCTCGTAGTTCCTTACTGGATCATGTAGCACCTTGAAACTGGCAGGCATAACTCCTTCTCCAAGATGGAACCTATCGATCTTTTTCTCCCAGGACTGAAGGCGTAGGGTCTTCAGAATGAAGTTCTTGACTACCTCCGGCTCTTTATGCATAAGAAATGCCAGTCCGCTAGGTATGAAATCTCGCACAAACACCTAAACAAAGAAACCTAGATTCAGCACTAGGTTGAAACACAGTTCCAATTGTTCCACATGAATCTGGCTTATGGACTAATTTCTCGCTACACAGATTCATCCATGGAGCCCTAAAAACGCGATTTCTACTCAATTCAACAGCAACAATGGCGGAGGAAAAAAATGCACGTTACCTGATCGTAGTTGAGATTCTCCTCGGTGTTATCCGAAGCAGCAATCGTCCCAACCGGCTGTCCCCTGAAGTAGACCATAGAATGCCGCAGCGCGGCCCACGCTTCCACCACGTAAGGATGCGAATCGATTCCGGCGGCGAACGGCGCCCCTGGAGCATCGAGGCCGGACATTCGCGCCGTTCCCGGCGGCGAGTGCACTGCATCCGCGTGGCCGTTGGTGACAAGCTCGCTGCTCAGTGACCTCTCGTCGCAAGATCGCTGCCGGTCAATGTTCACCCGCAGCTTCGGCGGCTTGTCTAGCAACTTATCGAGGTTATCCACTTCGGCGACAGAGCAGAGGCCGTCCGGAACCACCGTCATTGTTCCTTCGGCGAGCGGAGTACCTGCAAATCGCGTCGAAAATTTTAGGCCGCTCTACTGCGTGAAAGGAAATCAGCGGGAACCTAACTTAGTATGAAATGCGGGAGTCGTGAGTAATCAAACTTCCTCCATGGGAAGAACAAGAATCACTTTCTTTAATTTTCTTTTAGGATTACTTCCATTTTCTGGAATTTTCTGAACAACCAAACAGAGAAACGGGAGAGGCTAACCGAATGGTCTCCCTGTGGTCAACAACGGAGGGAGAGTGGAAAGGAAGGAGGGGGAAGTGGAGAGTGGAACTATTAGAAGAAGAAAGGGCGCCTTAATTCTTTTTATTTATTAAAAAATCAAAGTGATAGGAAGGGTTAAATGTACCAGGTGCCACTTAACTATTGTTAATGTTGCACGTTCACCACTTAAATCAATTTTGTTGCAACTAAAGCATGTAACCAATATTCCAGTTGCAACGTCACCATTTTCGTCCAGACACTTAACGGAAAGTACTGAAATGATAATTTTCCGGTACATGCTGGCATTACATGTCAACACTACTGCTGAGTCACACCACATCAAACCCTGGGCCTAGCTGCAGCGACTCTGGCGGAGGCGGAGGTCTTGCCCTTGAATCATACTCTTCTTCGTCTCCGCCCTGGCGCAGGATTGCAAGCTGCAGCTGGTATTCCCAGCTGAATCCATTTTCCCCAGCCGCTGTAAGTGAAGAGAGGAAGGAAGGAAAAGAGAGAAGCCAGAGGAGAGGAGGAGGAGAGAGTAATACACAAAGAAGATATGATTATGGTTAAAAGAAGAAAATAAGGGAGAGACAACCCTTCAAGCTAAGAGGTGTAATTGAGTAGATTACCAGGAGCTATAGTGGCAGGAAAGAAGGGAGAGATGGAATCGAAGACCAACCGACCACTTGCTTTTTAGCTTTCTTTCTCACTTTGCTTGCTTGCTTCCAATTGTCTATATTCTATTCTATGCTGCTGTGCTTGTCCTTTTTAGATAGATGGGGTAATCAGATTTTTAGACTAGAAAAAAGCTTTCCATATACATTAGAAAATATATGGTTTTAGTCTACTCTGATCTGCTACAAGTCCCTCTGTTATCTGCTCTATCAGTTCATTTAGCTTCAAACCCTCTTCACTACTTACCCTTTTCCTCCTGTTCTCCCCTTCCTGTATCTCTTTCGTCTCGTTTTTGCAGAAATGGAAAGGAATATTTTGTTTGTTTTGGTAGTTTGCAAATTTGGGTGCTATTAAAAAAAAAAAGCTACCCGAAGAAAGAGAGGGGGAAGGAAAAAGAAGAGAGGATGAACAGCTCCCAACGACAACAGATGCTGACTCATCAGTTGTGCTGACATGGAATGCCAGCTTGTCACGAAAAATTATCATTTCAGTCCTTACCGTTAGATGTTTGGACGGAAATGGTGACGGTGCAACCCAAATACAACTTAGATGCTTTAGTTGCAACAAAATTTGTTTAAGTGGTGAACGTGCAACAAAAACAATAGTTAAGTGGCATCCAATGCATTTAACCCTGATAGGAACGTCACGTTTTTTCAGTTTTTGCCTTATTGGTTGGGGTGGACATTCAGTTCGGTTGAACCGATTCCTGGTTTAAACCAAGATTAGTGTCCAATCGCAGTAGTGTTTGGAACTTTGGAAGGCAAAGTTCAGCAAGCCCGCTCTCCGTCAACTGATGTTTTGATGTCTTTATTTGGTTCAAATTGTGGTTCATGGGGATCAGATCGGGGATTCAATCAACTTTTTAAGTCGTGTTAGCAGTCCATTCGACCACTGTTTCAATTCTTTAACGAGATCTAGATCTCAACTCTAATTTATCAAATCTCATCTTCTCCTTCATTTACAACGTATAATCAGTCAGAGAGTAGAAATAATCACATTATAACATTATAGTGGAAGTTGGGTTGCTATCATTATGTGCCTTTGTTATTTACTTAGATTAAGAGTATTCAAATTATTCACGTATATTGGAATTTAGGTTTTCAATTAAAATTTAAAAACAATATTTTCGAAGTTGAAAATTCAATTTTGTATGTGACAGATCAAAATTATGCACTTTTTTAGTGATTGTATTTGATTTTTTTTTGTCATACACTAAATCCCCCCCCCCCCCCCCAACACTCCATTCCTGGATCCAACCCATCCCAAGTGGAAAATCAGAAGCTACTTTGTCTCTAAGTCGAAGAAATTCGAGTTTGAGTCGTGCAAGGAAGGATTTGACCAACTTTAGGAGGAAAAAGACTAGAAACCCCCCTATGTAACTAGAATAAACATGAGGTTATTCTAGAGCTTATGAACACAACACATTTTTTCCAACACTCTGCTCTAGAGGCACGAGTAGCAATTTGTAGAGAGGAGAATTGCTCCTGTAGTAGGCATCATCATTAGGCATGCATTAGAGGGGAAGTACAACCTTCTAGTGTTCGAATGATGATAATGCTAGATTCTTAAAGATCCCAATATCATAGGCCATTGTTATGGCTCGTAGAGGCCCACACTTAATAATGTGCTATCCTAACTTCCTTGTTCTTCATTGATTAGGTGATGACATGAAATGAAAGCATGCATTAGCTAGTCAAATCTATATCGCAAGAGGCACATGCACGAGTAGAGAGTGACCTTGGAGGAAGGGATATGGCAACATAATAGATTATGCATAGATGCATCTCATCGATGAGTTAGCATGCTTCATTATCTAGAAAAGCACTACTTAAACATTACTTCTCATTGTTTTTTCACCCTTCATTACTAGAGTATAATTTTATCGCTTGTTTCCACAATCAAATTCATTGAGAGGCTCCATGTTATGCCGAGATGCAAACTTGATTGCCACGTAAGATATAAATTACACAAAATAGTGAAAGCAATGACTCATAAATCATTAATCTTCGACAAAGCAAGATAATCAATAAACAAACAAAACCATTGAGAACCATCCAAACATGCTATCGAAGTCCCAACAGGCATCATCATTTTTACCTAGAAGTGAACTCTAACCATCTTAGCCAACAATCTCATCCCCAAAGATATAATTCACATTACTTTAGTCGTTTCGTTTGTGTAGATGTAAATTTGTTATTTCTTTTAGCAATCTTCTTAGAAAATGCCAATATATACGCATCCTTAACCGTCCAATTCTTGATCATATGATTATGAATGCGTGAGCATGTACCTACTGGGGGGCACGCGTTATTCTATGCTCGCACGGTTTGATCAAACGCAGATGCACGAACTCTATTGCAATATTGCGCATTACGTAACATTTTCACGAGTTATTTTGTATGCGTATACGATAGATGTGATCACGCGGCGAATCGATCCAGCGAGATGAACGGACACGCTTTACTCATCAGCACCACCATATCGTGATTGAAATGTGGCTCTCCAAAGTCAAAAAGTGGGGGGGATCTGATCTGATCTGATCTCTGAACATTTTCTTTGTCCTTTTAGTCGACAAAGAAGGTTTGCTTGGGGGCAAAATTCAAACAGGCACCAGTTGTTCGAAGTGGATTCACTCATGTAAACGGGGAAACTGAACTTTCTTCGGTATTCAATTTCCACCTTAAAAAACTTGGGAAATGGGCTTCCGGTGGGGCCCCCAACCCACCGTCCAGGCCCAGTAGCACCACTAACCCATGTTAATAAAGAAAAAGAAAATAAAGCTTCACTTTTTTTTTATAGTTAATTTCAACCGTCTTTTTATTATTTTAATCCTCGCACAGATCCAATTATTGAATCCTTGACCTAATTAATGCTTAAAAATGTTATTATAATAATTACAGTTTGACAAAAAAAAAATTAAATCGTGTCGGCTCTCTGGACAGGTGTGTATCTGCTTTATGGGTGAACATACCATAAATCTGGTGTGGGGAGCAGTGTGACTGATTAAGACATGAATGCCTATTTCTTTGTCTTCGCATTGAACCTAAACCAATCAACGCTTGACATTTGGCCAATTAGGAGTTTTATCGAATGAAGAAAACATGAAAAATTAAAAATAAAAGAAAGTTAATGGCTCTCCCAATCACCCAGCTGTAGAGTGAAATTTTTGGCAAGGTCACTGAATTTCACGTCGTTCTCATTTTTGGCCATGGGATATTTCTTTTTAGGGGTCAATTCAGTCGTTTCTACTCTACTTTTGTTTCTCAATAACTTGACCACGTTGATTTCCTTGGGGTCTCACTTAACGAAATCAACACTTGGCTAACTACATATTGCTTTGGAGTCGGAGCAACATTATCGATCTCGTTATAGTTATATTGTAAGCTAAAATATTTGAACGGTTAACAACAGGCTTGGATTCTACGTAGAAGAATATACTTTATATAGTCGAAAGAAAATAAGGGGGTGAAAGATTTCAATGAAGAAATCATTTTTTTTTCCTGATGATTCTCTCTTTGAATACGCACACTCACATTCTCAAATACACATATATGCTTATGACATAGTTTTTTTTTTCCGGTTTAACTTGGACATTTAACATCTCTCAAGCATATGATTTGACACCATCAGCGAATGATTATGTCTCTTACTCCTGTCACCTAAAAACTGCCATGGAGAGATAAACAACCGCCTACAGATACAGATATCAACGACAGATGCTTCCATCTTGACAGTCATATCAATGTTAGTTAAGACACACAATAAACTCGTCTATATCTCGTCCAATAATTTAAGTTCGCCATTCGCAGTGTCAATCTCCGAAGGTCAATCACTCGACCAACTTAACGAAACCCGGATCTCGAATACATCCAAATCCAATGAATCAACCAAAACACGTTAAAAAAAAAAGTTCAGGAACCAAAACAAAAGAAAACGATAAAGTCGAGTACCCACTAGTTAAAGAAAGAAGAAATTTTTTTAGTAAATTACACACCTTTTGCTTTCCCCCTTTATAACCACTCCCACTCTCTCCGGAAAATTTTCTCAGCAACCAAACACCAAACCAGAAATCCCAGAAAGGGGAAGAAAGAAAGAAGAAAAAAATCCTCACACTCCTCTCTCTCTCTCTCTGACCCAGCCCAAATCGAAATCAACATCATGCAGTACTACAGAAGAAGAGGCGACTCGATCTTCGACAACTTCACCCTCAACCCGCTGCCTTACCCGGTCCTCCTAATCCTCGCCGTAATCGCCATTTTCCTCGGCGGCTCCTGGTACTTCAGCTACGAGGAGCTCGTGGAGTCGACGGAATCGTCGATGGGCCTGGGCCTCTTCGTCCTGCCGGTGCTCCTGATCTTCCTCGTCCGGTGGCTGTCGTCGATGGAGTCCTGCGACATGGTTTTTTTCGGGATGTCGTCGCCGTGGGATCGCCGGCGGCGGACCCACTACCAGGCTCCGGCGGAAGGGAGCTCGCCGTGGGGGGTCGCGGCGCTGATTGTGTTGCTGCTGGTGTTGTTGCAGTTCCAGTCTGCTTTCCTTGACAGCTGGTTCTAATTATATTTTAAATTACTGGTTTGCTTAATTAGTTAATTATTATTATTATTATAGAGGTGATTAGAGTGATTAAGGATAGGAATCTGGGTCTTATTTATATGTGGGGTTATAGGATAGATCTATGGTTTTCTTCGTTGTAAATTAGTAATGGATAGAGGGTTTTTTGTCCCCTGGCTTTCTGGCGTAATATGTGGATATTAATATTAAGTGTATGATTTTTACCTTTGTGAATGTACTTTATTTATCATCGTTAATGTTAGTTGAAAATTAATGCGGATGAATTCATGAGCAAATCTAACAACAGTTTATTTAGCATTCTTGCTTGTATGAATTATGATTCAACCCTCTCACACCAAGAGTTCAAACATAAATTGAAAGTAAAATATTTTCTTCCTTTACTTCGTTTGATACGTGTGTGTATATATATATAGTCGATGTCAATCAAACCGAATTTTTGTACACGTCGAATAATGAGTTGTTACCTTTCGAAAGATTGATGATCTGAATTTGAAAAAGAAGGAAGTGATTAAGCGAACGTCGAATAATTGTATGTGTACCAAATAATTATTCATGATTCAGTTAGCCGTTCACTTTTAAATTGTGGGCTTTTTAAAAAATTGTTTAGTATAAAAAACGCAAATTTTTGGGCCAGGTTCAATAATTATCTTATATCATTTACTAGCAAGCCAACTCAAACGAAAACCAACTTATATAGCCATCAATGTTGAACAAATTCGAATATCATGTGCTTAGACAAATGGGGTCGCCAAGATTCGAAAAAAAAATCTTGGTCAACCAATATCAATTAGACGCCCTAATTTTCTGTTACGAGACGAGCTATCATAATAATCCGGGCATATTCTGAGCTCGTCTATTTTAGTAGTTTATTAATTATTAAGTGTTTAGGGATATTACTGTTATTATTTTCTAATCTTAGTAGGATTGGTATTGTCTTTTGGTATATGTTTAGGATTTGATTGTGGTGTCCTTGTAGGAGAATGTTACATTTCATGGGTAGGAATAGGGAAGAGTGGGCCGAAACCATAAGGAAGAAGAAGAGGATTCTGTGCCTATAAGTATGTAATGTCTCATTCATTTAATGATACGAAGAAGATTGTAATCCAAATATAGTTTATTGTTTTTGGTTTTATCGTAGTTTAGTAGTTTGCTCGCAAGAAAGTTACGAGACAAGAATTCTTCAATTCTGTGTCTTGTAACATTTTCACTCTCAATGAACTATTATACCTAATTTATCAGTTTTTCTCGTGATGGATCTCTGGACACACCTACAACTGACTTTTCCCGTACAACCTTTGGTACGGTTTTACGATTCTTGCTTTACAAACTTGGTAAGATCTCTTAGTCAAATTTGCTTCATTATGTGCTTCAGTATCTGCATTGTCAAATTTTATAATCATTATGAATTCATTTTGTGTACTGATTGGTAAGATCTCTTTGTCAAATTTCCATTGGTGGTAAGTTATCCACTTGTGCAAGCAAACCTTCAAAATTTCATCCAGAACCAAACAGAATTCAGTTTTTTTTTTACCAAAACAAAATAAAAATACAATGCTAATTTCAGTTTTTAACTTGTACACCATTTTTTCATTCAAAACCAACCAAGATTCCAAAATCATAATACGATTATACAATATCCAACGAAGCACACTCAATGAAGAAAGTGACATTGCATTAACCAAATAGAGCTACTAGTTACGTAGTTGCATTTGCACCTAGGGATGGCAATTTACCCACCCATGGGTAATTTTGCCCAAACCCAAGTAGACCCATTTATTATGGGTAGGGTTTGGGTGATGTGTGTATGGGTTTGGGTTAGATATGGATATTATCTAAATGGGTATGGGTTGGATATGGATATCCATTTACTTGAGAGTGTTTTAACTACACATGCAAAAATTGGACCTATTTGTAAAAATTGAAAAGTTTAGGTACCAAAATGTAAGACCAAAAAATTTTAGGTACCAAAACGTAATTTTCCATCGATATTTTGAGGACTTATATGTAAAAAAAATTAAATTTAGGTACTAAATATGCATATCTATTAAGTTTAGGTACCAAACTGTAATTTGTGTTTGGGCATGGGTACAAACCCAAATCCAACCCAAAGTAAATGGGTATGGGTACAAACCCATCAAACTTTACCCATATCCATATATTTGGATTTCATACCCAACCCAATTGGGTTGGATAGTAAAATACCCATGGGTATGGGCAAAATTGCCATCCCTATTTGCACCCACTAAAAATGTCAAGTATTCAACTCTTATGACTTATCATCTTCACCCCTTGCCAAAGAAAATACCAAATTGAGTTGAGTGCTCAAGCAGGCAAGTCCAGCCTCCACTCTTGTTGTCCTTCTCATGTTTTTTACCTTCTTAATTTTCCAACAACAAGTAGCAAAACTACTCGGTAAATGTGACGGTAAGCACGTTTACCCCGACCGGTACTTGTAAGTAGCTAAACTGCACATCAAGAATCGAACAACAGATAAAATTCATCGATGCTTAACATCCCGATCTAAATGAGATGCTCTCCGACATTCGTCAGCAACGACGAAAGTGATGGAGCAGGCATCCACAACGCAACGTTGTTAAGCAACACCTTTCACGAACTCCGCCAATGAGAGAAAGCGGGGAATTACTGACTAGTGCAAACGATGCAGCAAGCCAGTAGATGAAAACTTAACCAAACAGCATTCAGTAGGGATATACTTGAGCACCAAGAGAGAAGAAAGCTTATGCATCAAACCTCAAGCGGCTCCTCTTGAGACAACATGCACGTTGCCTAACCATAGCTCGCACTAATAATAATGTTACAGCTCAAAGATTGAAGTTACAACAAGACTCGGGGTAAATGTAGGAGTGGCCTTTCCTTCTCTAGTATATTTTATGCAAAACCAGCTGACCTTGTAATCAAATGAAGTTAAGTGAAGGGCGAGGCGAAATGAATGTGCCTGAGAAACGAGAATAACGAAGAAAAACGAAAAGGGGATGGCATGGCAGAACTCCATGTGATTACAGTAAGCTCCTAGGTGAAGGTAATAGCCTCTCTTGTCCCTTCCCTTATTGGTTGAACAAAAAATAAGGTGAAACATCATGCTGCAACTTTCTTGGATGTCACGGCGTTCACGATTGTGGCAAACTCGGGTCCCTGAAAGACCATTTGCATTCAAAACAATCAAAATCTAACTGAATGAAGAAAGCATACTTAGGTTTATTTGATGAAGAGTGTTTCGGGTTGGAAGAAGTAGGCATACCTTCAAGGATGCCCCACCAACAAGGAAACCATCAATATCTTCTTCTTTTGCAAGCTCGGCACAATTACCCCCATTTACAGATCCTGAACAACAGAGATCGCCCATAAGAAGATCAGACATCCAGACCCGAAGTGATGTTCTCGAAAATCCATAAGTGAGGCATTGCAAGTGGGATATGTAAAATGCTTTCACCTCCATAAATAATACGGGTTTTGGAAGCTACTTCATCCGAGACGTTCTTTTTAAGCCAATCTCGGAGAGCAGCATGCACTTCTTGAGCCTGTTGTGGTGAAGCCACTTTGCCAGTTCCAATAGCCCAGACTGGCTCATATGCTATAACTATATTGTCCCAGCTAGGTACAGCATCTGTAGAGCAAAAACATGAACATGTGTTATTAGCTGTGCATCATCATGTAGGAAGATAACAGCAATAGACATCATCAACCATAATAATAACCTGCATATGCTTTCAACTGAGTGAAACAAACATCAAAAGTTTTCCCAGCTTCTCTATCTTCCAATAGTTCGCCGATACAAGCAATCACCCCTAGGCCCTCATTCAATGCATAAGCAGCTTTCTTCCCTATAAACTGAAATTTTAACAAAACATGATACTCGAGTCCCAAGTGGCATCCATCTAGTTAATAACAATAGGAGTGAAAGTTGTTTAAGCTCTCACCTGATCGTCTTCACCAATGACATGTCTCCTCTCAGAATGCCCAAGAATAACCCACTTCGCCCCGATGTCTTTCAATTGCTCCACACTGTAAAAGAGGTTGTGAAATATTACCATTTAGCAGTTTTCTGGTAGCCTTACAACATCAAAGTATGCCGTCAATGATAACATCATGAGCAAAATAATTCAGTAAGATACTTAAGTATCTGGCCTGTGTTAAATTGATCTGTAAATTGAAGTGAAAGTGGCTTATGTATATTTTGTGAACATAGTAGGTCCAGGGTCCAGTGGGAGAACCAAAGCAAATACTTTCTACTTTGAAAATTGATTGAAGATTCTTCATCTTAAAGTCGGAACCCAAAACCCTGTTAAATAGAGATCGTTGGCGGACAGATGCTTGTTCTACTTAACATAATCAACTATACCATGTACCACCATTTAGCCAAGATATCTCAATTCCTTTTCCGGAATGCCCAACAAAACTTGAAGACACATTAGAAAAAACAGAGCACATATGAGTGTGGAAATATGAATTGTAAAGACTAGATAGTACTAACTTGGAATAATAGACGTCACTCACCTGATTTCTCCAGTGAAAGCTCCACCTTTACTGACCCAAGAGTTCTGAGCAGATATTTCAATTCTATCTGTCAGTGAAGACTTCACTTGGTCGATGTAAACGAATGGAGGTGCCACAACAACATCTGCACAAAGAACAAGGGGAAGACATGAAATATGAATAACTTGGCAGGCATGTTGCAGTCATCAAGAAGAGAAGTCAATTTAGCAGGCAAAGCCTACAGCCAGTAACTGCAGCCACACCTAATATTTCAATATTAATAACGATCATCAAACTTTAAAGATATAGAAATTCTCTTACCAACATCAGACTCCAATTTTGCATCATTCAAGTCCGAGACCAGCTTAGTGATGGACTCTTTTGTTCCATTCTATGTAAACAGAAAAAAGATTAAGAAAGGTGAATCAAGAAAAAAAATGGAGGGAAAATGGCAGCAGATAACACCTAACCAAAACGAAAATCCCCTAACCAGGTAAAACAACAAATCCCACCATCCAACTTCCAAAAGAACGAACCTTGTAGGACGGACCTACTCATAGGCTAAAGTGAAGAACGCATAGCAATACTACCAAAAGTTAGACAGCCAGCATTGCCCAACAATTTAACAACTACCATCGAGTTTGTACCATTACTATCGGCAAGCCTAACCTTTTAAGTTTCTCATCCAGTCCCTATGCCCTTTCTGGTATATGAGAATAAGTAGGATACAAGAACAAGCAGGGGAAATAAGGAACCAAATAGTTCTCCTTCTACTCTCTTCAAATTACTTAAGAGCCACATTCTGTTATCATACATCAAATCCTCAATCAATCTTCTTCCTTCAAAATTACAGCACAAGTATCATGCCAATATAATCAATAGCTGCAGCAACGAAAACCCAGAAGCCTAAAACAGAATTGAACAACTTACACACTTCCAGTTTCCACCAACAAAGAACTGCAAACACAGAAAGAAGGAAAACAAAACAAATTAATGAATGGCCCAGATGTTAAAGCGCACAATACACAAAAAAATTCATGAGAGTAAGAACAACGGCAGTGAAACAAGATCTAGAAAGGCCAAAAAGGAACAACCTTTCCGGTTCCTGCCATGGCAACGACGGCTCTGCAAGGCCTACGAGCTGAGAGCGAAGGTAATCGGAGCTGAGAATCGAATAGGTGGAGAGAGTTGGAAGAAGGGTTTTCGAGCTTGGGGCAGGATGATCGGCGGAGACCAGAGAAGTTAGGTGGGGAGTAAAGGGTGGCGGCGGATTTGGAGCCGGCGGCTGAGAGTGAAGTCGAGAGCATCGCCATGGGTGATGAGAAAAGAAAGCTTGGAGATTTTTTGTATCTGGTTCAAGTTTGGCTAATGGGCTCCCCACAAGTACAACTTCTCGGCTTATTGTCGAATGATTAATATTCACTCACTGTGACAGTGTAAGACCTCAGAAAATAACTTCAAAGGTTATCGTAGTTTCCGTCCTTATATTCCTTTTCCTTGTTTTGCACAGTGCAACACATAATAATGATAAAACCTTCCACGGGTTTCTGGTTAGAAATAAATTTCCGATCTTTTTAGGTTGCTTGCTGTGCTTTTCTCAACAAATTCACGAGATCGTTAGAGAAGATGATGTCATGGTAGAAATCTGTTCTTCCCAGATTACATTCCTATCTGAAATCTCTGAATTTTGCAACCAATTCCATCCATTGAAAATAATTGAAATAATAATAAAAAAATAAAAAAAAATTCAGGGCCAGAGCTTGCATTGGAAGCGGATTCGGCCCAAATAGGGAAGGGGTGTGAAGAAGGCCGGAAAATGTGGGCTTCAGTCGATCGGAGCCCATTTACAGAAGCTCCATCCGTCAAACCGCGAACCGACGTTGAGAGAAAGCCGAGGTTCTTTCTTTGTTTGTGTCTTCCTACAGAAAGAAAGCGAGGCTCTTTCTTCGCCGCCGGTAACTAGGGATTTGGGTTCCTACCGAAGGTGAGAGACAAGACCTATAGGGAGCGGGATCGAAAAGCGGTGAACGGAAAATGGCGGGTATGGGAGACGGGTACGTGGGCACGGCGCAAGACGCCGTGAGAATCCGTCGGCTGGAGAAGCAGCGAGAAGCTGAGCGCAAGAAAATCGAAGAGATGAAGACGAAGTCGGACAAAGGCGGGCCTGGACTTCTCCAGTTCGGGTCAAGTACATCGGAGGTCTATCTCTTCATTCCTCCACGTTTCAGCTCCATCCAATTCCTGATGATTCTCGCCTAGGGTTTCTTACATCGTGCTTAATTGTTTTGCTTTCGTCTAGATTCTCGAGACTGCGTTTAAGAAAGAAACTGTGGGGTTAGTTACAAGGGAGCAGTATGTCGAGAAGGTAATGAATTTTTGTGCTTTGTTGTTTTGGTTGCCGCTCTTTTATATTTTCGAATGGGAATCAATTGACATTGTGGGGTGGATTTCAGAGAGTTACTATACAGAATAAGATTGAAGAAGAAGAGAAGGAGAAGCTTCAGAAGCTGCGGCAAGAGTGAGTTTGTTTCTTGCGTTATGCAGTTTTCTCTGCCTCATGTGGGCTGTTTATCGTTGGATTCAAAGTTGATTCCTTTATGTGTTGTGTTTCCAGGGAGGAGGAAGCACAGCTAGCCAAGCGCAAAAAGAGGAAGATTAAAGGGAATTCAAAGCTTTCATTTTCTGATGATTTTGAGGATGGGGCGGAAGATGAAGATGGTGGAATCGGTAAATGATCATGCTTTAACTTTGACTCCTTGATTAAAAACTGTTTTAAGGTTTGATTTTGAATTATGTACTGTGGTTGCTTTGAATTCTTTCATTTCCTTGTGGCAATGTGACTGTGACTTGTTATTCCCCTTGATGCTGGGATTTATTTGAGGAATTTTTAAGCTTTGAGTATAAAATCCTGTGTGCCGATTTGTAGTTCTATTTGATGGTATGTTTGAGATGCATTACATCAGAACTGAGTTTTCAAAATTGATGGATGTGATAGAAAGAGTGAATTTGTTCTATTGCCATTTGAACGTTGGCTTGCCTATTGTCTTGTCAGCAGAAGAACCTGTTCCAAATAAGTTGGCTCGTGGGAAATTTGGCAAAGATCCCACTGTAGAAACAAGCTTTTTGCCTGACAGGTATGGTGTCTTTCCTTCTGGTTTTTGGAACCATGCTTAGTTGTGGATGGACTTGGGACTAACCATACACTTAGGGGGGTTGAGGATGCTGATACAGTGAGAGGGAGGCTGAGGAGCAAGCTGAACGTGAAGTGTTGCGGAAACAATGGGTTCGCGAGCAGGAGCAGATTAAAAGTATGATCAATAATTCTATCATATTTATGTTGGAACACATTGTGGTCTCTCCTCATTCTTTTTCTGATAAACTGTGAGATCTTATGAATTCTGGTGATGAATTTATGAATTCTGATGTTTCAGATGAGGCCCTTCAAATTACTTACAGTTACTGGGATGGAACAGGCCATCGCAGGGCAATCCAGGTTAATTACTAGACAGCCTAAATTCAACAGTATTTTAGATAACATGTTTTAATCTTTAGTGTACCTTAGTAGTTCTTGATTTTACTTACTTTTTTCCACCCTGCAGTGTCGAAAGGGTGACAGCATCGGGGAGTTTCTGCGGTCCGTTCAACAGCAACTAGCACCCGAGTTTAGAGAAATCAGAACAACTTCTGTTGAGAACTTGCTCTATGTGAAAGAGGATCTTATCATTCCTCATGTAAGTTGCTAAAGATATTCTGATTTATGCTTCATTCTTTCTTGTCGTAATACAGATTATCTGATGTTTTGTCTTTGCATACTTGTAACATTACAGCAACACAGCTTCTATGAGCTCATAGTCAACAAAGCTAGAGGAAAAAGTGGACCGGTAACATTCTAGATCCTTAAACTTGGTGCATGTTCTTCTGTATTGTTTATTTTGTTAAGTTACCTAGATGGGTCCTTGAACTTGGTGCATGTTTTAGCCATGTTTATCTTGTCAAGTTCCCTTAATTGGCATAATGTAGCGGAATATTACTTTTGGTGCCGGAATGCTTTTCTAAGTTATCTCATGTTTTACTGGTAATTCTTAGGTGTGTTTAAGTAGAGTCGCTTCAAGTGAAGTTAAGGACTTCCTTTGTCCTGTAGGAAAACTAGCTCTCTTTAATTTCCCCCCTTTGAAGGGATAATATTTGGTGCCTATTCAACCTTATAAGACAAAATATCGATGCTAGTTGAAGTTGGTAACGGTGTACTGGTAATATTGACGTTAATGCCAAAGTATATGATTTTGGTTCAAAATGAGATCCTTTATTGCTTACTGGATACCTTTTTATGGTATCACTCTTTGAATCTAGTCGTTCTTCGTCTTGACTCTTGACTACAACTCTGCATTCTGATTGCATGGCTTGACATAATATTGTCATCTACTTTCCTCATTGCTATCTCTGTTTGATACACCAGATGCCAACTTCTCACTTGTAATTTCTTCTTGCAGCTTTTCCACTTTGATGTGCACGAGGATGTGCGTACAATTGCTGATGCAACCATAGAGAAGGATGAGGTATGCTCTTTACTGTCCTACATGGATATTGGCTTTGTGATTTCTGTATCCCGATACAATTCCCACTCAAACAAGCGACACCATTTTTGTGTTTTCTAACAGTCCCATGCTGGTAAAGTCGTCGAGAGGCATTGGTATGAGAAGAACAAGCACATATTCCCTGCATCAAGATGGGAGGTGTGCATCTTCTATCCCTTTCTTAATTTTGTGCTGTGTGGAAGTAATGATTGAAGTAATCGTTTACCGCACAAATAAAACAGCCGGATTGTTTCTCAGCGTTGAGTTTGTTTTTCTGTGGCAGATATACGATCCTGCAAGGAAGTGGGAGCGTTACACAATCCATGGTGACTGAAACTGATGTAGACTTGCTGGGTATCAGTAGGATGGGAGGTTGCAACTATTAAAATGGGAAGCAGAGCTATATCTACTATTTGGGCTGCACCTTAGTTGCAAACAGAACTATGTTTTTTTTTCATATTACCGAGTAACTTATGTCTTAGCAGCACAAGCACTTGTGTCCTGTGAGATTGGAATGTGAAACTAGAGAGTGTAATTTTCCTGGTTGGTGTTGGACTGTGAATTTCTTTTGCATGCTCTGAGAATCCCTTTGGCAGAGTATTACTGTTTTAATTATGGTTGCCAACTATTTGTGCTATTAACTCTTTGCAAGCACGGTGCAACTAGGTATTGATCGATGCGTGTTCGCACGAGATGACGCTTTGATGGAAGATGGCACGCCATTAGGTAGTGGTGCGTGCCCTAGGATGTATGGTTCTTAGAGAAGTTGGTTGTTGCTGGTTGGGTGCTTATATAACGAATTCCTAAAATGTTATAGGTGACGATTAGGTCGAGTTTTGTTAGTATTGTGGTCATGACGGACTAGGAGGAGATGATAGCGAAGTTTGAAGTTGAGATGAAGGGGACATTGAAGCGTGAAGCTGAGATGAATGAGAGATTTGTCGAACTCGGGGCTTACGACTGAAGTTGATTCGAAAGAAATCCGTTTCGAAAGAAATCCGAACCAACGATAAGGTCAAGGTGGAATGGGATGATAATGGAGCCATGACAATAGGTGATGCACATCGTCTAAACAGTATACCTCACGAGTCACGACTACTTGTTATTCTAATTCTAGTGATTATGGTGGTATATTGGATGAGGTCAAAGTCGCACCCAAATGATACCATCTAAACGACGACGTAAGGTGGCTGAAAGTGGGAAATGAGAACAAAAAAAGAGTAAACTGAAATAGAAAATCACTCCTCGCCGTGCTGGAGCGTGGGATTAGATTGAGGAAGTTTGATTGGTCAGCTAGCTCCCAGCTACGTCACTTCTTCTTGGTTGTCTTATTTGGGTTAGCCGCAAGCAGAAATTCGGAGAGAAGAGAGAGTCCGACGACCAAAACAAAACCCCCAACCTCTCTCTCTTTCTCACTAATCTTCGTCTTCCTCAATCAGAATTCTGAATCTGCTAATTCCACCATGAAGAGTTTTAGGGTTTTCTTCCTGGCTATCCTACTCCTCGCCTCTCCCCTCCTCAAAGGTTTGCGCCTTCCCCTCTCTCGCTCACTCGACAGTTCTAGATCTGGATCCCCTCCCCTGCTTGTGAACTCCTTGAATGTATCGAACTAGAGACTCTCTATTTCTGGTCAATCGAATCGCGTTTGATCTGTGTAATTGAGATCTGATTTCCGATTGCTTTCCTTATTTGCTTAGCTCGAGGGTTTTGGATTTGTTTTGGAATCTATTGGACTTTTGTTTGGGTGATCGGATTCATCTGTACTGTGTGGTTTTTTCGTATCAGTTCTTGCTTCGAGTTATTGTATTGCGAACTTTGAGTATTGGGTACTTGTCGAATTCTGATTGCTCCAGTGAGCAAGCTGGTTTTAGCAGCAATTTTTTCTGGATTTCCAGCTTGCGTGGCTTGCGCTTTTTTTCATTTTCGGAGTTGAATGAATGTATACAGGCGCCCCTTGATCATGGTCGTTGCCTGATTTTGCAACATCTGATGGTCTGGTTTTCGCTATTGATTTCTTTTCCTCTCGTGTATTGTAGTGGCTAGGTCTGATACGGAGGCTGAAGGAGTGGACGCAGCTGAATCAGTTCAGTCTACTGAGGAAACTACTGATCTCGGGATCGTTGGTTCTGAAGCTGATGCCCAAGATTTTGGTGATGAGAGTTTTAATCCAGCACCCGGGGTTGAGACTGTTTGTGTTTTCCCCAAAAACAGTGCTAAAAGTAAGGAGAATTCACATTGTCTCCTTTTTGCGTGACGCTTCCTGTGCATTTATGTTATTTAGAGTTTTTATTCCATTTCCCGCATTTTTGAGGTGTTCTTTTGAACTTTCCTGTGTTTTGGATTTCTTTGTTTCAACAGTTATACCTGCTGGACTGGAGTCTGAGCTTCTCGTTGGAGTGAAAAATGATGGTATAGAGTTTGCTGCCTTACTTTCTGTTGAGCCTTGGGGTTGCATTGCTTAGTATACGCCCATTTGCAGGGTTGTGGATCTGGATAACTGCATGCACGTACATATTCAAGGTTTTAGCCCTTCTTCTCATTGTTTCTCGACATTGAAATGCAGGAGAATCTGACATTAACGTCATTGCAATCAAGGCCAGTGTTCACCTTCCATTTGATCACAATCTTCTTGTTCAGAATCTCACTGCCCAGGTAATTATAGAAGTTTTGGTTTAATTGGGAATTGGTCTGGTCAAGTTTTGTCATCTAGCTATCATGTTTTAAGTGGATCCTATCCAAAGAAGTGTAGGAAGCATTATTTGGTGTCTTCTATTTATTATTAGTTTTTGGTGGCTGTCTTGTATTGGATGCAATATTATCACTCAGTTATGCTTGATTTCATCTAAGATATATAGTTGCATTGGTTTACCTTACGATCTCTCTAAGTTATTGTCTGGGTGTCAAAGGAATTTTGGTAAATCAAAATGAAGATGATGGCTAGTTATAGCTATAGGGTAGATTAAATGCTTGTTGGGGGGAATAGGCGCATCTCCTTGAATTTGGAAACTAGATGGCTCCATGTTGTACTGGAGGGAGCATAACTAGATTGTTTCCCATAGTAGTCCTGTTTCGTACACATCTGACCTTTTGGTTTCTGTTTATGGAATAGCGTTTAGTATATATGGTTGTTTTAGGGCAACGATGTTGGATATTTATCATGTGCTTTCTTGAATGGTACGCATTTTCTTATGCAGCATTGATTAGGCTTGACTAATCTGAACACTTTGTCTGGTGCTATATTTAGGCCTTCACCAATGCAACTGTTCCGGCTGCAGGACAGGCTACCTTCCCATATATTTTCGCAGTGAGCAAGTTTCTCCAGGTGAATGCATTATCTTGCTAGTGCTTTGGTCGCCGATTCCACGTTCCGAAGTGACCAGTATTTCATTTTTATCTACGATCCTAATGGCTGTGTGAAATCATTGTTTGGGATTTGATTTTTACATCGTTAATCTATGTATGCAGGCTGGTACCTTTGATCTTGTTGGCACTATCATTTATGAAATAGATCAGCAGCCTTACCAGAGCACCTTTTACAATGGCACCGTCGAAGTTGTTGAATCTGGTGGTTTCCTCAGCATGGAGTCGGTGTTCCTCATCTCTCTTGGAAGTGCACTCCTCGTCCTCTTTGGTCTATGGGTTCATGGTCAAATACAGAACCTCTCTAAGGTACAAATTTCTCATGTTGTCATTTGCATTTCCTCTCCAAGTTATGTCTAATCATTTGAAAGCTTATCCTATTAGTAATCTAATTTACCTTCTCAGTAAGGCTGATGTGCTGACTTGCTAACTGGTGCACTTTGATATGATGATCAAACATGAATGTTAATAAGGCTGATCTAAATCCTTGCTTGGGGATCATTGATAATATATTATACCTAACCAAGTAGATGCCTTAGATGGTCAATGGATCCAATTAATTGATTTCGAATTTGTGAAGGTGTAGAAAGTTAACTGTTCTGAGAATTTAGATGCAAGTCATTTTCTTATCGTTGTGACTCTGTTGGTGTTTTTATACTTCTATACATTTGGGAGAACTGATTTTGAATTTTGCTTCGATGCTGCTTTTCCCTTCTAGAAAACTAAGAGGGCCCCAAAGGTGGAAGTTGGTACTGGGACTAGAGATGCTTCAATGGACGAGTGGCTTCAGGTAACTGGTTTTCTTGACCATCTTGATCTTGATATATAGTAGCTATTTAAAGTTTAGATGTGGCCATGACTTGCCTGTTGTTGACAATTTTGCTTTCTTTCCCAATCTGTTCACGCTCAGGGCACTGCCTACACCCAGTCCAACAAACAAAAGAAGAAGAAATAGGCGTCGGGTTCAGTTGAAACACAGGAGGGACTAGGGAGTGTAGTAACATGCCGACTCTCGTAACTTAAAGTTTAGCATTTGAAGATGCCTCTGGAGAGAAGAGAACCCACGAGTTGCACGAACTAGTTGTGAAACTTAGGCCAGTATAGAACTTGCCTAGCTGTTGTAGCATGTGGAGGGTGCGGGGAAAATGGAGTTTAAGGATGAACTCTTTTTTTTTTCTTTTTCCTACTTTACTGTTTTTTCTGGACAATTTTGATAGCAGAGTGAGTCCTTGAAGAGAACTAACTGTGCTTTTGAGGTAGGCTGGTTATAAATTTTACTGAAAGTTTGAAAAGAATTTTCTTGTTTCGAAATTGCTTCATCTTCTTCGTTGTTGCCCAATGCCAATATCAGAATGTAGCAGCTTGTCTAGGTTTTCGATGTTTGCTTATATGGATCTATCTGTGGATTCCGAAAGCCTAGAATTCGGTCAACGCTTTCCCTTTCTCGAGGAAGGTCTATTCATTGCTTCTAACGCACAAGAGTCTTCTTTCGTCTAATCGTGATAATAGTCGCCTCACTGTCAGTTCAATCATGTTGCACCTAATAGTTTTCATGCTACCATATACAAAATAACGACATCAAAAGGAGGTGCTAATTGAGTCGAGTTCATACATCATTAGAGAAACGAAACGAAACAAACGTTAAAATACACTACTATTTGCACATCTAAAAGAGGCTCTGATCAACTCGAATCATGTAACAAAACACTAAAACAGACGTCATGAGCGGCACTCGAACCACGTTACAGATCTTGTTTATGAAAAAGCATTCTTTGGGATCTATCTTCTCCAAAATTCATGATGAAGAGAACGAGTAATGACATGGATAACGATGGCATACCAAATTATCCCACCAGTTTTTGTGGACTGACCATAAATGATCCTCTGCCTCTGCTCTGCTCTGCTGATCCCTAACCAACACCCACATCTACATCGCCCCTTTGTTTTGCTGACAACGAAACATACAGCATGCAAGTAATCAAATCTCTTAGACTACTTTCCCATGTGGTGGTTTTTCAAGGTCGACAACCCCTTAATACGCCAATAATATCCCACTTCACCTTTCCAAACTCCATTCTTACTTAATTACCTTGCTAACTGCACAACGAAAAAAACGACGACTGTTCTGGTTTTAATCCTCCTCTTCTGGGTTCACTGCTCTTCCGAACTGGAACTATAAACTCTCACGCAGAAATCAGCATTGCCCTGGTGTGGATAGGCTGACTTCGAGGATGCTAAAAATGACCAATAAAAGCAAGCTTCAGAAGAAGGTAATGTGGAGAAACTGCTTACCATTGTGCGCCGAACCAGCATAGTACTTTCTGTCAGAAGGAATCATTGTGCACAACATCGCAGCATTACCCTGCAGAAGGGAAAAGTTGGAATACTGGTTCATTAGATAGACAGGTAGATAGATAGTTAGGAGAGTGGCAATGGCAATAAATATCTCCCCCCACCCCGTGGACTTTCTTTTTGTTGCATCACGTGAAGCTGTTTATTTACACTGGATAAGTGTACTCGGTAGCGGTTCGCTGAAAAGAGTAGTCAATAAGGTAGATCGCTGAACTCTTGAAGCGAACAAACCATTGTTCGCTTGAAACAGAAGCGATCAGGGTGGTTCGCGCTGGAGGCACGTGATTGGTCCTGATGGTACCCTTCTGTTCTGAGCGTACCGGCTCGACGAAAATCCATCTGTACAACTAAATTTGTGAACTGCAACTTCAAAACCAACTCTCTTGCCTAGCTGCAAGTTTTTTACTATCGACTTTCAGGCCCAGTCCCTTGTTTGAAAATTCAAAAATAGGTCTGTGGCCACCATAAGCTTCTGTCTTCATCCACCTCCATAGATATTAAATGCGAAGGGAAGGAATATGGTTGAAGGTAGGAAGGAGCTTTAATGTGCACAGCACAGAAGAAAGAAGTATGCCCCCTGCAAAAGGGTATCCACAGCCCATAACCAAGATCTTTCTCATGCTGTGAAATCCTGATTTCTTCTTCTTCTACTGAGGTACAGTTGAGATAAAGAGGTGGGCATTTATGGAGCGAAGCCGGTGGTGGTGGAGACATTTCCCTCTCAAAGTGAAAACTGAAAACCACCACACTAGAAGATGAATCCCAAAGGACATAAGAGGTTAAACTTTGAACATTCATGTGAGGCCCTTAATTCAGTGTCGGCCATGCCACAGCCACAGCCATTATATAACCACCACACCCTTCTGCTTCTCCATCTCAACTAACTCTCACATCTCTGCAACAAATCCAGAATACAGACAATGATTCCCCTTTCTCGAGGAGGGGCAGCACCTTTGTGCCTGCTTCTGCTCTTCTCTGCCACTCTCTGCCATGCTCAGAAGACAGCCCAGGTCCTCGTCGTTGGTGCTGGAGAATGTGTCGATTGCGCCAAGTCTGCACTCAAGCCCAGTCAGGCCTTCTCAGGTAAATTAATAATACAGGTTAGAGCGTCCCTTTCTGCATCCAGAAATGGCAGTGTGTCTAAAAATACCATGTTTGTTGTTGTGCAGGGCTTGAAGTGACAATTGACTGCAAGCCACCAAATGGTGAGTTCAAAACTAAGGGGGTTGGTAAACTTGACGTGGAAGGCAAGTTCACAGTGTCTCTCCCTAGTGACCTTGTGACACAAGATGGGAAGAAGCTTAAACAAGAATGCTACGCGCAGCTCCACAACCCTGCCGCCGCAGTGCCCTGTGCAGCCCACGGCGGGCTGGACTCGACCAAGGTCGTGTTCAACTCACAAAAGAACGCGTTCGAGCTCTCCGGCGGGAAGCTCAAATTCTCGCCGGAGGTCTGCTCGTCGGCTTTCTTTTGGCCTTACTTCAAGCACCCGCCCTTGCCTAAATTCCACCTCCCTCCATTGAAATCCTTCCACCACTCTTTCCATTTCCCTCCTCTCCCTCCGAAAGTCTTCCCTCCCTTCCCGCCCAAGTATACTCATCCACCAGCGGTTCTCCCACCACCGGCTGTGGTCACGCCGGTGCCAGAGCCGCCGGTCGTTGTCAAGCCTCCTTCCATCCCCAAGCCGGCTCCCAAGCCGCCGGTCATTGTCAAGCCTCCTTCCATCCCCAAGCCGGCTCCCAAGCCGCCGGTCGTGGTCAAGCCTCCCTCAGTTCCGAAGCCGGAGCCCAAGCCTCCGGTCGTGGTCAAGCCGTGCCCACCAAAGGCCCCCATTGTCAAGCCGAAGCCGCCACCAATGGTTAAGCCGTGCCCTCCAAAGGCCCCAATCGTCAAGCCGCCATCGGTCCCGAAGGAGTTACCGCCGCCGGTGCCGATCTACAAGCCGACTCCCCATCCCCCGATTTACCACAAGCCGCTGCCGCCGATCCCCAAGGTCCCGATCTATAAGCCGACCCCGCATCCGCCAATCTACCACAAGCCGCTGCCGCCGTTCCCTAAGGTTCCGATCTATAAGCCGACCCCGCATCCACCAATTTACCACAAGCCGCTGCCGCCGTTCCCCAAGGTTCCGATCTATAAGCCGACCCCGCACCCGCCAATCTACCACAAGCCGCTGCCGCCGTTCCCAAAAGTCCCGATCTATAAGCCGATCCCCAAGCCGCCGGTAGCTCTCCCGCCATTCCCAAAGTTGCCGCCTTTCCACAAGAAGAAGCCATGCCCACCACTCCCCAAGCTACCTCCGTTCCCCAAGCTGCCACCCAAGCATAAGTTTGGAAGCTGGCCTCCTCTCCCACCTTACTCCCCAATTCATTAGAGTTCTACTTTGATCGATTCTCTATAATTATTGTTGTTGTTATTTTATTACTAAGTGGAGGTTCTGAAGTTGAAGCACTGCAAGAAATAAGAAAACTGAACTAGGCTACCGTGGAGAAGATGGGAAGACGCAAAAGGATTGAGATTTGGATTACTATTTTCTTAAAGGGTTTGTTTGGATTCCATTATTTGTTTCTGGGAACGGTTTTAGAGTTGTAAATTAGTTATTACTGTTTATTTTGTTTACTTGATTACTGCATGTTGGTGGAGTTCCTGCTTTTGGATCATTGTGTTGAATGTTCTAATAAATCATTTTCCTACCTTGAGGTCCAGATTTTTATTTTATGTTCTGATTTGTGAGATCGTTTCATGCTTCGTTGTTCCAACATTGTCTTTGACATTCGTTTCCACTTGATTTTACGTGCTTTGATTGCTCTAATTAACCTTAAATCATGGTTTAATGGTTGTATGCTCTGAAAACAACGCTTAACAACAGATATGGAGTACCTGGTCATGCCCATAATGGTGATTGTGGTCGTGGTAAGTTACACTGGCTGGTTCACAGTCGTGGTGCAGACGATTATCGCCTCTAAGATGGTCGTTCCAGCTTCATTTCACAAGCTTGAACTCCAGAATCGACCACCAGTCGCGTTCTTTAATGAGACCGCATCACTCGAACAACATGTTGAACACAGCAAAACTTATTGACATTAATCAGAATTTCAAGAAAGAAACACAGCAATGAAAATTAGAGAACTATCACCCACTAACACATATCTTACAAATTACAATCTTTCTAAACCATTGTACAACCTCTGATTTTACAGACACCATAATTCCCAGACTTGAACTCAGAACTTAAGATCTAAGAATCATCTAGATGCCAGATTATGCTATACTGTCTTTTCAGCCATAATCGATACAGTAATTAGTCAACTTCAAACAAAACATTGAACAGCTGAGTTGAGTAATTAGCTAGTTCAATCAAAATCGCACCTTTTTGCAGCAACTTCAATGGCGGGTTTTCTTCCCCTGTTCTCCAAGCAACAGCTCCTCTGCTCATACTATGACGATTTAGACAAAGCGCCCCCGTGATACAATATTTGCTTACTGATCCGTGCTGCTGTAACACCGGGCTACAAAACGGTGACTCAGGAGCGAGTCAGCAGTCGCTCGCTTCAAACGATTCACAACAAAACATTCATTCAAGAAATCCCTACCTTCCGCCGACAACGCCGCCGGAATCTTCGGATGCCGCCCATCGGCGACTCGCGCCATGACGTCCTCCTCCTCCAAACCCTTCCACGGCCGCTTCCCCGTCACCATCTCCACCACCGTGCACCCCAGGGCCCAAACATCCATCGCCGTCGTTACCCTCCCCGCCACCGCCACCTCCGGCGCCATGTACCGTACCGCCCCCCTAATCCCCGAATTCTCCGCTCCTCCGCTCTGCTCCGACAAGTCCACCGCCGCCCCGAAGTCCGCCACCTTGAGCCGACCCACCGATTCTGCTTCTTCCGATGGGGGAAACACCAGAATGTTGTCCGGCTTGATGTCGCAGTGCGCGTATCCCCTGGAGTGGATGCACGACAGCGCCTCCAGTATCGTTCGAGTGTAAACCCTAATTTCGCTCTCCGGAATCCCGCGACGGCCGCGGAGGCGGCGGTACCTAGCGATTAAATCGGAGAGGGAGCCGCAAGGGGCGTATTCCAACAACAAGTTGTAGATTCTGGGTCCGCCGTCCTCTTGGGTTATTTGAGCGCCGAGGCACTGTATGATTGCTGGGTTGAGGCGGAACTCGGCAAGAATCCGGTGCTCCAATTTCAGAAACTTGGCGTTGTATTCCGGCGCAGATTTCACTGCCATGAGAGGCGAATTTGGGGTTCTTGGAATTCCGATGTAGACCTTGCCGTAGGTTCCTTTGCCCAGCAATTTCCCTCGACTCCACCGAATCGCCGACGACGACGGCGACGGTGGATCTTGAAAGGGATGGTTTGCTATGACGCACATGCTTGCTTGCTTGCTTTGCTTCTGGTTCGAGAGCGTGAATCGGGCAATCGAATTGAAAGGGGATTCAGTGATGAACCCAATTATAGAAACGGATTGACGGGAACTGATTGCTCTAATCTCAGATGCAAGTAATCGTCGTTCTTTGAGCAGCTTTTGTACTCCGGAAAAGAGGCGGTGTCTGAGTCTAAGGCGGTTTTTCTTTTCCATGCTGGTTTCGGATTGCGGAGCAAGTTATTTTTTTTTTTTCGTTGAATATTGCGGAGCAAGTTAGGAGGTGAATAAAATTCGCTATTTTTTCTTGGTTGGATAATAATTGATAAATTTAATACTTAGCGATTTTTAGAAGATTGAATTTCTTTTTGTTTAGGGTTGTAGGTATATTTTGTTTCTCTATTTTGCGAAGTTTTCAAACATGCCTCTTTATTTTTCTCTTGTATGGTAAGGATGTTATCAAATGTAACCCTCCATTCAAAATTCTGTTAGTCTACCGTTAAGTCAAGGTTTACTATTGCACTTATGAGAGGCAAATGACAGAATTGTCCCATTTATTTGAAATGAATAAAATTATAAAAATGCAGCCCTTCACCTGCCTCTCTCTCCCGTGAGTCTCGTCTTTCTCTGTCCTCATAAAACATGATCGACGCTTGACTACTAGTTGAAATTCAGAAAATCTGAACGGTCAGGTAACGATAGAGGAAGGAGACGACAAGGATGAAAACAGAAGGTCTATCTATCCAAATTTATGTTTCTTCTCACCTACAAATCACCCTAGCCTTTTGATGAGCAACCTCATTGTCCCCCCTTCCCTATAATCTCCAGCAAGTCTCACCATTCTCTGACCTCAGCTCTCAAATCACAGCCAAAACCACCCCCCTATTTTGTTTCTATCACTTTTTCCCTATCCAATTTATGAATCAGAGATTGACAATCCGATTCCAAAAGGATCGGCTTCCTCCCATGCACGTTGATCAATCGGAGATCCCACAACATTGCCTGAGCTTTCGCGAGCTCCAACTCTCAATCCACCCTCATTCTCTTTACCGCCACCCGTACAAATCTACCTTCTTCATCTCTTACCTGTTATCACCATCCCCAATCCAGTTCCTCCCTCTTTCACTTTTGCTGCATCAACATCGACTTCCAGCACTCCCCTTTTCTGGTTTCTCCCATCTCGCCTTTGACGGGGTCCTCTCACATGGGTTTCTCCTTGCATACAACTACGGTACTCGACTAGTTAAGTCTACGATATAGCAAGTACTTCTCTTTCCTCTAGTTTAAGGTTGTTAAACAAGTTATTGTTGCGTTCTTACCACATAAACCACAAAGCCATCACCACCGAACATAGCTCCTCATCTAACACTTTCTCCATTAGTCCATAAAGCCATTCTTTGCTAGATTTATCCTCTCGGTGTGAGAATAGGGTTCTGAGTGAGGTAGGCTGCCAAATTCTTCCTCCTCAATCGCAATCTCTAAGAATATGCTCATGTGTTTCACAAAGTCCACAGAACGACCACTCGTCAATTGCTTCCTTTAGCCTTTTGGTAAGGTTCCCACCTGTAGGAAGAATATTACTTCCCCTATATGCCAAAGGAAAACTCTAACCTTTGGTGATTTTCAATAAGCAATAGTAGTAAATTAATATAGAAGTAGTTGAAAACTTTTAATATAATTAAAATTTGAACGTATTTTAAATATGATTGTGGAATTCATTTCAATTTATTCCTAAACATTGGAATATGACATTCCAAACATAAGAATTCATTCGACAATGAATTTTAAACAGAAATCCATTTCAAAAAGAAATTGAATTCTCAATTCAATTGATCGAGATGGTGAATTAGTCGTTCGTTTGACAGATACTTAATGTCTGTTTTTTCGATTGAGTAATATTGAGTTGAGAAGAATAGACGATATGTATAGGTAAGTGTCTCGTGATTTAGCCCCTTTTTTGTAGTGTAGACAAATAAGTATTGAGAGATGGAGGACCCTTGATATGGAGATTATCAATTCAATACACATTTGGGGCGTGATTTAGGCGAAAGTTAAGTGGTAAAAATGAAGAGAGAGTGTGTACAAAAACATGGACATCGGCACCACACCATGATAGCTTCGATCTAGTAAAAGAGATATGTAATGATTTGGTCCGAAATCGAATCAAACCATGATAGCTTCCATTCAACAGTAAAGAGGATTTAAGGACCACAATCAAACCATCAATGCATTTGTACAAGTCCAAATATCTGTTTAGTTATTTTTTCTAATAATATGTCAAAATTTAATGGAATCGAAGACTAGACAACATTATATTGAGTTTGATTTTGACCTCTTCAAATGTATAGTGTAAGCACGAGGTTGAAAATTTTGCTCTAGAACTTCTTTTGTTTAAAAATTTGTTCTTGAACTTGTTTTTTAAATATCATTATATGATGTGTTGTAATGTAAGCAATTAAAAAGACAAAATGGAATTCATTAAAAAACGAGGGAAATCCATTATAAAAATAATTTTTTTGAATTTCCCGTCTCCTCTTTTTGTTGTTGTACTTTAATATATTATCGTGTTGGGTTCAGAATCAGAAGTCTCTACCAATGGTCGTATAAAAGAGTGGTCTACTTGGCTTTTGGTTTGGATCTCTGGCTTTACATCTCTATTGACGACATAATTATGATTTATACTTAATTTTTTTAGCCACCATGCTATATATACTTTTTCAAACGTTTTAGTATTAGAGGTTGAAGCAATGTTATCAAAACAAAGCAAAAGAGTATGAATCAATTTAGCAAGCAATTCATATTTTACTAGTTTAATCAGTATTATATCGTTAAAATTTTTGTTAACAAAATCGATGTATCACAAATAGGAATATTATAAGTAGAGTATACATAATAATACACTAAATCAATGATTATATAACTATGTATGACAAGTAGAAACCTATTATATGAACTAAAACGTTTACATGTCTTTGACTATTTTGGCCAAAATGACCCATATTTTTCACATTTACATATATGACCCACAATTTAGAATACATAAATGAAAATGGCTATAACTTCAAAGTCCCATTGAAGTTTCATCCTACTTTAATAGCTCTTCTAGTAGAAAAGCGAAGCATTTCTACCAAAAAAAGAAAGAAAAAAAGCACAATGCAAAGTTCACCTTATTGTACAAAATGAAAACGAAATTAATGATGGGATTACTAAATCTTTAGTCCTTTCGCAGTAAAAGAGCAAAAGTAAAGGAGTCCAAAGCGAATTCCCAAAAATAATTAGTATCATTCTGTTAAATATGAAAGAAAAGAGGGCCACGCAGGATAATAACTGAAAAGCCCAACGGATAGCTGACCCAGTCCACTCTATGCCTCACGCGCCAACACTTGCCCCCCAACGTCACGACAAAATTGGCCGACCCCACACCTTTCGACACTGCAAGAAACGGCGTCGTTTCAGCGCGTCCCTGTCCTCACTCCGGACCATGACAAATGGCATCTACGACGTCGATATTTCCACCGCGCGGATCTCCACATTTAACCCTAGTCAAACTCCTAACCGAACCACGGTTACGCAATATCCCGTTGCGATCATGACACGTGTTCCTATCTGACGGTCGTATCTCACTCTCTTTCACCTTTCACCGCCTCCCATCCTATATATAAACCACAACCCCCACCAGCGAAAGATTAAAAAAAAACCCTAACCTCAGCCAATTTCACTCCAGCAAAAAAAAAAAAAAAATCCCTAATTCCCCCGATCTTCCGATCCAATGGCGAACCCCAAGGTTTTCTTCGACATGACCGTCGGCGGCCAGCCGGCCGGCAGGATCGTGATGGAGCTGTACGCCGACGTCGTCCCCAAGACCGCTGAGAACTTCCGCGCTCTCTGCACCGGCGAGAAGGGAGCCGGGAAGATGGGGAAGCCGCTCCACTACAAGGGATCCAGCTTCCACCGCGTGATCCCGGGGTTCATGTGCCAGGGAGGCGACTTCACCGCCGGGAACGGCACCGGAGGCGAGTCGATCTACGGGGCCAAGTTCGCCGACGAGAACTTCGTCAGGAAGCACACCGGCCCCGGGATCCTCTCCATGGCCAATGCCGGGCCCGGGACCAACGGATCTCAGTTCTTCATCTGCACCGCCAAGACCGAGTGGCTGGACGGCAAGCACGTCGTCTTCGGGCAGGTCGTCGAGGGCATGGATGTCGTCAGGGCGATTGAGAAGGTCGGATCTGGATCTGGGAAGACCTCCAAGCCCGTCTGCATCGCCGACTGCGGCCAGCTCTAAGTGTTCGATTGCCGGTGACGTGATGGTGGATGTGTTGGTGTCTTTCGATTATCTGTCTGTGTCCTGTTTTCGTTTCTGTTAGTCAATTAGGGTTTCGGTCGTCTCTCTAGGGATTTGGGTGCGGGAGTTTGCTTCTGTCGTACAACTATCAGAGTCGGGAATTGGATTTGGTCTGTTTAACTCTTTTTTTATGTGTTTTCAGAATCTGATCTACCAATTTCCATGAATAAGATTAGGGTTTGCTTTATCTCGATTTCTTCCCCTTTTATCTATCGTTTTGTTCGTACTGTTTTTTTTTTGGGATTGTACGACTCTGAATCTGGATAGAGGATAAATCTCTGATCGCACTGAGAAATTCAAAATTCGAGAAGAAAGAGGATTGGGAAATTAAGGAAGAATTGTATTCGAAGATAGTGGGTCTGGATAGTGGGCCTTTTCAGGCCCACGATGTGATGGCCCATCGCGACATTTCAAATTGTTTGCCTGAAACATGATGCGCCGGATCTCAAGCATTAGTGTAAAGGTGAGAGAGAAAACTATTAGTAACGGTCTAGTGGATCCAAATAAAGACGGCACTAATTTAGTCACGATTGGTTGAAATCAAAAGAAATGAGCCATTAAGATAATAAGCTAGCTATTATCTACTACTGGTAACTACAACTAACAAATGATACAACCTAATACAGGTATAAAGAATCAAAAAAAGGAATCAAATAACACCCTTGAAAGGCCAACGGTAGAACTAGAAGCCCTGCCAATGCCAACCTCGCCCACCATTATCAGTGTATCGCACTATCACTCGTACAAATACATCTGAGATGGTCTGGTATTCGGCGACGGGCGATCTCCAACGAGTACTGAGTTCAGTACGCCTGCTCTTCGGGTTGGCCCGAGATCAGGCTCTTTACACGACTCGTCAAAGAGAGCGAACTATCATACACGATGCTCCAAGAGTCGTGATCGTAGTGCTTATTGTGGTCCGTTTTCGAGAATGTTGAGTAGATGTTCCTCGTCTAGGTTCTTCAATGAGTCGCTTCTGACATACCATGTCACGGTTCCTGCAACGACAAAGGTAATACAATAAGCAAGTGCAGACTGCCTCTCGAGGGAGGGAGTCGATGGCATGATCGCTCGGTGACTGTAAGGAGATCAACACAACGATCAAGCACGGCCAAATGAACCCATTCAAGTAGTACCTATTCGTATGCTCAGACAATTGGAAATACCAGAACAGCAACAGGCCAAGACATCTTACCTCGAGATGAAGGATGAGGTTCCTGATCTCTTGTTGAGTGAAGTATGATAGTTCCTGAAAGGACAGTGATAAACCCACATATCTCGGATGCTATGCTGGCGGCATCTTGGCCCGCCCAATCCTGGTAAGATAAAATGTAAGAGAACCTATTAGTTCATGATATGTTAATTCAGATGCTAGAACCAGCAGGGACAACATGTGCGTCGAGCAGGTTACCTTATACATTATAGAGCTAGCAACAATAGTGAGAGTTGTGAACATTACATAGTACACCGGAGAAATAAGTGTTGCATTAAACGTATCCAGCGCCTGCAATAATTCAGGTGAAAATAAGCTAATAATCAACATCATAAAGCAATTGATCGTGGGAATCTATCTGAGTGAGGCAAAAGAAGAGCAGCTACCATAGTATATTTCCTTAAAAGATAATAACTAGGAAAACAAAGATCATGATGCAACACTATATTAGCAAGTGTCTTCTGCAGCTGAAAACCAAATTTCGTATGGTATTCCCGAATTTGATTAAGTAGATTAACTACAAAGATTGCACCGTGATTATCTACCTGTATTCATCAAACATATAAATATTTCTTCAAAATTGCACCTATCACCTTTTAGCTTACTGTGATTTTGAACGAACTGCCAATAGGACCGGGTACCAGTTGGTGGGCTAAATATTTTCACGAACTCGTGGGAACAGAATACATGCTACTGCAGTAAGTACCCTACTTAGTAACTAGTCAAGACTTGACTGTCAAGTTGGGCGAAAATTAACAATTTCTGGCAACCATCCAAAACCTAAATCGTCGCTTATCAACATAAATCTCAGATTAAATGTTTACGTCACACAAGACACAACAGATTGTTGATCATACCAAAGAGTCTATGTCGTTCTACAGAGTACATAGCAACTAAGAACTTCTAGTGTATGAATTATACAGCTTTTGATCCTATTGCAAACTCCACTTGGAGAGACAAAACTGAAAGTTAAAATCCTATTGCCAAAGAAAATGGCCCAAGGACCTGACCACTACATGCCAGGAGACCTATCCAATACTAACAAAAGCCAAGCAAGTTAGCAGTCATTGATCCAGCAAATCAAACAGAGGGAATAAATATAAACCAAAAGCCATATCTGAAGAGGAGCAGAACATAAAAGAAGTGGAATAGTACAGAAGTAACTTCACCTTGTTCAAATAAATTAACTGTGTAATGACACATATTCCCGCTACCATGAGGAAAAACCATGTTTGAGGATAAGTAATCTGATTTATTCCATCTATTGTAAGTTTTATAGCTATTCCGATGGCCTTGATGCTGACAACCTGGGGAAAGAAAAAGGCCCAGGTATGCAGTAAATACACCGTCAAGATGCCACAATAGCCCAGTAAATAATTCCAAATGAAGACCTAAACCGAGAGTGAGCAATTACAGTGATTGACCCCATCAAGGAGCATATTCCTAAGTAGACCAACATGTTTGTCTGACCAGATCGTGGTTCAAAGTGTAAAACTAAAGTTAACACTGCTGCGACTGTAACAACCACATACATCAGAAACGCTGCAAAAGAAGAGAAAGCTAAAGTAATGAGTAACAGTAGAAAAAAGTATGATAGTAACAAAAAAGTGATTGAATATCCACCTGGCTGAGTTGCTAAATTCCATACTTCTTCTACAGAACTTGGAGTTCGCTCTTGAGGTGCATGGAGAACAATTACTACTGACCCAACAATGCATGAAACACAGCCAACAACTCCCATCCTTTGTAGCCGCTCGTTCAGCATGAAGTGTGCTAAAATTGCACTATTGAATTTGAATAAAAATATCAGTTGCAAGATAGCGACTGTGTCAATATCATACACTAGCAAGAAAATTCAGAGATGTTATTCACCTGATAATTATACTTAATGCCCCAAGGGGAGTTACTAGAACAGCAGGAGCATAGACGTAAGCCACACAATTTGCAATCTCACCAACAATCACTGCTCACATGAAAGTTCAAATGAATCATCAACCATTTGCGTGTGTGTTCTAGGGCGAGTGCGAGAGAGGGAGAGGGAGCAAGTAAGAGATTCCTGCACTTACTGGTAATCATGCCAGCCCACCATAGCGGCTCTAGCAGATAGGTAAAACCTCCAGCTCCTGCATTATTCAGTAGAAATAACACATGAGAAAAATAATCTTGAAAATCAATGGTGTTTGCTTTTGCTGACAGCTGGGACACTCCTAATGCTCGATCTAGAGGCTCTAGTAAATAAGTATAGCCCCCAAGTCCTTGTGCAGGAGAAATATTACATGAGAATTACTGGCATTCACTTTTACTGACACCTGCGACACTCCTAATGCTCAATCTCTTACTCTCAGGAACTATTAACATTTCCATAGACTTGGATAACCCATTAAAGTTAAGTGGGTCAGTGGCAGATGCCACTGCAGGACCAATATGTCTTCCTTCAATAAGCTCTCGTCATATCAGAGTTTTGCAGGAACTCCAGAGTCAAAGGCACCATATATCAGCCCAACTCAGCTACTTTGGCAGCGCCACAAAGCGAGATAAAGAGAACAAACAAGCACTTCCACCACAGGGAATTAATCATGGATGCAGAGCAGAGCAAAATGGACAACATGAGATGACAAAATGAGGGCATAGACACATAGTTCTGTCTTTGCAATTCCCCCACCCCGTCCCAGATATCCACTACTGGCAGAAGAGCATTGTAATTTGAATTCTAAGCAAGCTCCTCTCTCAGCTCCGGATAGACAACCGACATATCAATCAAGCGATCTTCACGATTACTCAGGAATTCCAAGATTCCCAGACAGCCGAAAAAATCCAAATGCCAGAAAGAAACGAAAGTGACACACCTGCACGCGTACCGGCAATACCAGCTCGGCTGAGCCCTTTCTTCTTCAGGATGAAGCTCGAACCGATAAACGCGCTGGACGCCACAGCCAGTATCAGCCCCTTCGCATTGTCCGAAACTCCCATCTTCTTTCTCCGCCCCGTCTCACATACACACACCGGCAGCAGCAGCAGCAGCAGCGGCGGCAGTCGCGTATCTTGACCTAAAATCCAATTCGATCGCCACAATTTCCCAACGGAATGGATTCGCCCATCCGTGGTGGTTGAAGTAAAGTAAAAAAAAGAAGCGCGATCAATTTCCCGCCGGAAGGCAAAACGACAAATCCCAAGGGCAAGCCAATCAGAACGAGGCAGAAGTTTAATTTCCCCGGCGCGGTGGCGCGAGAGCCTGAGGGGAAAGCCTGAACGGTGTTATAGTAAGCGGATTTCAGTCTCCGTCGCGGAGTCGTCGGAAATTTCCGGTTTCCAGGAAATTCGAGAGAAGACAAGACGACGAGAGAGGCGTAGGTTAGCAGTGATCTACTGTTTTGCAGGAAGGAGCGAGAAGCGAACTAAAGTTCTAAACCCGCTTAAATTGCTGACGTGTCTTTCTGGCCCAAAAATTATGCATTATTGAAATAATTACGGTCACCGGAGAATATTCATGCGTGAAGGGCATTACGGTAACGTGAACCCTGAACCAACCCGCCAATTGTCATCTTACCGCTCGCCCGCCACGAAATTATTATTAAAAAAAAATTAAATTATATTTTATTGTGACCTTTCCATTACAAAAAAAATGAGTTAATATTTTCGTATAGCCTGAACTTTGACTAAAATAAACATTCTGGCCAATCTTTTCGATCTATAACATCCTGGCCCGAACTATACACCAAAATAAACAATTTGGCCAGATCCGACTTTTGACCGTTAACTTGGACGGTCAAACGCGTTGACCGTTAGTCAACGTGCCATGTCACTGCCAAGTCAGCATAAAATATTTAAAATAATTCACAATTTCCACACATTCCCTAATTTTAAATTATTATAAATTAAAAAAATCATCTAATACCTTAGTTAAACCAAAAATAAAAAACGAAAAAATTAAATATTTATCAAATCTTCTGACTTGGCAGTGACGTGGCGCGTTGACCGTTAGTCAACGCGTTTGACCGTCCAAGTTAACGGTCAAACATCGGGTTTGGCCAAATTGTTTATTTTGGTGTATAGTTCGAGCCAGGATGTTATAGATCGAAAAGATTGCCCATGATGTTTATTTTGGTCAAAGTTCAGGCCATACGAAAATATTTTTTTTGGACTTATCGAAATCGGACGGACATAAATGGTTGAACTTAAGATCAACAAGTCGTTAAGCGGCTGCCATCACCGGGTGTAGAGTCACTTCTAGTTTCCGCGAAACACTGGATCATTGCTTAACCTCCGTTCTCTTCTGTCATTCATTCTCATTCCCCTGATCCAGATATCCGACGACTCAGCGAGCGACGGGAACTCAAATCAGCTGACTTCCAAATCTGTCTCGGAGCTTCCCGGTTGTCTCCGCCGCGTCGGAGGGAGAGAGCACATCTGCGCCGTTTTGATTGGCATCACCTTCTGTGGTTTGTCGTTTTGCATTTTGGCGGGAAATCGGCCGAGTTTCTTCTCTCTATTTTTTTTTCTCTTTGATCTCCACGGAAGGCTGTCAAAGTTCCTGCGATCGAATTGAATTCTAGGGCTAGATAGTACGCCGCCGCCGCCTCCGCCGCACCGCTTCTCTGCTGCTGCCACTGTCTGTGTTTATGTAAAACGGGAGGCGGACGAAAGATGGGAGTTTCGGAGAATACGACGGGGCTGATATTGGCAGTGGCGTCCAACGCGTTTATCGGTTCTAGCTTCATCCTGAAAAAGAAAGGCCTCAAGCGAGCTGGTGCTTCCGGCACTCGTGCAGGTCTGTTTGCTTCCCTTTCTCTTTGGCAATTTGATTTCGTCTTTCCATGGGTTTGGAGTATCAGCTCGCCCTGATCTTGTTTGTTTCTCGAACTAGTGGCTAAGATCGCTCGTCTTGATTTTCCACTTTATATTGGAGAACGTCAGACACCAGCTTGGTTGATATTGCTTTTACAAAGTCTAATGGGATTTTTCACTTGGCCACTTTCCTTTAATGGGTTATTCCAAGTCTATGGAGTTGTCAACCCGCCTTCAAATTAGGTGCTCAGTGCTAGAAAGTTGCCGTTTTACAGCTCAGGACAACATCATTGAATTTCAAGATAATTTCTAATGCGTTGTTCCTCCTGAATAATGCAGGAGTTGGAGGTTATACTTATTTACTAGAGCCACTATGGTGGGTTGGCATGGTTACCAGTAAGTGTAGTTATCTCTCACTCGACCCCTCTTTTTCCCTTACTCAGATATTCACACAGTCACATGCTCATATTCACTCTCACACTCATGTCACTGACTCGGCGTGAAATGGATAATTGACAATTAATTTCGACTTTCATTCAACAGTGATTCTTGGGGAGGTTGCAAATTTTGTGGCTTACGTTTATGCTCCTGCTGTTCTAGTGACTCCCCTTGGGGCACTAAGTATAATAATCAGGTGAATGAGATATCTCCTAATATTGTTGCTCGTCTCTAATAGTGTTGTAATCATTATCTTGTTACTGACCAGCTCTTACAAATTCGATAGTGCAATTTTAGCTCATTTTATGCTGAATGAAAGACTGCCTAGAATGGGTGTTCTTGGCTGCGTTTCATGCATTGTTGGATCAGTAGTAATCGTTCTTCATGCACCTCAAGAGCAACCTTTAAATTCTGTAGAAGAAGTATGGAACCTGGCAACTCAGCCAGGTGAGCGCTCACTCACTTTGTACTCTCTTATTTGCTTTCCATGATTACCTGTTACTTGAGCTCTTCACTCCTTTTTGCAGCTTTTTTGATATATGTAGCTGCTACAATCTCAACAGTGTTAGCTTTGGTTTTACACTTCGAACCCCGATTTGGTCAAACAAACATGTTGGTCTACTTAGGAATATGCTCCTTGATGGGCTCGATCACTGTAATTACTTGCACTCTAGTTCAATTCCTGAACTGTAATGGCATCTTCACATTCTATTTATTGCATGACCTCTCTTGTTTTTTTTTTTTTTTTTTTATTTCATTTCCCCAGGTTGTCAGCATCAAGGCAATTGGAATAGCTATTAAACTAACACTAGATGGGATAAATCAGATTGCTTATCCTCAGACTTGGTTGTTCCTCACAGTAGCAGCGATATGTGTCGTCACACAGTTAAATTATTTGAACAAGGTGAGTTTGCGTTTGTCCCGTACCTCTCCTTTTGTTGTTGCATAAGGCCTTCGAGTCGATCTTTATTACCTCTGTTTGAGTTGTGTGATAAACGACTGCTAAATTTGTTTATTTTGCTACAATTGGAACAGTCTCCTGTCATGTGGTCGTCTTCTATGATCTCTGGGACATTTTCTTTTGCAATAATAATTAAAGATTCAATTTTGTTTTTCCAACTGGGGACTTTCAAGATGATCTGATTCCTGCATCATAAGTTTTGAACCAGCCCCTATTAGTGTTGTGCAGACTCTTTTACAGCATTGACCATACCTATAATGTGATACAGAGTTACAAACAATTAGTTTCAGATTTATACTGGGCCATAAGTTTACTTGAGGTACTAAGGAGGGTACTTTGATTTTTTACAGCAGCATGTATTCCGTTTTCATGAAGTCAATAGATGGTTTCACCCACCTACTCTTATCTATAAGACTATAACAAAGGGAGTTGAAAATGTTGGAAACCTGAAGACCCATTCTACATAGTGTGAAGGGCAGTTTTGGGTAATATTTGTATCGGATGAATGCGAGTAGGCAGATAAAATTTATAGCAGAGTAATATGATGTTGCAATCTCCAAGAATGTTGAAAAATTTCAATCTTAGTAGTAAATTTGCAATTTCAAGTTCAGGGTTTCAATGTGTAGCTTTGTTTCCAGCTGCGGAGCAATCTACCCCTGGTTTTCCTTTCCCATTTGGTGTGGCAGAATCATTGCTTTGTAAAGTTGATTTGTAACTTATTTTGTACTGAATGGAGCAAGTTAGTTACTGGCCATTTTCTATTATCTTGTCAATGTTGCAGGCACTAGATACGTATAATGCAGCAGTTGTTTCTCCAGTATACTATGTCATGTTCACAACTCTGACCATTGTTGCTAGTGCTATAATGTTCAAGGTAAACTTCTCAACCTCCATTTTGCTGGTGATGATTTTTTCAGCTAAAATGATTTGCATTAATACTACCAGGAATTAACTAATATTTCTATTCATTTATATTTGAGCAGGACTGGAAAGGTCAAGATGCCAGCAGCATAGCATCTGAGATATGCGGGTTTATCACTGTTCTTACTGGTACTATTATACTTCACTCAACGAGAGATCAAGAACCTCCTCCTTCTCGAGGTAGATGTCTTATCGGGTTACTGTTTCCATAAATTTTAATTCCCTTTCAGGCTATCTTCTACCTAATCTGGCAATTACACCTCGTCGTTGCAGGGACAGTAACATGGTATGTCAGAGGGGATTCTTTCAAGAACCTGGATGGGGAGCATTTACTCAACATTCACGAATCCGAAGAACGATAATACTACTTCTAACCACCAATCCCCGATTCGAGCACTATGAAATTATTGGATGCAACATTCAAACCACAATTGAGTGCCAGAGGAGATCTTCATTCTTCTGCCGCTAGATTTTTCTCATGTGGAATACCTTGGATATGCAAAGCTGTGGATGATGTTTCATCCCCTTTTGATGAGGAGCTGACTCTGATCAACTAGGAATGATCAGCCTGACTCCGTGACTCGTGCAATAGCGCATGTTGGTTCCAGGAAACAAAGGTCGACCTACATCAGCTTCTCATCTCGGACCATATTGTAGGTACAGTGATCATTCTTGTGCAGTAGTTTTGGGCTGGCTGGCTTCTATTTACCATTGAGAGTTGTTTTGATTCCTTTTTTATTGGTTGCCTCTGTTGTTGTTGGTGTGTATCATTTGTATGTCGACAACAACGAAAGCCGTTCCAATCTGTAGTTCTAGAGCTCATTAGTTAGTCTTAGTTGTATGTTTCCTGAAGCATATTTGAAAGGAATGAAATTACTTGGGTAACCGCCTTCATTTGCGTGGAACGCAAGCAACAAAGGTCAAAGGATATATCCCCAATTGCATTATTTATTCTTGTACCTTTCCAGGATGTTGTAAAACATAACGTAGCAGATACTGGTTGCTTATCTGCACTTGATGCGACTTGAGAAATGCTTTTTCTTTGAAAGTTCAGTAACTTGTGTCTTTGGTTTGGTTTGGTTGACTTGACTTGTTAAGGTAGAAAACCCTGGTGCAAATCAAACATAGCAATGGCCTCGAATTAGATATTTGATATTTCGCAACAAAGTTGTTTTCACGGTAAACAACTAAACATGAATAAGGCACATTTCCTAATGGAAGGCAAACATATGTTAGATGACAAGGATAGTGATTATAAGGTAGTTGGATGTGGCAGAGCGTAATGGTCGAACTCTTGTGCAAAACCATCTTCGTGAATTCTAATTCTTATTTCTTTCAGCTCCAATAATTGTTCATCTTTCGAATTTGACCTGAAGGGTTTAGTAAAAAAGCGTTCCTTCCACTTGATATTGATGGTACCACTAATTCATTTTCTAATTGAGTTTCTTTCCGGACTGAACTTTTGTTCTCCTACACTAACATTTTTAATCACCCAAAATTAACTCTCATAATTTTTTTCCTAATTATAAAATAAACGCGTAATTATTAGGAATGATATCTGTAAAAGCAAAATTAAAATAGTCGATTTAATTTTTGTTTTAAAAAATCAGTGTAATCAAAGCAGAAAGTGGGGAATCATATCGCAGTGGCTAACCTTTTTCCTTTTCAGCTAAGCTGTATGATGTATTCCTGTTGCTGTTGGGAAAGGAATAAATCCAACCGAGCGATCTCCACCGTCGCTTCCTACAAGAATCTTGGAAGTCCATTCTCCACCGTCGGATGGAATCAACAGCCCTACCCGTTTATATAACCCACCCGTTTCAGTTTCCCCCGGCTGAGAAGCAACGCAAACGCGAGGAGACAGTTCACAAACACACAGACAGACGCAACCAAACAGCGAAGAAGAAGAAGAAGAGGAAAGGAGCTCCACAACCAACCATGGCGGCGACCGTTTCATCTCCCTGGGCCAAGCCCGGCGCGTGGGCTCTGGACGCCGAGGAACACGAGGCCGAGCTCGAGCAGCAGGAGGTGCTACAACAACAACAACAACAACAGGCGACGATTAAAGAGGCCACGGCCGATTTCCCTTCCCTGGCCGCCGCCGCCGCCGATCTGAAGCAGGCCAAGAAGAAGAAGAAGAAGACGACGGCCATTCCCCTGGCCTTGTACCAAGCAGGTAAATACGCCGACCCCGAATTGACGACCGCGGCCCTCCCCAAGGGCCCACGCGAGCGCTCGGCGGAGGAGCTCGACCAGATTCGCGGCGGCGGGTTCAGATCCTACGGTATGAACAGTTACCGGAGCGGCGAGGATTCGTCTAATTCGCGCTGGGGGAGGGATAGTAATTCTAGGTCTTCTGGCCCTAGGGATAGGGATTCGAGCAGGGAAAGGGAACCCCTAGGTCCGTCGCGAGCGGATGAGGACGATGACTGGTCGAAGGCGAAGAAATCGCCGGCGGCGATGAATGGGAACGGGTTCGACAGGAGGGATAGGGACAGGGATAGGGGCTCGTCGTTCTTCGATTCTCAATCGAAAGCCGACGAGGCTAGTAGCTGGGTGTCCAATAGGCCGGCAGTTGAGCCGAGGAAATTCGGCGGCGGAGGATTTGAGCGAAGAGGTAGCTTCGATTCTATCTCACGAGATAGACAGGGCTCCGTTAACGGTGGTGGGTCTGCAGATTCTGAAACCTGGGGGAGGAGGAGGGAGGAGGGGGATGGAATAGGGGCCATGACTGCTCGGCCGAAGCTGGTGTTGCAGCCAAGGACTGTGCCTGTGAGTAATGACAATGAATCGGTGGCTAAGCCCAAGGGGTCGAGTCCATTTGGGGATGCTAAGCCGAGAGATGAGGTTTTGCAGCCGCCACGGGCTGCCCCTGTGAGTGATGAGAATGAATTGGTTGTGAAGCCAAGGAGTTCGAATCCGTTTGGGAGTGCTAGGCCGAGAGAGGAGGTTTTGGCGGAGAAGGGGCAGGATTGGAAGGAGATTGATGAGAAGTTGGAGAGCACGAAGCTCAACAGTAAGAATGAAGAGGATAAGGTGGAAAGATTGGATAAGACTTCAAGGTGGAGCTTTGGTCGTGTAGGCTCTGGTGAAACTGTGGAGAGGAGCTGGAGGAAGCCCGATTCAGTCAATTCCGGTTCTCGGCCTCAGAGGTTTGCTTCATGAGCATTCTTGCATTGATCTGTTTTTTTCTTCAGAAAGCTCGATTCTTTTTTGTACACTTCATGAGATGGACTTTGTATAGTTGTTTGTCATCTGAAAATTTTGTGGATTGATGTGCTATAAGCTTCTGAAACTTCTTGTCTTAATCTCATGTAATTTGATGTAATTTTTTTGGATATTTCGAACAAAATGGTGTCATTTTTGCGTTTGAAAGTTGGCTCGGTAGTTAGGACACTTCAGGAGGCATATGATGATTATGCCTTCTCGACATTTATCGATGTCTTTTTAGTTGTGCTTGCGGTATTGGCTATTTTCCAGCCTCTGTTTCAACTTTCAACCATGGAACTTCCTTGTACCTGGTTTCTGAGTCTTGACATGGTGTCTATGAAAGCTAATGCATAACGGTATGACTGTGGATTGACAAGCTAAGAATGTTCATTGCATATGGTTTTGGAAGTTATTGGTGCACACTCTAGTGAAGTGTTGTTGGGTTTGGATAGCTGTTGAGTTTTACTTGATTACATGTCCAATCAATGGAATTGCACTGTACGAGTTTGGTTCATAAAGTCTGCACTTTTTCTATATCTAGGGTACTCAGAATCTTATTGATCTGTTTGTCCATTGCTCAATGAGCTTTTATTTGGAGGGTTTTTGATACTATGTTCTCTCTTATCCACCAAGACAGCCCACCCTTCAAACAAACCATATGTTTGCATACCAACATCAGATAGCATTAGCTAATGTATGACATTATTCCTTTGTTGCTTCATAATTCTGACTTGTGGTTTTGTATCTCTGCAGTGCTGAGACATTAGAGAACGTAGTCGAGAATGGACATTCAGATTCTACTGAGCATGAGAATGGGAAGCAGGACGAAAATGGCACCGCCGAGGAAAACTAAACCGAGACCACTGAAGTTTTGCCGATGGATTGATATGATTCTTGAGAGAAAACAGAGAGATTAGTAGAGAGAGAGAACACTATTATTTATTAGCAGACCCTGTGCTTTGTTTCATAACTTAATGTATGAGTTTCTGTTATATACTCTTATCCTGGTACTCTCATAGAGAGACCTCTCGTTTGTTTTGTTTTTTCTCCCTTTGCTTGGAAGGAATTGATACTGAACATTGTTACTCTGTTCTTCTATTGAGTTTTGATGTCTGAATTGGTTTATTGACTCTACATTAGAACTAATTAACTGGCCGGTTAATCAAGCAAAGTCGTCCTCTTTGCCACTTGCTTTGTCGAAAAAGCCATAAAAACAACTTTGTTATGGACTTGGTCCTTAAATTCCCTCACGCTGTGTGCCTCGTCGTCACTAAAGGTATGGCATCAATTCATGATAAACCGTGTCTAATTACGATGATGCAGGCAGAAGAGCATTATTAATTAACTATGATCAACCTTGCTTGTTCCTCCTCTTTTCTGTTTTCTAGTTCCTTAACTTTAATCCAGGTCTGATAATGACGCAGATGGCTGGCTTCGAGGCATGCCGTCCTTATAAACAGTTGACAACAAGGTAATCAGCTAGGCAATAAATAAATGAAACACAGAGAGAGGCAATTAAACTGTGCAAACAAAACAGAGAGAAAAGAGAAACATTCAACTTTAACGTCGCCATAATATAATCGACCGTCATTGTCACTTACCAATTAACTTTTAGTGACGAATTCGGCTCACAGACCCAGTGGTTGTATATATAAATTTCCCTTACACACAACTTTAGACAGTCTTCTTCTTCTCCTCCTCCTCCTCTGTTTCTTCTGCTCCCAATCCATTTGGCCGCAGAGGATGACGACGATCGGATCACGGAGCTGCACGCTTTGCTGCTTCTTCTTCGTCGTCGTCGTCTTCAACGCTTTCGTTCTGACAGAATCTGAGGTCTTCACGGTTGGAGACGAGAGTAGGTGGGATACACAGGTCAACTATGGCTCTTGGACAGATAACCACAACTTCACCGTCGGCGACATTCTTGGTACGCACGCCACCCCACAAAATTTACCAACCTAGCTAGCTTGCTAGCCAAGAAACCTCAATCAACACTCATAATCACTCGTTTCTCTTACCATATATGATCATTAACTTTGCAATTGATGACCCACTTCTTCATTGAAGCTTATATAGGTGATCTGATCCGATTGCTATTGGCTTCCAAACTCTTAATTTAACTCGATCATATATCTAATTAACATGTCAAGATTATGATTTAGCTACTGTTGAAACCGATTTAACGCAGAGTTCAAGTACTCGAGATCGGAGCACAATGTGTACGAGGTGACAAAGGAAGTGTATCAGTCGTGCAATGCGACTGCGAGCGATGGAGTGCTAGCCAAGTACCAAACTGGGGACGACCAGATAGAGCTCAAGGAAGCCAGGAAGTACTGGTTCATTTGCGAAATTGATGGCCATTGCTTTGGAGGAATGAGACTGGCAATTCAAGTGGCACAACAACAACAACAACAGTCAGCTGCAGGCACCGGCGATTCATCCACCGGCGGCAGCAGCAGCAGCGCTAGCTCTGGTGCTTCCAACATTATTAAATACTCCTTGGGGAGATATTGTAGCTTGTTCATCTACATGGTACTTGTCTCTGCATGCATTTGGAAGTGATGCTTGATTGATTCTGGAAAAATGCTGATTTCTACTTGTTGAGAATGTTTTGATTGGATGGGGCATAATTTTTCTGAGATGGGTTTTGAATCTTCATTACGATTTAGATTTCGTTTTTTTTTTCTCTTCTTCTTCCATTGGATATTGATTCATTGTATTACATAAACGTTAAAAGATCATAAAGATTGAACCTTCATCGTGGTTTTTGTCAAGAAATTTGCTTACTTTGTGTCATAAGTGAAAAAGAAACTCGTTTCTAATGATCAATCCTGCAACTAAAGTTGTTAGTTCCAAAATTGAACAAGTCATGAGTACTACTAGCCACATTTAGATCTATCTATGATTTATCCAAAACTTTAAGGACTTTTGTCACAATTAACTGTCAACTAACTTAACCATCGAACCATGGATCAACCGTGGAGGAGGTGGAGGTAATGCTGGTTGGAGTCCATCAGATGGCCGGCGCCATTCTGCAGTACAAGTACTTGGTTGTGATGATGATCATGAAGGAAGTGATCATGGTCCATTATCATCCCATTGCCATTCTCAGAAGAATTGCCACCATTTACCCGATGATGATGGTGAACTTCACTCCATGTTCTTGGTGGTGGTTCTCTTGTGAGCTCCAGTAAAGAATCCCTCACATAGTCTGCTTGAACCATCTCACTGTCCTTCTTCTGTCCAGGACAAAAAGGGAACACAAAAGATTTGGTCTTTTTTTTCTCAATCTGCAGATGTCGCGTGTGCGAATTATGTATGTTTATGTAGCTTATCGCAGTTTTACCTGAACCCGGAAAACATTGGAGACAAGGGATTTGCAGCTGGTCACATTGGCATTGGTGACTTCTAGACCAAGGGAATCCAGTGCCTCTAGCAACCTCACAATCCCACCTGGCCTGTGCTCACAGAACACCTTCACAAAGAAACCATTCCCATCAATTTGTGCCACTTCCACTTGCACCTCCATTTGCTGCTGATGCTGCTGCCCTTTCTCATTGCAGTTGCTTGTTTCCCAATCCTGATTCCCTACTACTTTCACCAAGCTTGGAATCCCAACATCTCCCGCCTCGCTCGTTCCAACTTGAGCACCCAAACTGCTGCTGATGTTGTTGTTGTGGCAGCTGTTGTTTCTTCTTGACATCTCATCATCATCTGAGTTAGCTTCAAGTTCTTCTTCAAGCTCCTTGGATTGCCTCTTCAACTCCTTTACAAACTCGATTGCGTCTCCAATTATAGATGCCTTCTTCAGCTGCATTGTAAAGAACCGCATTAGTGGGTTCAGAGCAGAGGATTTAGAAGATGATGGAGGAGTGGACATTGTTAATTTACGTCGGAGATCATGGGAACCAAGGCTCTAAGATCATAGAGCCTCCCATTAAGCCTCTTCCTTCTCCTTCTCTCAGCTTGAAGGTTCTTGGCTTCAGGCTTCCCATTCTTCCTCCTAAACTTGCTACCACCAAACTGCTGCTGGTGCTGATCATCTTCACCATTCTGATCACTGCAATCCGAGACTGAATCTGATCTCCCATTCATATCTTGCTTGATTGAGTCCTTGTCATTGTTATTGTTGTTCCCTTTTTGCTCCTTTCCTGCTAGTAATGACTCACCAAACTCGGCTTCTTCCTGGTGATATTGATGAACCTTATTGCTGTCGTTGCAGTCATTACTGTTAATACCGCCACAATTCTGATATTCACCTTCAAAGAACATGCCACCATTGCTCTTTGTTGTTCTGTTGTCATCGTCATTGGTGTAGCTGAAGTGCTGGAGCAAGTTCATGGGAGAGCTACTACTACACAGCCCGCGGATTCTATCAACTGATGATGACAGGTTTAAGGTCTCCAATGCTGTTGCTGGAGAGATTGGCGGTGGATGGAAGTGGTTCATGTCGATGATTTGGTGATGATCATGATCATGATCTTTCTGGTGCTCGTGATTTTGTTTAGTGTTCATCATGAAGTTTGCTGATGCCATTGCTTCCTGATGACTCATCAGAATGCTGTATTGTGAAGTTACAATGTCTATCACTTCCTGGTCTTGAGGAACCTGGAAATGCAACATCAAACTATTTACTTCCTTTCCTTGAGAGCCAAGAAATAGCTATATTAACTGTGTACTTGGTGGGAAAAATTGGGGGGCTATATTATTTTACAGGAGCAAGAAAGAAAGCATATTTACTAACTTGTTTAGCAACAAATAGCTCTATGAGGGCACCTGGTACAGGAATCAAAGCTCTAGTTCCAACAGTTTCCTGCGCATAATGATTCAAATGCTGCAGAAAAGTTCAGTCAGAATCAGAAACTAGCCATCTCAGCTCCCAGGAGAATGCAGATGGAGAAGGGAAACTAACAAATTAAGCTGACCTCAAGAAGGGTTGGGCCTGAAGTGTTGGAGAAGTTCAACCACCTTGGAACGTTAGAGATCAAAGCCTCTGCATGAATCCTGTTTTGGTTCATGAACTTAGATAAGTAGAAGCCCTAGTCAAGATGAATGCAAAGTCTTACTATTGATCAGTGATTGTACCCGAATTCGTCGAGGGACAATGTAGTAGGAAGTTGGGAAAGGAGTTCACAAGGAGTGGTTCTTGGATGGTGGAAGATACCATCCCTACAAGGAAGGGTTGGAGAAAGAGCAGAGAATTGAAGCTCTTCCCCACCATTTTGAATTGCCTCATGATCTGTCCCACCACAACAGCAGTCCATCCATTCTAGATACCTTCAGTAACAAAAAGATAATTAAAGCTCAGTTCCTTTCTGATCAGAATCAAGAAAAGTACTGAGGAATTTGGGAGATAGATGGTGAGAGGCATTAAAAGCATCAACCTTTGGTCATCACTCAACTTCCAGAGAACACAGAAATCCCAGCCTTTAAACCCCACAAGAGGTCTCAGTCTATCCATAAGGTTTTGGACCATGTTCATGATTCTTCTTCTTGCTTGCTTCTTTTCTCCCTCCCTCTCCTTCATAAACAAACAAAAAACTGAAGGATTCAGTCTGCAAGTTAGTTTTTGAGCCAAAAGGGGACAATATTTCACATCACAAAAAGTACAAAGTCTGTGTCTGCCTCATTCAAGTCAGCAAAACCAAAGACCAATTATCCCAAAACAATGGTGAGAAGGGAATAAGCTAAAAGGGGACAAAAAGCAAACAATCCCACATGAACTCAAGAGGGTGATAGTAATAGCTAACTGCACCAAATGAAACAACCCACCTCAGCAAAAGTGAAGAAGAAAAGGCCAACCAACCACCAAAGGAAATGAATAAAAAATGGTTCAACAAAGATGTTCTGTTGTGTCCTTTGAATACAGTTGTAGACGGGAAGAACAGACACAGAATATAAGGCAAGCTGCAAGTAAAAATTGCAGAAATGGGACTCCTTCTTGATGTAGTTCTCACCTTATAAGTTTAGTGAGTTTTATTCTTTTCTTTTTTATGTTGTTTGTCAGTTTACTTGGTAGGTGAACTGCAGAGCTTGCATGAGTGAGATATATATATATGTATACATACCTACAAAAACACATGCAAACATCTTCACTTAATTGCATTATTTCTCCTGTTACTCTAAGTAGATCAAAAATGAATTTTGGGATGGCATGATGAGAAAGAAATCTGACACAATTCTTTTACTTTTGAACATACTGCTGTTTACTTTTGTTCTTGATGAGGAAGGAGTCATGGAGATGGTCTGTTTTCATGGATATAGAATGTCAGCTGACTGCTGAATGGAATCTCATAAGAATTATAACACAACTAACTAGTGACATAAACCGGTCATCGATTACGTATTCAATGACAAACATTATACGAACACCTACTTAGATGGCGAATATGACACATTTAGCTTGACAATGTTAATCGAAGATCTTGACGAGGCTGACATGGTATCTATATGGTAAGAAGCTTGAAGGAAAGGACAATGTCAAATGATGCTGATGATGTTCATAACAAGAAATTATGTGGATAAGCTATGGTGGTGACATAAAATTCGTCATGCTGGGCCAGTACATAAGCCTTAGGAAGAAATAGCTATGGTAGTCATTAAATTCCTCAACAAAGATTTCCTGTTAAGTCTCTCTAGCTCAGCCTCCTATCCATCTTACACATTCTGAACGTTGATACCCAGCGCCTCTGTGCATGTCATGTCCTCTGGATCCTCGAAAACGTGCCAGTCTCGGAGAAGTATGTACTTTGGATTCCACTGCCCAGTTGATGTGCACGAGCTTGTGGATTGCTCAGCTCGATCCCCTGCACTGGAGTGAATGCCAGGCTCGACGTCAGCCCTGAAGTCGCACCACCTCTACCAAACTGCCTTACCTTGAATTTCTTAGCAACTTTTGCGGCGAGTTTGCTCTGCCCAGCTGCTACTCGAAGCTTTCCACTTCCAGCCTGACCAAGCATTCCATTACCTTCACCTAACCCATCGCCTAGAGAACTCTCTTCAGGAACTCCAAACGGCATCCTGCCAGCAAGCTTGCGCATGTCTGTCACTGCATATCTCTCCTTCATCTTCCTAAGACGGCGCCCTCCTCTCTTTTTCTTAGGCCCGGAATCAGGAATTGGAAGTGGCTTAGGTTGCTTGGCAGGAGGAGGCTCTTGCCACTTCTCAATTTTCTTGCCAACTTCTTCACGCAGTTTTCTTCCAACATTTCCACAAGGGTCACCTCTGGTGGAATCTACACGGGCTGCAAGCGTAGATTTAGAAGCCAACAATCGGCAAGCACGCATTCTCAGCGAAGGCGGCGTGCTCTGAAATATCTCGGCTTGCTCAATATAGCCCACACGAAATTGAGATGTCGCAGCAGTAGAAAAGCCTGCGACGAGGTTTTTCTTTGTAGCTCCAAGAAGTTGAACACTACAAGCAGGCATATTGGCTAGCGAAGAGAGACCACCAGCGGTGCCCATTAGCTTTGCTGCCACAGCACTCCCAACAATAGCAGAAAGATTTGGTGCAATGTACCCCATTCTCCTCTCCACAAAATCGAGAACCTCCTTCTTTGCAGAATCCAGAGCGAGAGCTCGATCGCAGGCCTCGATAGTCTCTTGGAGCACATCCTCGGGGAGAGGTTTACCACTTGTGGTTGATGCAGTCACTGAAACAACCATAATGACAGCCGAGGGCAGAATGCCTTCTAAATCAACGCGTGTCGAATCCAACTCATTGGCAATTCGCTTCACCACACGAGCATAGTCAATCGGATGGTGCACAAGTGACTCCAGCTCAGGGAACCTCAACCTATACTTGTCGCGAATAAAATCGCGGATAATAGCGATCTCATTCTCGATGTCCGCGGACAACGCATTACAATCCACAATCAGCTGGTATTCAGGATCATCCTCCAAGACCATCCCCTCAACTGTGGTGAAAGAACAAGGTTCTTTCACCATTGATTCTTCTACTTTATGCATGATATCATTGTACCTCTGTGTCTTCTGGAGTTTCGACACGGAATCCAGATCGTCGTAATTGAGAGCTTCGATGCCTGCCGAATCCCCGTCAGTATCTTCTTCCATGTTGGCCACATCGCCATCTTCTTCTTCTTCTTCTTCGATAGTTTCAAGCTCATTGTCGGATAACTCTTCAAGGTCTGCAAGGAAAGTATCTGTTAGCGTAGCCATCGGTCACCACAGAATCAGACGAAGAAGCTTCGGGAAAAAAATACGTCTAGGGTTTATCCAGCCAACCAATCAATCAATCGGAGAAGAGAAGCTGAATTCAAAGCTTGTAATGAAAACGAGATGGCGCTGAGGAGCCGGATAAGAACCACCGAGGTTCCGCAATGAATGAAACGCCACAGCTGAAGATGGCGAGAGGGTCAATCACAGCAGAGAGTCCTCTGCCAAGTAATTGGCAGATTGATTCAACAATAGAGGGAGAATCAAGAACCCTAATCTCGAGGGAGAAAGAAGTAAGAGAGAGAGCAGTCGAAGCGCCAAAGGAAAACTTTGATAAAAATAACGGGCTAAAATATTCCTTCTTTTTCTTTAAAAAAAAAATCCTTCTTTCATTACTCAATGGGGATATTAATTATTTAGTTTAAGTAATAATTCCTTGTTCTCAATTTTTTTTTTCCTTGTCATTGTAGAAGAAGGAAACTTTATTGTTATTAGGGTTTTAACTCTATATCTATCTCTATATAAATTTAGCTACAAAATTGACACAAACAAGTTGTTATAAATTTAGTTATATAATAAGAGGACAATCGTGAGTTCTTTCAAGCTCAGCTTAAATTAAACATGTTCACAGTCGAACAAAAATACCACGTAAAACTCGTTTTTTTGTGTTTTTATCAATGCTGTCAAAGCCGAGCCGGAGTATGACCCGGTAACGAGAAAGGTTCGGTCATTAGTGGTCCAGCCGGCATTAGACCGTTTAAAAACCGGTACCTAATAAACAGTCATCTGTATAAATAGTAGACACTTCTTGATCATGGTAAACCACAAGTAAATTACTCTCTTAAACCATTATAGAACATCAGTACTGAAAGATCTAAAATTCAATTCCTAACCACCACATTGTTCCAAAATAAAAGCAATATCACACGAGTCTGAACATTAAACAAGAGTCGTAAACATGGAAACCGCTCTCCCTTTGTCGTCTATTCTACTTCTAGGTCGAAAATGAAGAAATAAAATGAAAGTTAGGGTTTTGTTTGGCTGCCCCATTCCACGATTGGCCTTCTCTATTTTTTTTAGGGTAAACCAAACGGCCGAACCGCGCGACCGGCTTGAGCGGCTCGAGCGGTTAACCGCTTTGGCCGCTCGCCGGCCGCTGTATAAAACCGTGGCGGTTAAATAGCTGATCCGAGCCGGTTTTACGGCCAGGTGGCGGCTTTGGCGTCCGGCCGGCCGGCTCGGTTCGGCTTTGACAGCACTGGTTTTTATTCCATCCGCAATCCCCATTATCAAATTCTTCATCTAACTGCTCTGCTTTGCTTTGCTTGCTTCCTCTGTTCCCGCCAAGAAACAAAATAGCGGCAAGGCCGAATTAAAATGGGCGATGGGGGCTCTGGGCCGGAGTGAAGCCCATCTCAGGCGTAAGGGTTCCGGCCTAATGTTTGGAGGCCCAATCCTAGAAGAGGGAGTTGAGTGCTTCGGCCTAATTAAACTCGTTTTTTTTTTTTTGGAAAATACAATTTAATTATTTTCAAAAAATATAATAATTCAATTTGTAGTACACTGAAAGGGAGGACAATCTTCATAAAAAAAAAAAGGGAGGACAACTAAAATATAAAAGGAAAGATGATGTCAAGAATCTGAATTCAGCTGGATGAATTTTATCTTAAAATAAATGATTGGGAGTAATGCATTCGATAATGACATTTTTAAAATGAAATTGCATTCGACAACAATTTCATCGAGTTGGAACAGTTAGATAAGACAACCCATGAGTCTTCTGCGCTAAAATCCAGTAAAGTATGCGTAATTCAATGGTGCACATGTTTGTTAACTCTCGTGGAAATTGGTAATGGACAAATTAAGCTAGATCTGGCAAATTATAACCAGATCTGTTGATCCGACTCGAAACAGCTCAAAAATTAGAGATTTTTGTAACTCGAAATTCGAATGACCCGAACTCGATAACCCGTGATTTTTGGGGTCGGGTTGGGCGGGTTAGCGGGTCGACCCGTTCCATTTTATATATAACTTCCAAAATGATAAATCACTCATAAATTGGTGAGATGTTTAAAAAAAATCACAAAGATTTGAATGTCATGTTTGGAGTTTAAGGATAATCAAATATCATGTGTTTTTTTGTAGTAGACTAGTAGTGTTACTCTTGTGATTGTTTTTTTTTTTTTTTGACGATTTGCGCAATTTGTATTTCATTTCATTATCGTGGAAGGATTTGAGAATATGTTAATTGACATGTGTTAGGTAAACTATTGTTATGCATATGTGAAAATTTGTGTTCTTTACGAAAATATGAAGCATGTTTGATATTGTTTATGAGAAAACTCATAACCCGAAATGACCTGTAACCCGACCCGAAACCCAATGAGTTGAGTTAATATTTAACCCGAAATCAGCCAACCAAACATGACCCGACCCGTAACCGAAGTCCCCAACCCGATTCGATTGCTATGCCTAAATTAAGCCTTATATAAGGTACGTAGATTTGGAGGATCTTAAACATCCAAAAACACAGGCACAAGTTTATATTTTATACAAAGACCCCCTAAAAAAATGGTTTATACAAAGACAAGGCAGCTAGCCTGGGATATCCCAACTGAAGTGGTCAGCACAGCAAACCAACTTCACCCAACAACTATGGTTTTTAGTGAAGTGACGTACGCTACCAACATTCGCCACTCACCTCCATCTCCATGGCGGATCGGGGTCAGGAGTAGGTATAGCCGAACTCGTCACTGTAGACGAACAGATGGCGACAGACAATGGGTTTCAATAAAAAAAATGGCTAACTATTTTGGAACTGAGTTACACATTACACTTTTTAGGCGCCACTGAACTGATGGAAGAAGCAGTGCAGCATCCGGCAGCTGATTCTACAGTAGTCTCGTCTTTCCGTCTTTCTTTCCTTTTCATTACCAGGGCGATGGGTTCTTCCGCCCACCTTCAAAGAAGGTGACGTCTGGAGACTACAGACCGACGAGGAGCAGAAGCAGCAAGTGCGTCTTTTTTCTGGGTTCATCTCCTTTTCGTTACAGATCTCTCTCGTTTCTGCTTGCCTTTCCAGCTTCCGATCATTAGAATCTGCAGGTAAATCAGTTCCTCTTTCTGGGTTTTATTCTGTTTGATTGTTCTGTAAAAGGGTAGGGGAAAGATGAGGTGTTAGATTAGGAAAGCCTTCCTCTTTTTGTTTATGATCGTCGTTGTCTTGTTGATGCTAACTTTCTATCTGCAGGTTCAGTTGGGGGAGAATCGAATCTCCATTCCTGATTTAGTTACGCAGAGAACCCTAGTTGTGAAACACTTCCGTTAGTCAAAAACAAGTCAAACAAAAGAGTGTGAAAGAGAGAAAGATGACGATGGAGATGGTCGTCGGCACAATTTTGGCGGGGATTTTAGGGTTCTTAGCATACATTTACAGCTTCTACATGTGGAAGCCGCGGCAGCTGAGACGGAAACTGGGGAATCAAGGAGTGAAGGGACCTTTAGCTTCTTCGAATCCTCTGCTGGGCAACATCCCTGAAATCAACCGGATTCGTCTCCAGACAGCTAAATCTAAACCCACTTTTTGTCTTGACGGAACCGCCGCCGGTCGACCGGAAATCGACCACGATTGGCCGTCCGTCCTCCTGCCCCACCTCCGGCAATGGCGAAAGAAATACGGTAGACTTGAATCTCCACTTTCTTGTTCTTTCTGATTGATCAGAGTTAAAATTGCAACTGATTGTTGATTTGGGTCAGCGCAGGTCCTACCTTCGTCTACTCCACTGGGACAATACAGCTACTCTGCACAACAGATGTAGAGATGGTGAAGGAAATCAGCCATTTCACGTCTTTAAGCTTAGGGAGGCCTTCTTACCTCTCGAGGGATTTCGGACCTCTGTTCGGCCAAGGAATCATCGCCTCCAGCGGTCCTACTTGGTCCCATCAGCGCAAGATCATTGCTCCCCAGTTCTACACTGACAAGGTTAAGGTAAATCACCATCGAAAAAGCCGGGATGGTGAGCTCGTGAATTCTCACATTTCTTAACAATCCACGGATTTCAAACAATGTCTTTGGCCTCAGAGCATGGTGAGCCTTATGGTGGAGTCCACCAACTTGGTGATGGCATCTTGGGGAGCTGCGATTGATCGTTGCGAGGGAGGGGTTGCAGATGTGAATATAGATAAGGACATGAGAAGCTTGTCCGCGGATGTAATCTCGAGAGCCTGCTTCGGGAGCAATTACAAGGAAGGGGAGCATATCTTCTCTAAGGTTAGAGAGCTTCAGATAGTCCTGGCCAAAGGCCACGCTGGAATCCCCATCTTAAGGTAAGATCAGTGTACATATCGACAGTTAACTTGCAGAGTGGTTCTTTCTTGCAATGTTTGATTTTCGATAGTAAATATGCAGACACTTGCCAACCAGCAAGAACAGAAAAATATGGAAATTGGAGAGGGAGATCAACACCGTGATCTTGGATGTAGTCAAGCAGAGGGCAGCTGCTCTCGATTCCGAGAGAGACCTTCTCCAAATGATACTCGAAGGTGCTAAAGATGCCAGCAGTAACAACAGTACTAGTTCAAATGTTGCCACTTCTCTCGACAAGTTCATCGTCGATAACTGCAAAGCCATCTACTTTGCCGGCCAGGACACCACCGCAATAAGTGCATCCTGGACGTTAATGTTGCTGGCAGCTCATCCCGAGTGGCAATCTCGAGCTCGAGAAGAGGCCCTACAGCTTTGCACACACAAGGTTCCTGACCTTCATGCTCTCCAAAACATGAAAACAGTAAGTAAAACATGTGCTGCCTAAGCCCTTTTCTTCTTACAACTTGGGTGTGCTGAAAATTTCTGGTTATGGCAGCTGACAATGGTGATCCAAGAGACACTGCGGCTCTACCCGCCAGCTGTGTTTGTGGTCAGGGAAGCTTTGGAGGACATCAAGTTCAAGCACATAACGATTCCGAAGGGAATGAACGTTCAAGTTCCCATATCGATTGTACAGCAGGATCCCGAGCTATGGGGGCCGGATGCACACCTCTTCAACCCTGAAAGGTTTGCTGGTGGAATACTTGGTGCTACTACAACTACCAGCGGCGGCGCACAGGCGGCGTACATTCCGTTTGGAGTCGGTCCCCGTGTCTGCGTCGGCCAGCACTTCGCCATGATGGAGCTCAAAGTCATACTGTCTCTAATTCTGCTCAATTTCAGGTTCTCGATTTCGCCTTCGTACGTCCACTCCCCAGGTTTTGCGTTGGTTGTGCAACCGGCGAATGGAGTTTGGCTCCTCATAGAGCGCGCGAACTGATATGATTGATGGGCGTGGGCTTGGCTCGTGTATGAAATTTGGAGAAATAAACCAGCCTGCAAGACAACGCTTGACTTGACAAACTTGATGATGCGGGATGAATTCAGAAAAAGAAATAATTTGACCTATTGTCTCGAATGATTTACAACGAGCCAATTCGTATTACCTGTTTGTCCACTCGAATTACATGCTCGTCGTTACACAATTGAAAATTGATTCAAACCATATCAATTCGAAATTTGTCGGTTCGAGTTAAAAATTGATCTATTCAAATTTTCTGCTGGCAAACGAGTCAATTTGGTCTAATTATCTCAGTGGACTTAAATTGATCTGTTGCAATTTCTCATTCAAACATCCAATTTGCCGCAAACTTGCAGACACTATACACAGTGCTCCCCTAGATGCTTTTTGGAGAAATTAATGAAATGTATTCTTCTGCCTGAAAAATTTGACAATCTAATGGTTAGTCATTATCAAATTGAAGCTGAAACTCCTCCAAATTTCCTGGTCCATCATCTATGTCACAATTCATCATTTCTTAGGGGTCCATCTATATTGTTGTACCCAAATAATTGATCGCCTTTGATAATTTCTTAGATGAGAAGTTGTGACCCACAAAATATCATTGAAATCTATGGTATTGATAAAATGAGTGCATAATCCCAAGGACTAATCGAACATCGTTTTCACGGTATCGAAACAAATCGAATAGGACCAAAAAATGCACAATTACCCCATATGCCTTCGCCGAAGATCAGATCGAGGCGAGACTGTAATTTAGTGATGAACACGCATCTGTTTAACTCCTGTGAAAATCCAGACAGCATGACGATGAACAAAACAGTTCTCCACGCAGATTAAAAGCTCTAAAACGTCCATTTTACTGGTTACTGAAGTGACATACGTTACCACCATTCGCCACTCACCTAGGTGGTTGGGCGGGACCCTAATTGCGTATCCGGGCCAGGGGTAGGCAACCGAATTCGGGTCGGGTGGATCGTCACAGTAGAGTATAAACACAAATGGCGACAAGGGTTTCAATAAAATAATGGTCAAAATTTGGAAGCAAGTGCTTATTATATACACTACTTCAGGGCGCCATTGATGCAGCATCCGGCTGAAGCTGATTCTTCAGGAGTCTGTCGTCTTTCCACTTTCTACCAGAGGACGAAATAGCCCAGGCAATAATTAATTCCACATTTCTTGTTGCTATCCATTAATTAAAGTCTTTTTCTTTTTTGGGTTTTCTCTTCCCCGGGTAAATGGGTTCTTCCGCCAACCTTCAAGGAAGGTGACGTCTTGGGACGACAGACAGCGAAGGGGGGGAGAAAAGGAGAGTAAAGAAGGGATACCCACACAGAAAGAAAAGTGTGGTGGTGGTTACAAGTCAAATTTATACGCCGACGAGGAGGACCAGAAGAAGCTAACAAAGTATTGAATTATTTTGGAGGCTGACTTTCCAGGCCATTTTTAGGGTCCCCTCTTTCTGGGTTTATTTCTGTGCTGTTGGGAGTTAGCAGCTGTTTCTTTTTCGTTACAGATCTCTCTGCCTCCCTCTCTGCCTCCTGGGTAAGACTGTTTCTTTGTTCTGTGTTCTATGTTCTTGATCTTTTCTGTTTGTTTTTCCCAGCTTGTGATCACCAGGATTTTTGGAGGTAAAGCGAATCCTGTTTCTGGGTTTTGTTCTGTTTGATTGCCGTGGAAAAGGGTTGAGGAAAGATGAGTTGTTAGATTAGGAAAGGCTGTTCATTTTTTTCCCCCTTTTTCTGGTAATAGTTGGTGATGAGTGATGTCGAGACGTTCTTTCTGCATGTTCAGTTGGTAGAGAATCAAATCTCCATTCCTGATTTGGTGATGCAGAGAATTGTTTTATATGTGAAAAGTATTTGTTTGGGCCGGGTGGTTTAGTAGTGGTATTTCATATTTGACCTTCATCATTTTTTTTTTTAATTGCCTAACTGAATGGACCGTCACTGTGGCAGCTGAATCTCCTACCTCCAATTTCATGTTTTAGGTGGCTGTCCAAAAGGGTTAAGCTTTACTCTTGATTTGGATGGTGTGGTTTGGAAGCTTAAGGTCTCGCTGAGAAGTTGGTTTATCATTATCGAATATCTGTTGATGAAGGAATTTTTTCTATGGATCCAAATCAGGGTCTAAGCTGTAAGCTCAATTTTTTCTTCTTCTTTTTGTTGCAGAGTCCTGAGAGAAGGTGATAAAGAGATGGCTGATAATGGAAGAGTCCATCCTGAGTGTGTTAATGCTGGCAATCCCTATCATCAATGTGGAGTAGCTTGCCTGGAGAAGATTGCTCAGGGCATAACTCGAAAGTCTATGAGCAAGAAGAAGTCAGGTAGATTTTTTCAGGGTTCTTTCTAAAGCCTTTTTTTTCCTTTTGGCAAATTCTTTCTAAAGCCATTTGATATCTATCTTGTGGCTGAAGTTCCTGATGGTCAACAGCAGATTGTATAGACATCTGTGAATTCCTGAACTTTTATCTTTATGAAGGGACAGAAGAGCTCTTTGATTTTAGGGTTCAGATATGTTCAGCATATGGCTTCTAGGACTTCTTAGAATATTCATACCACCCTTCATCAAGCAACCATATTGGTTTATCTCATTATTTTCAAGATGTTTAGATTTCGAGGGGGAGTTCCTGACTGTTTCTGATTCCCTTCTTATTCAATCGCTTCCATTCATTCTAGATAGTCCAAGAAGTGTCAAACAAGTTCAGCTTATCAGAAAGATTGATGGAGAAAGAAGAGTTGCAAATCCAAATTGTCCAAAAGCTGCCAATCCTTACCATGAATGTGGCAAATATTGTACTAACAAACCTGCTGATGCGAACTTTCACGACACTGATAAAGATGAAGGTTTTTGTTTCTCCCCCTTTCTCGGAATGTTGATTCTTGTTCCTGCTTTAATCCTGCCATGGCTTAGAAATGGATCCTTCTGAAAACAGAAGTGACACTGGAGAAAAACCTCTCCTATCCTTTCTCTATTCCTTGAAGAGGTCCGTGGGAGAAAAATACTGTGCCCTTGAAAAAAGATTCAAGGTGTCTTGTGCTCCCTATATCTTCTTGACTTTGCTTTTGTCAATGCAGGGCCCTTCCTTCTTGGTGCCCCTGTGAGCATGATAAGGAAAACGAAGGAAGCTTTGTCTCAGCCAAATTCACCTCATGGTGTCAACAATAATGTGTCTGCTGCAAAAGCAGCTAATGTTGCTGCCATCGCTTCACCAAGATCGCCTGTCTCTAAAACCGACTCCAATGCTAACTCTAACAAGAAGGTGGTGGAGTCAGATAACAGCCAGTCAACCTCCTCATCTGAAGAGGAAATTGATTCCCGAGAGCAGTCTTTCCATGAGACCCAAGCTCCAACTTATGAATCAGTTCCTGCCTCTGGGATCATCCCGGTAGTGCCTCTCTCTTCCCTCGTTGACTTGTTAAGGAAATGATTAGGTTGTCCCACAATTTGTTGACTTATAAGTTCCACACTTATCCTGTCCTGTTTATCTTGAACAGCCTGATGGTCCCTTGAGCCCTAACAAGGGAAGTTTTACATCCTTTGTGGATCCAAAACCCACCAAACAACAACATGAAGAGAAGAATCTCACCACTTCTTCACCCAAGGGAGCTTCATCTCCTAAACCTGGTGATGCCAACAATGATGAACCCATTATGAAAACCATGGAGTTCAGCTTCTCAGGCATCTCGCACGTGTCTCATGACAGTGATGACGACGAGGTGCAGTCTGTTATCTCTGATTCATGTGTATCAGTTGGAAAATACCATGTCAGGGCAACCATCGCTTCAATCCTATCCGCTATCTTTGCCAAGTACGGAGACATAGCTGGGAACTGTAAGCTGGAATCGGTTTCAATGCGTGCATATTATCTGGAGTGCCTGTGCTCCGTGGTTCTGGAACTGCAGTCCCTTTCCATTAGGCAGCTAACTAAATCCAAAGTCAAAGAAATGTTAGCAGTTCTCAAGGATGTGGAATCAGCAGGGATTGATGTGCATTGGCTTCGTGATATCCTCAACGACCTCACCGAAGTAGTCGATCTCAACAGTCAGCATCAAGCTGCTGAATTAGCCAAAGCTGAGTGTGATCACGCTGTGGAGTCGGTAAATAGAGAACTCGAATCCATGATGGAGGATATGGCTCTAAAAGAGCAGGCGGTTGCAGAGGCCAGATCGAAAGTCGAGCAAACGAGGGCCCGGTTATTGGAATTAGAGGCTGAATCTTCCAAGTTAAGCGAAGCTGTTTCTTCAACTTGGTCCTTGGTGGAGAAGTTTCATTCGAAATCCCTGGCGGATGACATATTGTGAGTGCATGCTGGTCAGGTGCTAACTATTCCTAATTACCACGGTAATCAGATCGTGCTCAAGTGTAACATCTTGATAAGGAACACCATAGAAATGGTATACTTTGCCTACGCCTGAAATGCTTGGTATGAGGTTTCTGTATCATGCAATTGAACGATTTGCAGTAGCTTAACTCTGTGTTATATCAAGTAATCTTGAGTTTGAGTATAGATTGGCTGTTTGTTTTTGGGTGATCAGTAGGTCTCCATTGCTGATCTGTCCACCCTGCCAGCCTGAAACCGTTTATATCTTTAAATGTAGATTGAGTTATGTAATGTTTGACGTGATAAACAATCAAATGTGCAACTTACAGGAAATCTCAACTTACAGAATGTTAATATCCCCGGGTTTGAAATCTGCACTTGTTTTTGGTCAAAGGGGGTGCAATCGACTCTTTGCTAACCGGTTCACATGTTAGCTGGTTAGCATTGAACCGGTTAGCAAGCTAGAACCGTGTCATTCATGACTGTTCCAGATCCAACGGTATAAACAGAGACATGCTGCCAGAAACCCCAATCAACACGGTAATGGAATTGCTTGTCAAAGAAGAAAGAAGGTTATTTGGAAGAAGAAATGACAGTAATGGAGCTCCGAAGACTGGGAAACAAGTTTCTGGCAGAGATTATTAGAAAGAGGTGATTTGACTTTGGGATTTCAACTTCTAGAAAGTGGGAAATCTCTTCTTGATCACAAGATCTGGTGTAGCCTTCTATATGTTATTTTGATGAACTCGAAGGAAACCCAATCAAAAACCAGTTGATCCCAATAACTCGAGTTGTTGGGAGAAGGTTATGCTGGATCTTATACCACTCTCTAACACGCCCCCTCAAACGAAAGCCAACCCACGGGCTTGAAGATTGCACAGGCCCACCATACCATGTGCTTGAAAGACAACAGTTAATATTGGGAGAAGGTTATGCTGGATCTTATACCACTCTCTAACACGCCCCTCAATCGACTCTTTGCTAACCGGTTCACATGTTAGCTGGTTAGCATTGAACCGGTTAGCAAGCTAGAACCGTGTCATTCATGACTGTTCCAGATCCAACGGTATAAACAGAGACATGCTCCCAGAAACCCCAATCAACACGGTAATGGAATTGCTTGTCAAAGAAGAAAGAAGGTTATTTGGAAGAAGAAATGACAGTAATGGAGCTCCGAAGACTGGGAAACAAGTTTCTGGCAGAGATTATTAGAAAGAGGTGATTTGACTTTGGGATTTCAACTTCTAGAAAGTGGGAAATCTCTTCTTGATCACAAGATCTGGTGTAGCCTTCTATATGTTATTTTGATGAACTCGAAGGAAACCCAATCAAAAACCAGTTGATCCCAATAACTCGAGTTGTTGGGAGAAGGTTATGCTGGATCTTATACCACTCTCTAACACGCCCCCTCAAACGAAAGCCAACCCACGGGCTTGAAGATTGCACAGGCCCACCATACCATGTGCTTGAAAGACAACAGTTAATATTGGGAGAAGGTTATGCTGGATCTTATACCACTCTCTAACACGCCCCTCAATCGACTCTTTGCTAACCGGTTCACATGTTAGCTGGTTAGCATTGAACCGGTTAGCAAGCTAGAACCGTGTCATTCATGACTGTTCCAGATCCAACGGTATAAACAGAGACATGCTCCCAGAAACCCCAATCAATACGGTATAAACAGAGACATGCTGCCAGAAACCCCAATCAACACGGTATAAACAGAAACCCAATCAAAAACCAGTTGATCCCAATAACTCGAGTTGTTGGGAGAAGGTTATGCTGGATCTTATACCACTCTCTAACACGCCCCCTCAAACGAAAGCCAACCCACGAGCTTGAAGATTGCACAGGCCCACCATACCATGTGCTTGAAAGACAACAGTTAATATTGGGGGTCGTGGAGATTCGAACACATGACCTTTCGGTTCTAGGCTCTGATACCATGTCAAGAACCAGTTGGTCCCAATAACTCGAGTTGTTGGGAGAAGGTTTTGCTGGATCTTATACCACTCTCTAACACCTAGAACTCTAGATATACACGAGTCATTCTCCCACAACAAGTAATGAGAGATATGGCAAAATGCAAAACGATCTCTACACTTATTTACTTAAACGAAGAATCGTAATACATATCTCCGTGCCAAACAAGTAGTGACGATTACATCAAGTATGTGGATGAATTTTTTTTAGAAAAAAAAAGTATATGGATGAACTCAAATGCCGAGAGGAACTTTATATACAAAGGTGGTTTGTTTTTTCCGACAGTTAAATTGTTAGATTTAACCTAGCCATCACATATTGATTGGGTTAATTGTATTTTTGTCACTCCATTTATCAATTCCTTTCATGTTTGCCACTCAGATTTTTTTTTTCTTTTTTAATGGTCACTGAGATTAACATTTTATTTCATTGTTGATCACTGATCGTCCACTTCCGTTAAATACATCCTATGTGGCACTCAACTATGATGTTTAACCGTTAAACTTGTGACGTGGAAATTAAAAAAATAAAATATATAAAAATCAATTAGTAATCGTCACAGACGCGCTGAGAATTTGGTAGAGGTCGGGTAAGCATGAATCTGCAACCTCTTCTGTTCTAAACTTTGATTTTTCTGTCTAATTTTATTTTAATGTTGCTTAGTTGGGCCGTGGGAAATTGAGCAACCATTTTGAATATGGAAAGGCATATTCTAACCATAAAGCAAAAGGCGAAGAAGGTACAAGGCACTAGGATTAGGCAAAGAAGGAGATAGCTGAAATTCTTGACAGACAGCCCAAAAAAAGAAAACGCGAAGGGGAAAGCTGGAAAACTCTCCATCTTCCCCACCGCCTGAAGAAAAAAACTTCTGGTTTGTGATCGCGTGACGACGTGAAGGCAAACTCGATTACCGTTAGGCGCAGGAGGTTGATCGGCGGCCGTTTTTGCCTTCCTGTGCTTCACTTCCGTCCGGCGGTTCCCTAACGGTAAAACCCAATTTCCGAAAATTTCCAACATTTTGCATAAACCCTACCGCAAAGCCAATCCCTTTCTGTAATTTGTGATGACTCTCTTGTTTTCTAGTTAGAACCCTCGATTCTGATCTTAATTCGAGGGACCCAATACGTGTATCTCTCGAATTGATATCTTAAGCTTGAGAGTGACTTCAGAATGTCAATTCAGGGCCCCAGCTGGTTAGCAACACCCCCCCAAAGGTCTTGCCTTTATTGGTGGACTACCAGAAAGTAGCCAAAGTCAGATCATTTTGTTGTGGTTTGAGTCCATTCAGGCTTGTTGCAAAATCTGTGATTAACGACTTTGGTCGAGCTCATTTAGCTGTCTTACCCTGAAACAGAATTTGTCTAGCTGCATCACTTTTAGCTTTCCTTCACTGTGATTCTTTTTCACTCTGGTAGTTAGATGACCGCACTTCTGATCGATTGTCATGGGCAGCTTCATTCCTAAGCAATGTTATCATCCATAGTAGAAACATGTTGTCCAGTTTTGTCGTTGCCCTTCTTTTGGTCTTATCCCTTATGGTGTTTTCTTGATGACCTTCCGGCATCCCTCTCTATCTTTGTTATGAGTAACCGTCTTTTGATTGAGCAGTCGTATAATGTGATTTGATGCAGGACAAAGTCATCTTGTTGTCTGTCCTGCAGCCCAACAACATTCTGATGGTAGGGGTTTTAAATGGATTTGGATACTTTTCCTTCATTATGGCATGTTTATGAATATAGATCCATTTATTCTAGACTGGGAAGTTCAGAGTTCTGATTATGGCATGATTTCCCTGTGATACAGATGACAGACACATCTCAGGAGTTAGTAAAAGACAGTGACCATACTGGTCACCACACAAGAGAAGACGGTGAATATATTAGGCTTGGCATGTCTGATGAACCAAATCCGATTCTACCACATGTATCGGAACCTCCAACACCATCAAAGTCCAAGTCTTCCCAGCGTTGGACCAAAATTCTAACGTTGTGCATAGTGATTGGCTTAGTTGTCTTCATTTCAATCAAATGGGTCTTACCATTTCTTTTCAAAAAGGTATTTTTCTCTCTCTCTCTCAGCACCAATTGCTTATAGTTCCTGATATTTAACCAGCTTTGAGGCTAGTCCTGTTTCCAGGGTCTTAGGTTCGAATTTCTCTGCATGTGTAGGTTCTGTACCCAATGATGAAATGGGAAGCAACTGCCTTTGGACGTCCTGTACTTGCTCTTGTGCTTGTCGGTTCTCTGGCATTGTTCCCTGTATTCTTAATTCCTTCAGGCCCTTCTATGTGGTTAGCTGGTATGATCTTTGGATATGGCATTGGGTTTGTCATAATCATTGCTGGAACAACGATTGGGATGATCCTGCCTTTCTTCATTGGCCTGTTTTTTCGTGATCGTATCCATGTAAGAATAACTTTATTATATCCTCGTTATTACGAGTTCCATCATCCAATTCTTCTTTATCCAATACCATCCAATCTAATGAGGGCATGAATATTTCCTGTTGATTGTTCCAGCAATGGTTAGAGAGGTGGCCCAAGAAAGCTGCCATACTGAGACTAGCAGCAGAAGGGAACTGGTTCCATCAATTTCGAGTGGTTGCCCTTTTCAGGGTATCCCCATTTCCATACACAATTTTCAACTATGCAATAGTCGTCACAAGCTTAAGATTTTGGCCCTACATATGCGGTTCAGTTGCTGGAATGATCCCGGAAGCTTTTCTTTACATCTACAGGTCTGTTCTCTCAGCTCAAAATTGCAGTGGACCAATTTTTGTGCCTCTCCTGCTTTAACTTGTTAGTTTTGATGTTCTTTTGGGGCAGTGGTCGACTCATCAGGACGCTAGCTGAAGTGAACTATGGGAATCATCATCTAACGCCAGTGCAGATCGTGTATAATGTGATCTCGTTCATCATTGCTATCATAATTGTCATAGCTTTTACCTTGTACACAAAGAAAGCGTTGGACACGCTTGAAAATGGAGAGTCTACTGGCATCCCGATCTCAGCAGCACACGTTAGTTACGAGATGGGTAAGCTGCCACATGAGAGATCCAACCATATGGTTCTGTCATCTTTTGTATCATGACGCCCCCAACTTGATTTAAATGAAATTATCATTGCCCCCTGTAAAAAGTACCCCCCTGCAAACTACTAAACCCTAATTTTGCCTCTTGTTTAGCTATAATCAATGATTCGGTCTCCCTGTTTGTACTTACAATCTAGAAAGACAAAATCCACTACTTGTGATTTACTCCAGAAACAGATGTCTACAGTGCTGTAATTCTCTGGTGAATAAAGATTGAGAAGAAAGCATTGTAGATTCTAATCTATGCCACCTGTTTGTGTACAAGTCCAAAGAAGCAGGTTATGGTTTGTATATTCCATCAATATGATTACTATGAACAGCAATCGTAAGAAAAACGTCACACTGAAGTTGGTGAAAGTGTTTGAGCTGCAAAAGGATGTATCATAGTTACAACTGCATTTTATTGTTAGCTCTTAGTTTTTTCACCACAAAACCACGTGGATCGATTGTATGGATTTAACAATGTATGGATCGAATACAACCTATGTTCAGAGAACACAAGATCCAAGACTTTCCTTTTTCTGGAACAGAGAAACCTGGAAAGTGGACTGTAGTAAACCAACAAATGTATCTCTCACTGTCAGACATCAAATGGGGAAGTGTCCATTGTTTCCACAGACGAATCCACAAGGGTTACAAAAGAATACAAGATCCATACATACATATTATGCTATCGTATAACACACAAAAATTCAAACAAAGACCAACGCTTTTCCAGGAAGAATTCATCCATCCCATCTTCTTCTTGCTTCCCCTTCTTTCAGAAAGCTTCATCCACTGTCTTCTTCCCGCGTTTCAGCTTGCCTTTGTAAAGTGCCATCAACCATTCCTGACATGCTCAAAAGTCCTAATTTACATATTTTGCTGCGTAGGATCAGATGTACTAGAGACATGTCTTTCTCATGGCTTCCATGGTGCTGGAGGTGGAGGAGGAGTTGGGAACATGGGGGGCACCGCCGAGAAAATGGTGTTCTTGTCAATATTAGAGTCCCCCTCGCCAGACAACGCCACAAGAGCAGCGACTAATCCTGCATTTCCTGCGAGTGTTGGCTCAGTATAGTTGTAGTTAGTTCGAACATCGTGGAAACCATCGTGCCTATCAGGCCCCGCAACCATAGCTCCCACTAGTTTGTTCGGGTTTGGCTTCTTTGTGTCCCTCCACTTCCATCCACCTTTGCAGCTGTACTTAACTTTGTTCTTGGGGATAGAAGCGCCTCTGTGATGGACGTGCCTCGGGTAATGGTTACCAAAACCAACAACATAGCTCATTTTTCTTGGATTTTTCCCCAGGATATAATCGATCTGCAAAATGAAATCAACAATCTCCATCATGCTTCGAAGAGGATTTCATCCAAACTATGATTCATTAACGGCGAGGAAACTGTATTAGATACCTGGGTCTTTGCAAATTCTCGCAGGATCTTTGTAGAGTAGAAGTTTGGTCCACAGTACCATCCAGGTGTATCTGCAGCATCAAGATAGTCGCTATATACAGCAGCCAGGAAAGCTGAATTCACTACATACTGAAGAGGCTGTGGCCTTCCATGGTTTAACTGAATCAAACCACCTGCAGGATCACGTCACAACAAATCATTCTCAATCAGAATCCCAATTGAATGCATTGTCATCTCAAAATGGAGCTAAGGCAGTGAAAGGAGATGCTGTTTACCTTTGGTTCTGTTGAAGCTTGTGAAATATGGAAGGTAGGAACACATGACTATGCTAGTCTGGTTGTGGAACGTCCTCAATATTTCTTCATAAGGGTACCCCGGGCTCAGGAAGAGTCTCAAACGGCTAAGAAGCACCTTTTTTTCAGCACAAAAATAAAATCCATATAAGCTCAACATACTTAGGCTAAAAGATGTTGACTGGATAAGCAAGATATATGTGGCTCAATCAACTAACCTGAGCACCAATAAGCTTGTTGTCCCAGCTAAAAACACCGTAGTCAGGTCCACCCCAGAAAGCACCAGCATGCCTTGCGATACCATTAGTAGTAGCAAGTTGAAGATAGGTATTATTACCAGTCGCATAATACAACCAAGTTCCAGCCCAAAGAAATTCATCCCAGTAGCTAGTAGAATTGTAGAACTGAGAAGCTTCCGTACTACTCGCGCTGTATCTCCCACGTTGGTCCCTCGAGAATTTAAAGAGCGTTCTGGCACCATGGACAAGTTTCTGAGAATAAGCCTTGTTGTCTTTGAACACAATGGACGCAGATGCTAGAGCAGCAGCCATTTCTGCAGCAAGATCAGAGCAACTGCTGCAAGTGGCCACCGGCCTCTCGTAATCAATATCCTCAGGGCGCGTCCAGCAGTAGTGATCATTTGGAGTTGACATGCCGCCGGAAGTATCCCCCGATCCAACCTGAAGAAGTTTCAATTACATTAATAATATACTCCACAGAAGCTGCACCTAGAAGTGAGCCTTATTCAAGGTTATGCTTGACAAAGCAGGATTCTTTACTATAAGATAAAGCTGACAGAATTTCGAAATCCTGGAGCACATAAGAGCCACAACAATAACACGAATCTCCTACTTAAAACTGACAACATACTTCTACAGATAGCTGGGGCCTGGGGGTCGCACAAATTGTATGTACCTGGGAAACAAGTACGTTGATCGTATCAGCCGTGTGGTTGAAGGTCTTGAGGAAATAATCAGTTCCCCACTTGATGATCTCTTTAACATGATTGAGCTCGCCGGAAGCTTCATACTTTGCACTGTACTCGATCACACTCCAGCTCAACATGGTCATGGCATACGATTGAGGGAAATTGAACTTAATTGCATCTCCGGCATCGTAATAGCCACCGGCCAGATCTTTGAACTGGCCCGAAGGATCCCCATCCTTCGTACAGGAGTTACCTCTCCATGATATATTGTTATGCTTGGGAAGCTTTCCTGCTGCAAAATTGCAAGCAAAAGAACTGAATTTCAGGTCCAATTACTCCATGGCAACAAAATAAAAGCTGGAAACCGAACTTAAACCAAAACCCAGATCAGTAGCCCCAAATCAAGAGTTCAGAAGAAGCAAATCAAAACGGGGAGGACAGGGAAAAGGGATAAAAGATTGCATTACATCGCTGGGCATTGAAGAACTTGAGGGCAGTGGTGAGTGCGGCGGTGTAATTGTCCGGCGTGGGTTTATGGTCGTGGTGATGAGGCACGAACTTCACGAGGACGGCGATCAAGCCGGCGAGAACTCCGGCGCCGGCTACCACGATGACCGTCCACCAGAAGATCTTGCTGCTGACGATGATGCAGCCCAGATCCACGTACTTCTTCTTCTTCTTCTGCTCGGTGGGTCCCAGCAGCCAGCTCTGCTGGGTCTCGTCCAGCGGCCGGGAGAGAGCTGCCCGGTCCAAATCGTTGAGATTCCTGCTCCGGTCGTCGTCGGTGGCGGAATCCGCCGTGTTTATCTCCAATGGGCCGCCCCACGGATCTCTCCCGTACATACTCATCTTTGCCCACCTCCCCTTCCACTCAGCTCTGCCGGAATTTGGATCGATCACTTCACTGTAAATGCTGAATTGGAAGGAGAAAAGGAGAAACCCACCGACGGTAGAGGGATGAGCAGATCTAATGTGAAATGGGAATTGGGTAGAAGAAGTGGAAGGTTGGAGAAAGGAAGAGAGAGAGAGGCGGTGGAGAGTGGAGAAGGAAGGTAGTGAGTCAATAATCAGCAGAGCAGCAATAATGGTAAGGAGTAGTGCTTGCTGAATACTCGACTCACTCACCAGTCACCACCGTCGCAATCCATGTGAGCTCGAGATTTGCTGGTGCTCTGTTAATTTCCATTCATTGTTTATTAGTAAAGAACTAAAGATGCAGAAAATGGTAAATACTATATTCGCTCCGGAAAATAGTAATAAAATCCTAATTTAAGACAAGGGAATCATATTTCATATCCAAAGAATTACAATTTGGCCCACAAACTAATTTTGTCCAATAATTTTGTTGGTAACCTACATTAGCTAAAGTTACAATAAGATAAATTTTTAGGATTAAGATGACAATGATGCTGAATTCATGGTAGGAACCGGGAAATGTGAAAGTCAACTGAGATTATTGATAAGAATCGACAAGCGAAATTAATAATGGTAAAAGAACCTTACTTTCGATCTTGGCGATTCAGATTTGATGAGAAAGAACTGAGTTACTTGCATTATGGTTTAGTGTACAGCGCATATAATGGTACTTCGTTAAGCATGATTTTTACGAGTAGAGTGCAAAAGTACTATGTTCTCGCTTTGAAGGGTGGGTAGAACGCCTAATAGCCATATGAACATTGATGTGAATAGGTGGTAATTTAAGCACTAAAATTTGAGATAACAAAGTGAGAGATTATTGATTAATATAGAAAAAAAATCAAATAAGTGATATTAAGGAGTGAAATGGTAAGAAAGGTTGTAAACAGGAACTTATTAGTAAAGGAAAAGTAATGTAGTGACTAGTGAGAAAATGAAGGTTGATCGGACACGGTTTGGTCCGATTGGTTGACGACGGCGACCGGCGGGCTAACAGACAAAGACAGCCTGTCTAACCAAACCATCCAGTGTGTTATCCACTTTACACCAAAATAAAATTAAAAAACTCAACCTTAACGTTGAAAAGGAAAATCTGACAAACAAGTTATTGGCAATTATGAAACCTAATCAAGGGTAATTATCATAAATGGTAATAAATCTATTCACTTTGTACAAAACGGTAACAATTCTTTAATTTTGCACGTTTTGGTAAAAAAAGTTTGAGTGAATAACGAATTGGTCAATCCGTCTACTTCCGTCCAAAACTCCGTTATCCTTTGTCCAGTCACTATGACATGTCATTGAAAATTTTAATAAAAAATTAGTTCATCACCCAATTGACCCACACAACCCAACCGGCCGTATCATAATACCCACCCTTCTCGAATTGGAGAAAGTCAGCGACTTGCGGGAGAGAGGGGCGATCGGACTAGAAGATAACGATGACAACTTCTACCTTAATCTTTCTGCCGCCTCTTTCGCGCCGCCCACCAAGTTCCCCGTCAATCCCTCCCTGATTCCGACCGGAGGGCACTTCAACCGGAAGAATCTGCTGGTCACGAGCATGACTGTCGCGGGGGCGATGATCGGCTTCGTTCTGCTTATAGCCATAGGAATCTTCTGTTTAGTTCTTCGAATCTGGAGACCGAGGCGGCAGCGCAGGAATCTGAGCTTCAGTTGGCGGCGGCGGGATCCGTCGACTATTTTGCTACACAGGACGATTTCATCGCGAAATATCATGGCCCTGTGATTGATCAGCCGATTTGGTACATCCACACCGTGGGGTTGGATTGGAACACTCGAAAATGGAATCAATCCCGGTGTTCCAATACAGACTGCTCTGTTTGCCTAAGCGAGTTTGAAGAAGGCGATCACAAAAATTGCCCACTCTGCAGCGCCCCGATCGTTGCCGCCGATGCGAATTCCAGAGCTGTTGTTGTTCAAGCTGTTGTTGTAGGGTCATCGATGAATCTCAATTCCGGGGAAAATTCTACAGTAGAGAATTTGGAACCTACAACTCTAATGACCGCACCGGAGGAGGAGCGAGAGGGTGAAGTGAGTCTTGGTAGTGGTGAGTGGTGACAATAGTAGCAATGAACCGGACCTTTCAGATCATTCAAAGAGATTGATGGTATTATTAAGGAGCAGTCTTTCGTGGGTAAGGTTCCAAGCGATGTGTTCGAACGAGGGAGAGAAGGGGCAGGGGATTTGCAGGGGTTGAGGCGGTCGCTATCGCTGGATTCGTCATCAGCAATGGCGATTTACAGGGCGGTGGAGAATATCGAAGTAGAAGATGAAGGAAAAGGGAAGACTTTGGGTCCGGCCGGTTGGGTTGTGTGGTGTTAATTAGGATGATTAATTTATTTTTTTATTAATATTTTTAATGACATGTCATGCTGACTGGGCAAAAGATAACGGAGTTTTGGACGGAAGTGGACGGATTGACCAATTCGTTATTCACTCAAACTTATTTTACCAAAACGTGCAAAATTAAAGGATTGTGACCGTTTTGTACAAAGTGAATAGGTTTATGACCATTTATGATAATTACCCACCTAATCAAGGAAAGAAAATTATATTTTGTCACATTTTTGTAGTGTAGCCTAAAACTGGGGAACCGACACCTAATTCATCCTCCTTCACGGGCCTGTAGGCCACCGACAGTTATTTGTAAACCCATTTTCATTTCACCCAATCCGGTTATTGCGATCACAATACAAGTAGAAAAAACGTGTTCATAGATGCTGGGAGTCGTCAAATCAGATTTAGGGCACATCGTGATCGTTGGATGAATGCGATAATAGTTTTATAAATAAAATGTCAACACATTAATGATTAATCTAACGAACACGAGGCGTCCATTACCTGATCTGACGACTCCCAGTCGGATTGCATTTTCAATCACCAAACTAGTGTCAACATTTGGGTTGCTTCCGAACACAATTTTGGTTGGTTGGGGGGGTCGCTTCAACAGCAGCAACCCAACAGACATGCTACTTGGGTAATTGATCAAAATGGTCACACGAGTTTGATCAAGTAACAAAATGGGCACAAACGTTTGAAACGTAACAAAAAGGTCACGCAAAGTATCATGTTATAACAAAACAACTATTCCATGCATTTCCATCCATATTTGATATTTCCATCTAAAATGACAGTTTTGCTTGCTCTAAATAAGCGGCAATTTCACAAGAAACCCCAATATCAAACAACATTTCATGGGAAATTGGGGAACTTCCATGCGCTCCTTCCGCTCGCCCTTCCCCGACGACCCTTCACGCCCCATCGCCAAAGTCGTCGTTTCCGTCGACCCTCTCGACTCCACCGACGACGAATCTTCTACCCAGATATTGCCGCCACCGGTTACGGTTTACCGAGCACCGAATAAGAGAGAATAGGGCCGATGATGGTGGCGACTCCTCTCTCTCCTCTCCCGTCCTTTGCTCTGGCGACCACCAAAGGGAGATCATACGCCGACCATGAACGAGGACAGTGATGACGACGACGATGCTAGGAGGAGGGCTTCATGACGACGGGAGACGACGAAGTTGCCGTTGGCATTGGCGGTTACGATTCCGGGACAGTGGCGGTTATGCCAGATAAGTGCTCTCTCATTTAATTTTTTTATTATTCTTTTCAAAGCTTATCCGTTTTATTTTCTTTAACTATGAATTATTTTTAAAAAAGCCGGCCATCTCCGAAACGGAAGTGGAAGAATGCTATAGAATGACTAGATTGATCATGGTGGCGGCTCTGTTCGCCACTACTGGTGGTTTCTTGGTTGAGACGTCGAAGAAGAAGATCCCCTCTTCGTGGTCTCCTGGCTTCTTCTTTTGTTGCCTTGGGATCCCGCCGCCTCCTACTATTGATTATCAATCACATTCTTCTTTTGAGTACCAGACTCGCCTAGTTGCGGGCAAAATCAAGGACACTGGATTGGATCTCCCTGACGCGTTGAGCTACTTTCTATGTTTCGGTATTCAGATTACCGCCTATGGCTTATGGGCCTGTTTGACTCCATTTTCATGGAGATACAGAGTGCCATAGAGCGACTCTATTTTGTTTGTTCGTTTTGTAGGACTCACCAACGACAGGAATGCTGCTACAGCGGTGCCATGGTTGGCAGTTTGGCCAGTATGCAGCAACGGCGATTCCCGGCCATTCCCTCTTCCCATTTCCAACTCCGGCATCCAACATTCAGTGGCAGTTACAAATTCGAAGCCTACAAACTTTGGTGCAAAATGATTTGGTCGGTTACAATACCAGGGCAGTTACAAATTTGCCGAATAGGCGGTTCCAATCCTAACCGTTGATCCTACTAACCACGTTTAGCTAAGTCTTCTACCTCTTACTTACTAATCATGTATTTCATTATTATAATGTTTACATTTGTGTTTGATATTTTTGCTTTGGTGTTGCATTGGTTTTGTATTCGCTTATTTTATGCCTCTTGCTTATATTAAGGAATTGCTTTTCGTTAGGCATGGAGTGTAATTTCTCTACTATTCGGTTTTGGTATTTTTTTGGGCTGTAGACGGCGGAGTTCGCATAGCTTGTGGAGCAATTGGTGGCAACTTTGTGGTACTTGAGTGTTATTTTGCCCCTTTGAGGGTCGATTGTGTTTTTGCAGGTAGCTTGCATATCAGATCTACTCCTAGCCTATTGGAACCCGGCTTATCAACGATGTGAAGTTTGTACTTGGCGGAGTGGTATTTCAAGAAGTTTGTCAAAAGAAGACTTCCTTTGCGTTTATTCGTTTATTTATGTTTCTAGGCATACTAACAGGGCTGCCCATTGCGTGGCGAAAACAGCTCTTGCATCGGTGAATCAGCACTTGGCTGATTACTGCTATTTACTTTTCAACTCTTTGTATTTCCCTATCTATTAACTATCTACCTGAGTCAAAAAAAAAAGCGGCAATTTCACAGGTTGGTTAGGTGGTTGATAATTTGTCATAAATTTTCCATGGTGTCATCAAAATAATCGATTCTTGCGGATGAAAACATGACTAAAAAGAGATGAAATGATTGTTTTGTTATATCATGATACGTATATGACCTTTTTGTTACGTTTTAAACGTTTGTGACTATTTTATTACGTTTTTAAACGTTTGTTATCTTGTAAAAAAAAAAAAGACTATTTTGTTACTAGTACAAACCTATGTGACCATGCTACTCCTGTAGCAAGAAGAAGCAAGAGGGCTTAGGAGTGAAAGGGATTGGGCTAATCCGTTCGCATCAATGGGCTTGTTTGAGCTATTTGAATGGATCCAGTCCGGTCAACCAAATTAGTTAGTCCAGCCCACAGAGAGAGGGTCTCAGAACTCTCATTATCTGCTGTCAAGTAATATGATCTCACTCTTATAGCTCAGAAAAGAACATGAATGACAACTGACATAGATAGTGCTGCAGCAAGGCCATGGCCATGACTGTTTATTTGCAGGTTTCTCATACTAATAATAACTACTATGCATTGATACACATTAATCATACTGCTATGTACACACCAGATTAAGGCTTAACATCTCTTTGTATACACTTGCTTACTATATCGATACATGTACGCAAGTGATAAGTCGATCTATACCCGACTTCTGAATACCTATACATATATACTGCCACATTGGACTGGATTTACTTCTCACTAGGTAGAATGGCAGATCAACGAAGATGCATAGCATAATTGGTAGAGAGAAATGACTGCAATCCATAGGTGGAGGGCAAGGCTTAAAGATCAAAACTGTGGCTGTTGAAATGCAGTACAGTGTCATGGGAGTATCTTCTCAAATTGTGAGACCTGATCTCTTTGGCAACAGTGGTCTGCAGAGTTGGAGGTCCACATACCAACACACCAGCGTCGACATGGCCCCAGTTCTTCGACGTGCTTTGGAATATCTCTTCAGTTTCAGTAGTGAGAGACAGGAACAATGGAAAAAGAACATACATTAGTGTGTCAGCTGTCAAAACAGCACACAGAAACAATGGACAAGGTCATTGCAACAATGTGTACCTTTGAAGTCAGGTCTGGAACCATAGTTGATGAAGGTTGAACTTGCACTAAGCAAGTCTTTAGCCTTTCCCCCTTGGGTACTTCGAGGGAAATCTTCGTCTGCAGTACTCGATTCGTTCTGGTGCAGAAAATTGGCACCGTTCGTCTTAGGTTCCTGCTCGAACGACACTTTTCTGTACCAAAGATGCCATAATGCAATGACCACGCCACCAAACACAACAACACCTCCGACCATACATGACATTAGGAGCATTCCTTTGTACCACCACGATGAAATGCCGTAGGGATTGATGTAGTAGGCATCGATTAAGGTTAGCAGAAGGATGAAACCTAGTGTCGACGAGATAACGTATAGTCCGGACCAAATGCTGTCACCGGTGCCAACCAGAACTGACATGTTGTTTCCTTTTGGGCCAGAGCACCCTGCAGAGGGGAGCGGTTACGGTGAGTACTTTTTTATAGTAATCACCGTGGTTACTAAGGGTAAATTGGGTATGGAAAAATAAATTATATTAATTAATTTTTTAATAAATTACATTTAAGGTAGTTACAAAAATCTATTAATTAAAAATCTCTCTTTCTCTCACTTCCATAATCTCCAGCCAGATTTCCTTTCCATATTTTTCTCAATCTTTCTGCAAAAAAAAAAAAAAAAACGAAATCAGTACCAATCCATTAGACAAACACTACCACTTTGAAAAATATCAATACCATTGCAGAAATAAATCTATACCATTACACGAAAACTACCATTGCAGAAATAAATTTATAGCATTACACGAAAACTACCATTCAAGAAATAAAAACACTACCATTTCACAAAACATCAATACCATTCAAGAAATAAAAACACTACCATTTCACAAAACATCAATACCATTGCAGATTTAATCACTACCAATGCGACAAAATCGATACCAATGTAACAAAATCAATACCAATGCGACAAAATCAATACCAATGCGACAAAAATAATACCAATGCGACAAAAACTATACCAATACGACAATAACACTACCACTACGAAAAAATGACTACCATTTAAAAAAAATGACTACTGAAAAAAAAAAAGACTACCATTTAAAAAAAAAACATACCATTCCAATGGAATTCCTCCTTCCAATTGCAGAGACGATGGTGAGCGCGACGAGGAAACTACCGGGATTCTCCTCATCAAACTACCGGGATTCTCCTCTTCCCACAAAACCCAGAAAGATCGTCATCTTCCGATCCGGTTCGAAAGATGGATTTGAGCCGATCCAATTTCATGGAGCTTTCAAATCACCGGAGGAGATAGAGAATCCCACAAATCTTTTTTCAGATGCGCTGACAGCGACTCCACACGGAGCAGACAGAGCACTATTGTTATTACTCTGTACCTCGGAAGCTTCAATCCAATAAAAAAAAAATAAGAAACCCAAATCACCGGAAAAATCTTTACCAATGTCGCCGCCGGATTTTGGGGTGGTCGGAGGGAGGAGGGAGAAGGGAGAAGACAGCGGCAGCCGGCAGTTGTGGGAGAAGGGAGAAGGGAGAGACGGCGGCGGTTGTGGGGTTGTATTAGGGTTTGAATATAATATATAGAGTAATTAGGTGTGGTATGTTTTTTATTTCCTAAATTACCCTTATCTAATCTTAATCGTTAATTTAAAAATATAATAAAATAAAGATAATGAATGGTATAGATGTTGGTAGCCACCGTGATTACTCAAAATTGAGTAACCACCCTAACCTATTCCCCCTGCAGAGACTACTGAGGAAGCCTCATGAGTTACTTTGCCTTCTTCCTGAAAATGAGCAGTGAAGTGAAGAGAATCATTAGCGGCTGCAGTGCTTCATCACACGACATGTTGAGGTATGGCTGCAGCTTTACCAAAGGAGGATCCGATTCTCGGGTGACATAAATCTGAATGTGTAAATTAAGCCTGTCAAAGATGTCAGAACGCAAGTAGTCCAAATTGATGGTCGAAAGAAGCCCGATTTCTTCAGACTTTTTCACAGCCCAGACTAGCAAAATCTCTCTTGGTAGGCAGGGTCTTCCTTCATCAAGACGATGGAAGACATCCCTCAGAATCGCCATGAAAGGCGAAATCCCTATGCCTCCTGCTACTAAAACAAGGTATTCATACCTGGAAATCACAAGGGGGAGACAGAGGATGAGCATGCATTTCACCATGTTATGATTCAAAAGTGAAAGTTAAAACTTTTCAAGATCACATACATCAAGTGGTATGGTGACTCGTGACCGTATGGACCTTCGACAGAAGCTGTTAGCTTCCTGCATAGCTTGGAATTTCGGTCCATACGTATTGCTCCCTCTGGATCATCTTCATCAGCTGAGCTCGTTGTCACAATCCTCTCTTTAAGCTTATCAGTCCACCCGCCAAGAACTTTGATGAGAACTGAGATGTGATACTTGCCATCCAATGGACTGGATGACACACTAAACGGATGCCATTGTAGCCAGGAAAGCTCCCGGATTTGAATGAAGATGAAACTCAGTGCATTGTACCTCAGACCTACATCAAGTTTAACCAAAGAAGGAACACAAATGGTGATAACAGTACATATGCAACAGTACCAAGACCAAAAAGGTAACTTATTCATTGATGGGAAATGTTAAGCAGAATTTTAGTTACTTTGAGGTTTGGAGAGGGTCAATTCAACAGTGCCACAGGGGAAGCATTTAGCCGAGACGACATCAACAGTGTTCCTAGACTGACAGAACCTCAAGAATCGATCGAGCATGAACAGAAATATCCCACCAGCAGCTCTGCTGAAGATGAAATCGCCGACGTGCAACGCGAGGAAGATCACAAACACAATGTACAGCTGATGTGTGTAGAGAAACAGCTCAAAGTTCCATCTCCTGACTGGCTGAAGGGATGTGACCCACATGATTAGACCGGCCGAGAGGCTAATCACTCCTGCCAGGTTTGATATCCCATCATCCTTCCACCCCAAGATCTACATATGTATATATTTATTTTTTTAAAGTAAACATTCATCAGTATTGAAAAAGAAACATAAACATAGGATGAACGAGAGAGATCGGTACTACCGACCTCCTGCAGGAGCTCGCCCTGGAGAGCCCATCCAACGACGTAGAAGATGCCATGGAGAGTGAACAGGAGCATGGTGACATGTCCTAACCACACATGGTACCTCGTCGCGTGCTCGACCGGGATGTCGATCAGGCGAAGCAGCACGGAGCCTCTGGCGATGGGTAGGAACAGAAATGCCAAGCAGAACAACCCGATCACCGCCAACCGGAGCCCGGTGAGCTCCATCAGATGGATGCTGCCACGTACGCCATAATTGTTTGTGCCCCAAGTAATTAAGCTCTCAATGATCATATATACATAATCACTCCAATGAAGTCCAAGAAATTTGATGGAGGTGGAGACCGTGTACCAGAACTGCGCGGAAGTGAGCTTGAAGGTGGATAGATCGGCGAGGTTTCGGACGGTGAAGAAGTAGAGAGCCCATAGGATGTAGCCGACGAAGAGCACGACCCCGATGAGCTCGGCGGCTGAAACGACGCCGAGTGGTCCGCCGACGATGAGCGGGAATGTCCACAACTGTGCTCTTGGGTACTTCCTAGTACTGTTCTGTTTCCTGATCATTCTCAAAGCCAAAGTCATTAATTAGCTAAGTAATTAATTAGCCAGCTGGGAAGAATCAAAAGGTTAATGCTTTGATTAAGGCAAAGTAGCAGCCGTCTGGTTCCATAATCTCATGCTTTGATTAACACTTGACACGTGTCATCCCCTGTCTTTTTCCAAATAAATCACACCTTCGATCCCAAGCTGTTAAACTAATTACCCTCCTAAACAACTAATTAATAAATAAAGAAAACTCCTGCAGATTTCTGATATCACTAGAAAGATCCAAAAAACGGCAGAGAGAAAGAGACTAGCTAGTAATTAAGCGTTACCTTGGGTAAAATTCATCTTCCCCAGAAACCAGAATCAGATGGGCAACGGCCAGAACTGCAATCGCCATTATCGGCCCGCTCGCCAGCAACAAGATGCCGCCTGCCACCGCCACCGCCACCGCCACCCAGTTAGTTAATTACGCCAACATTATGCAGACTTCCCGATCGAGCGGCGTTTTTAACTGGGGAGAAGTGAAAGAATCAATTCGTAAAATTGCAGACCTGTGATGCCGAAGAAAGACTTCTCGGTGAGGAGATTCCACTTGTCGTAGAGGGAATCGCCCAATTGGGTAGGGAAGATGTACAAGATCGCCACCCAGGCGACGAAGATGGCCCACATCGTCGTCCTCAGAACCCATTTGGCGACGATGCGCAACAAGAATCCACAGTTCGTTTTCTTCTGATTATCATCTTCGGTAGTGGGTTGCTGCAGCAAGAGCGGCTCTTTCCCTGCTGCTGAATGCGGATAATTCTGGTCCATTATTCCTCCTTCAAACTGGCTGGATGTGTTGGTACCAGTACTACTTCAACCAGAAAAGAAGAAGAAGAACAGGGGAGCTGCTACAGAGAAGGAAAACAGAGATGAAAAGGATCAGGTTTTTTTTTTTTCCAAGTAAGAGCGAGAAACAATAGTTCAACCTCTACCCGAACCCCAAAACAAACTATAAAAGCAACCACCCTACAAAATCAAAGGACGCTATCTCTACAGGGGACAGCAACAGGGCTTGCTTTGCCACTCTATGGGCAGCCCAGTTGGCAGTCCTCGGAACCGCACTAAAAACAAAACACGAGGAACAGGACCTCACTAACTGAACACAATCACGAAGCAAGGGCCCACCCACAGAATCTTCACAGCATCTCCCATCAAGTTGTCGAATGACTACTTCGCAATCTCCTTCAATGATGACGCGGGGGAGCCTATGAGAGATGGCAAGAGAGATGGCGTCCCTTGCAGCCAAAAGTTCAGCCAGATAAGGGTTGGAAACTCCAGGGTGATGGAACCCCAAGGCCAAAAAGACTTGCCCATCTGATCCTCGAGCAACGAGTCCTGACGAGCAATCCGGGGCACGAACAGCGGCATCGAAATTAACCTTGATAAAACCATCTGGGGGGCCAATCCAACTGACAAGGCGAGGCGACGGTTGAGGGCGGGGCAGAGAGGCTAGGGGCTGGGAGGAGATTGAGGAGAATTCTTGGACTTGGAAGAAGAATTGACGGGCAAGCGAAGAGGCAAGTGGTTGAGTGAATTCAAAGACCACTTTATTTCTAGATTTCCAAATTCTCCAAAGAAGGCAAATGCAGGGGAGATAGTGGATTTGGAAGTTCGCCGAGTTCATAACATGTCGCCACCAAATACCGAAGTTCTCAGTTGGGGCGGAAATAATTAAACAGCTTAGACCCACCATATGCCAGAGCTCGAGAGCAAGGGGACAATGGAGAAAGAGGTGCTCAATACTTTCCTTGCCAACCCAACACACTGGGCACCTAGCTCGACATCTTACTCCTCGAGATTTAAGAGCCGTCATAGTTGGCAAGATAACTCTCAGGCATTGCCAAATAAAGATTTTAAGCTTAGGTGGAACGTCAAGAGACCACGTTTTTTTCCAAAATGGAGGGTCAAAGATGGAAACCGTCGCTTTTTGGGTGAGAATTAATAAATTGTCCAAGGCAGGTTGGTGTAGTGTAAATCTGTAATGGACACAAATATGTACGTCAAGTCATGAACCACACAAACCTTTAACAATAATAGCATATATGTCCATATCATAATTACTAAGGTGGTTGAAATCTTGATGTGGAAATATGACAAGGAAATTTGTCCTTGCAGAAAATAATTCATCGGCTAGATGCAAATAACAATCAGTAAAATTGAATTGATATCATTCGATAGCTAAATGTTTTTTTAGACGATTGTTGATCGTTTGGAAGGTTCTAACCATGTGTGTGGTAAACAGAGGAATTTTTAGAGCATAGTAGAAGCATGCTCGGGGTAAATATAGTCTACTTAAGCACCACTAGGGGTACTCTAAAACCTTCCCTTTATTTGAAATCAAGCTTATAAATTGTCACCAATGGCAAAAAAACACAATCTATGGTTTGATAGGCTGCGATTCAGGATGCCCGCGGCAGAGATTACATTACACTAAACAGTTATGCAATAGGGCATGTCTGTCTGTACGATTAGCGACATGCTTGTATTGTAGGCAATATAGATGGTTGTTTTTAGATTAAGTACTTCTTCATTTTGGGTAATACACCGTGGCGGGCGCAACGATTAAAAAGCATGATCGTATGAATAAGGTGGACGCGTACTTGTGATTCAAAACCTTGCTCTTCCTTCTACGTTGGTTCGAAACCATATCTATCTAAATTCACATATTTGACACGGAGAATGTACTGACAGTTTCGCTGATGAAATGCCGACATACAATACTCACACATAATCATATTCGCAAAAAATAGGGTAGATCATAACACAAACAAGTGCTAGGATAAGGTTGCATAACTCATATTTACAGCATTTCTGTTACCCATATTTAATGATTGATATACATTAATCGTACTGCTATGTACATACCAGATTAATGACATCTCTTTCTTCTATACACTTGTTTACTATATCGATACACATACGTAAGTCGATCTATACCCGACTTCTGAATACCTATATACTGCCATGCACATTGGACTGGATGTGCTTCTCAAAACGTAGAATCGTAGATTGATGACGATGCGCAAGTAGAGAGCGATTACTGTAATCTATAGGTGGAGCTAGTTTAATTACTGGGGTAGGGGCAAGGCAGCAGGGCTTAAAGATCAAAACTATGGCTGTTGAAATGAAGCACAGTGTCATGAGAGTATCTTCTCAAATTGTGAGACCTGATCTCTTTGGCAACGGTGGTCTGCAGAGTTGGAGGTCCACATACCATCACACCAGCGTCGACATGGCCCCAGTTCTTCGACGTGCTTTGGAATATCTCTTCAGGTTCAGTAGTGAGATACAGAAACAATGGGGAAAAGAACGTACATTAGTGTCAGCTGTCAAAACAGCACATAGAAACAATGGATAAGGTCATTTCAATATGTGTGTACCTTGGAAGTCTGGTCTGGAACCATAGTTGATGAAGGTTGAACTTGCAGTAAGCAAGTCTTTCGCCTTTGCCCCATCTGTACTTGGAGGGAAATCTTCATCTGCAGTACTCGATTCGTTATGGTGCAGACCATTGGCGCCGTTCGTCTTAGGTTCTGCCTTGAATTGCTCTGTGGATGAAACTTTTCTGGACCAAAGATGCCATAGTGCAATGACCACGCCACCAAACACAACAACACCTCCGACCATACATGACATGAGGAGCAGTCCCTTGTACCACCATGATGAGATGCCGTAGGGATTGATGTAGTAGGCATCGATTAAGGCTAGCAAAACGATGAAACCTAGTGTCGATGAGATAACGTATAGTCCGGACCAGATATTGTCACCGGTGCCAACCAGAACTGACATGCGGTTTCCTTTTGGGCCAGAGCACCCAGCAGAGACTACTGAGGAAGCCTCATGAGTTACTTTGCCTTCTTCCTGAAAATGAGCAGTGAAGTGAAGAGAATCATTAGAGACTGCAGGGCTTAATCACACGACATGTTAGGGTATAGCTGCAGCTTACCAAAGGAGGATCCGATTCTCGGGTTACATAAATCTGAATATGTAAGTTAAGCTTCTCAAAGATGTCTGAACGCAAGTAGTCCAAACTGATCGTCGAAAGAAGCCCGATTTCTTCCGACTTTTTCACAGCCCACACTAGCAAAATCTCTCTTGGTAGGCAGGGTGTTCCTTCATCAAGACGATGGAAGACATCCCTCAGAATTGCCATGAAAGGAGAAATCCCTATGCCTCCTGCTACTAAAACAAGGTACTCATACCTGGAAATCGCATTGGGACAAATGATGAGCATGCATTTCCATATGGTTCAACAGTGAAAATTGAAACTTCTGAAGATGACATACATCAAGTGGTATGGTGACTCATGGCCATATGGTCCTTCGACTGAAGCTGTTAACTTCCTGCATATCTTGGAATTTCGTTCCATAATTATTGCTCCCTCTGCATCTTCATCAGCTGAGCTCGTCGTCACAATCCTCTCTTTAAGCTTATCAGTCCAACCCCCTAGAACTTTGATGAGAACTGAGATGTGATACTTGCCATCCAATGGACTAGATGACACACTGAACGGATGCCATTGTAGCCAAGACAGTTCCCGGATTTGAATGAAGATGAAACTCAGTGCATTATACCTCAGACCTACATCCAAAGAAGGGAAACAAATGGTTATAACAATGCATATGCAACCGTACAAAGATCAACATCTTATTCATTGACAGGAAACAAATGTAAGCAGAACTTTTAATTACTTTGAGGCTTGGAGAGGGTCAATTCAACAGTGCCGCAAGGGAAGCATTTAGCCGAGACGACATCAACAGTGTTCCGAGACTGGCAGAACCTCAAGAATCGATCGAGCATGAACAGAAATATGCCACCAGCAGCTATGCTGAAGATGAAATCGCCAACGTGGAATGCAAGAAACACCACAAACACAATGTACAGCTGATGGGTGTAGAGGAACAGCTCAAAGTTCCATCTCCTGACCGGCTGGAGGGATGTCACCCACATGATCAGACCAGCCAAAAGGCTAATCACTCCTGCCAGGTTCGATATCCCAATATTCTTCCACTCCAAGATCTACATATAAATAAATAAATAAGTAAACATTCATGATTATTGAAAAAGAAACATAAACACAGGAAGAATGAGAGAGATCGGTACTGGCCTCCTGCAGGAGCTTGCCCTGGAGAGCCCATCCGACAACATAGAAGAGGCCATGGAGAGTGAACAGGAGCATGGTGACATGTCCCAACCACACATGGTACCTCGTCGCGTGTTCAACCGGGATGTCGATGAGGCGAAGCAGCACGGAGCCTCTGGCGATTGGGAGGAACAGAAATGCCAAGCAGAACAACCCGATCATCCCCAACCGAAGCCCGGTCAGCTCCATCAGATAGATGCTGCCACACCATGATTGTGTGTTCACCAAGTAAGCTCACAACAATGATCAGAATCATGGTAATGTAACAAGCAATCATAATGGAGCTAGCTGCACCATGTAGTACCTGAACTGCGCGGAAGTGAGCTTGAAGGTGGATAGAAGGGCGAGGTTCCGCAGGGTGTAGAAGTAGAGAGCCCATAGGATGTAGCCGACGAAGAGCACGACTCCGATCAGCTCGGCGGCTGAGACGACGCCGAGCGGTCCGCCGACGATGAGCGGGAATGTCCACAACTGTGCTCTGGGGTACTTCTTTTTCCTGATCATTCTCAAAGGGAATTAATCAGTTAACTAATTAGCCAGTTAGGAAGGATTAAGAGGTTGAGTGTAGCAAATGTTTTAATTGAGTGTAGCAAATGTTGAAAATTGAAACTGGTTTGTTTTTCCATAGGGATTTCACTCCACTCTATAGTATACAATACGTGTACAGTACAACCAAGCATACGTATGCTACTAATAATCTAATAATTGTCCAATATTTAAATAATTATATTTTATTACCTCAACTTTTTCCTGATTTTAAATAATATTCCAACAGCTGTTAAACTAATTACCTCCTAAACGACTAATTAATTAATTAATTAACGAAGCTCCTGCAAATTACAGACATCACTAGAAAAAAAGAAAAAAAAAAGGCAGAGAGAAGGGACATGCATGGAGCCTGGAGGTAGTAAGCGTTACCTTGGGTAAAATTCATCTTCCCCAGAAACCAGAATCAGATGGGCAACGGCCAGAACTGCAATCGCCATTATCGGCCCGCTCACCAGCAACAAGATGCTCCCTGCCACCGCCACCGCCAATAAGTCAGTTAATTACGCAGAATTCCGATGGGCGTTTTAACTAGGACTGGAAGGAATTGGAAGAATCAATGGTATTATTTGCAGACCTGTGATTCCGAAGAGGGACTTCTCGGTGAGGCGATTCCACTTCTGGAAGAGGGAATCGCCCAATTGAGTTGGGTAGAGGTAAATGAACCCCACCCAGGCGACGAAGATGGCCCACATCGTCGTCCTCAGAGCCCATTTGGCGAAAATCCGCAGGAACCCATAGTTCGTCTTCTGGTTTTCTCCATCAGTGGGCTGCAGCAGGAGCGGCTCTTTCCCTGCTGACTGGAGATTCTGGTCCATGCTTGAACCAGAAAAGAAGAAGAACAGGGGAGAGCTAGAGAGAAGGCAAAGAGAGATGAAAAAAAGGGATCAGGTTGGTGTAAATGTAATGGACACAATTCCTTTCCTTCCTTCTCTGACAACCCAAGTCCCCCAACACCATTTCCTCTGCAGTGGTTAAATAGACGCACGCTCCCAACCCTCGTGAGTCGCGTTCAAGGAAAAGGAAAGTTTTGGTTCCCAATGGTAAAAGCTATGAAGGCTAATGCCTAAACCAGTATTCATAAAAGATGGGAAAACAATTGTATAGGTGATAAATTGATGAATATGACATTCTCCAAGTTGAAAATCAGTGGTAGAATAGTTCTCAAACTTACAAAATCATAACAAAGGCCCTTATTATAAGAATGAGACCGAATAATTGGCCGAACCAGTAGAACTATCAATACGATTACAATACCGGTTTGGTCTATTTGGTCGAGCGGTCCAGGATGAATAAAATGGTTTATCATGGTCGG